>SJYO01049755.1:42283390-42883390 GCA_006410555.1 Capra ibex | reverse complement strand
GAGGTCACAAGAACGGACCTCTTAGGGTTCCTGTCTCCTCGGACCACCCGACGGCAGATACCCCAGCGTGTCTCAGCCTGTACTGACTGCGCTGAACCGTCGTCGTCGTATGGAATACAAGAATCCTGTCAAGGATTATCAAAAAGTCAAAAACTAATCCTATGTCCACAATGAAAAAAAAAAAAAATCAAAAAATAAAAAATTTAAATTTTTAGAAATTAAGAATGTACGCAAGGGTTTGTACTTGGGGGGAGGGTGGAGGGAGGGGTATTGTCCACAATGAAAACACGTGATGCTGTGTATTGGAAGTTGTTGGTCGTTTGAATCTAGTCTGTCTGTTTGTCATTATTTTTGGTTTCTCTTTACAACATCGCGGTTCTTCCGTCCTCAGGTCTTCCCAATCACCCTCCATACAAATTGTTAGACACTCACACCACCTTCAGATTCCGACCGGTCCTTTAGCGGCTTGCTGTCCAAGAGTCCTGAGACACAACCTCCACTACCCTTGGTTCACGCGGGGAGACGGGCGGGCGTACACGCCTCCACTTGTTGTCGTCCGTCCACCGTGTCCCGGCTTCACGTCCTCGACACCCCTCACTTCTCGTCCACCCGATCTCGCCGTCCTCCACTCTCGGCGGGGGGCGGGACAATGGTACCCCTGGCCCAGTGGACTGGCCCGCGGCGCGCGGACGCGCCCGCCTTCCGCCCCCGCCGCGCCACTGCGCGCCGCGCCCGCCAGGAGCCCTCGCGCGGCGGGAGGGAAACCCAAAGTCTTCAGGCTCGGTCACTGGCCGCCGCCTCTCGCCCAGAGTCGCCAGAGCCACTCGTCGGGACCCCCTGTGGCCCCCTGCGAGTGCGCCGCAGGGCCCGCGCCCCTGCTCCTCGCCCTTTGGACCCCATGAGCCCCGGCGACCCGCCTCCCGTAAAGCCGCCGCCGGAAAGGAGTCACCCGAGGCGAGGCGCGGGGAGCGCCGCGGGTCGGCCGGGCCCCCGCATTCAAACGCGCTGCCGCGGGGAGACGGGCGGGCGCCGGAACGCCCTAAGCCCCAGGGGCAGGCCTCTCTCCCCGTCCCTCCCTCGGACTCCGGGCCGGCCCCTGCTACGCCCGTCGGGGGGCAGGCGGCGCTGAGAAAAACAAGCACAACCCACCCGGGCGCCGGCCACGCCCCCGTGGGAGGCCGAGACCAGGGCCACGGCGCTAGGGACACACGGCTCAGCGGGAGCCGCCGCCGCCGCCGCCGCCGGCGCAGGCTTGCAGGCCTCAACCTCCCTCCACAAGCCGTCCGCGTCGGAACTGAAAGACCTTCCCCCACCCCTCCGACGAGCGCCGCGATCAAACACCTCTTCAACCTCCTTTCCCTCTCCTCGAGGGCCGACCCACTCGCGCCGTCCTTTACAAGGATCTCCCGAGAGGAAAGTCTCGGAAGGCTCGAAAGGAACGTCCTAAAGGGATATTAGTGCCCTTCCGCCTTTGAATGTCGATGCCTTTCAAAGGGGAAAGGGGTTTTGCCCGAATAAAGTAGCACCTCAGAACATACTACGGCTAAAATTTTTCTTTACAGATCCAAATAAATCAGACACAACACATACACCAGGCGTGTGGGTAAATGACAATAAAAATTATAGTACATGTAAATGACAATGAAATTTATAGCACACGTGAAGGATCCTTCATCCAAACCAAATGGTTTGAGCATTGTAGGTCACAAAGCTCCTTTTTTTCAGGACCGATTTTTCCTTTTAATGTCCCTTCTTCTCGGTGTCCGACCAATCGACATAGAGTTTACATATATTTACCAGTCAAAATTCAAACAGACAAGGAAATTCAAAAAGACAAAATCCAACTCCCGTTTGTCATTTTTACACACAAAAGTAAACGACACAATGGTTGAATTAATATGTTTGAAAACAAGAAATTTACCATACATTTGTAATATTTAGTCTAACACGATGTCTTAATTTTATTCCCTTACAGAAAATTATCCAAGTCCTTTATCAGTAGGACAATGTCATGTATAAATTGAAACCGTCGTAATTAAAAAGCAATACAAACCCGTAAAATTCTTTCCTACACTTTTAGCACTGATTTTCTCCTTCGTAAATGATTATCAGCCGCCAACTTGGATGAAAAGTTATTTGTCAAGCGATTTAACTCGTACTGAGTTGATATAAAAAAGGACAAAAACGGCCTAAATCCATGAAAATCTATCGTTTACGGTTTTCAGCGAAAATCTATCGTTTACGGTTTTCAGAGATTTTTCTAAGGGTGGGGACGTTGACAATATACATCATTATCTATATAAGTGTTAATAATTACAAAGGGTCACGACGGTTCCAAAAAAAACACACATAAATAAATCAGAAACTCCTTCATTAGTCAATTGCACTGAGTTGTAAATTCATTTCTTTTTGTCCCATGCATCACACATGACAAGGGAAGGAAGTTCCAGGAGATCGGTCGGTTTAAGAGAATGACATCCTTTGTCGACAAAACGTAAAGAATCCATAGAAATATCCCAATAAAATATGGAATGTTTATATATAAAAGGGGGAAGACAATGAAGAGAAAAAAATTCACGCCATTTCCTGTGTTGAACCACTGATTTGTCGTCCGTAGTGTTCACGTACATTGTAATGGTAGAATTGGTAAAATTTCACATGTCAAGTCTCCATAATTTATATGACTGCAACAGTACGTTGGTAGTGGCGACAGGTAAGGGAGTCGAGAAAAGTAGAACAAGAGTAATTTGTCATTACGGGGTAAGAGAGGAGGAGAGTCGGGGACCGTTGGTAAAACCATGAAACACAGAGAATACTAAAACTGATCACGTCGTTGGAGTACATTCACCCTAGTCCCACAAACAGAAAAAATATAAACCAAATAAAGTGAATCACATTACAAAAGTTTCAAGTAAGTACAATATATAACGTCTTAGAGAAAGGTAAAATTCCGTCCCATTTTAAGACAACACATACACACGCGCCCGTATGTAAATATGTGTGTCAATATGGTGTAAAACGATAGGTAAGTAGACAACTACCTGTGAACCCAACGAAGGTTCCAACTCGATTAAACCCCCCCAGAAGATATGACAAAAATATCGTGGACACGGGTCCCCTACGTCATCATTTCTCAGACGGACGGTCACGTCCTCTGGACCCAAGGTAGGGACCCAACCTTCTAGGGGACCTCATTCCTTCCCGTTGGGTGAGGTCATAAGACCGGACCTCTTAGGGTACCTGTCTCCTCGGACCACCCGATGTCAGGTACCCAACGTTTCTCAGTCTGTGCTGGCTCGTCGACTTGTGCGTGTACACTTGTGTGTGGTAAAATGTAAGGGTGTTTGTCGTTTAATTCTCAAGATTTAAAAGGTGTAGGAGTGGTTTTGAACAAACCAAAAAAACCCATCAACAGTGAGAACACCTACACTCCACATAGAGTATCAAAACTAAACGTAAAGAGATTACTAATCAGGTACCCTTTATCTACCTCTTTGTCACCTTTATCACAGTCTGAAATAAAACCCCCGAGGTTTTTAGTGACGCCTACCACTAACGTCGGTACTTTAATTTTCTGCGAATGAGGAACCTTCTTTGCAATCCTGGTTGGATCTATCGTATAAGTTTTCGTCTCTGTAATGAAACGCCTGATTCCAGGCAGATCAGTTCCGATACCAAAAAGGTCGTCAGTACCTACCTACACTCTCAACCTGACACTTCTTTCGACTCGCGGCTTCTTAACTTCGAAAATTTGACACCACAACCTCTTCTGAGAACTCTCAGGGAACCTGACGTTCCTCTAGGTTGGTCAGGTAAGACTTCCTCTAGTCGAGACCCTAAAGAAAACTTCCTTACTACGATTTCGACTTTGAGGTCACGAAACCGGTGGAGTACGCCTCTCAACTGAGCAACCTTTTCTGAAACTACGACCCTCCCTAACCCCCGTCCTCCTCTTCCCCTGGTGGCTCCTACTCTACCGACCTACCGTAGTGACTGAGCCACCTGCACTCAGACTCACTTGAGGCCCTCAACCACTACCTGTCCCTCCGGACCACACGACACTAAGTACCCCAACGTTTCTCAGCCTGTGCTGACTCGCTGACTTGACTTGACTCGACTTACTAATCACTACAACTCGTAGGAAAGAACACTAACAACGGAAAAGGAGATATAAGAAACCTCCTTACTAATAAGTACAAGAAACGGTTAAAACAAAAACAACAAAATCCTGAAGAGATTTATAAGACCCATAATCAGGGAATAGTCTATACTAAATGTTTATAAAAATGGGTAAGCTACTCAATGGAAAAATACGATAACTATTGTAAGAAACTGTGTTTTTCAAAAAATCAAAAGTACTTCAGGTCATACAGTCAAAAAAGAAAACACTGGACAAGGAAACCACAGTGCAGGTTCTTTAGTAAAAGTTTAACTTACAGTCCTTACAAAACAGGGAACAAAAGAACATTCTCAAAATAACAAAATCCAGAATCCACATCTAGAAAGTAGGTAAAACTCAAAAATATATATACATACGTGTGTATATATAAATATACCACAATCTATTCCCAGGTAGTAGTAAGAAGACACACACCGAAAGGTCAAAAGGGTCACGGTAAACAACATTTCTAACAAAAAAAGGTAACCTACCAGAAATCTGGGAACAGTCTCTAGTAAACTGGTACATATACTCCCAAATAAAATCCGATAGAGAAGGTAACCAGACACAAACAGAAAGACGGTTATGATATGGTAAAACTTATGGCATCGAAATATCATTCAAAACTTTAGTCCTGTACGTTCAAGAGGTCAAAATAAAGATGTTAACCAAAATTAAAGAAAGTCGTCATAAAACACCAAAGGTAACATGTTCAAAAAATGAAGGAACTAATTTATTTAAGGATTCATCAAATAATAAAAACTACGAGAACTTTTACCTTAACAGAGACAAAAAAGGACTAACAAGTGATACACATCTTAACGTTAACTAAAAACATGGGACTGATAGGACAAAGTAACCACTTAAATAATCAAGATTACGAAAAAATACCTCAACAATTCCAAACGATTTGAGATTCGTATATTCCAGTATAGACTTTTACATCTATTAAAATGAAGAAAAGTCTCTTCCTTTACCCTTGGGTGAGGTCATAGGAACGGACCTTTCAGAGTACCTGTGTCCTCGGACCACCCGACGTCAGGTACCTCAGTGTTTCTCAGCCCGTGCTGACTCGCTGATTGTGAATTGTGAATGAAGAAAAGATTAGACCTATAGAAAATAAAGAAAAAGAATGGATTAACGAGACCGATCTTCTCATCACACCTTCTCATCACAACTTTCACCCGTAAGAACGGAACAAGTACTAGGGTCTCCTTTTTATTAATTAGAAAGTGGAAACTCATATTGTAAACGACTCCCAAAACGTAATATACCGAAAATAATACACCGGGAACGAAAGAAGATACGGACAACACAGAAATAGTATTTTTCACGACTTAAAACGGTTCACGAAAAATACATAGTTACTCTACTAACACAAAAAAAAGGCGAAGTAATAGAACTATACTACATAACGAAACTTGTCAAGAATATACAACTTGAAAGAGAGGGCTATTACTTAGGGTAAACAATTCTTCACAGATTAGGCAAATTATACGACAATTCAAGACAAACAATCATAAAACAACTCCTAACGTAGTCACAAGTATAACCAAACATCAACAGACCGAAACCATAGTCCCATTAGGACAGGAGTATCTTACTTTCACAAGGAAGAAGTTGCCAATCGTTTTAAAACTCCTAAATATGGTTAGGAGAAAATACATAAATCATCTCAAGTGGTTTCTGCGGTAGTCTAGGTCCCAAAAACAACTCTCTGAACTGATGACTAAGTCAGAGAAGTGATCAATGACCCGGATAAGTCTAAAAGACGAAGGAACACTAAGAATCATCCAAAACACAAAGATTCTTAAACAGGTAAAACAGATCCAATAAGTCAAAAAATCACAGGTAAACAAGTATCACGTGAGAAATATATCAGACAAAATAAAGACATCTTTGTCAAGTAAAATTGTATATATATAAAAAAAGGGAATCAGGTAAATCGATTTCCAAACAGTTAAAACAACTAGAAAAACATCTTGGTTTAAATCCAAAGTCATTAAAATTAAATAAAAAAGACAAGAGATAAAGTAAATAGAGACAAGAGTAGAGACGATGAATGAAGACGATCGAAACCAAAATCAAACACAAAAGAAAAGACCAACAAATAAGGGGGAATAAAATAGTGTTTAAACTCGCACGAAATGTATGACCGGATTTATCCCGACATAAAAAAAGGTCAATCACTATTATAAAACCTAGAGAAAATGATAGAATAGACAAATCATGAAGGAGGAAACAAAGTTCTTAAAACGATAATGTCAACCACGAAGTCCCTAATTTTAAGATGTATACAACGAAAAACATACATCTATATAAACATCTGATTTTGGACTTCACCATAAACACCCAACCTCTCATAGACGTAAATGTCAAAACCATCTATGACGTTTGAGTGAGAAATACCTTTAACATGATGAAATATGAAAATGGTCATTATATACACAAAGAGTTTCGGAGTAATGGTCTCGTAACAGTCTGAAACATAAAAACAGACAAGTCACCCACCCTTTACCCATTTTTCAATAAGATAAATCTTCTCTACAGTATACTGGTATAAAGAGTCACCGAATAGTATTGTTAGAGGGACCTATAAATAACTTTCTTAAGGATTTAAGGATTCGGGAAAGTACTTTAGACACAGACATAAAAATTGATCACGAGTTTATGAAGACTAAACCACTAAACGGTCCAAATCTTTGTATCGACACCTTCTGAAACGTAGTTTGACACAAGGAACTGTGGTAGACCTCAGTAGACCTTACATACTAACATACTAAGTCACATACTTAGTTGAACTTGTATTCTTGGGGTTTTAGAATAAGATTTAAAAACATCGTAAATTTCCATATACATCTACTTTACCGTAACAGAAACTCCTGTTGATTAACGAGTAGTCTACAGAAGGTATTTCAACTCTCTCTTGTGTAAAATATTTATGAGAAGGTCTAAAGTCAGTGTAAAGATTATGTCGAACAATCACGCAAATCAAGAAGGACGTCAACCAATAGTTTTGTGTAATGACCAAAATCTAAAGTATAGGTAAAGATTATCCAAGATTGTAATGACAGACCATTGAAAACATGGACGCAACAGTTTTTCGTTATAAAAAACACCCCTACTGTTAAATATAAACGTCTCTTAAAAACAAACACCTTAAAACACCCCTACTGGCAGATAAAGACATAATAGTCTCTTAAAAGTGAATATGAAAATATTTGTGGTTAATTTTATCAGTCACGTTGTTTCAAAATTTTTAAAGAGACGGAACGACAACATTACGCGTACACCTCTTTTTCACTCGGCCCGTCAGTCCGTTCTCTTCCTTTAAATAATCTCCCTTTTGCTCTCCCACTGACCGGAAATTCCTTCAGGTCACAGGAGGGAAAGATTACCCCAGACAGAATATGGGACGGTTACTTTTTAAGAGACTTCCCTACCAATTAAAAATCGGACATCGACTCAGGACACTAGTACATCGACCTCCAGACCTTAGGTCACCAGAATATCGGAACTTATCCATCCGCGGTTAAGGAAAGAGGAAGGGAATAAGAATTCTTTCTTATTTTTAGAACTTCATCTTGAAGACTCTTTTTTTTAGAATTAAAATTTAACATAGGTAACCTGGGACTATGTCTCCCAATTGCCTCTTCCGTCACCGTGGGGTGAGGTCATGAGAACGGACCTTTTAGGGTACCTACCTCCTCGGACCACCCGACGCCAGGTAGCCCAGTGTTTCTCAGTCTGTACTGACTCACTGAAGTGAAAGTGAAAGGTGAAAGTAGGTAACCTCTTCCTTTACCGTTGAGTGAGGTCACAAGAAGGGACCTCTTAGGATCCCTGCCCCCACGCGGACCACCCGACGGCAGACACCCCAGTGTGTCTCAGTCTGTACTGACTTCACTGAATCGTCGTCGTGTCTCCCAATTTCCCGTCTAAAGACCTGAGACAAAGTCTGAATGACAAAGTCAAAGACCCAGATCCTGAGTTAGAGACAAGAATTGTTCTAAAGGTCTAATAGAAATACCTGAATCTTTAACTTCTACTATCCCGAATGTACCCCAGAGTAACTACTCTACCGAGTAATACCGATGGAGCGTTTGTTTCTTATTTTAGTGTCACTAGGTACTCTGACTGGTTTAACGGGTTTACCGTAGACAAAAGAGTGACCGTGGATAGAAGAGTTTCGACACTCTGGTGGTCTAAGGTCTGGAAGTCGATGCACTGGTGTCCTGAGTCGATGTCCGATTGTTAATTGGTAGGGAAGTCTCTTAAAAAGTAACCACCCCATATTCTTCCTGGGGCAGTCTTTCCCTCCTGCGACCAAGAGGAATTCTCGGTCAGCGGGAGAGAAAAAAGAGATTATTTAAAGGGAAAATAACGGATTGACGAACCGAACGAGAAAAAGAGTGAGCGGAATTTCGTCTGTTCTACAAACTCCTGGAATTCGTCCAAAAAATGATACCATCATGAAACCCGATGAAAAGATATCTCGTAAAGTTAACAAAGGACACGACACTCCACTATGGAGCAACACCAAAACTAAACGTAAAGGGACTACCACAACTTGTGGAAAAGTATATAGACAACCGACAGAAACACTTTTACAGACAGGTCGGGGAGACGGGTCAAAAATTAACCTAAGTCACATGTCCAGAAAGTCGAGGAATAAATTTAACTATGGAGACAAACTACGTTAACATTCACCTTAACAAAAGAGTTAAAGAGAAAGACTATCACATAAAAATCACATATCTTTACGGTTGTCAAAACACATAACTAAAACATAGAACGTCGAAATGACTAAAATAATCAAGATTATCAAAAAACCACTTAGAATCCAAAAGAAGTATAAGTATTATATTTATCATTGTCAAAATGAAGAAGGGAAGGAAAACCTTCCCACAGAAAAGATTGAAAACGAACGGATCAACAAGACCGATCCTGTAGATCATCACATAACTCATTTTCACCGTTCCACCCTAAGAAGAGTGACGTAAAATGTCGCGGGGGGGGGGGGGGGGGGGGCGGTCNGGGGGGGGGGCAAATACGAAAACTACAGTGTCAAATGTAGGAAAATAGACACAACGGGAATTGTTTACTCACATCAATATCCACAAAAAACACACACACAGAAGTCACCAATAAGATCGAAATATTCATTAATCAGGTGATAGAAATATTGAAATCCGATAAGACTTAAAAGATATAAATGAAAATGGTAACCTTAAATTTGAAACAAAAGGACAATGATTAATCGTAGAAAAACAAAGTTGAATTTAGAGAAATTTTAAAGAGAACTCCGACCAGACCACCACTATTTGAGGGAATAAACGAACAGACCCTTTGAGAAATGGAGTGGAGGTCTAGACTTCCTGAAAAGACCCACCTCACAAGAAAGTCGACAATCAGGGAAGACAGGACCTCAAAGACGACTACTTGACGAATTCTCAGAAAACCCCCAAGAGGACACGTATTGTTCAACAAGAGAACAATCAAAGATTCTAAGAAAGGAGCAGAACTGCAAACTCAATATTGTACAGTACCACACCCACAGAAGTAGAGAAAAACCTTGAAGGACTCGAAGACCTAGACTTACAGACAAAGGAAGGAGTTCAATCCTTTTGAAAGTCTGTAATAAAGAAGTTTAAAAAATGGAGAAAAGGAAGGTTTTGGGAATGCGACGCTTACAACCACCGTACCACCACAGAGCGTTCAGGAGAGTCGACAAAAGTAGGAAAGAAGAAAGACGACGAGGCTGGACGTGACGGGACAGGTGACCAAACAAAGAAGAGAAGAAGTCCGAGTAAAGAAGGACGCAAGACGAAGGAGATCAGACGACCACTTGGGAGACAGTATAAAAAAGTCAAAAGTATAAAAAATCAAAATTCTAAAGACGAACGAATGTAAAAGACATAGAAAACTTTAAGAAACAAGTATATAACAAGAGGACTTGAATCGGAGATAACATTGAATTTTGGCATAGCCCATTTAGTGAACACACATGATTCAGGGAAGTCAGTACAGACTGAGAAACACTGGAGACAGGTACCCTAAGAGGTCCGTTCTTATGACCTCACTTAACGGTTAGGGAGGAGGTCCCCTAGAAGGACTGGGTCCCTAGTTTGGGCCCAAAGAATGCAGAGGACGTAACCGTCCGTCCAAGAAATGGTCATCACAGTAGACCCTTCGGGTTAAAAAAATAACTCCGAAATAGAACCAGAAAACAAACCTAAGACAATAAAACAAAGAAGTAAAAAGAACTGTGGGAAACAAATGTATTTTGTCCGTCGGGTAGACTAGAACTTACTGATCAGAGTATCTCCTCTACTCGAAAGAGTAAATCGGGACGTGAATATGGAACAACATAGAGTATGGGAAAATTAAAAGGTTCGTCGGATGAAATAACGAAAACCGAGAGTCATCGACTCCGACACGGTCCCAGACAGTGACCGGGTTTACCCTCCTAGGGTCAGTCGTGGATTTAAGTCCAACCACGCTTCGGTCTGGGTCCGAGAGTCCGTCATCGAAAATTTCATATGTTTACAAGGGAGACGTGACTCGGACCGTCCTCTCGGGCAATCGACACAGAAACAAACGACGTCAGGACAACTCGACTCCTTCTGTTCGGGACGACTGAAGGTCTCGTTCCGACAGGTCCCTACAAGGGACACCCACCGTCTGTTGACGGAAGACCCAGGAAATAGTCTCTGTGACCGATGGAGCCTACCCCGTCTCCCTCTACGTCTCTACCCCGGACGACCGGGAAGGTCAGAAACCTCTCTTAATATCGGGGACCCACATATAAATTAATCGTCGGACGAAGGAGAAGTCCGGTGTCGATACTTCTAGTCCATTATCTAGAGAAGACCTCTCAGACCCCACACAAGTCAGACGACAGATGTGACACGGGACCTCTCTCGGACACTTCTTGACAAAAGAATCCTCCGGTCGACTACCTCGTGGTTGAACTTTACCCAAAGTGTCAATCTGGTAGTGCCCCAACGTGGACCCACGTCGGTCCTGGTTGACTTTCGGGACAACAGGAGGAGTATCTGTGTCGGGTGAGAACCGAACAGTCACTACCCCGTGAGTCAATCCCAGAGGGACCTATGGACTTCGACGGAAACCCCACTCACACAGCACACCCAAGGCAGGGAAGGCCCACAGGTAGTACTGTCGACGAGAGGTCGGGCCAACGGACGAGGACCAGGCATCCTCGTGAACGTCAGGACACCCTGGGTACTTGCCTGCAGAACGGTGGTCTCGGACCGAGAGTCCTACAGGGACCTCCGTCGATGTTTTTGGCCCTGTGGACTACACAACACGACAAAAAAAAAAAAAAAAAATTCTATTCACCAAGACGTCAGGACTTTAAAGTAGTAGGATTCTAAAGAATTTTTTGTTGAATTCTGATTTGTTCATCTGTTCATAACAAAATTGAAAATTTACTAGCGTTTCAAATTTTTAAAAATAAAAATAAATAAACCGACACGACCCAGAATCAACGTCGTGAGTCTTACAAAATCAACGACGAACACCTTAGATCACAGGACTGGTCCGTAACTTGGGTCTGACGGACGTACCCTTCAGTTTCCCCTCTGGTCAATATCACCCACTAAACTCCCTTCCTCACTCAGTCATTGAGTCTTTTACTACTCATGACGGTAAAATCCGCTACGGTTTATCTACTGAAATGGTCGTACAAAGGATGAAGTCCTTAGTTTCGTAGCGTTCGATCTTTCTACTAGTGTCTATTTGGAACTCCACAAACCAGACACACGTATAAATTTCCTTCAATGATGTTGTAACGGGACTCCTCCATCTCCAGTCTTTAGAATTACGACTCCGTCTTAGCAGTTCATAAAAAACAGAAATCTACAAGACCTTTTTGGGACTCTGACAAGGTTCGTAACTCTTCCAAGAAGTCAAGTCAACGAGTCAGCACAGGCTGAGAAACGCTGGGGTACTTAGCGTCGTGGGGTCTGAAGGGACAGGTAGTGGTTGAGGGCCTCAAGTGAGTCTGAGTATAGGTAACTTAGTCACTACGGTAGGTCGGTAGAGTAGGAGACAGCAGGGGAAGAGGAGGACGGGGGTTAGGGAGGGTCGTAGTTTAAGAAAAGGTTACTCAGTTGAGAAGAGTACTCCACCGGTTTCATAACCTCAAAGTCGAAATCGTAGTAACGAAGTCTTCTTTAGGGTCTCGACTAGAGGAAGTCTTACCTGACCAACCTAGAGGAACGTCAGGTTCCCTGAGAGTTCTCAGAAGAGGTCGTGGTGTCAAGTTTTCGAAGTTAAGAAGCCGCGAGTCGAAAGAAGTGTCAGGTTGAGAGTGTAGGTATGTACTGATGACCTTTTTGATATCGGAACTGATCTGCCTGGAAACAACCGTTTCATTACAGAGACGAAAACTTATACGATAGATCCAACTAGTATCGAAAGGAAGGTTCCTCATTCGCAGAAAATTAAAGTACCGACGTCAGTGGTAGACGTCACTAAAACCTCGGGGGGTTTTATTTCAGACTGTGACAAAGGTGACAAAGGGGTAGATAAACGGTACTTCACTACCCTGGCCTACGGTACCAGAAGCAAAAGACTTACACCTCGACATTCGGTTGAAAAAGTGAGAGTAGTTCTCCGAAAACTCAAGGAGAAGTGAAAGACGGTATTTCCACCACAGTAGACGCATAGACTTCAATAACTATAAAGAGGGTCGTTAGAACTAAGGTCGAACACAAAGAAGGTCAGGTCGCAAAGAGTACTACATGAGACGTATATTCAATTTATTCGTCTCACTGTCATATGTCGGAACTGCNCCAGAAGCAAAAGACTTACACCTCGACATTCGGTTGAAAAAGTGAGAGTAGTTCTCCGAAAAATCAAGGAAAAGTGAAAGACGGTATTTCCACCACAGTAGACGCATAGACTTCAATAACTATAAAGAGGGTCGTTAGAACTAAGGTCGAACACAAAGAAGGTCAGGTCGCAAAGAGTACTACATGAGACGTATATTCAATTTATTCGTCTCACTGTCATATGTCGGAACTGCATGAGGAAAAGGATAAACCTTGGTCACAATCTTAGGTTTGACCCCCGGTCACGAAATCTTCTGACAGAACTCTCAGGGAACCTGTCGTTCTTCTAGTTTGGTCAGTTAGGATTTCCTTTAGTTGTGAGTCATAAGTAACCTTCCCGACTACGACTTCGAGGTCATGAAACCGGTGGACTACACTTCTCGGTCGAGTAACCTTTTCTGGAACTACGACCCTTTCTAACTTCCGTCCTCTTCCCCTGCTGTCTTCTACTCTACCAACCTACCGTAGTGGCTAAGTTAGCTGTACTCAAACTCGTTCGAGACCCTCTACCACTTCCTGTCCCTTCGGACCCCAAGACGTCAGGTACCCCAGCGTTTCTCAACCTGTGCTGCTTGATGCTGTCACCCTACGTGTCCCCATGTCCCCGGAACTTGTGCCGTGCCTCTCTAAGTTTCGCCGACGTCTTTCGTGTCCCACCCGGTCTAGACCCGACCCCAGTCACTCCTCGTGGTCAAGAAGGTCCCCAATCTGATCACTTCGGTACAACAGTGTCGCTCCTTACAACACTACCGACCTCAGCTACGTCTCCCTACACGGACGACTACGGACCTCGTCACTCTCGAATCGAGGGGAGGAGGAGCAAGGGGTCCGTCGACTTCCCTTCCGGACCTGGGTCTGAGGAAAGAAGTGAACCATGTCACATCACAAATAGACTATCTCAGGATTCACTCTCACTTCACTCTTAAAACTGTGACTACATTACGTCCATAAAAGTCTTAGGAGAATTTAGAGTAATCACCAGTAAGACTTTAAGGTTGGTATTAACTTTCCTATATGTCATCGAAACACCAAGAAGTGTCTCCAGACTCACTAAAAGTGTGAAGCGTAATCCAGTTTCCAGATTTATGTGGTATGTTCACTAAGTCTCTTTATCACGTTCTTAAATAACAAGAGTACCTTTCGACAATTATTACAACAAGTTTTATCACCTGAACAACCCTTAAGGGACGACCGGACCACCAACCCTAGGACCTAAAAGTACCGGCACCGGGTCTACGTCAGGGACCAACCCCTTGACTCTAGGATATTCGACGTATCGTTTTGTTTTGTTTTGTTTTGGGTTACTTCCTCATCTGAATATTCTGTTAATAAAACGAGAGGGAATAAAACTACTATAACAGATTTTATAAATTATTTGTAAACAAAAAACAGTCTTCTTCCGTAACACAATCTGTTTACACCAGGAACTAGAGTTCATCGGTCTCAATTTGTATTTTTATCGATATGACTTTCCGTCTCCCTTTGACGACTTGACTCTCTTTACAGTCTGAATCCAGTAGTTTCCACTGGAGTGTCTTCTCCGAGAACCTATTCTGACACTACCTTTTCGGGACCTTCCTGTAAGGTCCCTCTTCTGTTTCGAAAATGTTTCTATGGCTCCGTGTCTTCGTGCACAGGTCCCACCCTTTACCTCGTATCACACCCTGACCTTGTAATATTACGAACCTTACTTTAACCTACTCTACTCTGGTGTTTTTAGCAAAGTCCATTTTACTAACTCCTTAGGAAACATAAAATAGCCTTATCACTCTAAATTCCAGTCGAATGAATTTGACTGATGAATTTCTCACATTCAACCCCACTATGAACGACGAAAAAAATTTCTACGACATAGAAAAGATCCGAACTGACACACACACAACTACCCTCCCCCTCATTGCTCACTGGAGGCTCGACAAGTTTGTTGCAGTCAATTATAAACTTCTTTTCGAAGATACCCCTTTTTTAAAAATCTTTTGATGAGACTCAAAATTTGGTAAGTAGGTCAAGTAAAAAGTACCTTTTTTTTTTTTTCCCCTAGAACATCCACTGGTCACCGTCTTGGTTCTTATCTTGATTGCGGACCTAACGATCAATTGTAATCAAAGTCATTTAAATCTTACTAAAATAAATACTACAACTATGTTACCAACTTTCACAGTTATTTTACACTAATTCCTCTTTTGAAGATCTCTTGACTAGAAACCTCTGTGTTTTCTATTGACAAAACAAAAGGACCTAATTATCTCAATTCTGTATAAACTAACACGAAAAAGTTCTTAAACGTAAAATAAGTATTTGGTTCCGGGATAAGAGGAGAAGTTTTGACATAGTACGATGAAGAGAAGTCGCAAAATAATCTCCAAGATAAGGTCCCGCCGATCCGTTCTTTTTCCTTATGTATCCGTTTCCTAAATTTATCTACCAAGAAGTCTCTTCTATATGTCTAACCGGTAGATCCAAATACTTTCTACGAGTCATAGGAATCAATAATTAATTCCTTAATCCTTAGTTTAGATGTTACTTCACGACGACGTGTAGGTGGGTCTACCGACATTAACCTTTCTTGCTGTTATCGTTCACACATACTCGGGAAAAGATATTTCCCTGAACTCGTAGGTTTCTCAAAGTACATACGTCCCCTCTGAGAATCTTGGTCACGGGACGTCTTTGACTCCCTGTTGCCATAACATAATCGGTTCAATCCCTTTTTAACCTTGGGAGTGTGCACAACCACCCTTACATTTTATCACGTCAGTGAAGTCTTTGGTCAAGGAGTTTTTCAATTTATGTCTCAGTGGCATATTGGATCGTCAAGATGAGAATCGACACATACTTCTGTCAACTTGTAACACACAAATATATTTTTGACCCCACATTTACGAACAATCGTAATAATCGTCGTAATAAGTATTCAATCTTTCACTTGTCAGTGGGTCTTGTAGTAGCTGACTCACCTAGGGTCTTCACTTACCCCTTCCCGTACCCATCACGACAACCACGGGGACATGACCCTCGGACGAGTCGTCACGACCCCTGACAGCGACGACGAGGGAAGTCACCGGACCGACCTCCTCCTGTGACCTTCGACCCTCTTTCGTGGGAAAGAAGAGTGACATGGAGGTCGAAGGGGCAACTGTTTCGAATCGTAGAAGGGTCGACCTCTTCTCATCGTAAATTTCCCGGACAGAGGTAGAAGTGTCTCGTCGGTTAACACCCACCCAAAAGTGACCCTCCGTCATTCTCATAGTTGGGGATATGGTTAAATCTTATACAAGACAAAACAACCCGAAGTTCCTTCATAAGTAGAGTTTTATGAATTTCAAAACCTCATATATACGGACATTATGAAACTCTGAAAACAAAATTTAGTGATGTTTTTCGTCAAGTACCAGTGATTTTCAGTAACTTGTTATACAAATATTTTTAAGGAAAGGGAAAATAAGGAGGAGATAAAGTAAGTGCAGAGGATACCACACATAATAAAATATGAATGTATTACACACACACAAATATATAAAAAACATTATTACTCCAAAACATGTATCTGTTGTACATAGTCGACAACGTCTAAAAACAATCTTCCTATATTAAGAGCGAGTCAACAATTCGGGAACAAACACATTTGATCTACTCGGTGTATTAACAAGAAACTAAAAGATTTGATATCTTTACTTCCCTAAAAAATAAGTCCCTTCAAAATTGTAAACATTACCTACATCGAGCTCTCTTTCCATCAACCGTTGGTAGTCAGTCGTTAAAAATCATATCGATCTACCAGTATAAATAACAAAACGTTAAATTTAGAACACAATTTGCTGAATGTGTACAAATACACATACGACGACCGAGGTACATGAGAAATTTAAAGTTACTTGAATTAGTATCTGTAAACAACAACAACAACAAAAAGAAATCTTTTTAGGACGTTTTTACAGAGACATGGGTAGAGAACTTCTGGACTTCCATCTGTTCCACTAATTCCATACAAAATTTGTGAAAAAAGGAAGGTACAGGAGACGGTATGTAAGACGAATATCCACTTCACTTCACTCTTTGAATTTATCGTCTACATAAACAAATTGAAATGTGACATATTTGAGTCAAAAAGATTGATCTTGTAATCTTTTGATCTCTAAAGAAGTAAAGTGACACTTAATTACCCGCACTCTATAAAAAAGAAACTTTACCCTGAAATTGTGTGAAGCCTTTATTGAACCAAAGTACTGACCAAAATTAAATTCATGTAAAATTTCAACCATTATATATGAGGTTTAAGAATCTACAAGTAACAGAATTTTAAGGACACACGACAACCCAAAAGTCCCTACTGGTCAGAAACTTCATTAACAGAAGAGGTTTCAATTTGTAATAACTTTGCCCCCGCGTTTGACGAAATCCTCCTCCTCCTCACATTCTTCTCGAGTCACTTTCGACTCGTCACACAGAAGAAAATTTGCATTCGTCGTCTGTCAGAGACGATGTCGTTGTCTCAGGACGAGGTTCACCGACACATTCTGTTCACTAAGATTGTGAAACTAATTCAGTCCGTAAAAACATGAGGAAACTCATAATCGAAACTTCTATCAACGAAGACGAATTCTTTCAAACCCTTACCCTAGTTCAGAACGACAAAACATTTAAAAACAATAACCAAAATTGACCTCTATTAACATCACAAATCACTCGGTAGTACAAAGGTCAAATGAAAGTTGAACCAGAAAATATTTGACAAAAATAAAGACTTGAAGAAGTCGACAATAAACAAAAAGATTGAACTGTTCTATTTGAGGGACAATGTGAAATAAGGTCTTTAGAAAAACTATACTATTTACACTACTTTAAGAAAAGACAATGTTCAACGATTTCATGAAGTTTCGAAGAATGGGATTTCTAGTAAAACAATCGCCAGAACCAGAGTCAAATGAGATGTACTCTAACTGAAGGATTAATTAATCGTATTTTACAAATAATGTTTGAACACTCTTCTTGTGTCCTTATGTTCACAAAAAATCTGTTTTACAAGTTCCCATCCTTTTTTTCAGTCGTTTTTATCACCGTTTACACACCGACTTCAACAATCGGAGCACCGTCACTAACCGACTTACACCCCCTCTAGTACTCGCTCATAAAGAGTAGGAAAGAGACACCGATAAGTACCCACCAAACATTTTAGAGACGTTAGACAAGTCAACGGATCCGAAACTACGGACTGTCAAAATTCACCAAATAAGTCAGTAGAGTTTAGACAAAAAAGAAACGATAACACAGTAATAAAAAGAGTACACCAAAAATAAAGGTGTCTCCAGTAGACTTGTTCATATGAAAGAAATTTTTCGAAAGTAAACTTTATAAATGGAACTTCATATTGTCGATTCGGTAATGATACTGTAGTCTCGTGATTCACTATCCTAGACGTCTACCCAGACTCTCTTACTGAGTAAAGGAAAAACCGGAAAAAACAATCGAAAATACTTTAACTTGGATTTGGTGGCATCTGTCTCCAAAAAAGTAGAACTTTCGTCGTATTTTTCTTCCTTTCTCAACTATAACCGTTTACAACCTAGTCTTTTACTTCTTCCGACGTCAGGTGGCGTCCGACTCGAGAAGTTCCTCGTTGAGCAGCATACCTATAAAGGTAAAGTTTCGGAAAGTACAAGACTCGTGTTTCGATCGACGGACCTCTACACTGTCTCTCATTCCTCCCCCCTCGTGCCTAAAATTTAAGAGTGACCTAAATTCTTCTAAGGGTCGGATCGGTGATTGTAGAGCCTGACGAAGACAAAATAAAAAACAAGTAAAAGACACCATCACAATGAACCCACAAACAAAAACTCCGCGGAGACATTTCCACCAGTAAAAGATTAGAGTGGAAAGTGTGGCGTCGTCACTGAACCGTCGAGTATAAGACATTTGACGAAGTGTCCTTGGTAATCCGACACCGAAACTCGTAGCACGTCGGGGACGCGGAGAGACAGGTGGCACTCAAAGTCTGTCCTCGGTGTGGACACGTATCATCTGTCTCTTTGTCAGCCGTCGCAGGGTTGTGTCACTCGTCTCTAACTGAGACGACCGAGGTGCTCATGCCACAGAAGAGTACGAAAGACATTACCATCTTTGTTGTACGGGGTGGGGGGGAAAAAAAAATGATCAAACTCTAAAGTTCACTCACACCTTATAAAACGACGTAAATTTACCGAATATCAGGAATTCGGAAACAACATGGTAGAAAGAAAATAAAAATGATGTTTAATATATCATTAATTTATACATTGAAACACAAGTCTCTCGAATGAACTCATAAGGAACCTATTCTTGTTCTCGTTACTTACTTTCTTATCTTTATTATCTGACCATAATTTTCCTATGTAAAAAATTTCAATCATTTAGGACAAAAAGTCTCGCCAAAATCCAAGTGTCGTCTTCACTACGTCCCGTCAAAGGTAGCGTCACCGGGAAGGGACACGCGGGAGGGGGTGGACTGGACGTGTGGTGTGTGGAGAGCGGGCTGTGGTCGTCGTAGAAGCGGTCTCGCCATGTGGACCCTGTCAGTGACTCGACGCGCCTGTGCGACGACGACGGGGCGCAGGTAGGTGTCGACGCGAACACAAGCGAGACACCCGAACCTGCTCACACACCACTACCCCTCGGTGGTAAGCCACAGTGCGTCTCGTGAGAGTCAGGGAGTGTCAGGAGTGCGAGACAGGTCCCGAGGGAGGAGGAGATCTTAGAGTCCCCACCTGAGTATGGCATTAAACGGAAAAGTCTAACGGGAGTGAGAGAATCATTGCACGTAAAATCCAAGGAGGTACAGAAAGGCACCGAAACTATCGAGGAAAGAAAAATCACTCCCTGTCGTAAAAAAAAAAAAAAGGAGTCTCAAATAGGTCCTTCGTTAGGTGACAGGAAAATCAACTATCAACCACTCTCTTAAAAGTTTTAAGTCGTATAAAACTCAAACACCTATATAAATTTTACTATTTCTAAACGCACGTCGTAAAATAAACTTAAATGTAACACTGGAATACTTTGTCATTATTTCTTACTGAGTTATTGTCAGTATAGTCTTGTAAACCTCAGGTTTACTCACTACATGAACGTCACGAATACACCTGAAGGAATACATTAATTAGAAGGTAGAGAGGTCCGTAGAAACCCTGACGAGAATCGTAGTTAAAGTCTCGAACTACTATTTCTTATATCCACATTTGAGGATAGTGAATTAGTCATATAAAAACTAATTCATTTTTTAGAATGTAGACCTAGAATGTCGAATTGACGGTTGTCTTTGTATACAGACGAACTCCTCGAGTCTACATAGACATTCCCTTTTTCCTTGTGAGGTATGATGTACCCGACACTTCCGTCGGGACTCCCCTCGAGGACCGAATGGACGGGGACGGATCATAATTCATATATATAAAACTTTCAAAACCGTTCAAAATTGTGTATTTAATGTAATGAAATGGTACTAACAATACAGTCACTAATTCATACGTAAAACGTATGAAACATTATAAAAACATGAATCATATTGCATTGTGGGAGTAGGTTGTTGCGTCCTCTTCTGAGATGTGTACCCGTAGTGGTCTACCAGTTGACTTTAGTCTAACTAATATAAGAAACGTCGGTTTCTACCTCTTCGAGATAATGTCAGTCGTCTTTGTTCTGACCCTCGACTGACACCGAGTCTAGTACTTGACAAATAACGGTGTAAGTCTGAATTTAACTTCTTTCATCCCCTTTGGTACTCTGGTAAGTCCATAGTGGATTTAGTTTAGGGAATACAAATATGTCACCTTCGCTGTTTGTCTAAGTTCCCTAATCTAGATTATCTCACGGACTTCTTGATACCTACCTCCAAGCACTGTAACATATCCTCCGTCACTAGTTCTCGTAGGGGTTCCCTTTTTCACGTCTTTCCGTTCTACCAACAGACTCCTCTGGAATGTTTATCGACTCTTTTCTTTACTTCGATTTCCGTGTATTCTTTTCCTTACTATGTGGGTAACCTTGCGTCTCAAGGTTTCTCATCGTGACTCTCTATTCTTTCGGAAGGAGTCACTAGTCACGTTTCTTTACCTCCTTTTGTTATCTTACCCTTTCTCATCCCTGGAGAAGTTCTTTTAAACTCAATGGTTCCCTTGTAAAGTACGTTTCTACCCGTGTTATTTACTGTCTTTACCATACCTGGATTGTCTTTGTCTTTTATAATTCTTTTCCACCGTTCTTATGTGTCTTCTTGATGTATTTTTTCTAGGGGTACTGGGTCTATTGGTCCTACCACACTAGTGAGTGAATCTCGGTCTATAGGACGTTACGCTTCAGTTCACTCGGAATCCTTCGTAGCAATACTTGTTTCGATCATCTCTACTACCTTAAGGTCCACTCGATAAAGTTTATGATTTTCTACTACGACACTTTCACGACGGGAGTTATTCGGTCGTTTAAACCTTTTGACTCGTCACCGGTGTCCTGACCTTTTCCAGTCAAAAGTAAGGTTAGGGTTTCTTTCCGGTACGGTTTCTTACGAGTTTGATGGTGTGTCAACGTGATTACGATCGTTGCATTACAAGTTTTAAGAGGTTCGGTCCGAAGGTGTCATACACTTAGTACTTGAAGTCTACAAGTTCGACCTAAATCTTTTCTGTCTCCTTGGTCCCTAGTTTAAAGGTTGTGGACAACCTAGTAGCTTATTCGTTGTCTTAAGGTCTTTTTACAAAGAAGGACGAAATAACTGATACGGTTTCGGAAACTGACACACTTAGTGTTGTTTGACCTTTTAAGAATTTCTCTATTCTTATTGTCTGGTGGACTGGACGGAGGACTCTTTAGAGACACGTTCAGTTCTCCGTTGTCAATCTTGACCTGTACCTTATTGTCTGACCAAGGTTTAACTCTTTCCTCATGTCGTTTTGACATATAACAGTGGGACGAATAACTTGAAGACACGTCTCATGTAGTACTCTTTATGACCTGACCTACTTCGTGTTCGACCTTAGTTCTAACGACCCTCTTTATGGTTATTGGAGTCTACACGTCTACTGTGGTGGTAATACCGTCTTTCACTTCTTTTCGATTTCTCGGAGAACTACTTTCACTTTCTCCTCTCACACTTTCAACCGAATTTCAGTTGTAAGTCTTTTGATTCTAGTACCGTAGACCAGGGTAGTGAAGTACCGTTTATCTACCCCTTTGTTACCTTTGGCACTGTCTGAAATAAAACTCCCCGAGGTTTTAGTGACGTCTACCACTGACATCGGAACTTTAATTTTCTGTGAACGAGGACCCTTTTTTTGGATACTGGTTGGATATATTGTATAATTTTTCGTCTCTTTAATGAAACGGTCGTTTTCAGGCAGATCAGTTTCGATACCAAAAAGGTCATCAGTCAATACCTACACTCTCAACATTATATTTCTTTCGACTCGTGGCTTCTTAACTTCGAAAACTTGACACCACAACCTCTTCTGCGAACTCTCAGGGAACCTGACGTTCCTCTAGTTTGTTCAGGTAGGATTTCCTTTAATCAGGACTTATAAGTGACCTTCCTGACTACGACTTCGACTTTGAGGTTATGAAACCGGTGAACTACGCTTCTTGAATGAGTAACCTTTTCTGGGACCACAATCCTTTCTAATTTCCACCCTCCTCTTCCCCTGCTGTCCTACTCTACCAACCTACCGTAATGACTGAGTTACCTGTACTCAAACTCTTTCGAGGACCTCAACCACTACCTGTCCCTTCGGACCACACGACGTCAGGTACCCCAGTGTTTCTCAGCCTGTGTTGACTCGTTGACTTAACTGACTGACTTGTGGAATATGAAGCATTTTGCATCTATTTGTAAAGTAACCCTATACGACTTTACCATTTCATTTATAATCGTTGAATCCATAAATTTAAAAATTCACAAGAGGACTATATATGAATCCATTTATACCAATTCGAAAAAAGAAATACATTTCTTCCATGAAAATGAATCTGATTTCACATTGATAGTAAAGAATTACGTAACACTTTTATAAACGTCATCGTGATACTTTATAATCAATATACATCTTACCACACATCAAAAAATTTATCACAATTTATAAATATAAAAAATAAAAAAATAAAAAGAAAGTTTTATATAACGATTTCACAAACTTTAATCTCAAAGGATTTATTTTCATTTCCCAAAAACCCAAAAAAATTTAATGACCTAAATTCAATATACTCTTCAGACAAATTCACTCAGAGATATCTCACAACAGTCTTAAAAAAAAAAAAAAAAAATCCGAGTCTGACGGAAAAGACGTTTGGGACGGTTGGGTCGCTAAAATAGACTTCGGAGACGGGGGCAGAGAGTTCTACCTTCATCCAAATAAGAAACCCAAGGAAGAGGAACTTGTCTCTATGGACAATTCGGAAGAAAATGATATTATCTCTTAGGTCTTATATATATATAAAATTGCATATGTCGTACTTTAACCGACAATTTCGAGATCATCATTCAAATAAAGTTTTGTTGGAAAATTAATTCTTTCACTTGACACTGATACTTTCATACAAATACTGAAATACTTTTAACAATGAATTTAAAGTGGGAAACGTTCAGGAACTGGGTGACTTGACAGGGGGCAGAATCCCGACACCCCGACTATCGCAAGAGGAAATCCCCTTGAAAGGTTTAGGACCTCAGAGATGAGACTGAGGTATGGGAAGAGGAAACAAGGAAAAGGAAGAGTTAAGTATCCTTAAGTCCTGTCTTGAGAATTTATTATACTGAAGTCTATGTTTTCCACACCGTCAGAGTTACCCTCCCCTCAACCCTCTCTTACCTACGTACATACACATACCGACTCAGGGAAACGACAGGTGACGTTGGTGATGTTGTAACAATTAGTCGAGATGAGGTCATATTTTACTTTTTTTTTACAAAAAAAATTTATGTTCTCCTCACAATTTATCCAAAAATACCGGACAGTAGAATATTGTGACAAAGGAAATCTTTTAGGTATTGAGTGTATTTCTCGAAAACCTTTATCATAGATTGAGATGACAAGTCAATTTATGACAATTATAAATTTACAGGACAACGTTTCTAAAGTAACGACACATAAGAATTTGACTATACTATTATTTAAATGTTCGAAAAAAAAAGAGTGTCAAGTAAAAAAACCCATGTAAAATATCGACACAAATGACTTACTTAATTTTACATCGACTAAACTTCACATGTAAAACCAGTCAACAAGAATTCACCTCTTAGTCACCATACACATCTTTTAAGGGTTACCCAAATTCTCTTTCTTTTCCGTTCTATTGAACCTTTTTAATAAAGATCAGAACTCATAAATCTTCAGACTCCAAAGTCAATTTTACAGAAGTATGAAAGTGAAAATAAAAAGACAAAAGGTAAAGATTAACAGTAATGTCTCTTTCCCCAAAAGGTCTAATGATTAAATTTAAGTAGGATCTAAAATATTTTAGTTACACTAAAAATTTTTATGTTCATTTTCAGGTATTATTGTTACCAAAAAATTTTATAAGATGATTAAAAAAAAGAGATGAGTAAGTAAACAATAATCTAGAGATAGGATTCGATATAGGACTCGAGAGAGTCATGTACCCGGACTCAAATTTACTTCTTCTTTATGCACGTTTATACCGGAACCAGGGACCTCGTGGTTCAGTACCCCATACATATTACATTAAGCCAGACTTAATATATTTTAGTATGAAATGTGTCTCTATATTCGATTGAGCAGAAACACCGTTTGAGTGTTTAAGTATCGGAATCGTAACGAGAGAAGAGTCCTAACGGAAGATCCATAACGAAAAATGTGTCAGATGAAGGAAGACACGACAATGGTGAAAAGACTAAATAATCCTCAATTTCTAAGTCCACGGAAATTGACCATGTAAGAGGAAACAGAAGACGTAAATCAATATCTGGATCACTGAGACGAAGACCACACAAAGAACATAAGTACAATACGTAACATCCGAACGACATCGGGACAGGTACTAAATATGGAGAGTGGATCTACAGTGTGAACCGAGAAGAAGGTCATTGAGGAGATCATTGAACAATGTAGTTACTTACGACTCGATGACGATTGAAATTAAGTCCAGACAATAGCCAAAAAAAAACGAGTATTAGAAAAATTCAAATTTCGAAGAACGTCAAACTGGGGTTTAAGAACCGAATTTATATCACACAGAGTCAGAAAACAATTCGAACAATGATATTCTGACATTATGGAATGTCATGAACAGTATCCATTTACGTATTGAAGTACTTCTGTCGGAAATACAGAGACAACAACGGTACTGAGGATACGAATCATGTCATGGACCGAAAGTTAAATAAGTGGTTTATAAATAACTTTTGAACGAATGTAGTCAGTCCCAGGTCCACCTTGTTGTCTTTAGTGTGTTCTTAAAATTGTCTCTATTGTTCTTTAGTCTCTCCAACTTCTTAACTTTTTTCGTTTTCGCCTTGGGTCTTTCGACGAAGAGGATCTTGACCCCGTATGTCCTACCCCCAATGTCAAGCGTCTCGACTGTCACAACCACCTCCACGGGGCACTCGACCCGGAGTCCCCTCCCCGGGGACACTACCCACGACCATGGAGACCCCCGACGTCCCTCCGACAAGACGCTCACAGACCTTAGACCTCTGACCTCAGTGGACGACGGTCGTCGTACTTCCCTACCCGGGGTCCGTCATGACCGTCCTCGTCCTTCGTCTGTCCTTCCCCGTCCGGGACCGTGGAGGAGGAGCGCTCCCCAGGACTGGCCTTTCGGTACCGTCTTCTCCCGAGTGGTGTCTCCCACCCGAACCTTCCGTACCTGTCAGACACTGCGAACGACCGGAGAGAAGAGAAGTCACACGGGTGTCCGAAGAAAGAAGTATAAAGAAGTGTAAACAACTGCGCGTTGTTTATAAAAGACCATTCCCTTGGTATCATTCATGAAGGTCGAAATGATCGGTCATATATGTCTCTGGAACTCTCCGAAAGCCCGTCTTTACTCGAACTCTCCGGACTCTCTGTCCTGGAGCCACTCCCGTCTACTCTGTCTTACACCGCCGTCTACGTGACCCCCCACTGTAACCTTCCCGACAGTCCGGTCCATCAGACGGCGGAACACCTGTCCCATTCCCCAACCCCCAGACTCAACACCCTAATTGTTTTGCCAAAGTCACGAACGACACACCTCCCGTTTATCTTCCCGTTCTCATCTACCACCAGTATCATCGGAATCGTCCTCCCTCGTCACCAGTACACAACCAGTATACCTAGTACCATTCTTGTGGCTCATTCGTGAATTGACATGAACGACCTTTTTTTAAGAAAAGGTTTTCAATATGAGGTTTCGAGGAGGGAAAACAGGATACAAAGTCGATTTGATTTAAGTGAACGAATTAAAAAAGATAGGGTAACGGACTAAAAATACGAAAATATCGACATTAGTAACTTAAAAAATTTAAGAAGTTTTCAACATAAAAGACCATAACACGAACTAAACACCATACCGAGAAACACACACACACCACAGGACCACTGACACTAAGACTTGCCTCTGTAAGCGTCGGACACACACACGCCGACTCCAAAGAGAGGGGGTAGTACCGACGAGACTCGTAGTGCCACAGTCTGGTCTCGAAAAGTACTGTCCAAGGCCAATTCTGCGGGACCATTGTTTATACGAGAAGGGAGTAAAAGAAACCATCTCCTTTCCCAGGTGAATTTTGTGATTTGAGTAAAACCAGTTCTTCTTTTTTAATCCTTACACTCCGAACCATGGATTGCCTCAGGGATCATGTCGATAAGAGGTATGTCAACCAATTAGGTGTCTACAAATGATTTCCCGGCTTTTTATTGCAAACAGAACACACACAGTCGTGAACTTATTATCCACGAAAATCAGGAGCATCACCTCGACACTCCACTCTTCAAAGGGAGACATTATTTTTGAGACTTTCCCATTCATGTAACAACTTCCGGTATATTTTCTTGGGAGTCCTTCTACGACACACTTAAATTTTCATTTCATGTCGGAAATATTTCAAGTTCCTATTATATAAACTCAACTTTTGTTCGGTCCCATGTGTATTTTGTTTACGGTCACTTAAGTAGCCCGTTGTCTCAGTAACTCAGACGACCTCTACCACAGACCCTCCCATCAATGGACGTCTTAATCAAAATTTTTTGTTTTATCCCAGTAAAAACGTTTTGAGTATAGACCTCCTTTATTAACCGTCTAATGTAAAATCCTTTGGTGTTGTCTTATACAAGTTAAAACCTAAAAGAGTCCCGCGCACAAACGCTTATGACTGCACAACGTACACAGAAACAGTCGTCAACCACCGTGCCGGAAGGTCGTACCTGGTGTACCACCGGGGACAGTGACCACCGCTGTGACCCTAGGCGTCTCGCCTCTAGTTCGTTCCCTAGGCTCTTCAGTAGAACACATTCCTAGTTCTGCCCTTCTAGCCCGAGGCCGACTTTAGGTATCTGTTACATTCGCGAAAGTCATGAGAACAGACTAATCGACAATACACTGGGTCAATGTTAAATTTTACATTTAGGAAATTACTTCACATTACCACGGGAGACTAGTTCTGATGAAAATTAGACGAAAAGGTGCACTCTACGATGGGACAAGACTTCTCCGTCTCGACCCTGAACTCGTAATGGGTTCTACTTAAAAAAAACTCAGGAAAAAGACCTTATTTCAAGTGATCAGACTCACATAATATTGTATCAAGTATGTTCCTCTTACGACCGTAACTTTATCCCATTGCACACCTTCAATTCTGACTATCCACTCCCAGTCACCAGAACACATAAAAATTTGATTTTCTCCTAGTACACTGAACATTACACCAAAACCCAAACAATAAAGGTAGGAACTTAAACTGAAAGTACCCGTACAAGGTCCGTTGTCACTGAAAGATTTCATGTAATGAAATGGAGAGTGGAATGGTCTACCTTCTTTACTTTGGACCAATGAGACACCCCTTCGTGAATCCTAGTGATTCCTCCACGACTCAGAAATGGGACTAAACACCCAAAGGTTCAATAAATAACCCGAAGAAAAGTCAGAAGCCAGAGTATCGAGTCGCGTCGGTCGGAAACGTACATCTTCTACACCGCGGACCGCCTTCTACAAACTCCGGTCAGGGCCCGGGGTGGACGGAGGGGTCTCCGACTCCCGTAACACAGAAACGTGTGAACACCGAACACACTCTGGGAGTAACTCACACGACGAGACCCTTCGAGCGTGAAGTGACGGGAGAGAAGTAGGATCTCTCTCTGGTGTGAGAGGGGTCGAGGTGGGAACGTCGTCAATAGGAACGTCACCAAACAGGTCACCGGCTTCGAACATCCACACCGGTGAGACGACCCACGGTGGGAGTTCATGTTCTATGCGTCGTGGTTTAGACTCCGTCGAGTCCTACCTCTTCCCCACGTTGGACACCAACGAAAGTAGAGAATGGACCGTGTACGGAAAATATGAACCGAACAAATATCACAAGTCGTAGACTTTAAATCAAATGTACTCATTTTTATCGGACACCCAAATCAAGAGTCAATGGACATGAACTCAAGAGACATAAATGGAGCATCTAAAAATTCTTGCCCCTAACATAAGGCACATGGGTGGAAAAATCCGACAAATTACCATCACTAATACGCATTAAATCGTTCGCCCATTTCCTTAAGAAGTCGAGTTTTCCATTTGAAGACTGGAATTGGATAGTGAAAAGAATTTACTTTGAAGGTTGTGAAATGACAGAAAGGGGGATTTATTACTGGTCCACGTCATTATGGACAAACCATAAGATAGTCTGAGTACCTTGGAATGCAAAGAATATCATTAGACTGAAATAAAAGGAATCAAAAAAATAAGGTTCCACCTCCCCCACTACCTTCAACCAGTCCACTCAGTACTACACTCGATCTTTAATGGTGAGTCTAGAAGACAACGGAACTATCGTAAAAGTCAAAGGAAGAACCCTCATTACTTTGTGAGAACACATCAAAAGGGAAAAAATTTTTTTTTAATGATCTCATCGACGGATTTGTCAACCAAGGACTAAAAGGTCGTGAATGAATCACTAAAGGTAGGAGGTCCCATATAAACAAGTCGAACAGGTCCGGTTAAGAGGCAGGAGGGACCACCCGGACGCCAAACCCCTGGTCCATGACGTCTATTTGCCGCTCTTGACACGACCGACCTCGAGCCTGGCCCGCGTGTTCCACGAGTTTGTCCGAAAGCCTCTCTTCTAGTGGTACTGGTAAGCCCTGTCCACTCGGTTGATTTGCGGTGTACACCTGTAAGTCCTGATCAAAAGGTGAAAGAATCCTAAAATTCTAAGACCTTTATGTCGTAAAACAACGTCTTTTATTAGTTTACAATAACTAATCAAAATATAAATATGAGAACATCAAGACACAACGAAAGTGAAAGAATGTATCAAACTGAAAAATTTTTGTCATAAGACCAAAACGTATGTCGAATAAAGTCTCGAATGTCTTTAAACAGGAAACTCTTCAAGGAAAGGACAGAATTAGTCAAAGAGACCTTTTACTTTCGATTGTCGTTGTTCACAGACCTGAAACGGGGACCAAAGGACGAGTCTCACCTATGTACCCCCGGATCGTCAAGGGTTTTGGGTCGGACCGGAAGACCCACCGACTCCGAGCTCAGGAACCACCCTCGTAGTAGAAATCGAGTAAATATTACCTTGAACGCCATGGATACGATGCCTGTGGTGGTGGAAGAACCGGCGTCCCCAACTCCCCGTCTGGAACATTGTGTAAAAATCGAAACCGTAAAAACAAGTATAACCAAGTTGACCGAAAATAGATGGAAACACAAAAGCGAAACTTATTATGTACCATCCATAATTCATTTGTAAAACGTCTGTTTACCGTGAAAACGAGAATACACTCGTTTCAAAGTTTTTCATTGAACCTAGTGGTCCTTCTGTACTGACGACACTTGAAATATTACATTTTAAGCATAAATAAAACGTGTACTTTGCACGTCATTGTCCAACAGTCACGAGTCTCACCTACGGTAGAAAGACTTCGAGGAGGGAAAGATTCCCTGACCCTCGAAGGCAGAATGACGACGTCGTCGTTTTTATGGAAACATTTCAAAAGTCTTAGTTCTACACTCTTTATAATGTTTCCAAGATTCATAAAGGATTCTTTTTAATTCGAGGTCCTTTATGATTTTTCAATTAAGTAAAAATTGTGACTAAAAACAAGTTTGCATTACAATTACATTTCCTTTTTCGTGTAACTATTTGACGTACTTCGTAACACAATTAAGAAACTAAGAATTTTCTTCCTTTAGAACTAATCAGGTCGGTATTACCTCTCTTAAAAATTTGAAAATGTGTTCTACATGTATGGTTCCGTTTATCAAAACTTTATTAAATACCATTGTTTCATAGGTCATGTGGTATTACCTTTAGGTAACTGTACAAATGGAACCTTAATGTTAAAATTAACTTTGACAATACGAGTGTCCGGGAAACTTGCCTGTTAATGGTACGTATTCCTGTCATGACCTGTGCAACCGAAACAAAAATTTTTACCTTTTTAGTGTAGGTAACACTTTCTATCAAGACGTCGATCTTTGCCAGAAGAGTGCCTTGTATTGTAGACACTCCAGTTGCCTGTCTTGCAGTAGCCTGACTTCCAGTCTCGTCTTGAATGCAGCACAACAAATCAAAACCTTCAGAGAAAGTAAACAGACAACCCCACCACGACAATCACTGGTTTTACCTCCGTAAGAAACAGCGCGACCGACACGGGAGTACAATGTAGATCTTAACACCGGAGACATGACCCCCAGTCCCACTCTAGAGACTTCAGGGAACTTGATCTTAAGACACTTATGGACCCGTCACTTCTACAACTACTCTAGGACTTACTTACCAACGAAAAAACAGGTCAACGAAAAAAGTCAGGTCCCCCACATCCTTTTTATACTCATTATCAAATACCGGTTTAATCATGAAGTAAAAATACCAAATACGGGAGATGTTTAAGGATTTATCTTGATAAAACTCCAGATTTCCAAAAGTAAATTCTTAATTACAATCGTCTCCCCTACACCATTATAACATATACCCCCGTTAATAAATTAGAGATCTTTTTCTTACGATACAACCGATTATATAAGTTGCATCAAATGAATCAAAACAACGGTGACTACTTCAACACTAAGATTACTTAATTTTGAACCATTTCTTTGACCTTTTTTAAATTTATCGTCCTCAGTCCTAAAATCTCTGTAATCGTTTTGGAGTCTTGTATATATAAAGAAATGGTTCTTATTGAATCAAAATATAAATTATCTCGGAGAGTCTTAAAAGTAACAAAAGGTGTCCTGAGAGTTTAACGTCTGTATAACAGGTGTCGACCTTTATATCACTGATAATGTTAGTACGGACGAAAATAGAAACTTGTGTAATAATTTGCCATTCATCTCTTAAGAAACTGAAGTAAGACACGAGTACACTAAAGTATCTCCGAGACATGAAGAACTTAAGAGTTCGAAGAGTTTGGAAACCAAGAAATCACCTACTGTAACCGTAATAAGTCTTTAAACTTCGTAAATTTAATAAATGTAAAACCTTCAGGAGTCCTCACTCCCGACCTTCGACTCCTCTTTCTTTTTTTGTCCCCACCGACCCCGACAGACTGACCATCGTAGAATGTAAGACAGGACCGAGTCGGTCGTGTCAGGAAAGTCATAGATGTACTTTCTGTTTACTATAAATTTTGTAATTTTCTACATTGAGGACATTACATTACAAACAAATGGGTCTTCGACCTTATCTTACGTCGATCGAGGAAAACCCCCAACAACACCCCTCTTAACAGTCCTGATTAGGTACTTCTCGAGTGAACAGAATTTAGTCACTATCGGAGGGGTGGGGTAGGGTGGGGGCGGTTTTTTTTTTGGGTGTGTATAAAGGGAGANTTTTTTTTTTTTTTAGGTGTGTATAAAGGGAGATCAAGTATCGTAATTGTCGTAACAGAAAAAATTGGTAAGTCGGAATTGTATGTTCCTAACTTCCTGAATGGACACAGAATGACCGGTCCTATCTATCGAATAAACGTTAGTCGATCTAATGGACTCTGGGAATCTCGACTTGAGTAATTTTTGGACGAGATAAGGGTGAACTACGATTGTCATGACTCAAACTTAATCTCAAAAGAACTTAGTAACATCGTCAAAACTTTTTTCTTTGGGTTGGGAGTCATAGATTATTTTCATTGACAGAACATCCTACCGCGGTTCGTAATACTTTTCGAACTACCTAGTGTGGTAAGGACTCCAAATCTTCAGTGCCGTGTCACCTTTGAAGGGCCTTCAAGAAGGCAAATGCAGAACCCGTTGACTGGAAAGATAATACGTGTACTTCGAAAGATCCTCGGTCGCTCGTATACGACGTACTCCTGAAGGACAGAATGTCATCCCGACCCCTAGAATGACAAGCTAGGTCACATAGAACAAGTCTGTAGTTCTATCAACATCGGAATGGGACCAAAATGTCAACTTTTCTGAAAATGTCTGATCGAAGAAATGACCTTTGGACTACGAAAGTGTTCGGAACACTCATCCTACTGACGCTGTCCGAGTCGAGACAATCTTCGTAGTGGAACTATCTCTCGTCACGAATCAAGACACGACACAAACGTAAAAATGACACAGTGGTATCACGTAAATCTTAATAAAAGGAAGTCAAGACATTGTGGTCGATTCATTGCGACCAAAGTAAGGTACATTCGTAATGATCTGTCACACATCGACGTTCTCTGAATGGCTAACAGTAATGTAAAATAGATGGAAGTGAATTATGCGAATTTGACAGCGGAATTGATTCAATTCGTAGATCTTATTTTCGGTTTTACATTACTAACGACGGAAGGATTTGGGTCTGCGTCAAGACGTGAGTGGACTCTACATGTGATCGGGACACGTCAGAACTGTCATGTAGGGTTCGATCGTGTCGACGACTGAACGTAAACTCTAAAAGATCAGAAAGGAACACATTACCCTTGAAGAAAGAAGATTTTCATTGACTATAGTGAAAAACTCTTTACTTCGTGATATATAAATTACATTTTTAAGAACATGATTTATCTTACTTGGAACTGAGGAGAAAAGTAGACATCTAACACCCGATTCGGGACTAACACCGTAAATGTGTCATACATTGGATCGACGGGGTCCTGCCAGAATCCTGTGACAGGACCAGTATACAAGGTAAAGGACGGAGGAGGGACGAGTGTCTTACTGTGTAATAGGACTAAAAAAAAGGTAGAGAAACCGAATACGGATAAGATAAAATTAATTTTTACATATTTATTTCAATTCAAGATCAGACAGACAGTAACGTAGTAAACTTTTACAGTCCGAACATCCTCCCAGGAGAGGGTCTCACCGGTTGTGGGTCCTCGGACCCCGTTCGGAAGATACGACTCTGCGGGACGCACAGGTCTCTTCATGGAAGTCGGACCTTCGGGTCTATGTGACCTCCGGCTCGTCGTCCCGGAGTTGCTCGGATAGCTAAGAGGACCGCTGTGGGTTCGGTACAAATTGTAAGTCCTATGTGGTCACCAAAAATTTATTGTCTTTTTAGAATGGAGCGTACGAAAGACACCAAGTCTCCAACTTATGTTTTATTAATCGCGATGACTAAGTACCGAATAGAACACACCTTAAGTCTTTTCGGTTGGTCGAGTCGAAAAAGTCGTTACAAGAAGGAGCAATAGACAGACCTGAACCGAGACTTCTATCAAGGTCTTCATGTCCCAATGTATCATGATTCCTACCAAAAGATCTTCCTAGCTGTAAACTTCATGGATCATCAAACACGATTCAGTAAATTTATTTCTTTTACTCTTAAAGTAATGTCTTTTTATAAAAATTACAGTATCTTTTCTACTCGTAAATTGTCGGTATTACTTTATTTGGCAAGGATATGTGTCATTTGACAATATTCTTGACGATTAGGAACGGGTCCAAGAGTCTTAGACCCCGGTCGTCCAATATCTTTCACTGGTGAGGTACTTTTGTGTGTAGGGGTTAGGTCGTCCGTACGGCGTTCACACAGTCAATCTATCCCACTGAACCGTTGTCGCCTCTTATGAGTCCAAAAGAACGTTTCAGGAATTTGACAAGTCACGAAAGCCCTCCAGAGGGGGTCGACCAAATCAATAGAAAGTCGACGAGCGAGAGTGGGTCTGAACGAAAGACTAGCAGTCGTGGGACCCTGTTGGCGGACGGAGTGTCTACAAGGAAGGGGTTTAGAGGGTGCAGAAGTAGGCGGAATCTCCTACTGTTGATTGTCGAAAGTTACTTCAGTGGTACTAAATATCAGATTTTGGTGTTTAAAGAGTACACCACTTTGAACATTAATGATATTAACGTGTAAGTGGTTAAGGAAATTTTCAAACCAAATTTTCATGTAATTTATCTCGAGTTTTTGTAAGTTCCTTTTCCGTGAATTATGACGTTGAAGGTCTTGTATTAAACAGACAGAAGGGGAGGACACTACTGCAACGATGTGACAAGCAAGTAGGTGTATGTACAGTGCCGTGGACGCTCCTCTCTGTGCCCCAATCCCCACTCGACGGGTCGACCGTGGTGCAGCAGAACAGGATACTTCGTTAGAAACGGACTTGAGTTCACGAATCCTGTTCCTTGAACCCTTCTGATCCTTTGGTACATCTACATTACGATGTCGGTCTTGTCGACCCTTAGTGTCTACACATTGGCACGTCTAGGATGTGGACGTCGTTCAATCCCTAGTCTACTCTCCCGGTTCACCCCTTGACCACACTCTCGCGACTAAAGGCAAAGATAGTCCACTTCCGTCCGTGTCTGGAGTGAACTTACATGTTACAACTTTATTGGTGTGTGTTGTCACTGTTACCCTTCTCCTACCTCCACCCGACAGTTGTTAATGAACATTGGTAGCTGTGTTGTTAAGTGACAGGAGGTTTACGAGTTTCCCTTTTGTACCTTTACATTCTTTTGATTCGTCGGTTGTCCGTCTTCCTGTGTCTGTATGTGTTCTTGTGTAGGAACCTATTATCTGTGGTCCAGTGGTCGACCTCTTCAGGAGGTTCCTCCCCTGGACCCTCCACCTTCGGTGACCCTCGTTCTGACAAAAGAGACATTAAACAATGAAAGAAAAAGAACCACTGTTCCGTACGTCCTAGAACCAAGGATCTGGTCTGTAACTTGGACACGGGGTACACCGTCTTGGTGACTCAGGATTGGTGACCTGCGGTCCCTTCAACGAACAAAAAATTTTTGAAAACCCAGAATCAACGTCGTACACCCGAGAGTAAGGGACTGGTCCTTAGCTTGGACCCGGGAGACACAAGAGAATCGGTGGCTTGGTGATTCTTTCAACGAAAAAATATATATATTATGTTATTTTTGAGATACGTACACAATTTTAGATGTGGAAAATGAAAAAACAGGAGATACATCTTCAATTACATTTTTGAAAGGTAAAACCTCAGTTTACAGACGGTTGTGTCTAGATTTAGGACTTTCTTGGTTCTCTAAGTCCACCGGTCCGACCGGTCCTAGACCTCCCCTTACAAGTGTTGTGTCTCCGGGGCCCCCGAACATTGGACTCTTTTCGTACCGGTGACCACCCTTTCCTCCACGACCTCGTACATCCCTCTTCTCCGTCCAGTCGTCGTCTGTCGAATGGGCGTACCGGGACCTAGGAGAACGACTGGGAAGGAGGCTCCTCCAGGGTCTGCTCGTCGAGGGGTCTGACTGACGGTCTATGCTGCCTCAAAGGTAGGGTCTCTTTCGTGGACGTTCTTCCTAAACCTTCAGTAGGGAGCAGTCCTTCCTTCCTGATCTGGTCCGGGTCACACCACTGACTGTCGGACAGACACTTCAGAAGTAACACTCATTGGGCTCATGGAGACCCCGAGCAGGCGTCAGTCTCTACTTTACTCGTAGGGACAGACATGCAGCTACTGCAAGTCTGCCGACAGCCGAGGACACGAGTCCTGCACCGCTGACAGACGTTGCACCCCGCCCTGTCCCACGTCCAATGTCGAAACCTAGTAGACTCTAAAGTAAAGACTCAGGTCCTCGGGTTACAAGTGTACTCAATGAACAACATAATTGGTTATTCCTGGTAGGAGAGACACTTTTCGACACAAATTCCGTGACCGGACTACTGGGAAACCACACTTAAGTATTTAATTAAAGAGGTCACTAAACTCGTTAATTGTTCTTGTAGACTATGTCGAAAAGATTATCCTTGTGTACGGTATACGTGACACAAGAGGGTACTTCGTCGGAATTGGGTGTCCGTTTTGGGGAAAATAGTCGTTTATCGTAAAAACAGCAAGTCAACGAGTCAGTGAAGATTGATAAACACTGGGGTACCTGACATCGGTCGGTCCGAGGAGACAGGTACCCTAAGAGGTCCGTTCTTATGACCTCACCCAACGGTAAAGGAAGAGGTCACCTTAGAAGGACTGGGTCCCTAGTTTGGACGTAGAGGACGTAACCGTCCGACTAAGAAATGGTGACTCGGAGGACCTTTTGACAAAAATGTAAGAATAAATAAAGTTTCATCATTAAGGTCAAGGGGACCATAGACATAATTTTTTCCTACGATGGACCCGACTTTCGTGACAGCGGATGTCAGGGGAGTACTGTACCTTAGACCACATTGTCCCACCGGCACCACTCCAGGGTCTACCAGTGACACGGAAGGAACCACGGACTCCGGTCGTCACACGGCCGTCGCAAGTTTGACTAGCATAGGTGGACCTCTTCCTTCGTGTACGCCATAAGACAGTCTTGGTGCCAGTACTTCGACACAAAGAGTCGGGCAAGAAAGTCGTGGTGGATAGCTCGCTACCAAGTAAATGTTCACTTTAGAAGTATCCGGTCACTGATGTTACTTCACAATGACCTTTTGCGACAAACTGTTTCTCGGATTTTAACTGCCTGAGTCTTATCACTGAGGTACACGTTGTTCACCGTCCCGTACGGTCCGACGGACTTCGTGTCCCCGAGACACTCCTACACCCCCCAAACCCCCTTGGCCCCCTAGAGTTCCAACCGATTTGGATGTAGGACATATTTATAAGGAGTTGGGACCAATAAGACGACTGACACTTCTAGTCCGTTGTCAAAAGTGTCGGATCTCCCTTCTGTTATGGTGTCCGTGTCACGGTCTACGTCGGCACGGGCGCTCCTCTGTCTGACTCACTTCTCCTGTACCACGGTCGACTCAAGACGGGGACGACGCTCGTGGCCCGGCACATCTGTGCAGTCACAGGAGTGTGATCTGTCTCACGAGGAAGGTGAATTCCACAGTCTTTTGTGTAGGTCGACGGGTTTATCAAACTCCCATGGGTATATAAGTTACAGTGCGAACCTTTAACCAGAACACCTTTAGACCGACCTCCCGTCGGTTAAGAGTTTGTCGTTTTGTCCCTTTTTCCGTGTCACCTGATCCTTTGGGTTTCCCAGTTGAACTTCTTGACTGTCGGGGGTACGAGAGGACGTTACTCGTCTGATTTTCTACTCGTTCGGTTCTTGGGCGAAGGGGGCCACCAAAGGCGACCCGGGTCCATGAGTGCGACTGTAGCACGAGGTCGAGTCGGTCGTCGAGTTTCACGACAAAGGACCGTGTGCCGTAGAGGCGCCCCTGGGGCCTGGTGTGGACCCTACCCTGCGTAACGTCTCGTGAAGGAAATTCTCGTGACGATTGTGCACGTCGTTTGTGAGAGGACTGACTGGTTGAGGGTGAATTGTCGAGGGTCGTCTTGCTTCGCAGAATTCCGACAAAGAGACGGGACACGGACGTGAGAATTAAGACGGTGGGCACGAAGGATTCCCAGGCGACACGGGCCCAGACGAGGTGGGGAACGTGAATGACAACACTGAATTCAAGAGACACTTGATTTTGACTTCACGTCTTCACGTCAGTACAGATAATTCCAAAGCTCACGAGTCAGCACAGACTGAGAAACGTTGGGGCACCTGACGTCGGGCGGTCCGAGGAGACAGGTACCCTAAGAGGTCCGTTCTTACGACCTCACCCAACGGTACGGGAAGAGGTCCCCTAGAAGAGCTGGGTCCCTAGTTTGGGTGCAGAGTACAGAGGACGTAACCGTCCACATAAGAAATAGTGATCGCGGTGGATCCTTCGAGGTAATTCCAAAACTGTTTTAAGTTTTTCCGTTCAACGGTTTTTTTAAATGACTGCAATGTACATCCGTTCTTTTAAATGGTTGTTTTCACGGGGGAGACCCCCTTCGTCTTTACTACTTTTTGAACTTCCTTAAGATTACCGAACTCCAAGAACGAAAGACAAATGTATTTTCGTCTGACCTTTGGTTCCTACTACTTACACAACACCAAGTACGTCGTTTCAACACGTTCTAAAGTCTCTTTTCCGGTTCACACCAGGACGCAGTCATTACTACTTGTCACACAGACATAAAAAGTTGCTAAGAGGTGAATAAAACTATAAAAGACTAAGTGACCAGTTGACGATCAAGGTGTCGACGTATTCGAGTCTACCCGGTGACGCACAAAGAGATTACTTGGTGAGTTGGGGGTCACCTCGTGTATTCCGTTCGAGTCCTTTTGTAGAAGGGTGCGACGTGTGATTTGTGTGCTTCCATTATTGGAGGGCATAGGAAGGTATAGTGAGAGTGAAATACTTTTCGTCACTTTTTCACTGACTTGTGTAGTTGTCGTCCCTCCACTTACCGAATATGATAAATATAATAGGTTTGTAAAATCAGATCTTTAATATATATTTGGAAGTGTCATCTCAGGGTGCTACGTCTTATGTCGGACAACAGTACGGTTGTCTAGAATGATTGTCGTAGCAGTACAGGGTAATTACACAGGACCGCAGAAGGTTTACGATACCTTATTTTTATCGATTTTCTATTACTCTTAATAATTCTGTCGTAAGGTCGAGTTACAATTCTAAGAATTTATGTAAAAGTTCTTCGTAATCTAACAAATTAAGATGTGAGTGATTCCGGGTGACCTTAATGTTTAGTAAACAAGAGTACAATAGTTTGGTTTATGAATTTTTCCTTTAAATTTTGATCTTTAAAGATCCAGACCTAACTGAGGTTGACCTCCTTAATAATCTCAGTTTGTTACAGAGTGAGAAAACACTGGGGAATCTGATAGGGTGGTCTGAGGAGACAGGTACCCTAAGAGGTCCGTTCTTATGACCCCACCCAACGGTAAAGGAAGAGGTCCCCTAGGAGGACCTGGTCCCTAGCTTGAGTGTAGAGGACGTAACGTCCGTCTAAGAAACGGTGACTCGACGGTTTATTAGCGTAAGTTTAGGTTGGTAGGAGTAGGCAAGGGAAAACTTTTGTCACTCCCTCAGGCGCGAGGGGAGGTCTCCCTCGATGCGCCGCACTCCTCAATCCCTCCCCGGGCGTCTATGTATGTACAATAATAGGGTCCTTCTCGAATACTGTCACCGCAGAGGACCATTTTCATTTGTCCTACTATTTCGGACTTTATATTCGCTGAGTGGTAATTATTAAATGTTTTTAATTTACTGAGGAATTACACTATTTTGATAGAACTGTTCAAGGGGGGTTTTAATTAGGGGTTAAGACCAATACAACCGGAAGGAGTATAAGTACTTCAAAGAGAAGTAAACCGATTAAGGTCTACGGAGCAAAGGAGGGTTTACATCTTTTCACTTTCACACAGCTCACACGTTCCTGGATCGCACTACCAAGAGTCCCCCAGGTCCGCGGGAGTGACGGGACCCGACTCCCTGGGGATGAATGTAGTCTCAGCCACCCCACGTCCATCCCTGACAGAAGTTCTTAGGGTTGTGGGTGAGACCCAATGTCTGAGTCCACCCCTTCCTTTTGAAGGTATTAGAAATCCCTTAAAGTTTTAGAAAACCTACGAAATGTAGTTGTTATTTTTCACACACACACACACACACAAAAAGTCTTCTTGACTGAAAGATCATAATTTATAGTTGAATCTTTACGTAATTTTCAATATATTCACCGTGTATATGTAAATCAGACTGTCAAGGTTTTTTCCGTACTAGACAACTCTTAAGATGACCTATCGTTACATTCGAAAGATCCGATGTTTATTTTGGTGTTATTGTGCTCTTTCTCCATTGGACTTTTTTAAAGATTAAATGTTCCGTAGATGGATTCCGTAAGACATCGATGGTGTGTCTTTATTTGGGTTAATAGACCCTTCTTTGTTTACAGTGCACACACACACACATATCGTTTGACGAGGTACTTAAAGGTGGTATTGTGACTACGTTTTACCTTTACTTGAGTTGAGTGGTATAAACTCTTACTATACGAAGAGACATCGTAGGACCTAAGAAACCTTTTGTAGAAGTTCCACCTTAGATTAAATTGTCGTTGTTTTGTTTACGTAGTCTTTCCAAAGGACTGGGAATCTGTCCTGGTCGTGTGCGGCTCCATTACCCGTTCCACTGACTCCCGACCCAGGGGGTGCTCCTGAGAAATCAGACACTTCAAGATACTGGATACCGCGGTACTGTTCCTCCAGTTGAGTCTCGGTGCTGGTTTCCGTCTCAATTTGGATTATTGACTATTCTGAGATTTCAATGTGTACTCCTTTTCTCCTTTTATAATTTCTTTTGGTTTTCTAGAACCGTTACATTCCAAAAAACAAAAAAAAAAAAATTCATCGGTGGAATATCTCACTATATGAACATGACGTCCGAAGGGTCCACCGAGTCACCATTTCTTGGACGGACGGTTACGTCCTCTGGGGTCAAATTAGGGACCCAACCCTTCTAGGAGACCTCCTCCTTTACCGTTGGGTGAGGTCATAGGAACAGACCTCTTAAAGTACCTGTCTTCCCAGACCGCCCGATATCAGGTACCCCCAGTGTTCTTCAGTCTGTGCTGGCTGACTGATTTGTCGTTCGGATCACGACGTAATCGTAAATGCCTCCTCTTTGTGATTGAAAGAAAAAAAAATTAAAAAAAATCTAAGAAAAAAAAAAAAAAAAATCAAAAAATAAAAAATTTAAAATTTTAGAAATTAAGAATGTCCACAAGGATTTGTACTTGGGGGGAGGGTGGAGGGAGGGGTATTGTAGAGACACCCAGTAGGGGTCTTTGTGATTGAAAGATTTACTATTTGACCCCTAATTTTACGGGTTCGAAAAATTAAAAGAACGAATTGTCTTCGAAATCCTCACGTAGTTCTACTGGAGAATTTATTCTAACGTTTAACGTTGCACGAGGTTTGTGGGAATAAACTTTATACGTTGTTATACAAAAGATTGAACTTTTGTATGTTGTCCTATTTATTTTCCACTCTACTCGAAATTTAGTAAAGAAGAAATATCGTGTTAGATTATAAAGTTGGATGAAAAACGGTTGTGGTTGTACGTCTTCACACGACCCTATAGTCTGTCTTTTGACAGTCGATCGGACCGTGCATTTCTACGAAAGAGTTGTAGTCTCCTAGGGGGAACATGACCCCCACTGGTGTGGTCTTCGACGACGTTCACCCAGAGGGTCTATTACCCCAGCGGACACCCCAGTGGGTGTACGTGTGTGTGATGTGGAGACTCCTTCTCGACGTTGATGCCCCACTGGTAGTCCCATGTACATTCAGTCATTATGTGCACCTTTATATTTACGTGTGTCTAGTCGTTATACTCGATAATTGTCACTTCTTTGTTTGTCTTTTATTATTTTCGAAAACTAATCTTTCTTACAACCGTCCAAGTGTTTCTTCGGTATCCGAAGTATTCGGAGTCTCCAAATTTCGGAACTCCGGACATTTTGAGTACCAAATGTTCCAGTCTGTTCATGTTCATTGACTTCCTAAATTGTTTGGTTGGGTCGATTCTTACGTCCGAAACGATTCTCTATTCCCAAAAACAGACCACACTACTGCCGCCTGTACCCCGTGCCCTTGGGACCGGCCCGCACGGCCGAGGGAGGGTACTCATAGCGGCAGACCGACGGGGGTCCCGCCGGGCACGTGTGACGTCCGCGTGAGGGAGACCAGGTGGCATCCCAGGACAAGGCCCGAAACACCTTTAGGACAAAATACTTTAGGTTCCAGCATAAACTGTCTCTTTCCTTACTGTGCGGTTCCTTACTCTCGGTACCAGGGTCCTAGAGTCTGGTCGTCGAGACTGGATGACCTCGCGTCGTAGACCGGAGTCGAATTACCTACTTTTTGTCTTAAAGGATACTACTTCTTACTTCGTGTCCATCCGCCAGTGAATGTTGGTGCTCGAGACAGGTTTGGTCCGCAGAGTTTCAGGTACGTCCCGTCGATTCGAGAAGGGGAGAGTAGAGGATAGGGAGGACTCGTGGACGGTGTGAAGTTTACCCTGCGCCTGCTCTGTACACAGTCAATTACCGTACAGCACATCTGACGGTTCTTTTCGTTACGACACCGATCGTCCTTTTCGGGTTCCGACTCGGGGAAAAATCCTACTTTTGTCACTTCAAGATCACACAGTAATTCTACATCAATGTTCTGATAGTTGGTCGGTCACGTCCCGAAGACGTCCTAAAACTGTTACATGTTCGTGTAATTGTCACAAACTTAATCTAAAAACTTGAGTTGGGATGTTAGTTGTGGATTAGTTTTTTAGCTTAAGTATGTGATATGGGGCTCACTGGCTCACCTTTTGTATTAGCGTGCAAACGGAAGGGTACACGACGACACGACGGAGACCAGTTCGGGAACGGGGGGTCCCTTCCTGTCCGGGTGGTGTGTGTGAGAACGACGGGACGGGGACTTTTAAGATCCTTGGAATAGTCGTTATCTTTCCGTAAAAGGTGACAACAAAAACCGTTTAATTGTTACCTTAAAATACATAATATGGTGTTTGATTGACGGGAAAATGTACGTCCACTGTGTTCGTCCGTGTCGGGACCTGACCCTCTGCTACCCTGTTACCCCACGAACTACTGAGTTCTGTTGGGTGGAGAGTCCATCCTTTTGTGTGGAACACTCCAACACTTCTACCTGCTGGGCAACGCCCTGTGCCGATAGGGTCACTGACAGGACAGCCTTTTGTTTCACAGCACTTAATGGTAGTTGGTACACGAACCTACGGCCACAGGATGTTTTCCGGGACTAAACTCAGGTGTAAGGACACTGAAAAGAAGTGTCGTACAGACGACCTGGGTAGGGTGGAAGGTGTTTCGTAATCGTTCAGTACCGAACCGTTAAGGATTAAGACAAGACCGTTGCGGATACCGACCTTTTGTGGGGGTGAGTATCGAGGGTCCGGTGGGACGCGCTTCCGACGGGGTGCAGACGGGTGATCTGTTGGTCACTGCGAGCGACTGGTGGTGCCTTTGCGAAGGCACGTCAGTGAAGTGAACGAACCAGTGAATCGTAGACAGGGTACTACTACGACAACAGACCAGGACTCTTCCCGACCCTGGGCCCTCGGAGCCGACGTTACGGACGTGGACCTGTTTACAGAGGAGGTTGTTGTTTTACGTTTCTTTGATATTTCCTGACTTTTATTGACGCACGGACCCGTCGACCCCGTTTAATACCTGTTCTTCTATCTTTTTCTAAAAAATTTTTACACTACGATCAAGACTTGTCGACCCTCGTTTTCGTCCCCTGACGCGTACACGGGACGTGTGTCGTCGGTTCCCGACCCGGTTGGTGTACACGGTGGGGAGACCGGGCTGGGGACCTAGGTGGGGATGGGAGTGGGGTGAGTTCCTTGGTCGAGCGGGGAGGAGCACCTCGTCCGTTCCCTTGCACGACAAACAAGGACGAGGGAGACGACGTCGGCCTCGGGGTTGTTTCGGAGCGGTCTTAGAGGACAGACCGGAGACCAGTTGCAGATGTCTAGTTCCCCCAGTTCTTCGGTCCAGTCATAGTCACGGTCGTCCAGGAGAAGTTCCAAGGGAGAAGTACCGGAGTCCACAGCTCCGGGGAAAGATGGACGACAAATCTCTCCCACCACTCCCTGTCGGTCACAATGTTCCTTATTCCCCTTTGTGTCCAAAGAAACGTCCTCCGGCACGAGACTGACCCCCGACACCTAGCCTGCCCCTGTCCGGACAAGGCAAGGTGGGTATTGGTCCACATGTACCGTAGTTTGCACTCTGTCCCGTAGCCCCCGGGACCTCGTTCTGCACCCCGGAGGAGGTTCGGACTCAAAAGAAGAGCCCTCGTCCTGCCCAGTCACTCCATTGACGAAGGGTTGGAAGGGTGGTTCAGGTAGTGGTGGGGACGTCTGTCCCCGGAGCCTATGAGTACTGGGGAGACCCCGGTTTCGTTCGGACTAAACTCCCTCCCGTAAATTTTTTTTAAGAATACTTGAAACGTTGCGAGAGAGAGAGGTGTTTACGTGTGTGCAAAAAGTAAAAAATTTTTCCTGTGTAAAAGGGTCTACTATTGTCATTTATACTGTGTACCCCCTCTATTAGGACAAAGACTTCTTGAAGTGTGGTAGTTTGAGCTCCCGGCACTCGGACAGACTCCTCGCGGGTCGGTGGACGGTAGTCGTCTAGGTGGACACGAGATCTTGTTAGCTGCCGGCTTTGCTGTGTGTGGGTGGAAGACACGGTGTGACTGGGGCCCACCACATCCCCCTATTCTGGGTTGGTTCTGTCGAAACTTACTGCTGCCGGGGGGTACTGAGTCGAATTGGGCCGAAGTGGGGTCCGACTCTGGGGTGGTACGCGTGCCGGTCACGTCTCTACGAGAATGAGGAACACCTAAGACACAACGAGGACCCCGAGATCGGCCCGCTACAATGAGGTTCGGTCCCAAGACGAGAGAAGACAGTCCAGAAGCTTTCTGAGAAGTGGACCTCTCTGATGTAATTTAACGTTGAGTCAGTTGATTCGAAGATTGGTCGTGACCTCTGTTCGCAGTCTCAGAATTTTTAAAGGTAATTTTAGTTTGTTGATTCTCTCGCTTTGTGGGTGACTTTTGCTTGATGAAACTTTACGTGAACAATCTATCGAGGTACAATCAGTTCCCTTTTTCTTATTCCACATATTAGATTTATTTTGTAGTAAACTTCTAATGCTTCACAGAAACTGATGATGTCAGAAACACGTGAAAATCGTTACAGACGTCTCAAAAGTGAGTTGGGACTTCGACCCTTGAAGTCCTTTGTACCGTGACTTATTGGTAAAGGAACAGTCGTTAGAAAAGTTTTTGGACGGTCAAGGGATTATTGTGACGTCCCAAAACCAAAACCAAAACTCGTCCTCTTTCTTATCTACTTTGGTCGATGATGGTGAGAGGACCCGACCTGATCGATTCGGCAGGGAAGCGAAGACAAAACTCTTCCCGACCTTGTTAAAGCGAAAACTCTTTTAGGGGCACCTACCCAGACCACTAATTCGACTCGTACCCAAGTTCCCGTAGTGCTCTATTAGGGTACCAGAAGTACTGAGTCGGGCACCTCGAAAGAGAGAGCCCAGTGTTCTGACGCCCGTCGACCTGGTGGCTCGACTCGTCCAGGGTTCACATACCGGACTCTTCGGACCTGCACGGTCCGACATCTTGACACGGTCCGACACGGTCTTACACCTTGACCCTCTACTGTTCGTCAGGGTGGTGAGACGAAGGTTCCAGGTGTGTCCCAGCCTAAGGACCCTTGGACCCCCAGACTCCGGCGAAATACACTTTACGTGTTGCACCTATTGACCTACTTCCTCGAGTAAGAAAGAAGGGAAAGATTTATGGTCGGCACTCTTGTCCCAGTTCAAGTAAAATGGTGGACCGTGTCTACGAGACATTTACAGACAGTTTATTGACTTATTTTTTGGTCTTAGCTTATTTGTCTCGTGGGACGTGACTTCTAGACATACACCCCCTCCTTTTTGTCCCTACAACCTTCAGTAAGGACCCTGTCCCGACCCACTGTGACAATTGTTGTCGGTGTCGGTCCTGCCTAGCTGTACTTTTGCACTTACCGATCCTTAGTCTCTGGTTGAACCTTTTGTTCTCTTTTCTTTCTTGCATTGTCGTTGTTTACGAGGGTCCGACGTAATTTACTGGTCTTTGATGTTCACTCAATTAAAGGAAATGTGTCCATTTGTTTTGTTGTATTTCTCCAGACAAACATCCTCGTTGAGTCACTCTGTCATTTTGTCTTAGTAGAGATTCGACAAGTCCCAAGTATTGAACAGAGAAGAGATCTTGGACGTCTTTTGCCGAATTAGTTCTTTCTCTTCATCTTCCACGAGTACAACAAAGAAGAGAAATGTTCTAAATGGACCTCTTAGACGGCACCTCCGTAACATTGACCTCCCGACCCTGTTCGAAAATTTGAAACCCCACTAGGAAGCTCCTACCCCACAGTGTTTCTCGACAGACCCACAGACAGGTTTGAGATTCTAGACCCACTCGTACCGCTGGAAGAGCAGTCCTAGGAGCTACGAAATCCTGTCTTGTGTTTGGGACACCACTGGTGACCCCAGTTCGAGGGACTCACGTACGTAAAGTTTATTAAGTCTAGTTGTCCCCTCTCTAATTGGGAGTTTATCATTGTCGTTGATATACGATCTTGACAGATCTGACATAACAAATAAACAACAAATCAACGATTCGGTACAGACTGAGAGACACTGGGGTACTGACATCGGGTGGTCCTAGGAGACAGGTACCTTAAGAGGTCCGTTCTTATGACCTCACCCATCGGTAGGGGAGGGGAGGTCCCCTAAAAGGGTTAGGTCTCTGCCTTGGACGTAGAGGACGTGACCATCCACCCAAGAAATGGTGACTCGGTGGTCCCTTCCGGGGGTCTGGTATAATGTATAGAAATTAAAGACTCCGAGTCATAAAATATATTACCATTTTCGCCCGATATATTAAGTGACATTGTAAGGGTACGGAAATATAGGAGTCTCTTGACGTAAGTAGTAAATCTGTGTCTCGAGTAAACACCGAGTTCATCTTTTAAGGAATTCACTTCAGCGAGTCAGTACAGGCTGAGAAACGCTGGGGTACCTGACATCGGATGGTCCGAGGAGGCAGGTACCTTAAAAGGTCCGTTCTCATGATTTCACCCGACGGTGAAGGAAGAGGTCTCCTAGAAGGGTTGGGTCCCTGACTTGGACCCAGAGGACGTAACGTCCGTCTGTGAAATGATAGACTCGGTGGTCCCTTCGGGTTCTTTTAAGGAATGTCTGTGCATTTATTTATGGACAAGTTCAGGTGTGGAGGAAGTATCCAGTCGCCTACTTTGTGACCTTTTTCTCTGTGTTTTTGTGATAACTTTCGACACAACAAAAGAAGGTTAAGTGTTACGAGTCTTAAAATTTTGTTGTTTAAAATTGAACATAAGTTTCTTTGACTAAAAGTGAAACGTTTTATCGGAGTATGATGGGTCGGACCCGGTTGTAGTTTCTCCTGACAACCAAAAGACTCGAAGTCAGATTGACCGCCACTCTGTGAGATAGACCCACACACAGAGCCAGCCGCGGAAGAAGACCCGACTCGTGTCTCGCGGTACACACCTCCTGTTCGCTCCCCAGTCTGGTGGAGGGCGGTGGCCACGGCTCCTCGGACCTCCTCTGCTCTCGACTGGCACTTCTCCTCCCGACGTCGACCGAGGACAGACGAGTCATTGTCTCTGCCGGGTCCCGGGAACATCCTCGACACGTTAGGATAGGACTAACTCAACGTCGTCTTTAATGACCGACCCTACCGCGCCTGTACGACTTCCATCCTCAGAAACCGTATCTGGGGAGCCCAGTGTCTCTTCACCCACAAAAATCTGTTTTCGTGAAGAAGGAGGAAGTGAGTCCTAGCTTAGGCCCCGGAGACTCGGTCCTCTGGGGTATACGACTCTGGTCTACGAAACCGGTTCCTTTGTTCGACCCGACACGACTCGGGCAACACCCCCCAAACGAAAACGAAGGTAGTTTACGGTTTACCTCAAAGGTACCGACGACGACGATTCAGCTAAGTCAGCACAGGCTGAGACACGTTGGGGTGTCTACCGTCGGGTGTTCCGAGGGGGCGGGGACCCTAAGAGGTCCGTTCTTGTGACCTCACCCAACGGTAAAGGAAGAGGTTACGTACTTTCACTTTTCACTTTCACTTCAGCGAGTCAGCACAGGTTGAGAATCGCTGGGGTACCTGACACCGGGTGGTCCGAGGAGGCAGGTACCCTGAGAGGTCCGTTCTCACGATCTCACCCCACGGTAACGGAAGAGGTCCCGACGATGTGTGGTAATACCCGAGGCTGCCGTAGGGCCGGGACGACGAACATCGGTTTGTGGTCCAGCTAGGTGAGTACGTCCACGAGCCTGTGCACGAGTGAGAGGTCGCGCCGAGACGAGAAGACCTCTTTCAGGAGCCCTGGATCCTCCTTCGGTGGCAGTCTTGTGGGCCCCCACGGTGGACTGAAGGAGGGCACGGAAACAAAAAAGGAAAACCGGTCCGGCGTCCCGAACACCCTAGATCAAGGGGTTCGTCTTGACTTGGGACTGGGGGACGGAACCCTCACACGTCAGAATTGGTGACCTGGTGTCCCTGTGGAGAGGGTAAGGAAGACAGATAGGTGTACAGCTGTCTGTGACCCCGAAGGGTCCGTGTGACCGTCATTACTTGGGCGGACGTTACGTCCTCTGCGTCCAAACTAGGGACCCAGTCCTTCTAGGGGACCTCCTCCTTTACCGTTGCGTGAGGTCATAAGAACGGACCTCTTAGGGTACCTGTCTCCTCGGACCGTCTGATGTCAGGTACCCCAGCGATTGATTCGTTGATTCGTGCGTGCGTCCGTACGTCCGTCCCGAAGACCCTGTCCGGTCTCCCTGTACAAGGAATTACTCCGAGTGGGTGGGGGAGGTAGTATATTTTATATTTAGACTCCACCTCCTTCTCCGTTTTTAATAAAAATACAAATCGAGAGAGTTCATGTATTATTACAAAAATGTACTGTCAGAGTGTCTTATGAATGTTAAACCTCATGCTAAAAATGGTAGAGGAGATCTGTCTCTTAAGATGACAAAATTTTTTAGATTCGTTGATTTATTGTTACGACTTTGACGTACTGATTCACCTTCCAAAGACTCTAAGTTGTGAAGGGTCCACCATGAGTGAGGCACGGGTTCCCCCCTCGAGATGCAGCAATTGGTCGACGGGAGGAACAGAGAAGGGGTTTAGGTTGAAGTCTGACAACTGATTTTTCGACTGTAGTAGTGGTATCTTAAGACCCTAGTCGACTTTCAAAACACCTTCTTTCTTGTCTTGTCGTCGTTTGTAAAAATTTCGTCAATCTTCGGTATTCGGGTCACTTAGTAATCGAACCATTGACGAATGGAGAAATTTTAGCCAACGTGGTAGGTTTGTCAAAAAGGTTCAAAGACGTTATGATTTATACTTTTTTTTTAAGTTGACTAAAATTTAGCTCCCATACCTTTATCGTTCTCGTCGTGAAGATCCACGGTCCCGCGAGAAGATGTGAAATGGATTCAGTCTAGTAAAGAGAATAATTAAGTATTAAGGGTTGTAAGTGTACTCAGGGGGGGGGAGGGGAAAATGTCTGTTCTTTTGAGACCCAGGTGTCTCACACTCGTGTCCCAGTCCTGTACCTGGACCCTACCCCTGTAGACGTTCAGATTCTGTCCTCGGAGGGGGTGTGTACCGGAGTAACTTCCCGGTGAGCCCCGTCCACGAATTTGTACTTTTTGCTCGTGTGTTTTTTACTCGAAAATTATCGAGTAAAGTTTTTCCCTAGTATTTATCTGTACACGTCTCGAATCTTTTTCTGACCTTTTCTGTGTCTGGTTTTCTACTTGCTACTCGAGATAGAGTCACACCAGCCTACGGTTCACTTCAATGAAAGAAGAAATATGAGACGAAAAGTACCATTCTTTTATAATGAAAACATTGATTTTTTATAAATCTGTGAGTCTCCCTTAACATAAGTTAAGTGTCGTCCGAATAAATCTTAGTACTTTACAACCTTTGTCGGATTTACAGGTTGTTTCTTTGTCAATTTTATTTAATACAGTATGTAATCCTTCTCTATGTGGGTAAATTTTTTTTTTGTTAGTGGTAAAACGTCTTGTAGATTGTTATACCCCTTTTAAAATTCTAGATTATGTTCCGACGTTTCCCGTCCTGTTTTGTGACAAAGTCTATACAAGAGTATAAATGTATGTGTGTGTGTTGATGTGTTTCGGATTCTCCATATCTATGTTGTAATGACGTACACATACAGTCAGCGAGAAACACTAGGGAACCTGACATTGAATAGTCGAAGGAGACAGGTGACTTAAGAGGTTCCTTCTTATGACCTCACCCAACGGTAAAGGAAGAGGTCCCTAGAAGGGTTCGGTGCCTAGTTTGGGTTCAGAGGGACAGACACCTGTCTAAGAAATGACGGACTCGATGGACCCTTCAGGTTGGTATTTACATATATATCTTTTGCTTTTAGAAAATGTATGACCTATTTTCAAATACCCTATTTACCTTCACAAAAATTTGAATGTGATATATACAAAAGAATGTACAGGAAGGTAAAAACAAATATAGATCAAAAAGGTCCATTTGTGTAACACGTACATATTTACTCTTTCAAATTTTTCATCTTACACTCCGTGTCTACAGATGGACAACTTGTAAGACAGACGCAACAGCTTGGAAGGTAAGACGTCCGTGTCGTACATGAGGCCACGACCTCCCCCCCTTTGGTCTCAAATATTCGAGTGCCTTGGTCACGTCTCGGGGTGCACGTGTACGTACAGGGGCCCTCACTACTGCTGCGAGTGGCTAGGCCTGGTCCATCTTCTCGTGCATCGGGCCCCTCCTCATCACCGACGGCATGTACTTGGACCCGAGGCCGTAGAGGACCATCGCCCAGACGTCCTCCCTCTCCTCCGGACACTCCCGGCCGACCTCTGTCATTGGCTAGGCCCTCGTTTCGGCTCCCTTTGGTACCGGACCAGTGTAGGATCGGGGGTCAAAGAGAGAGTTTATCCTTTTCCTCGTCTATTTTTCTCCCCCTTTGACTTCTTTGTGTCGTAAGAACGTTGTTCGTAGAACCAAAAGAACCGAGTCACCATTGTTACAGACGACCCCACCCTAACTCTTCTTCTTTACAATGGATAGAAAACACGGTAAGCGGTTTCCCATTAAAGCAGCACTTTTATTTAACCGTTTGGACACTACTCGAGTCGAGGATGGGTGACTTGACATTCGTTTACGATTCGTCGATTTAAGGACCCCCTTCCTTCTGTCTTCCGTCTCCCTCCCATTTCTTATACGAGTCTTGGAAACCAGAGAAGTCTATGTGGAGGTGGTTCAAAACCCCTTTGCTCACAGTCCTCGGTATTTTTGTGTCCGGTGCCGAGGACCCAACGAGTCTTTGGTCCTTAGGGGTCCAGGTGCATGGTCGTCGGAGAGGTCTGCGAGGACCAACTCCCGGGGATGACCGAATGACTCTAGGGCCTTCCAGAGACCTAAACTGTCTAGACGTTTTCTTTGTCTGACAGTTTTTGATTAATTTTACTTCCTGCGTTGATCTCTACTAGTATGATTTACTTCATTCAGTCCTTCTTTTTCTGTCTATTGCAGATAGTCTAGTGAGTATACACCTTAGATTTTACACCGTGTTTACTCGGGGAGATGTTCTATCTTTGTCTGAGTGCCCGTGTCTCTTGTCCGAGCACCAACGGTTCCCCTACCGTCTCCGCTCTCCCTACTCGCTGACAACCCCCAATCGTCTACGGTTGACAGTGTAAATCTTACCTTTTTGTTGTTCCAGGATAACGTATTACGTCCCTCGATATAAGTTTCAGGACACTATTTGGTATTACCTTTTGTTATATTTTTTTATGACAGATATACACATTTGACTCAGTGAAACGACATGTCGTCTCTAAACCATGTTGTGACACTTGGTTACTATTAAGTTGTCTCTGACCGTGTCGTGACACTCGGTTACTGTTAAGTTCTTTTTTCTTATTTCTTTCGTCCGTTCGAATATGAATTATTGTAATGGGGGCTTGACTAACTGTACGTGTATAAATAAAGGTTTATTATTTGTCGAAAGATTTTCAATCCTGTCGAGGTAATCTTAATGTCATAAAGACCACACACAAATATGTCGACATTTCCAATCTTGAAAACTCACAAATCAATCGATGTCGGTGAGTTCTTATTTTAGATTAAACTTTTACAAGTCTTATAAAAAATTTTTTCTGGATGACTAATTCTTTTTAACATAAGGTTCATTTTACTGTCTTTTTTCATTTGTTTAAAGTTTTGGGTAATAAGATAGTTTTAAATGAAAAATCCAAACTCAATGACACTTATAATAGTTACTATCATCGTATTGACCTCTTGACCCCTGGAATTTTAATAGTCTATTTATTATAAGGATCTTTTAGACAGTGGACAAAGTTCATTTTCCCTCGTTAGTCACTTGACAGTTTTCATTAAATTAGAAGTATTATAGATTAAAATTCGGTAATATTTTAATGTTACGTTAGTGTTATTAAAACCATTTTATTAAACTCTCTTTCTTTATATGAGAGAGTCATTACACTAGTAACTACTAAGAATAAAGGAACTCATAAAGTCATCAAAGATTCACGAGATGTACTCAGACTCATTTGAGCCTCGACCACTACGTGTGCCTCCGGACCGCACGACGTCAGGTACCCAAGCGTTTCCCCTGTGCTGACTCGCTGACTTGACTTGATTCACGAGATATTAATTATCAATAATGAAAACTATTAGTGTAAAAACTTATACTTAACTGTCAATTATACTATTGGACTCCACGCTAAAAGGTTCACTTGAGAAGTCATAAACTTCTGTTATGAACAACCATTAATGCCATTGTGACCGATTTCTAGTGTACGTACAAAAGACCCATACCGAAAATTCTGTATACGCTCATCAAAGAAATCCTAATTTTTTTTAAGTCTCTGTCATCTCTCTTATGTGCATTAAGTGCACTGTACACAATAGGTCGTAGTACCGCGTCTTTGACCGGTGGATCTCAGTGCTCCACCTCGCCCAAAATAAGACGAGTGCTTAGTGTTGCACCAGGATCTTGCCTCGCTCGAGAAACGAGACTTTCGGGCCGGGTGCGTGCGTGGGTCGAGCCTCGACGACATCAGCGGCTACTGGGTCCCCTTGTGCCCCATGACGCTCTCCAGCGACGTCGACGCCAGCCGGTCGCTCAACTCCACGTCGTCCATGACCATCAACCTGTCCTCCGGCGCGACGGTGACGTCGCACATCGGGAGTCGGCACGCGAGTCCGTGCACCACGAGACGCCCCTGTCCCCTGTCCGGGCCCAGTGTGGTGCGAGTCGCGTGCGCCCGGTGCCGGAGAGTCGTGCACTGTCAGGATGTCCCCGAACGTCACATCTGGGAAGTTGGGTGACAACTTTTCGTGTAAAGTTTTTTTCTTTTCATCCGATTAGACAAAAGTGTCTTCTCAACAGACCAGTTCCTACTCGTAGGGATTCTAGGTCCTCCCTTTTACTAGTTTATACACTATACTTTGTAGTATAGATACTCTATATACTGTCTTTTGTATGACATAGATAATTTATGTATTTTGTAGTATAGACACTCTATACTGTATCTGTATAGTGTAGATATTTTATATCCTATAATTTGTAGTGTAGAATTTATCTATACTGTATTTGTACTTTTATATTTCGTTTATGTAGTTATAATGTACCGTTATATATTACAAATGATATAAATAGACATCAGGTGTTATACATAAATGATTGTTTCTTAGCAAGGGTTACACGAACTTAAAGTTACGGAAATTCTTCGGTAATGGTAAACTTTTTCGAGTAAAGGAGGTAAAGGATGCTTTAGTTTTGTTTTGGTAGAAAAGAAAGAGAAAATCTAGACCTTCTGTCCGTGTGCCGACTAAACAGTTACTGACACATAATAAATACGTTCACTCCTTATGTCTTTTCTTGTCTTTGACGCCTTCCTCTTTAGTCCACAGACAGTCCTCCTACACTAAAGAGTTGATCTTCCGGGTCTCTCTGGTGGGCCTTTATTGGAGTCTTTTCTTCCTTGTGTGTCTAACACACTGTGGTCACTTTTGGAAGGACGCTTTACTCAGGTGAAAAGATAATACAAATCTTTTAAGACGAAAATTGAAAAATAACCGTCGTACTTTGTTGAAAGGAGTAAACGACTAAGTTATAAATAAGAATTCATTAAACGGTTCGAAGAAGAGATTGACCGATGGGTCTTTCCCGAATTTTTTTTTTTTTTTCTAGTCTTGTGAATAGGGGACTAAAAGGTAAGAATCTTGTAGTGTCTCCTTCAGACTTGTTAGAGTCCTTATTTGAGTCTTTCCTGTGAAGTGTCTTCGCTGGAAGATCTGGTACCGTCCTAATTCTAAAATCCTGAGTGATACTCTCAACTCAAAAAACAACGTTAGAACAATGTCAACCTTTTTAATTTACTTCTTTAATTTAACCCTCCGTCCTCTATTGTCATTTGGACATCGCTTCGATATCAATACCTGCCTCAATTTGACTTATCGAATTACACTCTTATTTGTTTATACTTGAAGTCATTTCAAGTGAATATTTGAAATTTTATATTTCAAGTACACTTTTGTTTGATAAGGAGGAACTCTCTTTTAAAGAAAAGATTCCCTTAATTGAGTGATGAAGGATTTACCCAAGTGACGTGTGACCTTGTCGTTTGTTTTGACTCTACCATAATTGTGTTAAGAGTGTACATGAATTTGGGTAGGGTAAGGTCAGTAACTGTTGAGACTTTTGTACTTTTTGAATTGAGTTGGTATGTTGAGTTATACAAACACGAGTCTTTCCTTTTATGTCCACAGGAGAGACTTTTTTCACCCTTTTGAGTGTAAAGGGTACCTTCTGACTCCTTCATCATCAATCTCCGTTTGATGCGAGGTGCCATGGTATTCTCGTATCTTCCAAGTGCGCAGGGAAAACGTGGTAGAGGGTCAAAACACTAATCCTGGCGTTAATTACTAGTGTTTGTGTACTGACGTATGGGGTGACAGAGTGTACTACTTCGGGTCAGGACCGTAAGTATTTGATTGTATTCTGTCCTAACCTGTATTTTTTACTGGTACACATAAGAAATATTGGGAAAGTTGACCCCACAGCAATTCTATGTCTTTTTGTATGTCTACGTAAGTGGTTCTCAAAAATTTTATGTCTTAAACTCACTTGATGATGGTTTAAAGTAAATATAAAGGGGAACAAAGATTTTACGGTGAGACGATTACTACCAATGGCTACTCTTGTCTATTTCCCCTGGGGCCTCTCCGCTGTCACCTGTGCCGTTGACAAGGTGACGACTCGGTGGAGGTGCACTCGTATGTCCTGCCCACTCGTGGTTTGGATCTATACATCGCTACATTTTTATCTCCAGCAGAGCCAGGACTGCAAGTATCTTGAAGTCCATCTACAGCCTTGTGTCCAGTAGAAGACACGTTTTGTGAAGGTTCGGGATGTCTATGTCCCTCCCATCTTGTTTACCGTGGAGTTACACTCACTGAGTTCATGTTTTCGGAAAGTTAAGTTGTGGACGTAAAAAAATAAACATCCAGAACATACGTATAAGGGGTCGATAAGTAAATTAAATATTTGTACTCTTGTTCTGTACATAAAGTCGATTTGAAATATTTTAGGGAAAATCACGACTCATAAAAATAACCATTAGAGTAAACACTTAAACACGGTTTAGTTTTAACCGTTAAACACAGAAGTGTATACAAAAAGTTTGTGTTTACAAATCGAAAGGAAATATTTAAGTTAGTATTAAGACTAAAAATATAAATCTTGAGAGTGCGTATGAAAAATATGAAAATTCATGTAAAAATACACGGAGATTTATATACATCGTAAAAACAAATAATTTTTTATGTATGAAAAGACTAATCCAAAAACACTAAACACATACAACTAAATATGTACCAACCAAATATAAAATTACTGTCACATTATAAAGTGACTTACTTATATTAAGTGAAACACACGACAGTATAGACTAAGACACACAAGAGTACCTGACATCGGGTGGTCCGAGGAGACAATTACCTTAAAAGGTCCGTTCTTATGACCTTACCCAACGGTAAAGGAAGAGGTCCTCTAGAAAGGCTGGGTCCCTAGTTGGATAGAGAGGACGTATAGGACGTAACCGTCTGTCTATGAAATGGTGTTCGCGGTATACCCTTTGACTATTTAATGAACTCACTAGGAGAATAACTACTTTTTGATTAAGTTGGTATTGATACAGTTAAATTGTTTAACTATTGACTTGAGTAAGTTTATCCTCGAACGTTAATAAGAATTCTTTTGATAACTCGACATATCTACTGCACAACCACTCCGGTTCTTCCCTGTCCTTGTCTTTCCTACTTTCGTCTCGTAAAAGGAGTCAAGTTTGTGTCTGAAAGTGCGATGATCAATTGAGGACCTCGGAATTAAAGAAACATTTTACTCCATAGAACTTTAGAGTCTCTCCGACACGACCACTTACCTGGAAGATGTATTTGACGGGTCATGTGTGTTTTATGAATTAGTTACGGTTAAAGATTGTTTTGTTCGACGAAGTTATAGGTGTTACGAAAACATTGCGGTGGTCGAGTGACCAATCAGAAGTTTCCTCTTGTTTATGTAACTATAACTGTAGTTTACTGTTCGGGAACCTCAGTGTGGGAAACACCCCTGACCAAAGATCTAATATTCACACACTGAGCGTCCTCCCACCTGAACCCAAATAGGGACTCTATTCTCCGTGCCGTCCGTCCTGTCGGGACCACCGACTTTACCAATGGAATAGGTAAAGAGGGAGAGGGGTCCGGACCCCCGTCTTCATTAGATTCAGGTGTCACTGATACGATGTCAAGGTGACTCCCGACCGAGACATTCTCGAAGATTCGAGACGGACCTCTGGAACGACCCGACATTGTCCCACCGCCGTTCCTCGGGACCCGGCCAAGACGTCCGCGTTTGGGTCTCGGGACTCGTGGACCCTCCCTCTTTGTCTCCTACAAGCTCGGGAGAGCGAGACTCTCGGTTCTTGTACAAGGGTCGTCGGGAGGGTGGATGGTTTTGTCGACGAGGAAATTTTTGACGGTCGAGTGGGTCTTCTTCCTCGACACCCTAAGTCTCGGGTGGACGAATGTTGTGTTGTACGGCCGAGGAAGGTGTCACCGGGGCCCGCGAAATTCAGTTACTTGGTGACTGGTTGGGCTTCTGCTCTGCGGGTAGGAGGTCCCCTTGAGTGGTCTCCGTACTCCGGTACAGAGGAGAACATATACGCCGCCTACAGGACCTCGTAATAGACCTGGTGCCCAAAGAAATTTTCATCTCTCTCTGTCCTACTCGACCAACCTACCGTAGTGGCTGAGTTACCTGTACTCAGACTCTTTTGAGACCCTCTACCACTTCCTGTCCCTTCGGACCGTACGACGTCAGGTACCCCAACGTTTCTCAACCTGTGCTGACTTGTTGTTTTCTCTCTAGAGTTTGACGTTGTAAGACTGCGTCGATCTTCGACGGGAAGCCATAGTCTTTCCCTTTCTACTCGGGTGGAATTGAAGGGTTGTCCAGTGTTCGCTTGTCGATCTTTCCCCCGAGAATCCTGTCCCGTGTGGGGCGAGATACACGGTCGGACGGGAAAGGTGATCGAGACACTGGCACCTGTACAGGGGGATGAGTGAGGCGAAACCATGAGTTGAAGAGTCTTACTGTCACGTGGGTAGAAATTCTAAAAAAAAAAAATACACCCGGTAAAAATTTCAGAAATAACTTAAACATTGCTGTGACGTCTTCGTCAAAATGTAAAGTCAAAAAACGGGCGTTCCGTATACCCTAGAATATCGAGGGGATGGTCTCTCACTTGGGCATGAGGGACGTGACCTTCGACTTCAGAGTTGGTGACCTGGTGGTCCCCTAGGGATCCGTAGATAGAAAGTCCAAAAACCTTTCAACAACTCACTATTTCTCGTAATTTCCTAACCACATATGTTGGAGTGTCCTTAAAACGAAAAATATCTGGATATCAAACGAGTCTTTGATTATACGTAGAAAAAATCTCAGGACAGAAAATAGTGGAATTTGATGTCACAACAACAAGCAGGCTGAGAAACGCTGGGATACCTGACGTCGGACGGTTCGTAGATACAGGTACCCTAAAGGGTCCGTTCTTGTGACCTCCCCCAACGGTAAAGAAGGAGGTCTCCGAGACTGACTGGGTCCCTAGCTTGGGCGTAGAGGACGTGATCGTCCCGCCCAACAAATGTTGACTCTGTGGTCCCTTCGGGTTTGGAGTCACATTACTTCGAGTATTTGATATCATATTTGATCTCGGAGATTTGAAATACTCCTCTCTTTAAAAGAACGAAGAGACCTCGGAACTTTACGATCATTCTCTCCTTGTTCCAATGTTTTCCGATGTCCAGGTGGGAGGAGAGGTGTACTCTCCCTCCTCCTCGGGTGTCTCCGTCCCATACGTCGCCATCTTCGACGGTCTTCTGGTCGGTTCCGGGGGCCGGGTCTGTGGACCCTGGGACTTCGATACCGTGTATGAGTCTATAAAAGCGTCTTCATGACTGAGTTCGGTGTCGTTGACACCACCGGGTGTGTTAAATAGTGTGGTGTGTCTTCCGGTCGTCACTATACGTGACCCAGGTGACTTCCCGGGCCATCCACACGACGTGGTGGACCACCTGCCTGAGTAATATCGTAGTCCATCTTTTCCCGAAGGGACCCCAGAGTCTACCATTTCCTAGACGGACGTTACACCCTCTGGACCCAAGTTAGGGACCCAACTCTTCTAGGGGACCTCCTCCCGTACCGTTGGGTGAGGTCATAAGAACGGACCTCTTAGGAGTACCACCCGATGTCAGGTACCCCAACCTTTCTCAGCCTGCACTGATTCGTGTCGTGTCTTTTCCTATATAAACACAAAGTCACTGTGACACACGCCACACACGCCCCCACACACGCCACACACGCCCCCACACACGCCACACACGCCCCCACACACGCCACACACGCCACACACACACACACACACACACACACACCGTACGAGTCAACGTAGACTGAGAAACGCTGGGGTACCTGACATCGGGTGGTCCGAGGAGACAGGTACCCTTAAGAGGTCCGTTCTTATGATCTCACCCAACGGTAAAGGAAGAGGTCCCCTAGAAGGGCTGAGTCCCTACCTTGGGCACAGAGTAGAGGACGTAATCGTCCACCTAAGAAATGGAGATCGTTGTGGTCCCTTCGTGTATGTTACTGCCTGGTTGACCCTCTTGAAGAAGGTGCCGTCTTTTGTAAAGACAAGAATTTCGACGGCCGGTTTTCCTGGTTGACATGTTCGTCTCATGACCCTAAAGACGAAAAAGTTACTTGGCGAGACTTTTCCCCGGTCTAGATCTATTTCGGAGATTGGAATTGTTCAGAATCACATCTTTAGACTCAGAGATGACAGACCGGTTTACTCAGATTTCCGTAGCACCTTTTCTTCGGACGAAGGTCGTGGTGGGGACGTTGACGGGTCACTGTCGTAGAGTTGTACGTGGAGACGGGGTCCGACCTCTCCTGGTGAAAGATGGTGAAGAGACCCGTTCTGAGTCTGGATGACTAACACAAATATTAATTCCTTATTACTCTTTATGCTGAGTCCACATGTCTATTCGTCCATGTGTCCTTTGTAAGTAAAAGGAATTGGAATCATCTAAAGTGACGAGCGAACGTCTTCACGAAGGTCCATCTTTCCATATTTAGAGATTCCTGGGAAATGATTTTAACCCTCTTCGCCCCAAAGAAGAGCGTAGCGACTCTCGTTCGCTAGGGTTTCAGTGTCTTTTGTTCAATCCCCTCGAGTTTACAGTTCCAGTGTGCCTCTCGGACAATTTATGGTCTACGACCCACTCGTCCCCCGCCGGTAAGACTGAGAGTGGCTTTACACGCTTGTGTCATTCCAGTTCGAGTCCCTTACTTTTCAAGTGACTTCTGCTTTTGGCGTTACGTTTCCTCGAGAGGGACCGGACGTCAGACGAATGGCCCATGGGCAACTCTCCGACCTTTATCTCCCACCACAGTCACTGCGTCCGCACCGGTCCCAAGCAGTGGTCTCCACAGTGGTAAAGACGAAACGTAAGGTACACGTCGAAAAGTCTTTGTGAAACCTTAGACTTTTATGCAAAAGGTCGTTTTCGTTCTTTTTAGTCTTTAGTTAGATGAAAGAGCCGAGTTGAAATAGACTCCCTCGAGGTCCCATTGAGACGTCTTGTCCATAGATTTGTGTTGTGAATTATATTCTTTTCGCCACTATATTCGATCAGTGGATTTATTTTGACGGAAAAAAAATTACACGTGTTACTCATGAAGCAAAGCTTTTTCGTCTACTCCAATACATAGTGTCTTCTCTTCTGTCTGTTCATTTTTTGAACAGTTTGTCCGTGTTCTTCTTTGTCTGTTGGATTCATCAGTATGCAGCACACTTATTTAACTTAGTCTTGTAAAGGCTCATTTATTTAACTTATTCTTGTGAAGTCCGGACATACCGAAATGGTTATTTAAGATAATTTTTAAATTCCTTCTTTATGTTAAGACGTGTACAAGAACCGTTTGTCTGATTTCCCCGTAAAGATTTGAGTACAATATATCGCTCATATTGGGACTATCGTTTTGGAGTGTTTATGTGATTCTAAATGTCTCGTTATAGGTACTTGTCTCTACATTTTAGGAAATATCGGCGTTGATGACTTCGAGCACATGGGATGATCTCGGTCGTGTCCGAAGGGTTGGTCCCTTCGGTGGCGTTGCTCTTCGGCACGTGACTATACTTCTCACTGAGGCGAGCGGTGTTGGTCTGTTTCGGACTCGTGTCGTTGTCTCTGGACCGTGTCGGTGTGTACTTTTCCTTGAAATTTTTCAGGAAATACTTCTTTTTCCTGAAGAAGAAGATCGTTTCTTTTACGTCATTATACATTTGTTTTTTTCGTTATGTAGTATTCGTTCAACCTAAATGGGGTGTTTATGTTCCAACAAAATTGTTACTTTTTGGTTAGTTAGTTGTATTAAGTATCATAGTTGTCTTACTTTCTTTTTTCTACTAGAGTTATTTACGTGTTCTTCGTGAAGTGTTTTAAGATGTAAGTAAAAACTCTTATGAGAGTCGTTTGGTGCTTATTATTCTTTGAAGGAGTAGGACTAATTTCCTGTCGACACTTTTAGGATTCCTGTCGACCGTACGACTGTAGTAAGAAAGCACCACTTTGTAATTTGGAGAAAGGACATTATGGTTCTTGTTCCGTTCTTACAGACGAGAGTGGCGTAGATAATTAGTTTGACACGTTACTCCGTTCTTCGTCTTTATTTTCGGAATTCTTAAAAACACTTTGACAGTAATAAGTGTCTAATTTATTATTACCTGTCTATTTTGTGATATCTTAGATGTTTTTTTGGGGTTTCGTGTCTACCGAAATGGTCGTTTAAGACATTGTAAAATTTTCCATCATATTCTGTGTGTAGAGTGTTTTCCATCGTTATTTTGTCTTATAATGTTTGATTAAAGCAAATATGTGTCTTCGAAGATCGGTTTTGGTTGATTACTCACTTAAAACTTAAACCTTTTCGGTATCCTATGTTCCAGTAACAAATTTTTTTTACTTTTTTTTTTTTTGGTTGGTTGGTGGGATAAAAGATATATGGTATTCTTTATTAACCTTTTATTTTAAAACTATCGTAGTTTTTTTTTAGATCCTAACACGAGTTTTCTGTCGTCGTATTATATTTGTATAATATATATTTGTATATTGAACATGTATATATTTTGTACAATATATATTTGTATATTGTCACACCCCTTGACCTACTCCTCTATCTTGAGAAACAGGACAGGAATGTAGAAAGTTAGATTTTAATTATGGTTCATAAAATTACTACTGTAAAGCCCCATATTTACCCCTTTGGACTGACCTCAATACTCGACGGACCGTACGTCTGATAACGACGCACTCAATAGTATTGTCATACCTCCCGCCGTCTCTAGAAGGACATTGTCTCTTTACAACTTCGTCAGCGCCCACTTCCCACTCCCTCAGAACGTCGCAGTAAAGTTTAACGAGTCCTTTTTATGAGTATAAAATTTATATAGTATGTTCGTATGTATACGTGTAGTCGATACGTACATATGGATACATATATTGTATATCTGTATGTACACAATGAATACATGTGTGTGTCGTTCGTTGTCGTACTCGTACGTTCCTGGTTGCGTTTACCTCGTTTTACAACTGTTTAATTATGGAGCACTGAGTGTCCCTTAGACACAAGTGATAATGGAAAAGCTGAACACTCCTAAACTTTAAAAAGTCTTACTTGTCATCCCTTTTTTTTATATGAAGTTAATTTTTTTTCATAAAGGAACCTTCATACTACTTTTAACATGAATAAATCGTTTTCAAATAAAAGAAAACAAATCTCCTTAATATATTAGAACGTTGAAAAGTGAAATACAACATTTATAAAGAGGGGGTTTAAGAAATCGGATTGTGAGACCTCTGACCTATTCAATTTTGAAAGTACCACTTGGTAAAAATTTTAATTACAGTACGACTTCGGGTCCTAATTTCAGATTTAACGATTAATCTTTTAAATAGGTAAGATTCATCCAGTTTTCTTCGATTAAGAGTAATATATTAAGAATAAGAAAAGGAAGGATTTTACTTACGATATGAACGGGGAGACGTTGTATAAATTGACCATGTAGGATGTTTATGTTTTTACTTTTCATTACGATACATCCACTTTGTCTCTTTCTTGTTTGTATTGGTATCTTTTCTGTAAGAACCGTTCTACTGAAATGGTCGTTTGAGAGATTGTAAAAGTTTGTGTCAAATTCCGAGTGTTTGGAGTATTTCCATCGTGATTTTGTCTTATAATGGTTGATGAGAGTACATATGTGTATTCGAAAGTCGGTTTCGGCTGTGCATTATTAGATAAGTTGGTTATACAAGACGAAACAGGATTCGACGTTTCTATGGCGTTTTGTGTTTTTAGATTTCATTTTTACTGTAGAGTACTGATCTCTGACGTTATTAGGTATGGATTCTAAAATATGTGTAATCTGTTAGACATGTATATATAATTCATTTACCTTAACGTGTTTCAAATCGTCCCAACGATTTTTGTTTTACTTATGTGTTTTTATATGAAGTAAGATGAACAGTTGTTATTTCTCTTTTACTGTATAAAATCCTATGGTAAATTTTGTGGTGATTTTATACTTTATGAACCTTATTTAGATCGTGTTCTCTTCTTTCTGAAAATGTTTCTTTTGACATTTTTCTGTGATGACGACGACGATTCAGTGAAATCAGCACAGACTGAGACCCGCTGGGGTATCTGTCGTCGGGTGGTCCGAGGCGGCAGGGACCCTAAGAGGTCCGTTTTTTCTGTGATTCCTTCTGAATTTGTCTCAAAGTGACGTTAGTCTCAGTTTTAGGGTCATCCGAAAAGAAGATACCTTGAACTGTTCGACTAAGATTGAAATACGTCTTACACATTCTGGTTTTGTGACTTCTGTATTTAATCTTTCCTTTACGACCCCGTCTATGATTCTGTGTCACTAATTGTGTCACCATGACGTCTGTCTCTGTGTCTGTTTGTCGGGTTTAGATGAATTGTCTTCCTTTAGATGAATTTTATACCCCTCTTTCTTCAGTCTCTTGTCCAATTATACTTTCATATCAATGAACGTCTTTTATATAACCTATGAATCTTTTCACTTATGAAATGGGAGACCTCCTCATAGTTTGTCTGTTCACTATATTTGTTCATTCAAGAAATCTTTCTTTCATAAAATTTTCGCGTAAGTCTTCTCATCTCTTTCCCCTGACGTCTTCCTTTCCGCGCCCTCACATCCCCACTACTCGATTTACGACAGTGTCGTTGGGCTCGTTACCCCCGACCACCGGACTTGCCTTCCCCATTGCACACTTTCCTGTCTTCGAGTGTCTGACCCTCCGAGACGCACCCGTGGTAAGGGGTCCGGAAGTTCTCCGGTCCTCGGGGGTCTGAAACGCGACCGTAACTCCGGCCCCGGTAACGGGGTCCAGTCGTCGAAACCCCGCTCCGTCTGCGGTCGTGGGTAGTAGTTACCGTCTGTGTAACTTACTTCGGACTCTACTGTTGCGGCGACGAAAGTGGTGGTCCTTAGTTTTAGTACCTTTTGAATGGACAAAAACAGTTTACTGCAGGATCGGTTTGCCCTGACGTTCTATCGACAATAGACAATTCTGTTTTAGTAAAATTTTTATTCCGACATTCATAGACATTTACTGTGTAGTTGCGTCCGAGTAAGTGTTATTTCTGTGTCCAGAAATCTTTGAGTGGTACCGTCAAACCAGGGGGTCAAACAGGTCTGTCCTACGAGACACTTCGATGTTCATGTCTTTATCTGTACCTAAATAAAGAGAGAGACTACTATTCTTCTATCAAGGAATCTTCGTTACTTTGTGTTGGTGGTAAGACAATGAGTCATTGTCAATTCTCGGTAAGATTTTGTGGATACTGAAGAAGGATTACATCTCAAATTCAAGTTGTGTAAGTTCATTTAGAGTAAGTCTAAGTATCTTCCCCAATACCAAAGCCACTCTACATGCTTATACTTTAAGAAAAGTTTTTTCAAACGGTCACTCATAGACTCTTCTCGCGACTGAATGGACTTCGTCACAGAGGTGTTGTAGAAGATGAAAGGGACTTTGTAGGTCGAGCTTCTGTATGAGGTAGCACGGGACTTTCTCCTTCTCCTTGACTTAGTCTCCTCTTGTGTAGTCCGTGTAGTCCTGGACGGTAAAAATTCTTGTAGACGTTGGGGACGACAGCCGACGTCCCCTGAGGGAGTCGGGTGGACCCTCTAAATGAAGACACAAACGATAAAGGAAGGAAGGTGACGGAAACCCGAATTAAACGAGAAGAAAAAGATCAAGGAACTCGATAGATTAATCCAAAAAGTTAAACTCTAGCAGGAGAAAAGAATTCCATTCACAAATTGTGAGATTTGAAGGAAGAATCCTAACGAAAACACCGTAGGAGCCTCAAATCCATACAAAAGCAAAACTAGTAGAACTTCATAAAAATTTAAAGGGAAAAATAAAGAAGAACTGGGTGACACACGTGTTCTTCCAACAAATTAAAGACGCATGCATACTTAGAAGGACGACGATACCTAAAGACCAAAGTGAGGTGCCACCAACAATTTCTATGAACCTTACTGTAGTCAGAATAATCTAAATGACTGAACAAAACACTGGACTGTACACTAGACCTCTTACAGGGGACACGTGCACTCCTCTCGCACAGGGTAACAGTAGCCCGTCCTACAAGACGTCCACAGATACTTCGGGTAGACCGATCTCATGACCAGCTCAGGACAAAGGGTTCACTGGAAGACGGACCTACTGGACGGGTAATAACTTCCACCCGTGCCCTCAGAGGAGACAAGCCGCGTCGACAGTCAGAGAGGGAGTAGGACAGTCACGACCGAAGTGTGTGAGTGCACGAGACTCCGACCCACGTGTGCACAACACTGCCAATGAAAAATACACAGTGTTTGACACGAGAAGAGGAGGGGTGCTCCCACTCACACGACCCGACGTAGACGGAAAGAGACCGAGTTTCAGGGGACCTCGTCGACGTGTTCGGGTCGAGAAAGGACAAAACCCTCCTCCTAGGGGTCTGTAGATCTCGTAATACCCAGGTAGTCTCGAGGTCCTGTCCACTCTTCCACCCTTGACCCGTAAGGGACGTTAGTGCACGTGACACGGTCCCCTCCCTGATACCACTCTGCTACGGGGTTACAAGGGTGTGGAAGTCACACCGAGTGAAGTGAGAGTGGACCCGTGTCCCGTGAGACTTGACCAAAGACCTAAAGAGTTTTTCCCTTAGTAGGTACATGACAAAGACTTGGTCAGAGGGGTAGTCTCGTTATTCCCAGAAGGGTCAGATAGTAGAGAGTAGTGGTAGCAGTTACAGTAGTAAGAGGGGGAATTTGGACTCTTAGAAGACCACAGGAGTAAGTGTGACCTTGTTTTCTCGAAAAGAAACGAAGTCTGTTGGACTGGGTGAAGGAAACTGCAGTGAAAAGTCGTATAAACACGGAACTCCTCCGCAGTCCTCTTGGAGACGTCACTCCCACGTTGCTGGTCACCAAGAGTCGAACCTCCCCCCACCAGGACGGTGGGGACGTCCCGTTAACAGCTGTACACCTCCACGGTGTGTCGTTCTCCCCTGTCACAGCCCCCCTCGTGAGTCACCTACCCCGTCGGACATTGTATTCCCTGTCGGGGAGTGCCACTTCTTCGTAGGAAGGGTCTACGGTTACCGTGACGGACACTCGTTGTTCTCGAGTCCCGAGTGACGAGGACTGACTGGTCGCACGTGTTTACAAAGGACGTGTATTTTGGACCTCCACCGATGATCACCGGTCGACAGGGTCGACGACGGCTCCTGAACGTACGGTCCGGCCGGACACTGGTCCTGACGGTAGGTCGGACGTCGTCAGACGAGTCTCCACCCCGAAAAGGATTAAGTCTCCTCAGCACTGTCCTCGTCATCCGGGTAGAGATCCAGGACATTCCAGAGGAGACGATCCTCAATAGGGAAATGATGTACGCTTTGGCGTCGTACCCAGACACGAGTCCGAGGAGACAGGTCCCATAAGAGTTCCGTTCTTATGACCTCACCCAACGGTAAAGAAGGAAGTCCCCTAGAAGGAACGGGTCCCTAGCTTGGGTGTAGAGGACGGAACCGTCCGCCCAAGAAATGGTGACTCGGTGAACCCTTCAGTGTTGTAATTCATTTCGTGTCTCACCAACCTACACTACAGATCAATACTCAGGACACAAGTACCAGGAAGTCTCGAAGATGGGTTAGTCCTCTTGAATATGTGAACAATGACTCGAGAATTTATTCCCATAGAATATTGGATATTTATAAAGACATTGTAAATTTTCTTCAGGAGTCACTATGGGTCATTTATACTACGTAGAAGACTAAAGTTGAAAATTGGGTTATTAAATTCGGAAAAGGGGGTGATTATCTGGGTGAATAAAAATTCGATTTTTCAATTGACTTTAGAAAACTTGACTTCAGACACCGAGGGAACCTATTAAAACAATATTGACGATTCATTGTTCGGAAATTTATGGACAACAGTAATATGACGTAGTTTCTTCAATTGTATCTGTGTCTTGCAATAACGAGTTTTAGTGATACCTTTAACAACCCCTACTTCCTTTTTGGAATGAATGGGAAAGATAAAATATGCCACGTTGTTACAACACAAGAAATTACTTTATGTGGACTTTTTCTGTTTAGTTATGAACATTTTATTAATTTGCAAAAGTCACTACTCGACTACCTACAATACTTAGTTTAAATTTAGTAACAATAAATTGGAGATAAAGGTTTTCGTGAACGTAATTATAATCATACCGAAATTTCAAGACTACAATTTTATTGTTTGTAATTCAATTTTTCTCTAAGTAATTCCTTTGTTCCATCGTTGGTGACGTTCTGCCTATGTTACAGATTCTACCGAACAGTTACAGTAGTGAACTCGGGTCATTGGTGTATCCACTTCCCACGATTGGATTCACGAGTAACAGATTCTTTCCTAATTCTGTCAGTGACACCATACTTTAGGTAAGTAGTTGTATCTCTTTGGAGAGAAAAGATCTCCACGTCAAAAGTGTACGTGGTCCGGTGAACAGGAGTGTACCCTGTGATCGTTAGTGTATAGTGTGTGTGTGTGTGTGTTCGTTGGTGTATAGTGTGTGCGGGGTCTCGTAGTTGGAGGAGCGTGTACGCGGGATTAGGGCGGGAGTGAGGTCAATCCTGTCTTTCAGACGAAGGGGGTGTAGGCAGTCGACAAGTTTTTGCATCGAGGATCCTAGTGTGCTACGTAGAAGAGGGCAAATTTTGTTTGATGTCTAATTTTTTGCGAGGAAACCAGAGTGTAGAAAAATGGGGAAAAGACAAGCAGAATCACCATGTTGAGAAACGGTCTCGACTGTATTAAAGGTCCCGGGTTTCATCCAAAAGGAGGCTAGGCACAATGACGTCGGTAAGGACTGCTCCAGTCGCTCCTGTGAGTTCCAGCCCCTCCTACGTGTTCCAATGACAAGAGCCCTGAACCTGAGACAAAGAGCCTACTCTGTATCGACCCGAGAAGGACCTCGTCCAAAGATCGGCCGACGCGCCGTGGACGAGGTCCAAGAGGGCTGGAGTGGTCGATCCCAAGTGGAAGGGTCCCAGGGACGAAAGGAGGGTTGGAGGGCTCTTGCGTGGGTCGGGGCCCCGACTGTTCACAGACGTTTGACACCGAGGAGTCAGACAGTAAGGTCCGGGTCGGAGGAGGGCTTCGGGTCTGTCTCTGGGGGTCTGCCGCCGCCACGGAGGAGGTCCAGTGCTAGATGTCTCGGACGAGGGTGTAGCTCGGAGTGGTGCTCGGGTCGTCGTGGAGACAGTCCCAGAGAAGTCTCGTGTGGCCTGCGGCTGGGGAGAGTGGGAGGGCGGCGGTGGTCGGACCCGGTGTGCGGACTCAGTCGTCGGGGTCTACGAGCGGACCACACGGGGCGACAGGGCCCGCGACCCCTCTGGGTGTCCGTCTCTGGTTAGTCTGGCCCCGGGAAGGGTCGCTCCGCAGGCGGCGACGCGATGGCGTCGAGCGCGCACGGAAGAGTGCAAAACCGGAGACAGGACCAAGTAGAAGGAGTACCGCCGACAGAGACGGACTGCAGTCTCTTCTGCAGACGAGTGACAGACGGCGGGGTGACTCTCCAATGGAAGAACCTCTCTCCCCGAAGTGCATAAAATAAGAAGGGAGATAGAAGGAGGAGAGAGAACCCGAAGAGACCACCGAGTCTCCCATTTCGCAGACGGACGTTACGTCCTCTTGACCCAAGTTAGGGGCCCAGCCCTTCTAGGGGACCTCTTCCTTTACCGTTGGGTGAGGTTGTGAGAACGGACCTTTTAAGGTACCTGCCTCCTCGGACCGCCCGACTTCAGGTACCCTGACGTGTATCAGTGTGCACTGACTCGTTGAAGTGAAGGTAGAGATTTTGGCACTGACACTATGAACGTCCTACGTACTTCTTTCACTTTTCACAATCAGCGAGTCAGGACAGACTGAGAAATACTGGGGTTCCTGACATTGGACGGTCCGAGGAGACAGGTACCTTACGAGGTCCGTTTTTATGACGTCACCCAACCTACGGGAAGAGACCCCCTAGAAGGGCTGGGACCCTGACTTGGGTCCAGAAGACGTAACGTCCGTCTAAGAAATGGCAGACTCAGTGACTCCTTTGGGTCCTACGTACTGATGATAACAACTGTGTGTGTGTGTGTGTAAGGAGAAATAAAATGGTCGTTTTCTCATATATCTTCGTTTCGAGAGATTTCGGGTTTCTTGGTATTGTATAAAGACTTCGTGACACTGGATCATTCATTACTTTTGTTTGTTTGTTGTTGTTGTGTGTGTGTGTGTGAAACAAAAGAACCAACACGTCAATTGGGTCCTTTGAATTATGAACTTTCTCATCGAATACAGATCAACGGGGAACTATATTATATCGACTAATACTCGAACTATACTCTGTAGAATGTATTTGATAACTTTCCGTTATCGTTCTAAAACGAAGATCCAAATAATTTTAATATAATTTTACCTATGAAAATATTGTCTTTGGTGTGAAGGTTAAATTTTGCATGGGTGAAGAAAGTTCTATACCTGAAAGGTCTTATTTCGGTGTCACATCTTACTATGACATCATTAATACTCTTATGTCGACACCCGGTCTTAATAGTTATTACCACAAGGAAGGGGTTTCATTCTCTACCGTCATTGGCGAAAGTAAATACGGTCAATTTTGATTGTCTGTAAGATTTTAATTATCTTGGTACCTTCCGTCTGGATCTTATAGTGCATGGGACTATAGAGGGTCGAAAGTATTTTATTAAAAGTTGTATACGATTTTTCCCGGTACTTGTTCTCCCGACGTACTAGACTTGTTGTGGTCCTCCGAGAGACAAGGTCTGATAAGTGGGGCACTCTGAGCGTTCCGAAACTCAGTTCAGGACTTCACTTCTTTGGAGATATAGACAAAGGGTACCGAAAAGGTTGTAAAGTGTCTTTCTATGAAAAGAAACTTGTGAAGTTCCTAGACCCCGAGACGTCTCCCCTCCGTTGGGACTAGAGGAGAGAGGGAAAGTAAACGTTCCACTTCTTCCACTCTAAGTGTCGTGTTTCTGTCCCGATTACCCGCAGGGTCTACCGAGTCACCATTTCTTAGGTGGACTGTTAGGTCTCCTAGGGACCCAACCCTTCTAGGAGTCTCTTCCTTTACCGTTGGGTGAGGTCATAAGAACGGTTCTCTTAGAGTGCCCGTCTCCTCGGACCGCCGGATGGTAGATACCCCAGTGTTTGTCAGTCTGTACTGAATCGCTGATTTGTTGTTTTTAATCGAGATGAGTATTAAAAAATTTCTAGACGTCCACTTAATTCATGTCGACAGGGGGATTTGTTGTACCCGTACTTGGTGGACCCAGGTGAATGTACACCTGACAAAAGTTATTTATGTGACCTTTTAAAACACCTCTAAAGTCTGTTAACCTTTCTTCTACTTGACGTAACGGATCTTTACAGTCTTTTTAATTCTGTATTCCTACAGTACTCATGTATTTACATACATCTATGATCAGATAGTATAGTAAATGTTGGTATTTTGTTTGTACTATTTAAAAAATAGTGTTGTACGTTTGAAGACCTGGTCTGCCCCGTGGTTGACTTCACCTCTCTTTTACATTTATTGATATATCTCTACGTCGCACTTCGGTGTCACAAGGGAGGGACTTCGAGTGTGACATGGTGCCGGTATCGAAGGATCGGTGGGGGACACGACTCCAGTTCACGACTCTCATTGGAGTTTTCCGGTGTCCTGTGGTAAGTAGAGGGATACTTGTCGGTAGAGATGTCATCTGACGTAACGTCATTTTTCACCAAAGAGGACCAAGAACACGTAGAAAGTAGCACGAGTCACAGTCTAGCATTTGGAACTTGTGGTGCCCTGGGTATGCTTCACGGCGATCACTACGACCGTCACGAGGTCTCTTCGGCTCCGTTCAGTGCTGTGATGTTCGTTGTCGAACTCGACGAACTGCACGCGGTGACTAACTCGACTTCAGGTGTCGACACCGACGGTGGCACAGTGCTATTTACATAGGACGTAATTCCTGGTAACATCTTTCCTTTTCCTGTAAGTACTTCACCAGTGCGTCGATGGGGCGTCCGTCCTCTTGGGCCGTGAAAGACACTTTGTGAAGTAGAGTACAAATTGTACGTCGAAAATACACCCACGTCCTAACGACATTCTTTCGGTGTGGATATCTACTCATACTTCAGTAGTGTACTGTTGAATTTCGGTTTCCTTCCACTTCCTCGATTTCGACCTCTTGATTTGTGGTCGTTTCCTACCAAACTATTAAAATCTTTCTCCAAACCGAAATCTTTACAGTTCTATTGTCCTTTTCGTCGAAGACGGTTGGTTCTCCGTCGCCTACTCGAAGGTCTGTCGTACTTTTTATAGAGACTCCTCTTTTCTCATAGACGGACCTGTCCAAAAATGACGTCTACTTTCACGGGAGAAGACGTCCACCGACCCCACCCACTCGTCCCTTAGGTGTTTCCTGTAAGTAATCCTTCTCTTCACTCCTGGTCCTCAATTATGCCGTCCGACTCTATCCGATGCAGACGACAAAGTGTGTTCACGTCACCTCAACTACTCGTCCTGACGGGACTAGATGTTTCAACGACTAGAGATCGGAACTTCTCGCCTCTTCCGTTACCACTGAGTGAGGTCATGAGAACGGACCTTTAAGGGTACCTACCTCCTCGGACCACCCGACGTCAGGTACCCCAGTGATTCTCAGCCTGTGTTGACTCGCTAAAGTGAAAGTGAGAAGTGAAAGTACGTAACCTCTTCCTGTACCGTTGGGTGAGGTCACAAGAACGGACCTCTTAGGGTCCCTACCTCCTCGGACCACCCGACGGTAGATACCCCAGTGTGTCTCAACCTGTACTGACTTCGTTGAATCGTCGTCGTCGTCGGAACTTCTCTTCTCTACTAGTGTCGACGGTAGAAATCCAACGCGTCGTTCTCCCGGACCCGTCGTTCTTGCGAAAAGGACCTAACCAAGATAGCTACGAAACAGGGTAGCTACGTCAGTCCTTCATAAAACGGTCATTCCCTGATGGGAAATTGTAAAAAAAATTAACCTGTTATGGGGACCGGTGGATCTTACTACTCAAGTTGTGGTTTCGACAGTTTCGCCAGATGAACGGGGTTTTGTCACAGAGATTAACTCTGAGGTCTAGTTCCCCAGTATTCTTGGAAATTCCAAATCACGTGTGCCACATACCTTTCCCGACAGTCACGACTGTCGGCCTTATAGAAGTCTCAGACATTCCTGGCGTGGTGACTTCTACGGGTCCAACAAGTTCTTTTTCGGTACTTTCGGTGGTTCGACTTTTGGTATGTAAGGACGATCTCTTTTGACAAACCTACGACACGTGCTGGTGTACCGTAAATACTGTCTCGGTTAGTCTAATACCTATACCGGTTTTTTCTTCCCCCGACTTTGTAAAGCTCTGGACCTAGAGTCTCTCTAGGTTCGTGATTGCCTGTTGACGTGGACTCCTGTCTTCTACTGGACTACGTCTGCTCGTGAGGGTTTGGTCTCGGTCTGACCTCCCTCCTCTGCGTCGTTCGCGGCCCCTTATTTGACTGTAACCTGTTGGATCGTCTTCGCGGACCAAAAAAATAAAAAAGGACGAACAACTGAAGAAAAATGTTGTACCTGAGAAGAAACTGTGTCCGCGACTTTGATTTCGTTTGACACCTTCTTCCTACCCATGCACCTCTTTGTGAAAATCTCTTTATTTTTTCGTCTTTTTCTGTCTTTAATATTGCATAAAGATATTTAAATTTGACTTACACAGACGGAAAGGACGTGGGGGTGGGTGGGTGGAGGAGGAGGAGACGGGGGGACTCTGTCGTTCTGAGAGAAGGAGGAGTCGTGCTTCTCTACTGTTCCTACTTCTGGAGACACTACTAGGTAAAGATGAATTATTGATCGTCAGTGGGACGACACGTCAATGATTTGAACATTTGTCTACTCTTTGAATATCATAATTATTTGGATCATGTATGACGTTTGCACAGAAGAGAAGGAATACTAAAAGAATATTGGAAAAGAAAGATTGAGTGACATGACATACTGATGTATTATATTATGTATGTTGTATGTTTTACACAATTAGTTGGTACATACTAGGGGATGTCCTACTTTACCGTTGGGTGAGGTCATAAGAACAGACTTTTAAGGGTACCTGTCTTCTCGGACCGCCCGATATCGAGTACCCCAGTGTTTCTCACCCTGCGTTGATTCGTGCACAGTAGTCATTCCGTGGTCATCCGATAAGCATCATCAATTCGAAACCCCCTCAGTTTTCAATATGTCCTTAAAAATTGACACAACCTCCAACAGTCACGGGACTTGAAAACGAAATGAGTTCCCAGTCAGCACATACAATCCTCTTTTGTGCAATATTAAATAGAGACATGACGGTCACCGCTGTGTCACGACCTACGTTTTTAGATATGACTCATTTGTACTTTACTTATTTTTCAGTACTGAGGTTCCGAAATATTAAGCTGTTCCGATGTGTTGGGCTCAGTACGGGCCCAACGGTAGTGCTCAGTGGAACTCGAGTGACTTCGCCACCCGTGACCGGAGGGGGGAGGATTTACCACTGCTCCGATGTCCTCTAGGACGTCAGGAAATGGAGTTGGAGTGTGTGGCAGTCCTGAGGATTCCCGCTTGGGTGTCGACCGTCCATTGTGTGTGTGTGGGGGTGAGTGGATGGATGGACTCCTTACAATTCCTAGAGTCGTCCCTAGTGTGGAAGATTTTGTATAAAGGGTCACTGATTTAAAATTTTCTTAAATTTGTAGAAAAGGTCGCCAGAAGTAAACTCTGAACATGTTTATTAAAGTAATACGATTTTTTCATACATATGCCTTCGGGTATGTATTTGTGTGTATATGTATATATATTACATAAATAAGTAAATTTACAAGTAAGTCCAATCTTTTTTATAAATGGTTCAGAGGAATGGACCGACTTTTACTCACTTTAGCGGGGTCTATGACAGGATTTTTACGTCTATTTTCAGTAAGTTATATATATATATGTATGTGTATATGTATGTCAAAAAACCATCTTCATTTCAGTCAGTACTGTCACTGTATGAAACGTTTCACAGATAACCGAAGTAAAAGAGGTACAAAAGGATAAAAATATGTTAGGGAGTTTCCTTAGACATATTTTAACTCTCTCTCTCTCCAATATTTTTATTCTGTTCCATTTTACATGTGTTTATATCCCGATAAAGAGAAGTGTAACTTTCACACAAATGGAATTACTACCCAACCCTATAACGTAGGCCAAGTTTTTATTGACTAAAACTTGTATAAAAATTCCTCGGAGACTAAAAGGATCTCTATTTCATGTTTCCCTATAATAATTACTTGTATTGTCTTCAGTGTCTTCTTAATATTGTGTAAAATTGATCGTACATCTACTGATTTCGTAGTTGATTATTTTCTAGTTTCTGTTTCCATACTTTCCAACCTGTTGTATCGTTTTATCGTTTTATTAACAGGAGTGGAGGATTTCCTTTAGTTGGGACTTATAAGTGACCTTCCTGACTACGACTTCGAGGTTATGAAACCGGTGGACTACACTTCTTGGATGAGTGACCTTTTCTGAGACTACGACCCTTTCTAACTTCCGTTTTCCTCTTCTCCCGTCGTCTCCTACCAATCTACCGTAGTGGCTGAGTTACCTGTCCTTACACTCGTCTGAGACCCCCTATCACCTCCTGTCTGCTCAAGTGACACGATGTATCTCAGGTACTCCAACGGTTCTCAGTCTGTGCTGAATCGTTGATTCGTTGTTGGTAGTGGAGGAGGGATCTCCAATTTCTTTGAGGTGTACAACATTATGTCAGAACGACCGACTCCTGACAGGACCCATAAAATAGGTAATAGTGAAGTGAACCAGGAGTGTTGATGTACTTACACTTCGTCAAAAGACTAGGAATTCTTTGTGACTAAGGTAGGACAGACACCAATTAAGAAAACTGAAACTTAAAGGATGTAGAATTTATGGATAAGTCTTCTGGTATGACATTGGGATTAGGAAAAATTTGGACTGTAACTAATCCATTCCCTAAAAAAAGGAATAAATATTGGTACCCTTTTATTGTCAAACTTAAATCGTGTATTTTACGAAAATCGTCACTAAGACCCCATGTATCCTTAAGTCCCATTTTAACGAAGATACTCTTATTCGTTAAAATTTCTGCTAGACGGATGATATTATGGTTTATCTAGTCGACAGCTGGTAAAAAGAGGAAAGGACCCTGTACCAATTCCGAGATCATTCAGATCCCCCTGCGGACGGCTCCGTACGGTCTCCGGTCACACGGAGTGATCCGACTTCGGTTATTTTTCGATGTGAAATAACAGAAAATGACTGACTTACTGAAAATAGTTACTAGTCTGGTTCCGTTATATACATTAACGTTTATACGTTTTTTAATGTATAAATAATACAGTAGTCTTGTGTCCAATTCTTTTCGACCCCTTTTTCTTTGGAAATTTTTTTGTTTAGTGGAATCAAAGGTTCTGAGATAAAACAGATGTTCCTTTCGAGGTACCTAAAAAAAAAAATTAATGAACATACTGTGAACCCGGAAAAGAGATCGGTAAGGAACCACAGGATCACTTGAGAAGAGTGAGACGGGTAGGGTGCCCACCGAATTAACTTCGTTAATAAAATGAACCTGAGATCTTTCTGGGTGGGCGAGAGGGACAGGGACACAGGGGAGGGACTCAGTTAATAAGACGGTTTTTTAGAGTGTAGGAAGGACCGAATGTTTTTACGGTCACCGAAGGATCGGGTGTCCTATTTCGGGGTAGCGTTAGACTCTTTCCAGACGGAGACTCATGTGTACATATACATGGTTTACCTACTCTTCGTAGTGCTATTTTCGGTACTATACCAGATATTAAGAAGAAGGAATTTCCTAGAAAATTTACAACTAAAAATATAGTAAAAAAGGTACGACAATTAACGTAAATGAAGAGATTGTGGGATTTAATGGATTATTATTGAATTCATGAAAACTCGGTTTTCGATTTCTTTATGTTTATCTTGTCTTTTGAGGGTTCATGGTTAGGTGATCAAGGACGTCGACAATTGTACGTCAGTAAGGACAAAACACAGATTGTGGGGTCTTGGGATGACCTAAAATCTATTTAAGGGTCTGGAGGATATGAAGTAGACGACACAACACGAGTCAGTGCAGGTGGAGAAACACTGGGGTACCTGACATCGGGTGGTCCAAGGAGACAGGTACCCTAAGAGGTCCGTTCTTGTGACCTCACCCAACGGTAAAGGAAGAGGTCATGAAGTAGATTTGTATGAAATTGTACTTAGAGAGTTCAGGAAGCTATTTACTGGTAGTAATGTGTAGATGTTTTTAATTAATAAGGAATTACAGTAGGTCCTATTTCAGTCCCAAGTTTAGATAAAATATTGACAAAAAATATCAACGAAAGAAGTTTCGGGTGTAAAGGAAATCGGCTATACGGAGGATTAGAGAGAATTGGATTCTGTCACAAGTATAAGGGTCAAATACCTGAAACGATTTGTGTAGAGATACCAAAAGTAGATAGGGTGAAGGAAATACAGTCTCCGTCACGTGTACATGACGGGAGTGTAGTCCTCCGGGGTCACCCAAGTCTATCATGGGTGGAACTGTGCACGTAATTTTATAAAGAATCGTCGAAAAGTGGACGATCAAATCGTCGGTGACTTCTCATACAGATCCAGTCCCCAATCGTTTGAAAAAGTCATTTCTCGGTCTGTCGTTAATAAAAACTAAAACACCCGGTAAACCATAGACAGAGATAAGTCGAGACAAAGGGACAACAACGTCTTTTGGTTGGTCTATGTTCTACATTTGTTCACCAACACTGACGTAAGGTTATTTTGAAATAAATTTTTTGTGTTCACCGTCGGTCTATACTGGTATCAGACAGCTAGGGACTAAGTGATCCCTGACTGTAAAAATTGTCAGGAAGTTACAAACAATAGACGACGACGATTCAGCGAAGTCAATACAGACTGAGACACGCTGGGGTATCTGTCTGGGGTGGTCCGAGCGGGCAGGAACCCTAAGAGGTCCGTTCTTGTGACCTCACACAACGGTAAAGGAAGAGTTTACGTACTTTCACTTTTCACTTTCACTTCGGGGAGTCAGCACAGACTGAGAATCGTTGGGGTACCCGGGTGGTCCGGGAGGCAGGTACCCTAAAAGGTCCGCTCTCATGACCTTACCCCATGGTAACGGAAGAGGTCAAACAATAGATCTTAAATAGTTTCTTGTCGAAATTAATAGATACTAAACTAGTTGGACTTTATGTTAACCATGTTCCTTTCGTCCCTTTTACGAACTAGAAAAATAGTTCAAAATCTTTTTACTCAGCCACATGTTAGGAAACTTCCATTTACTATGTGTGTATATATATATATGTATACTTAAATACAATATATATATAGTAATACTTGAGTACCTCAACTCAGGAATACTATGTAAGCTTAGGGGATATCAGTAAGAAAAAACTACGAGTTAGACGAGGTAAAAAAAAGAAAAAAAACGGGTTGAAAAGTCCCACCGGAACACGGGAAAATTAAGTCATACGTTAGCAAAAAATATAAAAAGGAATGGACGGTCCTATTGTTCTACAATGTCCGAACGGAGGGCGTGTAAAGGACGGGGAGTGAATCTGAGTCCGTGAAGAGGTTTCTCGGGAGTAAGGAAAATGACCTCTCTCCGTAAGTGTCTCATCGAGTAACGATGACTCGACAAAGATCCAGAAAAGTCTTCCGTCTCGATCTTTGGTGAAAGAAAATTTTCTTTTCGTATACTGAGGTATATTCGTAATGGTTAAGTTTAGTTTCTAGGGTTCCAAAAATGAATTGAGGAAATTATAATCTAGACATAGAGGAAATATGACCTTTAGAGCTAGAACCGTAAAACGAAATAGATTGATATATTTTAACACACGTATTTTGTCAAGGTTTTATTATGTTTTTGTGAATTATAATGATGATTTTGTTAAATGTTGTAAAAAACGTTAAGAAGGAATTGACTTTTATATAAAGTGGTCTCTGTGTTTAATAACGCAACACTTCAACTAATTTTGTTAAGAAAAGGCACTAATTAGGAGGTCGAAATATATATCAATCCAAGTAAACAAAGTAAAAGAAAAATTAAAAATCTTAAAAGACGAAGAGGACTCTAAATTATTTCTTTATTTAAGATATAACGTTTATTTATAAGGATACCAAGGTTTTTGTCTCGATATTTTTTTCCATGTAAGTCTCCGTAGATCAACAGTAGAGTCATAATAGGGGACTAGGGAGGAAAAAGAGACATCTATGGGTAAAGGTAATCGAAAAACGAATACGAAATTTTATACATATATGTAAATTGAAAATTTTTATATCAGTTATATTGACGGGGTAAGAATATACTTTCTACCGTAGGTTGTGTTTTATAAGAAGGGAACGTAAAAAGTGAACAATACATAACCTGATGTCATTGTGTGTCTTGAAGAAGTAAGGAGACAATGTCAAAGTATTATGAGGTCATACACCAGTAAGGCATTCAATAAGTCAGTGCGTGATTTGACGAAGGTCGTAGAACGATAATGTTTATCATGATGTTATTTATTAGAACCCGTATACAGGTAAATATATGAAAGATCACGTAGAGACGTGGAGACTCCATCAAAGGATGTTCATCGTAACGATCTAGTTATCCTATTAAATGTACGTTAGAACGATTTATAACGGTTTAAGTGGAGGTACCTTGTCATGGTAAAGTTGCATTATTATTGAACTTTTAATGTTTTTGTCCAAAGTCAAACGAACGAATACAAACACGAAGTTATTACATAAGTTAAAATCCGTCCTGTAATAATAGTGTCTCTCGTCTCCTCGTAACCCTCTCATTTTCTATACTTTAATCCTCTTTTTTTATACAAGTTTTAAGATCTCCATTTTTCGGTTCCAAGATGAAAGTTAATCTTTTTATTAATATATTATACTAACTTACGGTTCCTTTGTCTATACGGGTTTGGATAGTTTGTTTTTCGACTCAAAATGAAACCAAATATAAATTTGTGTATAATGTGTCAAAACTAAATTTGTTTTTGATGTGCTTCTTAATTACGAAAACTTGTCATCATTACCTCTTCTGAGAACTCTCAGGGAACCTGAAGTTCCTCTAGGTTGGTCAGGTAGGATTTCCTTTAGTCAGGACCTATAAGTAACCTTCCTGACTACTACTTCGACTTTGAGGTTATGAAAACCGGTGGACTACGTTTCTTGACTGAGTAAACTTTTTGGGACTACGACCCTTTCTAACTTCCGTCCTCCTCTTCCCCTGTTGTCTCCTACTCTACCAACCTACCGTAGTGACTGAGTGACTCATTTGAGACCCTCAACCACAACCTGTCCCTTCGGACCGCACGACGTCAGGTACCCCAGTGTTTCTCAACCTGTACTGACTCGTTGACCTGACCTGACTTGTGCCAAAACTAGGAAAGTCCTAATTTCCTATAAAGTAAAAATTTTACCATTTTTCATTTCACAAATAGATTATGATTTCGTACAAGATTTAACATCGGGTATCAACAATTCACTGTTTGGTTCTCTTAATTGTCTATGTAAAATCAATTATGTTTCAACTGCAAAATTTGGTTTTTTTTTTTTTTTGTGAAGTAATATATGAAAACGTTTATCGAAAGTTTACCATACCGGTTTCTTTGTTAGATGAAAATGTCATTATTTGTTATTATCAATTTTATGTCTCATAAAACGAAGATCTCTAAAACGAAGATCGAGTTTAGTTTAATAAGCAAACTTTCATGACTAAAAATGTGGTGTACGTGACTACAAAATACTAGTAATGAGATTTTGTGGTATTGGGTTTATTAACTCGTGTGTTCCTGTTTTCACTACGTTCCTTTTTCACTACCTTACTTAATCCCGGGGTAGCCCACCTAAATTCTTGGTCTGTGTTGGAAACTCCTTAATCATGTGTAAATCGAAATCTTTCCCGAAGGGACTATCGAGTTAACCATTTCTTAAACGGACGTTACGTCCTCTGGGGTCAAGCTAAGGACCCAAACCTTCTAGGGGACCTCTTCCTATTTAGATGGGTGAGGTTATAAGACCGGACCTCTTAAGGTACCTGAGATATCAAGTGCCTCAACGTTTCTCAGTCTGTGTTGACTCGTTGAAAGTGCAAGTCGAAATCTTTTATAGAATTCAATACTGTTAGGTATGCAACCTAAATATTTAGGGAAAGAAGAGTAATCAAAGGGTTATATTTTCTTCCCTTTTTGACATACTAGTATGTAAATTAAAATTTTGTCTGTTGTCTTTTCAGACATTCAGACGTCTCTAGATTTTGAGGAGGAATGGAAAGGAAGACCGACGGGAACACGACTTACACTACTCGGCACACGACAAGTTTCATCATGAGGAGGTTCAATTCGTCCTCGTTCCTTTTAGATGTTAACCCTCCTTTTTTTTTACAGTCCAATTAAAAAAATTGTATAATTCTTTCGTCTTATAAAATGTACACAAGGGTTTCACGAAAAGGTAGATAATGTAGTTTTTTATGAATAATTCTCACATAATATACGGTCCGTACGGAGAGGTTGGTCTTTCTGGACAGATCGATACGGTTTTTATTTTGGTAAAACAACGAGTCAGTCATTCAGTGGAGACTGAGAGACGCTAGGGTACCTGACATCGGGTGATCCGAGGAGAGAGGTACCTTAAAGGGTTCGTTCTTATGACCTCACCCAACGATAAAGGAAGAGGTTTAGACAATTGGTTCACCTAGATAAGAAAGAAATGTCTTTGAGGTTTAAAGTTATTTGTTTTGAATAAGAACGGACTTGTTTCGAACCTCGGAAGGGTGGATGTCCCAAGAGCAGGAGACAAGGAACACTGGCGTGGGATCCGAAGACATGGTGTGTGTGGCGCGGTCGTAGTACCGAGCACCCACCCGCTCACGGAGAACGATGTGAGTGTTCTCGTGTCGGAGACTCTCCATCTAGAAATCTATAAGGAGACATGAGTGACCTTGTCTGGGACCACGACCCTTTCTGACTCCCGTCCTCTTCCCCTGCTGTCTGCTACCCTACCAACCTACCGTAGTGGCTGAGTTACCTGTACTCAAACTCGTCTGAGACCCTCTACCACTTCCAGTCCCTTCGGACCGTACGACGTCGGGTGCCCCAACGTTTCTCAGTCTGTACTGACTGAGTGAGTTGGTTGGGTTACGAACGTGTGTTACTGATACAGTATCTATTTGATTCGTTCAACTTTGACTTACCCTAACTTTTTATCAAGGAAGATTTCAAAGTTCACGGAAAAATTTTTGTTTCGCAATTTCTTTTCATAATAAATCAACATACCGGTGTCTTCCTTTGTGTGCCGTTTCTTGATCTTCGTTGACAAACAAAACACCATTCCTGGACCTTTGTGTCTATCGTGGGTCTCAATGTCCCTCCCTCTCCAAAAGTACTTTTTGCACCGTGAACTCGACCCAGAACTTCAAGGACACATTCTCCCTTTCTGTAGATCTAATTTATGTCGTCTTGTCTGGAGATCTAATTTATACCGTCTTGTCTAGAGATCTAATTTATGCCGTCTTATCTGGAGATCTAATTTATGTCGTCTTATTTATACATACCAAGTAAAGACGAGGGAGACCTTTGTTGTTGTGTTACATTTGTTTTCACAAAAAATTTATCATTTTTCGGTATCTGATTTCTTTTGACCTCTCCGTATGGTCGTTCACTCTTTATTGTCATTCAAACACTCGTTCTGTCACTTTCACTTGTCTGTCAACTACCTCCTTAATCGTCACTGGTCTTTGGTCTTCTCGACTACGGAGGTCTCTTCCGTGGTCAGTCCTCTTTTGGTCTTCAAGGTACTGACGTCCTTATTCCGTCGTTCTTCCGTCCCTACTTCAGTTCTACTACGACTTTCAGGTTTACTCCGATCAGTGGGTCTAAGGAGGGGACCATCAAGAGGGTTGTGTCAAAAAGTTATTGTTTTAATTTGTCCTCCGAGGTTTGATCTGTAGTTCGTGTCACGTCTCGTACTCTTCCTCCACCAATGTGTTTTTAGTCCTTCTGTATAGTGTGAGGTTCATCGTCAGACCACCTAAAAGAAACCTCTTTTGATCACGATCTCTTTTCTGGGTACCGACGGTCGTAAACTTTCTTGTAGTAGGGTGTGAGTTCGGGTCGTCTTCTCCGGACGGGTGTTCTTAATGTACGAAGTGGGAATTTATATTCTGTGGGGTCCTAATGGTCGAAGGTCACACTTTCTTTATCTGGTTCGTTCGTCTTCTTGTGTTGAACTTCCTGATCTTTGCACATGTCTTTTTTTCCAGGTTTCTGATATTAATTATAGGAATGTTTCTTCTTTAATATAGGTATTTGGTTCTATGCCGAGTGAATTTTCAAAACTTGGTTGTCTTTTTATTGAGTATTTCATTCTTATTACTGTCGTCCTTGGTCGAGATGGTAGTGTTGTCCGTTGAAAATAACCGGACAAGATGTGACATTTTAGGTACTTGTTCTTAATTAGTATCCGATTTGACGGTCTCGAGTCATATTTTACGAGTGGTAATCATGGATGACACTTAAAGTTATGTTAGTGTTTTCAATCCTAACAATCCTTGTAGGAAACTACGTAGTCTATTAAAGGTCCTTCCATATTTAGTCTCTCTATCAATGATTCATGGAACGGGAAATAGAAATCGAACATAATTATAGAATTATTCGACTTTATGAAACGAACCCGACCTCGATCCGTTGGGAAGGAGGAAGAGGAAGTAGAGGGGTGAAGAGAATCTCACTCCCATTTTATTTCATAAACAGTTATTCTGTTACCGTGTTAAAACAACGATACATCGTGTTCATCGGAAGTATTTGTCGGTCGAGAAGGTATATTTATTCTATATTAGCATAGAAATTATAACAATTTTACAGTATGATCGGTTTCGTATTATAACAATTTTACATATATGGTAGGTTTCGTTAGATATATAAGTCACAATAGGGATCGTTTGAGAGTTACCGTTAATGACGTCTTTATCTTTTCTTTTTAGGATTTTAAGTATGTCTTAGTCTTTCGATTTTATTAACTCTTATTTTTTGTTTCGACCTTCAGAGTGTCACGGACATAGTTTTCTATAATGTTTCTCATAAATTTGTTACGCCACGACTGTACATCTGGTTTCCTTTTCTTACCTCTCGAGTCTTTATGAGATCATAGCTAGCCTAGAAGCTGTTCCCTGGGTTTCAGTGTGTTATCCCTTTCTTGACAGAGAAGTTGTTTACCTTTAGACCCATAACTGTATGTTTTCTTACTAGGACTTGGGAAGTATTATATATATTTTTAATTGAGTTTTACTTAATTTCCGGATTAAAATTCTGGACTTTGATATTTCGAGGTCCTCTTTTTTATTCCCCTTTGGAAGTACTGTGACCTAAACCGTTACTAAAGCACCGATACTGTGTCGTTCGTGTTGTTTTCGTTTTTATCTATTCACATTGGTGTAGGCTGAAGATACTGTGCCTTCATACTGATGATGAGACGTCGTTTCTTTTGTTAGTCGTTTCACTCTACCTCCCTAAAGGGACCACCAGGTCACCGATTCTGAGGTACGAGGGTTACGTCCCCCGGACCCAAGTTAGGGGTCAGTCCCTTGATCTAAAGTGCACGACGTTGATTCTGGGTTACGTCGGTTTATAATTGTTTCACTCTTCCGTTGGATGTTTTGACCCCTCTTATAAACGTTTGGTACATAGAGTATTGCTCAATTATAACTCTTGTATATTTCTTGACGACGGCGACGACGACGACGACGATTCAGTGGAGTCAGTACAGGTTGAGACACACTGGGGTATCTACCGTCGGGTGGTCCGAGGGGGTGGGGACCCTAAGAGGTCCGTTCTTGTGACCTCACCCAACGATAAAGGAAGAGGTCATGTACTTTCTTGACGATATTGAGTTGTTTTTAATTTGATTTTTTACCCGTTTCCAGGTGAACAGGTTTCTATACGTTTATCGGTCTCTCACATATTTTTTCTATGACTTGTAGTGATTAGTACTCCTGCGACGTTTAGTTAGAGTATGTAATAATGTTTTGTTGTTTGTAACCACTCCTACACCTCTTTAAGACCACCTTAACACTTTACTACATCGACGAGACCTTTTGTCGTGTCTCCAAGGAGTTTTTTAATTTCGATGTTGATAGTATAGGTCCAAGGGAGACCGCCCGTCTACCGAGGATAGGAGGAAGTGTCGGGGTGTCTAAGTGCGTAGAGAGTGGTGGACGAAGAGGCAACAACAAATCAGGGAGTCAGCACAGGCTGAGAGACACTGGGGTGTCTGACATCGGGTGGTCCGAGGAGACAGGCACCCTAAAGGGTCGGTTCTTATGACCTCACCCAACGGTGAAGGAAGAGGTGGACGAAGAAATCGATGAGAAATCAGGAAGGTTCAGTAGATTAACGAGATCGTTGGTCCTATACAAATAGCTGAAGATAAGTAATTTTCCGAACCGAACATTACGAGGTACGGATCTCGGTCTTAGTTTTCGTGCTACTCCAATAGTGGAGTGCACCGAGTCTTACCGGTAGTAGTTTTTCAGATATCTGTTGTTTACGTCCTCTCTCTCACACCTCTTTTCCCTTGGGAGGACGTGACAACCACCCTTACATTTGACCATGATGATGATGATGTCTCTTGTCATACCTTCAAGGAATGTTTTGATTTTTATCTTGATGGTAGTCAAGTCAAGTCAGCGAGTCAGTACAGGATGAGAAACGCTGGGGTACTTAGCGTCGTGCGGTCCGGAGGGACAGGTAGTGGTAGAGGGCCTCAAGTGAGTCCGAGTACCGGTAGCTCAGGCACTACGGTAGGTCGGTAGAGTAGGACTCAGCAGGGGAAGAGGAGGACGGGGGTTAGGGAGGGTCGTAGTCTCAGAAAAGGTTACTCAGTTGAGTACTCCACCGGGTTCATGACCTCAAAGTCGAAGTCATAGTAAGGGAGGTTTCTTTAGGGTCCCGATTAGAGGAAGTCTTACCTGACCAACCTAGAGGAACGTCAGGTTCCCTGAGAGTTCTCAGAAGAGGTTGTGGTGTCGAGTTTTCGTAGTTAAGAAGTCGTGAGTCTAAAGAAGTGTCAGGTTGAGAGTGTAGGTATGTACTGATGACCTTTTTTGGATCGGAACTGATCTGCCTGGAAACAATCGTTTCATTACAGAGACGAAAACTTATACGATACATCCAACCAGTATTGAAAAGAAGGTTCCTCATTCACAGAAAATTAAAGTACCGACGTCAGTGGTAGACGTCACTAAAACCTCCGGTCTTTTTTTTTAAGACTGTGACAAAGATGACAAAGGGGTAGATAAAGGGTACTTCACTACCCTGGTCTACGGAACTAGAAGTAAAAAACTTACAACTCGAAATTCGGTTGAAAAAGTGAGAGGAGAAAATGAAAGTAGTTCTCCGAAAACTCAAGGAGAAGTGAAAGACGGTATTCCCACCACAGTAGACGTATAGACTCCAATAACTATAAAGAGGGTCCTTAGAACTAAGGTCGAACACGAAGAAAGTCAGGTCGCAAAGAGTACTACATGAGACGTATCTTCAATTTATTCGTCCCACTGTTATACGTCGGAACTGTATGAGGAAAAGGATAAACCTTGGTTAGACAACAAGGTACAGGTCAAGATTGACAACGAAGGACTGGACGTATATCCAAAGAGTTCTCCGTCCAATCCAACAGACCATAAGGGTAGTGAAAATCTTAAAAGGTGTCAAATAACACTAGGTGTGTTTCCGAAACCGTATCAGTTATTTCGTCTTTATCTACAAAAAGACCTTAAGAGAACGAAAAAGGTACTAGGTCGCCTGCAACCTTTAAACTAGAGAACAAGGAGACGGAAAAGATTTTGGTCGAACTTGTAGATCTTCAAGTGCCAAGTGCATAACGACTTCGGACCGAACCTCTTAAAACTCGTAATGAAATGATCGCACACTCTACTCACGTTAACACGCCATCAAACTCGTAAGAAACCGTAACTGAAAGAAACCCTAACCTTACTTTTACCTGGAAAAGGTCAGGACACCGGTGACGACTCAAAAGGTTTAAACGACCGTGTAACTCACGTCGTGAAAGTGTCGTAGTAGAAAGTCCTAAACTTTATCGAGTTGACCTTAAGGTAGTGGAGATGATCGAAACAAGCATCACTACGAAAGATTCCGGGTAAACTGAAGTGTAAGGTCCTACAGACCGAGATCCACTCACTAGTGTGGTAGTACTAATAAAACCAGCACTTCTATAAAAAAATATCAAGAAGACACATAAGGACGGTGGAGAAGAATTATAGAAGACTAAGACAATCCAGGTATGGTAAAGACAGGAAACAGTTCCGGTAGAAAAGTACTTTAGAAGGGAACCATAGAGATTGAAAGAACTTCTCTAGAGATCAGAAAGGGTAAGACAACAAAAGGAGATAAAGAAACGTAACTAGTGACTTCTTCCGAAAGAAGAGAGAAGAACGATAAGAAACCTTGAGACGTAAGTCTACGAACATAGAAAGGAAAAGAGGAAACGAAAAGCGAAGAGAAGAAAAGTGTCGATAAACATTCCGGAGGAGTTTGTCGGTAAAACGAAAAAAACGTAAAGAAAAGGTACCCCTACCAGAATTAGGGACAGAGGACTTGTTACAGTGCTTGGAGACAGGTATCAAGTAGTCCGTGAGCTAGATATTCTGGGTCGTTATGGTACGGACCGTTATATAGACCTCTTTTGATTATCTTTTCTATGTGTGTGTGGTTACAAGTAGCGTCGTGATAAATGTTCTCGGTTCTGTATCTTCGTTGGACTTGTAGGTAGTTGTTCTTCCTGCCTATTTCTTCTAGACCATGTATGTATGTCACCTTGTATTTAGTCGGTGTTTTTCCTTACTTTTCGGTAAACGTCGTTGTACCTGTCTGGATCTCTGACAGTATGGTTCAGTCTTTCTCTTTCTGTTTATAGTATACACCTTAAATCAAAGAATTTGACTATATTTATTTGAATAAATGTTTCATCCTTGTCTGTGAGTCTAAAACTTTTGTTCGAATGCCATTGGTTTCCCCTTTCCGACCGACCCTCGAACCCTAATTGTATGTGTGTTGATATATCTTTTATCTATTGGTTGTTCCTGGACTGTATATCGTGTCCTTGAGATGAGTCATTGGATATCCTTTTCTTAGACTTTTTCTTCCTTCTATAGAAATACTTATTAACTTAGTGAATCGACATGTGAACTTTGATTATATTGTGACATTCAGTTGATATAAGGTTATTGTAAATTTTTTATTTTTTTCTTGATGGGAGACTGGGTTGTCAGTGTGAATACTTATATATAGGTTTTCGTGCCTTTTACATAGTCTCTATAAACGTATAGGTACAAGTGACGTGGCAATAAGTGTTGTCGATTCTCTGTCTTCGTTAGATTCATAGACGACTACCTACCCATTTCTTTTACTCCGTATGTGTATGTCACTTTATAAAAAGTCGGAATTTTCTTTCTTCTTCCTTCAGAACAGTGTACGATGTTGTACGTCCTTGGAACTTCCGTGACGAGGTCCACTTTATCTAGTCAAGGGTTTTCTGTTTATGGTGTGACAAGGTGAATAGATTCTTAGATTGTATCAGTCTGAGAATGATTCTCTTTTGTTTTACCACCAACGGTTCTCTCGACCCCCTTCCTATCTCGAAGTCAAAACGTTCTAAACTTCAAGATGTCTACTCAAACCCACTTGAGGCCCTCAACCACTACCTGTCCCTCCGGACCGTACGACGCTAAGTACCCCAACGTTTCTCAACCTACGCTGACTCGCTGACTTGACTTGACTTTCAAGATCTCTAAACGGTGTGTTGTACACTTGTATGAATTATGATGATATGACACTAAATTTTGGCATTTATGAATTCATTTTTTATCACTTAGAACTCACGAAAAAAAAATTTATTTTCCCAATTTTTGAAAAAAAATTAAAACAACTTCATACACCCAAAAAACCGGTTAGTTTATAGTGTAGTCCATGATATCTTGATTTCCGTAATAAAACCATTTACTAAATATAGGAGGTACTACATGGTTATACGGATAAAACATTCTTTACATGTTGTGTATTACTTCCCTATATTGATTTAGCGTAATAAGTTTCAATTTCCTAATTCTTTGGAAAGTCTCAAAAAAGGAAAAATGACTTTACAAGTTAATATGGACGAACTCTTAAAAAACATACACTTTTAATAGTATTTAAATGTGACACAAAACTTGTTACTAAAAGTTTGACGTAAGGTACCTCATTTTCAAAGGTGCGAAATTTTTCTTGGATTTTTGGGAAAATATTAAAATACTAGAGTCGGTAATCACAATGTAGTCATATTGTCTGATATTTAAGAAAGAAATCCTCTGGGACCCAGACGAGGACCCATAAGGAATCAAGTTGGGTACAAATGTCTCGACATCACCGTAAAAGACATCTATTTACTGAGTAAGCCGTTGACTTGAAAGGACTTTTTCTAAGACCGGGTAAGAGTATTTCGTAGAACGAGTTGTGAATTGGTTGTTGCACTTTGTTCAAGTGACGCCCGTCAGGAGTCTCGATTCCGACGTAAGTGTCGACGAGTTACTAACAAGTTGTGAGGTGACCGTTTGTCATAAGTCTTACCTCGGACTTCCAAAACGGTCAGTCAGCTAAAAGATCCAACCTCTACGACTCCTCTAACTCTCTTCCCTTTTGCACGGTCAAGTACAATCCTCACACAAGTGCCGGCCGACAGGAGAGAGACGTAGAAATGAGACTTATGAAGTTGTGCTAGACCTAAATCGGTCTGACATCCCCGGGGAATGGATGGACCTCTCGACCAAATTGATTGAACTCGTAAAGAATTTTACCGGAGACTTTGTTCTATACTTTAATTCCCCTTAAGGGACCACTAGGTCACCAATCCCGAGACCTTAAGGTGACGTCCCTGACTTTACTTACTTTCCTTACTTTACTTCTTTTACGACTTGCCTGTTCCCGTTCTTGTGTCAAGACACTGGGCGACAATCTTTACACGGGGGTTATTACATGTCAACTGTCGTTGGAGACTTTTTTACTTAGAATGAGGTGGATTGAGACACTTGCAGTTAAAGAGGAAAGAGGTAAGACGACAATTGTGTTTTCCTATCGAATGAGAGACGGTTTTAAGTCGACTTGACTTAGATGAGGTAAAAGGGTTGGGTGGTCAGTCTTGAGACAGTTTTCTCTAATCTAATCGTAACCTACTGAAGTGTCACTCAAATACGACGTCTACCCACTGTTGAAGGAGAAGCCAAATATTTATTAGACAGATTAGATCTTACTCGTGATTTGGACACAAAGAGTTCCAGAAAGTCAAAGAAGTGGTTCTCAGTGTCGGGACCCTCGTCCGAAGGAAGGTCTTCCCAAGAGATGTGGTAGCTCTTCTATTTCCATCTCTGTCAAACTTCCTTGCTTGTTATCCTTTAGGTCTACTTACGAACTAATCACAATAGAGGTCGTCCCGAAGAGTACGAAATTAATGGGCCCCTAGAACAATTGTACGTCTAAGACTACGTCTTCTAGACTATCCTCGGACTCTAAAACGTCAACGATTGTCCGAGGGTCTGTCTCGACTATCCTATCGGTGTCTCGTGTGAATCACATTGTTCCATGGTTCAGAGGTACTTGGTCCGAACCTCGTAAGGACTTAACAAGATTTACAGTTTCTATGGTAGTTTTGTTCGTGACTGGGTCCTACATTTTGTCCTCGTCGTACGACGCCATCTTTCCCCCGACCTGACCTAGTCTCCTGTAGACAAAATCCGAGTCGTGTCGGTACAGAACCGATGACCTGAGAACCAGTTTGGTGAAACGAAAGAGTCCGAAGGTTGATGTTTCACTCCCCGTCCCTCGATATCGAATCTACTGGAGTTTTCAGGACAGAATTGGTCACAGACTCGGTGGTCCCTTCATGGTCACCCAAATATCTAATTATTTTATTTGAACCCAAATTTCTTAGTCGTCCTTAAGGTAAAACCCGTAGTACCGTCTAATTTAAAGGTTTCTTTGTTAGAGTTATGTGTCGGAGATTTTGACGACCTAATGACTTTTGAAGTGTACGAACCGACTCCACTACCTTTTCATTCCCTTCCAGAACCTTCTCTCTTTGGTTCTTCAGTCGTTCAGTGACCTCCTGCGAAAGGGGTTGACAGACTCGTCGTCTCGGACTTAAGTCCTCCGCTGACTCTGCCCCTCTACCTTCCTCGTCTTTTTCGATCCCAGGGATTTCATTGTCGGAGATTCCCACTTGTAGACAACCTAGTGTCTTTTTCGTTCTCTTATGGTCTTTTTGTAGACGAAATGACTAATACACTTTCGTAAACTGACACATCTAGTGTTGGTTGACACCTTTTAAGAAGTTCTTTACCCTTATTGTCTGGTGGAATGGACGGAGGACTCTTTAGACATACATCCAGTTCTTCGTTGTCAATCTTGGTCTGTACCTTGTTGTCTGACCAAGGTTTAACCCTTTCTTCATGCAGTTCCGACATATAACAGTGGGACGAATAAATTAAATATACGTCTCATGTAGACACGAGTTACCTCGTGTTCGACCTTAGTTCTGACGGTCTTCTTTATCGTTATTGGAGTCTATACGTCTACTACGGTGGGAATACCGTCTTTACTCTTCCTTGATTTCTCGGAGAACTACTTTTACTTTCTCCTCTCACTTTTTCGACCGAATTTTGAGTTGTAAGTTTTTTTTGATGCTAGTACCGTAGACCAGGGTAGTGAGTTAACAAAGGAATAAACAAACGGTACTTTTGTTACTCCCCCCGAGGGGGGAGTAAAATAAAACCCCCCCGAGGTTTTAGTGACGTCTACCATTAACGTCAGTACTTTAATTTTCTGTGAACGGGGAATCTTCTTTTGGATACTGGTTGGATCTGTCGTATAATTTTTCGTCTCTGTAATGAACCGGTTGTTTCCAGGTAGATCAGTTCCGATGCCAAAAAGGTCATCAGTACATACCTACACTCTCAACCTAATATTTCTTTCAACTCGGGGCTTCTTGTCTACGAAAACTTGACGCCAAAACCTCTTCCGAGAATTCTCAGGGAATCTGACGTTCGCCTAGTTTGGTCCGTTGGGATTTCCTTTAGTCAGGACTTATAAGTAACCTTCCTAACTACGACTTCGACTTTGAGGTTATGAAACAGATTGGACTACACTTCTTGACTGAGTAAACTTTTCTGGGACTACGACCCTTTCTAACTTCCGCCCTCCTCTTCCCCTACTCTCTCCTACTCTACCAACCTACCGTAGTGACTAAACTACCTGTACTCAAACTCGTTCGAGACCCTCGATCACCCTTCGGACCTGTCCCTTCGGACCGCACGACGTCAAGTACCCCAGCGTTTCTCAACCTGTGTTGACTCACTGACTTGACTTGACTCCTACTTTTATTTTTTGGTGGGTGGGATGTAAAGGTCTCCCTATACCGTCCTGGAACCGGGACCCGTCCCTTGTTGCATTCAGAGGAAATGTCGGACTCTGATGTTCGGACGGAATTGTGTGAAATCCCAATCTTAATTGTGATGGATGAATCGGGTTATTGTGAGTCTCGTTTGGTCACAAAAGAGAGGTGGTTAGGGTCCGTGTATGTGTACGTTTGTGAACGACCCTTTTTGTGAGTAACTTGGCTTTAGAGGTTCTTATTTAAGTTTCTCCGGTGGTAGTTTTTGGTAATTTGTTTACTTCTTCATTTTGCTGACTTACTTCCAGTCATGTTCGTCGTCTGGTGAGCAGCTTGGACATTTCAGGTGTCAATTAAATAAAAGACGTAGACAAGTAATGTTCCTATCAAAGAGTCAGCACAGACTGAGATGTTGGGTACCTAACATCGGGTGGTCCGAGGAAACAAGTACCTTAAAGGGTCCGTTCTTATGACCCCATCCAACGGTAAAGGAAGAGGTCCCCTTGAAAGGTTCGGTCTCTAACTTGGACCCAGAGGACGTAATATCCGTGTAAGAAATGGTAGACTACCCGAAGGGACCATCGAGTCTGTCATTTCGTAGACGGATGTTACGTCCTCTAGACCCAAGCTAGGGAGATCAGGAGAACGGACCTTTTAGGGTATCTGGTTCGTCGGACCATCCGATGTCAGGTACCCCAGCGTCTCAGTCTGTGGTGCCTCGCTGAAGTAAATTGTAGACTCGGTGGTCCCTTCGGGTTGGTAATGTTCTTATTCAATTTTCTTTATCCTGTAGTTTTTGTGTTTTCTAGTCTGAAAATATTTTTTACTGGTTCCGTCGACACTCACTTGGTTTACTTTAATCCTTAAATGTTTATATCAATCACTTTAATCCCTTAAGGAACCCACAGGTCACCAATCCTGAGCCGTGAAAATGGCGGCTCCCGGACTCAAGTTGGTGATCAACCCCTTGATTCTAGGGTATTCGGTGCGTCCCTTCGGTTTTTGTCCTTTTTTTTTTTTTTTCACTTTAATTTTGGAATCACGTTTAATCCGTTGATCACTTTTTCAACATTCTACGTAAATTTATTGGATGTACGTTGTGTCTTCTTAGTTCTATGTATCAGTTGTCGACGATACTCTCTAATCCCCGAATTCCTCACTGCTCTTCGTTATAAGGGACTCGACTTCTAAATCGATGTTTAAAAGGTTTTGATAGGGTCGAACTCCTCGGGGTTGATCGTCTCTACTTGACTTCCTTCACAGATACGTACGTTTGTCGTTTTGTCATGTTTCTTTTCTGGAATGTTCGTCGGTCTCTTTCCCGTCTAAGGATTGTTTATTACTCTGAACTTGTTGTCCCCACACAGCGTCCGATTAGAGGGGTCCATCTTCCACCGGGGGACGTTTCGAGGTCCCTTTGGACAAGACCAGAACACAATGACCGTTGTCAGACCCAGTTGTTCCGAACCTGGGGTCACAGAATTAGTACGGTCTCTTTCACGACCGTTCGGGGATTGGTACAAATGTCTATGTGCTTGGGACGGGAGTAGGTGACACAGTACGTCTGAGTTCAAGGTCCGACTGTGTCGGGGACTCGTTCGGTCCCCTCCCCGGTCCGGTTGGGTGCCGGGGTTTTCAACGTACCCTGACCTCTCGTTCCGAGGTAGTGCCGTATTCTTGGGGAGACATAGGACCGGGAGCCAGTGGGGTGCCCCGGGTCCGAGAAGGACTTCACACTTTGGACTGGGACGACCCCCGATTCTCGGTGTGGGTCTCCAGTCCCGTGTGTCCAATGACTAGATAGACATGAAACGACCCAGAAGGGAGGGGGTAGGTTACAATGAGGTTGTTCAGTGTACGGATAATGCCCTAGAAGTTTTACGATTCTCTTAAATTGTTGGTCGTTTTAACTAAAAGTTTTGTTCCCGGTATATCCCTGTACAAGTCCGTCTGTTTATGTTTGCATCAAATGATAGTAGTCTGAGGGTAGTCCCCTTGAAGAGTTCCTGTAAGAACTCCTCTCTCTTTTAAGACATCCCTTCTATGTACGTTCTTCCTTACGGTTCTGTTACTTTTTATACGTACATTTGATATGTGCATAATTACTCTGTTACTATGACAGACTAATTTTATATCTGACGTTTATGACCCGTTATTGTCTGATATTAAATTTTACCCTGTTTTCCTCGATTCACAGGGTTCCAGGAATATAACGATCCTTCCTCCCATTTCTCTTACTAACCGGAGTCTGGAATCAAGTCAAGTCAGCGAGTCACTAGAATTAAAAGACTTGCAACTCGAAATTCGGTTGAAAAAGTGAGAGGAGAAAATGAAAGTAGTTCTCCGAGAAATCAAGAAGAAGTGAAAGACGGTATTCCCACCACAGTAGACGTATAGACTCCAATAACTATAAAGAGGGCCGTTAGAACTAAGGTCGAANGGAATCAAGTCAAGTCAGCGAGTCACTAGAATTAAAAGACTTACAACTCGAAATTCGGTTGAAAAAGTGAGAGGAGAAAATGAAAGTAGTTCTCCGAGAAATCAAGAAGAAGTGAAAGACGGTATTCCCACCACAGTAGACGTATAGACTCCAATAACTATAAAGAGGGCCGTTAGAACTAAGGTCGAACACGAAGAAGGTTAGGTCGCAAAGAGTACTACATGAGACGTATTTTCAATTTATTCGTCCCACTGTTATATGTCGGAACTGCATGAGGAAAAGGATAAACCTTGGTCAGACAACAAGGTACAGGTCAAGATTGACAACGAAGGACTGGACGTATATCCAAAGAGTTCTCCGTCCAGTCCACCAGACGATAAGGGTAGAGAAAGTCTTAAAAGGTGTCAAATAACACTAGGTGTGTCAGTTTCCGAAACCGTCTGGAATTCAATTTGTATTTACAATTTTTAAAGTTCCTTTTCGTGATCATTTTGGTCTTTGTCTTATATATCGAAGGTGTAAGAAATCCTTTTTACTTTCCCTTGTTCCCCTAGAACGATCAATTAGGTTCTTTTCCTTTTTTATTCTATTTTATTTTTTCATTTTTACTAAGGTTTATATAGACGTTATAATTGTTTTCACCCGGTTAGACACTTCTTTATAGTCTTTCTTATTTTTCAAGTTGATGTTTGACATTCTTTATTCGAATTTTAGATTCCTATTCTTTTCAACCTTCATTTTCTTACTTTTGTATATATTACGTTTGTTGGGTTTCTTTTATATCGATATAATTATAGTCTGTTTTATCTTTTTTTAATAATGGTCTTCAAGTGACATACAACTACTTTTTAAATTAAACGATTCTTCTGTAGTTAAGATTCCAATTTATCTGAATTATTGTATGGGACTTTTATCAATGTCACTTCAACTATCTTTATGTTTCACTTCAATCGTACTACTTGGGAGAGAGTTAGTCTTTTTTTTTAAGTAATTCCTTTATTTTCTAGATTTGTTAACTATTCGAATTACAATTAGGTATATGTCCTATAACATTGTTATAATTATATTTAGATAGAAGTTGTAGGATAACTTGTAATTTGACTGATGTATAACAATATTATGTTTTAAAGTTTGATAATATGTCTGGAATAAGTGACTCGTGTCTATTTGTTTAATTTTCTTCTATTAAAGTTTTAGGTAGTCAACCTTTACAATTTATAGACTACTCATTTTTTACTATGGTGTTGTCATAAATCCTTTTTTTGTTCGTTGCTTAAGTAATTTACTAGTAAAGGTAAAATGTAATAAAAATTTTTGTATATCGTTTGTGTGATTTTTAGGTAAACACACATCTAAGACCACAGAAAAATTTACCATCGGTGAAACCTCCTTCAATTAAACTCTGTCATTATTCCTTTATTCCACTGTCCATAAAGGTCATTTCGGTCACATTTAAAATTCAATTAGTTTTTTAAACGTTGTAAATAAAAATGAGACACAAAACCAATACATTCTTTTTATTTAGGATAAAGAAATGTAGTATCAATACAGTTTAAGAGAGTCGGGTAGTCACAAGGACCGCCGACTCACGACTAAGACTCAAATAAAAGCTGTGGACCGTTTGAGGTGTCTCCATACTTTCCTTGTCCTACTTGTCAGAAATTTTGCTTACTAATTTGGTCTGATATTGTTTAGTCAAAAGGGAGAGTCGTTAATAAAAATCATATTGTTTATGTCTGTGTTAACCGTTTGTATAATTCACTTTCTAAAATATAGTCCGTTCTTTAAATTGTAATCGTATCGGTTCTCTTAATACGTGTCTATCTTACCAACTTCGTTTCGAATTCAGACTCTGTACGGACTTCTTACTACTTACATTAAACACTTGGGTTATATCATAAGTACTAGCAGTACAAAATCGGACCTTCCTGTCGAAAGTTCGGTGTCGATTCATTAAACAAGACTTTGACATCTGTCTTTTGACTGAGAGAGGGTCATCCCTTTTCGGAGTTAACAGAGGTAAAGAGATAGTGGAATTTTCTTTTGTCGACACCAGGGTGGTGTGGTGAGGATCTGGACTTCTATTTTTTATACATTGTTAATCGAATGAGGTAGGATTTCCTCTAGTCAGGACCCACAAGTGACCATCCTGACTACAACTTTGACTTTGAGGTTATGAAGCCGGTGGACTACGTTTCTCGACTGAGTAAACTTTTCTGGGACTATGACCTTTTCTAACTCCCGTCCTCCTCTTCCCCTACTGTCTCCTACTCTACCGACCTACCGTAGTGGTTGAGTTACCTGTACCCAAACCCACTTGAGGCCCTCAACCACTCCCTGTCCCTCCGGACCGTACGACACCAAGTACCCCAGTGTCTCTCAGCCTGTGTTGACTCGCTGACTTGACTTGACTTTAGGACTTTGTCTTTATAGATTTATCGCCATCAAACATCTTAAGAGAGTATACAAGTGGGTGACATGTGTAGATGGCAAGGGTTGTTAAGGTTCTACACTTGACAGAAATCTAAAAATGTAAATAGAAGTAATTGTGCACGTTTTCCGTAAAGTCTTGTGGTCACTCTAGTTATACCAAAGAAGGTAGATTCAGAATAGGTCTTCTTGTCTCATAAATTAAACTTATCGGTTAATCGAGAAACAAAAGACTTTTGATGGGTTTCAAAATGAAATTTCGTAGTAGTTATAACTATGGTGAGACGTCGACAAATTTGGTCTTTGAACTCTCATCCTGACGACGAATCGTTCATTTTTATGTCCTGTTGATCAATTCAACCTTGAAGTCTATTCAAGGCTTTTAAAAAATCATGTTTATACATGGTGCATAGTGTACGCTGTATGATCTGAAAAGTGACAAGTGGACTTTAAGTTCAAATTGACCCGCAGGACATAAAATAGTCTGTTGAGATTCGATCTTAAGAGGGAGACAATGGAGGGTGTACGTCAGGTAGGGTTGTTCCGGATAGTTAAGATGGAGGATTTTTGTAGATTTTAGGCAGGTGAAAAGAAGTAAAGAAGACGGTAGTGTAACCAGATTCGGTGGTTAGATTCTTAAAGAGTTGACGGAGAGACGAAGATGAAAACATCTTTATGGTGAAAGAGATTTACATAGTCGTAATTGAAATATCATTCTCTTTATTTTCGATTGAAGTTCAAAGGGGAAAGATCCAGTAATAACTCATCGACTTATCGTCGTTGGATTTGAGAATACCTCTTCCGTTACCGTGGGGTGAGGTCATGAGAACGGACCTTTTAGGGTACCTGTCTCCTCGGACCACCCGACGTCAGGTATCCCAGCGATTCTCAGCCTGTGCTGACTCGTTGAAGTGAAAGTGAAAGGTGAAAGTACGTAACCTCTTCCGTTACCGTTGGGTGAGGTCACAAGAACGGACCTCTTAGGGTCCCTACCACCCTCGGACCACCCGACGGCAGACACCCCAGTGTGACTCAGCCTGTGCTGACTTCGCTGAATCGTCGTCGTCGTCGTTTGAGAGAATTCGTCGTAGTCTCCCTGGGTACTTTAGCGTTGAGACTTCTCATTCCTGAAAAGTCCTCACTGAAGACTTTGTCGAGGTTCCTTTGATTGTCAAGAGAACCCACACAGGTTCAGTTACTGGAGATAGTTAGTAAAACGATTTACCACAAATAACGATGTTTCTCTATTCGATTCTTTTAGACACGTCGGTATTCATTTAGTCATCAAGTTATTTCAACCAAATTTTGTGAGAACAGAAAGTCTTTCTTAAGGTTCTAAATCTTTTTCTGACTAACACTCTATAAGGACAGGAAGTTAGACGATAAGATTCTTTGGTAGGACCAATCACACGGGTAGTTAGGTTCCGACGTTTCGGTGTCTCGTCTCGTGATCTCTTAAATCCATCAACCATTCAAATTCTCCGTTCACTTTTTTTACACCGTAACTGACAAAGTCTAATGGCTACGAGTTTTTGTCGACGGTGGAGGACTGATTACTTATTATTCATAAAACCGACACTTTCGATGTCTCTCGTGTCGATTGGACAGTACGACACACTAGTTACCTATCGTTGTCTCGTCTAATATGTCTCTTTACGGTCACGTCTGAAATTTCTAAACACACTGTGACGTCTCGACATGGTCGATTGGTTTAATTTGTGTTTAATGACGGTACCTTCATTGACCGTCTTTTGTCCAAAGGGACATATAGTTTCTCCGGGGACCTTAACAATGTTTACTGAGAATCTAGTATCTTGTGCTACCGTTAAGTTCACAAAGTTTCAAGAATGTTACATTTAAACTTGTAAGTAGATAAATTATGTCTTATGGGTCAGAATTACATCAACCGTGACTTGTTTCTTTGATAAGTTCGACAGAGGTGTACTTTGTTCGTAAGTTTCCCCTTCAGTCTTGTCGGAGAATACTCTCACTCAAGGAAATAACTCCTAGGTCAATAATCAGTTATTTGTTCGGAAAGACACCTATTTTGGATTACTACGGTGGTTTTAGCAAGAACCTTCGGGGTAGGTTCTATGTCGAAAACCATACAGAAGAAGAGATGTCACCTTTTATCTTAAAGTCGGAGACCTGTGGGACCGTCTCCGGTCATAATCGCTGACCTTTCTCCATACTTACCCACGTGGTCCAGGTCAATTAGAGATATTTTTCTTCGTACCTACGACGTTCTTGTCCGTTGGGAATTGCGGACGTGAACATAAAGTACATATTAGACAAAACACCCAGAGGGGACTAGTGTGTTGCACTGTTCGACCGTCGTGAGGCTCTATTGACCGAGGTGTTGGTTTTATGCACATTTTACTAAGTAAGGGTCAAAGACAGCCGTGGACCCTGATGTCTAGACTCCTGGTCGTTCGACAAAGTCATAGTGTTTTATGTGACCTTTGACTGAATGTCGTCTTCACTCGAATATTTCCCGAAGGGAACCTCTTTGACTCCTAGTCTTTGAGACTTAGGAATGACGAGACTCTGGTAAAGTCGGAGGCGGGCGCCCTGGGGCTTAGGGGGGCCCTACGCGAAAGTGTACGTGAGGATTCTTCCAGGTGACGAGCCGTCTCCTTCAGACCCCTCACCCCCCAACCTGGGGCCGAAAAGAGACTTATTCCGGCGAGAAACTCCGAGAGAGGGCCGGGTCCTCTCGTCTCTCGCCGGGTCCGCATACGAAACCCCGACTTGAACCCTACCCTCGTGGACGCAGACGGGGCGCCCGCCCACCAGCGGTTGGGCGCGCCACAGCGGGCTCGCTTGTCGGCCCCTGGCTCACGCCCCTGGGCTACGGGCCCTGGCCCCCCTCCCCCGGGCGGCTCGGGCGAATGTCGGGCGAGGGTGGGTGGGGGGCTGGGGACTGCCGAAGGCCCACTCGGCCCGGCGCCGCCGCCCTGGGCGCACCGGCGGGCCCGAGCCCCGAGGCCGCGCCCGACCCGGGTCGGGCCGCGGTGAGGACGGGGCGCCAGGGCCGCCGCCGGGCCGGAGACGCGAGGGGCCGCCCGCGAGTGGAGAGGGACCTCATCTCGACGTCGACGACGAGCGCGACGGAGAAGGCCCACTTGCGGTACCTCCCGCCCGCCCCGCGCGCCGAGGTCGAGCCCAAGGCGCCGCGGCGGCGGCCGGCTCTCCAGGCCTTGGGCCCTCCGCCCGGCCCGTGTCGCCCGGACGCCCGGGGTGCTCCTCGCGCGCGGACGCCGGACCGCAGGGCTCGGGCGCGAGTCGCGGCGTAGGGGCGGCGCACCCCGGAGCCGGCACTGAGTCCAGCCTCCTCCCCGCCCGCGAGCGGGCTCCGCGGGCCCTGGGTCCCGGGCCGGACCCCAGGCCGGGAGGCGGAGTTTGGCGGCGGGGCGCCGAGGTAAAGTGACGAAAAGGCGTACTTTTGCCTTCGGGTGGGACTTGATTCTGTCGTACACCCGGTGCCTCCAAGATTTATTGTAAACTCAGAAATTAACTTTATTGATCAGTGCCTGAGAGAAAAACGATTGTCGACACAAACTCTACATTGAATGTGCGCTTTGTTAAGTCGGTAAATCATGGTTAGTCAACCAAAATCATATAAGTATCTATTCAGGTTGATAACCACGTCGACTCTAGGTCGTCCTGGGACCTCCCCCCCTCCCCCACCGAGGACCCATGTCTTCGGAAAGACCCAGGGACAAATACAAACTTCTTTTTACGAAATCAGAGGGTCCGGAGGGGACTCAAGGGTTCCCGTCGAAGTCCGGCAATGATTGGTCCCGTCTCCCTTCCTCTCTGCTTCCCTTTCGTCAGGTTGTCACGTCTCGTCTCAGGATCGAGGAGGAGTCCTACTTCCGTCACGCTGACTCGAGACGATGGGCCTATTCCGGGGGGCCCGTCCCCCTCCTACGACTGAAGACCGACGGGTGTGCTGAAGTAGGAGAAGGGAGCGGTGTCTTGTTACTCTTCTTTCCGTTTGTGGGAAGGAGGGAGTCGGGTGTAAAACGGATACTTGTGAGAAGGGACTTTGGGTGAACCAGATCGTTATCTACGAGACTCAAGTCTTCTCTCAGTGGAGCCGACCTTTTCTCCGGTCTTTTGTCGAACGTTCAAAAGAAGTAAGTTTGTAATCGCTGACTACACTGGGACGACTACCTCTCACTGTTGCTAAGGGACTACCTCTCTCGAGGTCGGAGCGGTGAAACTCGGAAGGAGAGGTGGTCCGGAACCGGATCTTTTGGTCTGAGAGTCGTGTATACTAAAAACGGACGGTGTCATGTTCTGGACATGTTTGTCCTCGTCAAAGACTGATGGGTCCGGAGTAGGGACCTATAGGGGTCGAGGGGAATTCACGGACAGACTCCTCCGAATTCCGAAGGGTCTCCCAAATGATAAATAATATCGGTTGTGGACCCCGAAGGGGCCACCGAGTCACCAATTCTTAGACGGAAGTTCCGTCTTCACCCAAGCTAGGGAGCCATCCCTTCCAGGGGTCTTCCTCCTTTACCGTTGGGTGAGGTCATAAGAACGGACCTCTTATAGAACCTGTCTCCTCGGACCGTCCGATGTCAGGCCCCAGTGTTTCTCAGTCCGTGTCAACTCATGGATGTATGGGTTGTAGACTGTACCCGGGACTGACGACAAAGAATCCCGTAAATGTTTTTCCCGAATGTCGACACTTAAGAAAGAGACTTGGGAACTCTACATAGAGGGTGTTCGGTCCTAACCGAAGGATTTCGTGAGCTTTCGGTAAACTTTATAGTAGTCCTTCAACTCCCGCAGACCGAGGATGAGAGGGACCCTTCCGTCGACGGTCGGTCATCTATTTCTGAGCGTAAATGTCGATTGGTGAGAGTCTAAAAAGTGAAGGATCGAATGGAAACTGTCCTCTTCCCTTTTTTGAGAGAGTTTTCCTGAAAGAACTTGTTGTCGAGTCTATATGAAGACGACAATACCCCCAATACAAGGGACTCTTACTTTTCTCCTGACACCCTCTCCCCGTCAAGGGAGGAGGAGGGTGGGGTTTGGTGGTCGGGGGGTTGTGGACGTGGGAAGTGAAGTAAGACGGTAAAGGTTCACATAAAAGGGTTGCAGTCGGAGAGAAAGGATGAGTCGGTCGAGTCGGAGACATTAATAGGGAAGAGAGAAGGGAGAAAGAGAACGAAACAGAAAAAGAGGGAGTGATGATACAGTAAGGATAGGTTTATATATCAAAACTTGTTACAAGGGGAATGGGGGCGTAGAGGAAGGTAGAGGGGTAAGAATCGGTCTGAAGACCTTTGTGAACGAAGGGTCTCGTAGAGACGAAGGAGTGGGACGGACAGAAATCAGACAGGACGGACCTGAAGACAAAGGTGAGACACCACCACAACAAATCAGCGATTCAACACAGACTGAAAAACACTGGGGGTACCTGACCCCAGTCCGAGAAACCAGGTAGCCTAAGAGGTCCGTTCTTATGACCTCACCCAACGGTAAAACAAGAGGTTCCCTAGAAGGACTGGGTCCCTAATCTCGGTCCAGAGGACGTAACGTCCGTCTAAGAATTGGTAGACTCGGTGGGCCCTTCGTTCCTCTAAATCTTGTAACTTAAAGGCTTCGAGTCCAAGAAATACAGAGTAGTGTCTTTCCTAAGTCAATTTTTCCCACCATTTCTTAGACCATTTCTTAGTCTAAGAACCATTTCTTAGACGGACGTTAAAAATTTCTTATTATTAGGAATAAATAAAAAGAATTCCTTTTTAATAAGAATGGGAAGGAACTATAAGGGAATCGTCATGAGTTCTGGAGACACCCTCACTAGACTAATGACTTTACAATAATGGTACCGGACACACATTCGACCAAGAGAGACAAGATTGAGTACACTCTTACGGAGAGTCAGTACAGGTTGAGAAACACTGGGGTACTTGACATATCGGACGGTCCGAAGAGATAGGTACCCTAAGAGGTCCCTTCTGCCCCTCGGTCAGGGAAGAGGTCCCCTATAGAAGGACTGGGTCCCTAGCTTGAGTCTAAGAAATGGTCCGTCTAAGAAATGGTAGACTCGTTGGACCCTTCGGGTGAGGTCGGGTAACTAAATATCTATTTTAACCGAGTTTCGAGTGTCTTAAGTTGTGGGAAAGGTTGTACAACGAAGGAAAGAGACTTCCGAAGGTAGTAGTACTGAGAGAGACGGAGGACTCTAGGACGAAAAACTGTGCACAGAAACGAAAGTGGTACCCTCTTAAAATAAACGGGCGGAGGGGTGGCGTAATTACCTCTCAACACTTAGGACCATCGTCATTATAGTCACGTTTAACGACAATTTTTGGGTACAATCTCTGGGACCCAACCTAGGGACCAGTCCCTTGATCTAGGGTGTACGTCGTTGATTCTCAAACTTACGGTGTCGATTCTGAATCACGTCGGTTTACTCATTTGTAAATTTTTTTTTTTTTGTTGGGATACTTATAAAAGAATCGACAAAATTCAGATGGTGGAGACTCCTAGGGAGTGTAAAAAGAAGGTGTCTCTCAGGTCCGAATGTTTAAGGAATGGGGAGGGGTGGGGTGTCGGGAAGATCCCGATTCCTCAGACCGGGGTCCTAGACCCCAGAACAATCTTTGTGTCTAACGACCGGGGTGGGACCACAAAGACTAGATGATCTACCGAAGGGGCCACCGAGTAGTACATTTTTTAGGCGGACGTATCACCCTCTGTACCCTCTACGCCCAAGATAGGGACCCAGCCCTTCTAGGGGACCTTTTCCCGTACTGTTGCGTGAGGTCAAAAGGACGGACCCTTTAGGGTTTCTGTCTCCTCGAGCCGCCCAATGTCAGGTACTCCAGTGTTTCTCAGTCTGTACTGACACTGACTCGTGTGTCTAGACTCCACCCTTGGTTCTCAGGACTCGGGGGTCCATCATGACTACGAACAGATCTCTGGTGAGACGCTTTGAACCGAAATCTTGTTTAAGGCAGGGTCAGAATTTCTGTCGTCGTGGAGGTGAAAGGGGGTGGGGTGGGGAAGAGAAGTAGGACCGTAGTGGTTTATACGTCGGAGTCCAACCCCTCACCACACGAGTGTAAAATGACGTTCGTGAATAGTCGTGTAAAGGGGGTTATTCGTCAAAGGAAAGATTCTCCGTACTCTACGGTCCAAATTTCTTTTATTCGGAATAAAAAGAGGGTGACACAACGGAGTAGTAACATTAACAGTTATAATAACGATAGACTTAAATACTACGTTAATGAAACATCTTTTGTGATACGACTCATGAAACGTACGTAAAATAAAAAGTTAGGGTAACCCTCGATTAAGAGGTGTTTAGAAAGTGTAAAGAGGTACAATCCGTAGTAGTCAGTTAAACGAGGCTAAATAAAGGTAAGACCCTCTCATCTCTAGTTCTCATAGGAGACGGGTCTCTGTGGGACCCCTACTACTCCTGGTGTGGGAGGGACGGGGTCCCTTCTGAACGGTTGGAGAGTCCTATTAATTACATTATCAAGAGAGGTCTCCTGTCTCCCGTGTCCAAACGGTCGTCGGAGACTTATTCCGACACCGAAGGGACCACCGAGTTTGTCATTTCTTAGACGGACATTACACCCTCTGAACCCAAGCTCGGGACCCAACCCTTCTAGGGGACCTCCTCCCGTACCGTTGGGTGAGGTCATAAGAACGAATCTCTTAGGGGTCCCTGTCTCCTCCGACCACCCAATATTAGGTACCCCAGTGTTTCTCAGTCTGTTCTGATTCACTGAAAGTGAAAGGACCTCTTCCGACCCCTAAAGGTTTCTACGATTAAGGACTCGACACTACGTCCTGGTGCCACGCAGATGTAGATCACTGACGGAGTAGCGAGGTCACCCTGCACTCTCAGTTCGTCGAGTGCAACGGACGAGGAGCCATTCACTGTGTGAGAGGTTTAGGTACACTCATGTGACAGGGGTATGGACGATTTAGTTCTCCGTAAACGGTCCGGGTAGATCGTCGACAGTGGACGGTGAGGTCTCCTTGATGAACTGAAGGAAGAACCGTTTAGAGATTCTGACAAGATAATAAGGGTAAGAAGCCTTCTCTTGTCGATTTCGAAATACGTCAAATTATTATACAGGTTATCATGTATTGTTACGGTCAACTATTCACTGTCACTGATCTAGACTAGGGCACAGACGGACTGAGTTTAGATGAAAGAAACATTAATATGTAAAGATCACCGTTAAGGCTCTGGAATTTCTTTTTTTTTTTTTGTTTTGATTCTTAGTCTTCAGGAGTAATAACATAATTTCGAGATTCATTGAAGTGTCCTGTTTTTGTTTTAAAAGGTGACAGTCACACGGGTTCCCCCGGGGTCGTATGGATGGTCACCGTCAACGAGGACCTGTCAGAAGGAACTTCCGTCCCGTCCCCTTCCCAGTTGAGTTACAAAGACTGTAGGGGAAGGTTTTTTTACAGACAAAGATAAAGGAACCGGTGTGACCCAGAGTCCACGTCGTACGTCCAAGAGAATCGTCGTCGTGCACCGGAGGATCGACGTCGTACACCCTGGGTCGAGGGACTTGGGTCGGGGGTCCCAGAATCGGTAACCTGGTAGTCCCCGTGGGACTGTAGGAGTGTTTGAGACGAAAAGGAGTCAAAGAGAATCATTAAATATCATAAACATGTAGATGTATGGGTAGAAGTCAGTCCAAATGACTCCACATTGAATGTATGTTATTACAAGGAGTCAACATTCGCACGGTACCCTACACAATCCTGTGCACACCTCAGTACACTGGTGGTGGTGCGAACACTACATCCTTAAAGGTAGGGGGATTTTACGAAAGAACACGGGTCAACAGTCCTTAGGGTCACAGGGAAGGACTAAGGACCGTTGGTGACTGGACGAAAAGCAGACAAATAAGGAGAAAGGATCTGAAAGGATATTTACTTGAATACTTCGTGCAGACTGAAGGGAGGAAGTCGGGTCTCGGGAATTCCATGTAGGTACACCAATGGACCTTGTGCTGAAGTAAGAAAAAAAAAAAAAAAAAACCGAGTTGTCATTCGAAACATACTTATTTGGTGTCACTCAAACAGAAAAGTTGTCAACTACCTTTAGACCCTACACAAGTCACAAAACCCGATTATACCTATTTCGACGATAATTGTAAACTTGTGTAGAAACAAACGGAACTTAATCGTTTGATTTTACCTTACCTTACCCACTCAAATTGTCTACGGGTAAAATAGATGATGACACCGTCATTAGGGAATCTTCTTTACCTCATCGGTAGTATCAGTTGTTTTCTCAGGCTTTACGTTATGAACCTACGTTAGAGTTTTTGCTGTCTTACTATTCAAAAGAAAGGTTAGGGTTTCTTTCCTTTACGGTTTCTTCCGAGTTTGATGGCGTGTCAACGTGAGTAGAGTGTGCGATCATATCATTACGAGTTTTAAGAGGTTCGGTCCGAAATCGTTATACACTTGACACTTAAAGGTCTACAAGTTCGACGAAAATCTTTTCCGTCTCCTTGGTCTCTAGTTTAACTGTTGTAGACGATCTAGTACCTTTTTCGTTCTCTCAAGGTCTTTTTGTAGATAAAGACGAAATAACTGATACGGTTTCGGAAACTGACGCACCTAGTGTTATTTGACACCTTTTAAGTCTTTTTCTACCTTATGGTCTGGTGGACTGGACGGAGAACTCTTTAGACATACGTCCAGTCCTTCGTTGTCAATCTTGACCTGTACCTTGTTGTCTGACCAAGGTTTATCCTTTTCCTCAGACAGTTCCGACATATGCCAGTGGGACGAATAAATTGAAGATACGTATCATGTAGTACTCTTTGCGACCAGACCTTCTTTGTGTTCGACCTTAGTTCTAACGGTCCTCTTTATAGTTATTGAAGTCTATACGTCTACTGTGGTGGAAATACCGTCTTTTACTTTTTCTTGATTTCTCGGAGAACGACTTTCACTTTCTTCTCTCACTTTTTTAACCGAATTTCGAGTTGTGAGTCTTTTGATTCTAGTTCCGTAGACCAGGGTAGTTAAGTCAAGTCAAGTCAGTGAGTCAGCACAGGTTGAGAAACGTTAGGGTACTTAGCGTCGTGTGGTCCGGAGGGACAGGTAGTGGTTGAGGGTCTCAAGTGAGTCTGACCGTAGGTTGCTCAGTCACTACGGTAGGTCGGTAGAGTAGGAGACAGCAGGGGAAGAGGACGGGGGTTGGGGAGGGTCGTAGTCTCAGAAAAGGTTACTCAGTTGAGAAGAGTACTCCACCGGTTTCATGACCTCAAAGTCGAAGTCGTAGTAAGGAAGGTTTCTTTAGGGTCCCAACTAGAGGAAGTCTTACCTGACCAACCTAGAGGAACGTCAGGTTCCCTGAGAGTTCTCAGAAGAGGTTGTGGTGTCAAGTTTTCGTAGTTAAGAAGCCGTGAGTCGGAAGAAGTGTCAGGTTGAGAGTGTAGGTATGTACTGATGACCTTTTTGGTTTCGGAACTGATCTGCCTGGAATCAACCGTTTCATTACAGAGACGAAAAGTTATATGACAGATCCAACCAGTATTGAAAAGACGGTTCCTCATTCGTAGAAAATTAAAGTACCGACGTTAGTGGTAGACGTCACTAAACCTCGGGGGGTTTTATTTCAGACTGTTACGAAAGTGACAAAGAGGTAGATAAAGGGTACCTCACTACCCTGGTCTACAGTACTAGAAACAAAAGACTTACAACTCGAAGTTCGGTTGAAAAAGTGAGAGGAGAAAGTGAAAGTAGTTCTCCGAAAACTCAAGGAGAAGTGAAAGACGGTATTCTCACCACAGTAGACGTATAGACTCCAATAACTATAAAGAGGGCCGTTAGAACTAAGGTCGAACACAAAGAAGGTCTGGTCGTAAAGAGTACTACATGAGACGTATCTTCAATTTATTCGTCCCACTGCTATAAGTCGGAACTGCATGAGGAAAAGGATAAACCTTGGTCAGACAACAAGGTACAGGTCAAGATTGACAACGAAGGACTGGACGTATGTCTAAAGAGTTCTCCGTCCAGTCCACCAGACCATAAGGTAGAGAAAGTCTTAAAAGGTGTCAAATAACACTAGGTGTGTCAGTTTCCGAAACCGTATCAGTTATTTCGTCTTTATCTACAAAAACCTTGAGAGAACGAAAAAGGTACTAGATGGTCTACAACAGTTAAACTAGAGACCAAGGAGACGGAAAAGATTTTGGTCGAACTTGTAGTCCTTCAAGTGCCAAGTACATAACGACTTCGGACCGAACCTCTTAAAAATCGTAATGAAATGATCACACACTCTACTCACGTTAACACGCCATCAAACTCGTAAGAAACCGTAACGGAAAGAAACCCTAACCTTACTTTTGACTGAAAAGGTCAGGACACCGGTGACGACTCAAAAGGTTTAAACGACCGTATAACTCACGTCGTGAAAGTGTCGTAGTAGAAAGTCCTAAACTTTATCGAGATGATCTTAAGGTAGGAGGTGATCGAAACAAGTATCACTACGAAAGATTCCGGGTGAACTGGAGTGTAAGGTTCTACAGACCAAGATCTACTCACTAGTGTGATAGTACTAATAAAACCAGCACTTCTAGAAAAAACATGTCAAGAAGACACATAAGAACGGTGGAGAAGAATTATAGAAGACGAAGACAATCCAGGTATGGTAAAGACAGGAAATAGTTCGGGTAGAAGCGTACTTTACAAGGGAACTATAGAGATTAAAAGAACTTCTCTAGAGATCAGAAAGGGTAAGACAAGAAAAGGAGATAAAGAAACGTAACTAGTGACTTCTTCCGAAAGAATAGAGAAGAACGATAAGAAACCTTGAGACGTAAGTCTACGAATATAGAAAGGAAAAGAGGGACCGAAAAGCGAAGAGAAGAAAAGTGTCGATAAACATTCCGAAGGGGTCTGTCGGTAAAACGAAAAAACGTAAAGAAAAGGTACCCCTACCAGAACTAGGGACAGAGGACATGTTACACTGCTTGGAGTAAAGTATCAAGTAGTCCGTGAGATAGACAGTCTAGATCCGGGAATTTAGATAAAGAGTGAAGGTGACATATTAGTATTCCCTAAACTAAATCCAGTATGGACTTACCAGATCGTCAAAAGGGATGAAAGAAGTTAAATTCAGACTTAACCATTATTCCTCAAGTACTTGACTCGGTGTCAGTCGAGAACCAGAACAAAAACAACTGACATATCTCGAAGAGGTAGAAACCGACGTCTCTTGTATTAGTTAGACTAAAGCCACAACTGGTAGACCACTACAGGTACACATCTCAGAAGAGAACACAACAACCTTCTCCCACAAACGATACTGGTCACGTAAAAGAACCGTTTTGAGATAATCAGAAACGGGACGAAGTAAGACGTAAGGTTCCGGTTTAAACGGACAATGAGGTCCACAAAGAACTGAAGGAGGAAAACGTAAGGTCAGGGGATATTACTTTTCCTGTAGAAAAAACCTACAATCAAGATGTTCCAGAACATCCAGAAGTATCTTGGTAAGTTGAAGTCGAAGAAGTCGTAATGACCAACCCCGTATCTGAACCTAATGACACTATAACTTACCAAACGGAACCTTTGCTTGTCTCTAGTAAGACAGCAAAAACTCTAACGTAGGTTCATGACGTAAAGCCTGAGAAGACAACTGGTACTACCGATGAGGTAAAGAAGACTCCCTAAGGACGGACGTCATCATCTATATTACCAGTAGACTCAATTTAAGTGGGTAAGGTCAGGTAAAATCAAACGACTAAGAATCTTACAGCTGTAAGTGAGAACGATAGAGGACAAACTGGTGAAGGCTAAACGGAACTAAGTATCTGGACTGTAAGGTCCAAGGATACGTTATAACGAGAAATGTCGTAGCCTGGAACGAAGTGGTCAGTGTAGGTGTCGACCTATAACACAAACGAAATCGAGGTAGGGAAGAAAGAAAGACCTAAATAAAGAGGTGACTGGAGGTCATCGTATAACCCGTGGATGACTGGACCCCTCAAGGAGAAAGTCATAGGATAGTAAAACGGAAAAGTATGACAAGTACCCCAAGAGTTCCGTTCTTATGACTTCACAGACCGGTAAGGGAAGAGGTCACCTGGTGTCTACCCCTTTGTCAACTTTGTCACTCTCTGAAATAAAACCCCCCGATGTTTTAGTGACGTCTACCACTAACGTCGATACTTTAATTTTCTACGAATGAGGAACCTTCCTTTCAATACTGGTTGGATCTATCGTATAAGTTTTCGTCTCTGTAATGAAACGGTTGTTTCCAGACAGATCCGTTCCGATACCAAAAAGGTCACCAGTACATACCTACCCTTTCAACCTGATATTTCTTTCAACTCGTGACTTCTTAACTACGAAAACTTGACACCACAACCTCTGCTGACAACTCTCAGGGAATCTGACGTTCCTCTAGGTTGGTCAGGTAAGACTTCCTCTAGTCAGGACCCACAAGTAACCTTCCTGACTACAACTTCGACTTTGAGATTATGAAACCGGAGGACTACTCTTCTCGACTGAGTAAACTTTTATGGGACTACGACCCCTTCAAACTCCCGTCCTCCTCTTCTTATACCGTCTCCTACTCTACAAACCTACCCTAGTGGTTGAGTTACCTGTACTCAAACTCATCCGAGACCCTCAACCATTACCTGTCTCTCCGGACCGTACGACGTCGAGTACCCCAGCGTTTCTCAGCCTGTACTGACTTGCTGACTTGACTTGTGTAGAAAAAATCTTATATGTATAAGAGGGTACAGGATCCCCGGTAGAGGACCTCCGAGGGTACACAAGGGTTCCGTTTCGGGCCGAGGATCGTACCGTGACTATGAAAAATCCTCGGAAAGAAACAGAAAGGGTGACATATAAAGATTTTTATAAAAGACTGTGTTTAAACACAGATACGTGGGTTTGTCACCATTCTCGATCCCTATTTATCCTTGTTTCGTCTCTTCTAAGGTCAGAAATGTCTCGTAATATCACCCATTTTAACTGATATTTGTTTGGTTTTATATTTTATTAACGTCCCTTAAGGGACCTTCAAGTCACCAATCCTGAGACATGAAGGTGACACCTCCCGGGTCTGAGTTAAGGACAAAGCCCTTCATTCTATGTTCTATGGCGTTCGGTGTACCACGTCGGTTTTTTTTTTTTTTTTCTAACGTTTGGTACTCACGATGTCTCTCTACTCTACTGTGATGATCGACGGTATACCGTGTCCTTTTGAACCGACCTCCACTCTTCCAGTGTCTTGTTGTCCGACCCTCTAGTTGACCCAGTCCGTGTACCCGTGTCTACGGTAGTTCCAATTACTACCCGATCCCTTCTCCCTGAGCCACTCGGGTCTCAGTTTCGGAAAGTACTTAGTCCACCTAAGGGTTGTCCTATCATCTACTATTTCGGACTACAGTAATTGAAGAGTCCTTAAGACCTAGGGCTTCCTCTTTTTTATTTAGTACACTTATATCGTTTTCCTTCGTTTCTTCTACGAATAGAGAACCAGGATTCCATGTGTCCAAATTCTTGGGTCCTAATGTGTCCCGTTTCCTGACTCAACGATACTAACGATGTCTAGTCTTTACTCATTGTATCAGAGGTAGAACTTCCCCGACAATGTAATTGAGGGTTTCTCAACCCTCCTCTCCCCACCTCTCCTCTACTTCAAGTCCCACTCACAGGACACGATCAGTTGTCGACCTCTTCGACCCGATGATTACTATTGTCTTCATTTATGTACTCTTTACCCTCCTGTCTAGTACTTTTAACATCAAACCCAGGACTTATATACCAAGGGACCGAAGGCCGAAGACGAGTGAACATTAACGAGACTCGAAGTCTTCGGACTTTCCCTACGAACTGTTCCGCAATTGTTACACGAACAGGTGTGTGAGTCCGGAAACGTTTCGACAAGACTGAGTCATTAAAGGGACAGGAGACTGGAGGGTAAGTACTATGTTCAGTTTAAAGTGAAGGAGAAACTCGAGGGGTCAGTGGTTAAACATGGATGGGTGTGGGATTCACTTTTTCTCGTCTATGAACTTAGTGGACCTAAGAGTGTCGAAGGACAAGTCTCAGATTAAAATCGAGTATGGGAGTACACTAATAAACAAATGTAAAGACAAATGGAATGAGAGTATTGTCGGGGAAGTCCTGTCTCTAATACAATGAGTAAAGACTAGATATCGTCAGTATCGTTAACTACCACAGTCAGGGTACGCATAGAATGGTTGTGTTCGACTGTCTTTCGTAATCTTTTAGTTGAGGTAACCGGACGATGGACAAAGTACTCTGTATGAAGGAGAATAAATAACATGAATAGAACAAGTTCAAAGTGTCGTACGAGAAAGGTAATTATGAAACTCGTATCGACTGTTTAGGTACAGTAGAACAAGTACGTCAAATCTTAGGACACACGACACACTCAGATATAGGACTATTTGAGTTCGCAGGTGTGAACCACCGAACAAGAAAGTTACTTCGAAGAACGGAGGTAACAAAACTAGTGAAGTTGACGGGACGAAACGGGCTCACTCATATCTGAGGGAAACAAAGTTATAAGTCTTTCGTAAGGAACGAAGTGGGACGAAAATAAAGAATTAAAGAAGTGACCCCGAATTCTAGTTGAACCTTACAACTGACTTTTACCCGGACCAACAGTGACGCACTTACTCACCTCCTATAGTGAGGTATACACCAGAATTATAAGTTCTCTAAAATCAATGTTTCGTCTGATCTAAATACTAGTGACAACACAACGAACGGTGGAAATTGTATATATAGGTAAATAAATCTCCCATAACTGTTTACTGTTCCACATCTGTTAAACAGATGGAGAAAGATCTATGTATTTCTCACACCTTTAATCTTGTGTCAGTACCAATCCTGTTGTGTTTTGTAGGTTTAGATGAAATCGTGTCTAATTACTTATTCTATAGACTACTTCTCATACGTATATATCGTACTTTTTTTTCACAATCAGTGAGTCAACTCAGACTGAGAAAACACTGGGGAACCTGACATCGGACGATCTGAGGAGACAGGCACCTTGAGAGATCCGTTCTTATGACCTCACGCGACGGTAGAGGATGAGGTCCCTTAGAATGACTAGGTCCCTAACTTGGGACCAGACGTAACGTCCGTCTAAGAAATAACAGACTCGGTGGTCCTTTATGGGTAATATATCGTATAACGAAAAATTTTTTATATATAAATAAATAAACCAAAATGGTCCAGAATCAACGCCGTACACTCTAGGTAGGTCAAGGGACTGGTCCCTAGTTTGGACCCGGGGGACGTAACCCTCGTACTCAGAATCGGTCCGATTCGCAGGGTCGCATAACGAAATATTTACTATATTTGACGAAATCTTTTATTACTTTGGAGTAGTCTTACGAGGGGTTTCTACAAGTGTTGAAGTGGAGCTTTTCCTACTTATAATTGAATGTGTCTTTTTTCTAAGACTAAATTCCTGGAACTTTCCCGTTCTAATAGGACCTAGTACATCTACACGGGTGAGATTAGTGTACTCAGGAAAGGTTCGACATCAGTGTCCCTCCACACTCACGTTTTCTGTCTTGGGCTCTGTCGTCACCCTCTGAGTTCAGTGTGAACGATTGGACCTTCTGTCTCCGGCACTTGATCCCCTACTTCCGTGGGAGTTATCTAACCTTTTTCGTCTCTTGGTCTAAGAGGGGGCTTCGGAGGTCTGCCCTCGTCCCGGAATGACTGTGGAACCAAAATCGAGTCACTCTAAGGTTGAGACAACCTTCGGCGTCTCAAGTATCATTAAACTGTGGTGTCGGTATCCTTTGGTTTTGTTCTGTCCTGGCATTCCGCCTACCTTACCGAAAGGTCTTTCTTTTTGTTTGGTTGATCGGATCACTTTGGGACCGACTCTCGACATATATTAAATCTACCTTTACCCCTTGCACTGACGTCTTGTACTTAATAGAAACTAGTAATAAAAGGTCTGTCCGGACTACTAGTGAATTTTGTCTCTTTTTCTGTCGTGTTATAGGTGGTTCTACAAGTGTCATAACGAAGTTACCACCCTAATACCCATCTCGTCAGGGGGGAATAGACTTCAAAGTGAAAGGCACCAAAGTCATGGGGTGTCAGTTGAAGTCGGACCTTTATGATTTACCTTTTAAGGTCTTTATTTGTTAAGTATTCAAAATTTAACGTGTGGTAAGAGTCATCACAACAGCCCCCTCACACATTAAAGGAGCCAAGACAGAACGGTGTCGTTTTTAAACTTCATTGCCTGCCTGGTCACAATGTCGAATCAAAATAACCGTCCATTTCTTTTATGTAGGAGCTCCGCACTCCCGTTCGTCAGGGTTTTCTCCACTTCTCTTCTCTTCAGGACCCGAGTTAAAACCGAGGAGAAAAATATACAAAAAAGAGGAGGGGGACTCGGACGGGACACATTTAACCGGACCGGTTCTCCCGACAAACAAAATGGACTCCAGGAGTGAGGCCACGAACCTGGAAGGAAACAAGATAAAAACACCCGAAAATCGGTGGTGGAAAACCTGAGGGATACATTTGACCCGATCGGTCCTCCCGATAAACAAAATGGACTCAAGGAGTGAGGGTAGGAACCTGGAAGGAAACAAGATAAAACACCTGAAAATCGGTGGTAGTAAAATCTGAGGAAAAAGGATAAGATTGATGGATTGTAAGGGGAGGAATTCTCTACCCTCCGGGTTAAGAAACCCTTATTCCCGTGTCTTCAGAAAGACCGATGAAGGACGACTTGACCCTACCACTCCCCGTAACCCGGAGGGGGGAGAACGATCAGAGTTCGGAGTCTCAGGAATATCGCCACAGGTAGATTCCCCCCACTATCAGAGACGCCAGTCGACCTCAAAATATATAGGAACGACTTGACCGTGACGTACAACATCGACCAACTGGACCCGTCTCTGTTTTGTCCAATCTGTCAACTTTTCTATACCTCGTTAGTATTCGTCGTAGTTATACCACTATTATCCTTAACCATCCCCGTAATCAATTGAGGTTTAAGGGGAGCGGTCCTCTTCCTAGGGGGTTTCTCTCGGACATCGGTGGGGTTCCTGAGAGGTCGTGTAAGAAACTCTAGGACATCCTAGACTTACAAAAGGAACTCCTGACACTCCGAAAGAAATTGAATCTACCTCCATAAATGAGTCTTTGTAGTGCAGAGTAAGTTCTACTGAGTTCGGGGAGGAATAAGTCCCTAGTCCTCTAGATAGAGGACAGACAAAATCTCATGTTGGGGACGTTTCGACACACCGAAAAGTCGTGATAGGACTCTTTAGAATAGGGGTCTTTGAATTAAACCCCCCACAAGTAATCTGACCGTGAGTAAACGTCAGGACTTATCCATAGACTCTAGAGGGTCCCCGAGTGCCCACATAACGCACAGGAGAAGACAAAAGAAAGTACCGAACTGAGCACTCATCACTTAGGTCCTCAATACAGGACCATAGAAGTGACGACACCCCCATCTTTCATAATGTCCCATCTTCGGGAGTGTACACCCTACCTCAACTCTGAAACCCCTGGGTAGGAAGGTCTGAAATAAATCCTGAACTCAGGAACCTCGAAAAATCTTAGAAAACCCAGGACCAACTGTGGGGTTTCACATATGGAACAACCTTGACAGGTTACCGGTACCATATTCTGACTTCCCAGACTCGGAGACCTAGATCCTGCTCCAATAACTGCATTTGTTTTCCAGAGGGTGTATCGTAGAGTCTTCAGATTTTGGTTGGACAAGGAATCCCCGTTATACCCACACACCTCCTGTCGATAACCATTTCGGGGGAAGGTAGGGTCCCTCCGGAGGACCCAATAGTAAAAATAAACGGTCAAAATTATTAACCGACCGAGAAAGATGAAAAGGACTTCTGACTCCGGAGGTCCGGGTTACCTCTACTATTCGTTATGAGTTACGAAATCTCTAGGGAACCCACTGGAATCTTCATTTACTACAAGGTAACAGTCAAACATTACTGGACCCGTCTGTTTTAGAACCTTACTAAAGGACCTCGTGAAAAAAAAAAATTAGTGGAGGAGTCGGAAGAGTCAGGTCCACCCTTTCGGAATAGGTAGAACACTTATATAGATAGTACTGATTATCCATAAATATGTGAACTCTTTGACCGTAGACCCACTTCAGGTAGACGGTCAGGAGAGGACCCATCCAGGGTGCAGTAACCTGTCCGACCCGGTCGACCCCAGAAACTCGAGGAACCGCCAATTAACCGTTCACCCTGTTCTCCTCTGGTGAACGGAATGTCAGCAAACCTCCGGACAAGGAGACTTCCTGGAAAGATCATTAGAAACCTCCCGGAAGAGGGGATTTATTCATCACTGTTCATTCCTCAATTGGTTGAAGGTAACCTCCAAGGGTCCATCTTTTTCCTCAGGGAGGAACACCTTGGTGGGGTATACTAGAAGAACTTTCGGGAGAGAGTATCGAAATTCTCAGAGTGGAAGTCCTATACTTCCTCAAAGACCGTTTAATCAGACACCTTGATTCCACCGTTGGGGATAATCCAGTAACAAGACATTACGACGAGAGAATCGACGGACTAGTCGACGTTTTTAGACTTCACTGCCTGCCTGATCACAATGTCGAGTCCAAATGACCGTTCATTTCCTTTTATGTAGGAACTCCGTACTCCCGTTCAGTTGGGTTTTCTACACGTATCTTCAGGGACCGAGTTAAAACCGAGGAGAAAAATACACAAAAAAGAGGAGGTAGGACGGACTACATTTCACCCGATCGGTCCTCCCGACAAACAAAATGAACTCCAGAAGTGAGGTCAGGAGTCTGGAAGGAAACAAGATAAAAACGCCCGAAAAGGGGAGAAACAGAAAATCGGTGGCGGTAAAACCTGAGGAAAAAGGATAAGATTGATGGATTGTCACACTACTTTAGAAGGACAGGTCAAGGTACGGGGGTTTGCCCCAGGGTCGGTGTCTGTACTAGCCGAGGACTGTCAGTTGGGTTTCAAATTCCAGGAGGAGGACTGGATGGCTGTCTTCCCGTCATCATTGGATTGTGTGACGGATGTGGTGACTAAATAGAGGAAAAGTAGTGTATGCGTAACGTAGAAGAGTGTGACAGTGTTCTTCCCACTCTTGTCATGTTATTTTATAAAAGTCACTCTGGTGTAAGTACATTGAAAATAATGTCGTATGAAAAGACAAAATAATACTCAGTAATAACAATTAGAGAATGACACGGATAAGGGTAAAGGATGATACGGATTAAATATTGGATTTGAAATAGTATCCATACGTACAGATTCTCTTTTTGTCATAGACACCTCAAACGAGGATGTATACTAAAGTCCGTGGGTGACCGTCGAACCTTGTATAAGGGGTGTCTACCGTCAGCCGTGACATGTATACATATATATAAAGGGGATAGGTAAATAGGTATACAACGTCCTTCTCCCTGGGGAAGGTCCCGGACTTTGACCCGAGAACAGATTGTGAGCCTTTACTTAACAGGCTCCTCTGTGTACACGACTGTTTCGTTCTCTAAAATAACCTTTCCCGTGGGCCCACCTCTCGTCATCCCAATCCCTTGGGTCCTCTTGACGAGACGGTGCACGAGCGTCAGAGTCCAAAATACCACTACCCTAATCAAAGGCCCACCAGAAACCGGTTAGTGAGATTAAGTCTCAGAAAGGACCATCGTGTGCGTAGCGAGTCGGTTCTACCTACGATCGCTCTCCCTAAGACCCTTCACCTGCCTGTGTACCACAGAGGAGATCTGGAAAGGACTCGAGAAGGCCAACCACCACCGAATAATCAAGGCATAAGGAATAGTCCTAGAGGATAGTATTTTGTGGAGTACGTTTACCAATGATACCACGGACCGGTCCCACCCGCCAAAGTTACACACGAAGGGGATTGTGTATATGAACGAATCGAAAAAATAAAAACATGTTTTTTATATATAGTGAAACATACAATTGTTTTATGAACTGTTTTTCTTTTACCTTCACTCGTTTTCTTCTTTAATAAATGACGTTTTTTTAAACCAAGTTTCCAGTAAGTATGACTTTTAGTACTGGATTCTGGTTCAAAAGGTCAGTCATTATTTAAGAGAAAGATTTATGAGACTCCACGTTGTGTGTGTGTGTGTGAGTGTGTGTGTGTGTGTAGACACTTAGTTTTTAATCTTAAATTTTTTTGGAAGTATATCGTAATATTCGAAATATAAAAGGATTATAAGTTTTCTTATAAGAACTACTTTAGTCACACCTATAATGGTTGACACTAAAAAAAAAAATTTGTATCATTATTACTCTAAACAGTTGTAAACCTTTAATGTTTTAGTGTACACCCACTTTCTAAGAAAGTCTCACCCTCTGTCTGACTACCTGACTTTTCAAGTGACTATGTCAAAGTCAAAGGGGTAAGTTGGTCGGAAATTCTTCAATGCTGAACGACTCGATGACAACTTGGTTTCTGCTTTCAAGTAAATGTACTCTTCTGATAATTTATGGGAAGGGAAAAGATTAATTTATAGGGAGACTCTAGTCTAAAAGAAGTCTATGAAGTCGGTCTTGTTGTATAGTGTTCCCTAATGTTCGGGTCCTATGACGATCTTAGGTCAAAAGGAGATAATTTGGTCTGTAATTTCTTTGACAGTTCATACTTTGTTACTGTAAGAAGATTAATTAAAATAAGGTTTTGTACAAAATACGTTTATGAATAAAATTGTCCGTCACCTAAATAATGACAGTAAATTTTTATAAAATTTTTGTAGATCGATAGTTAAAGATGCTATCATTTATAGGTGTATTTGTTTTCAAGAGTCATTAAAAATTCTCACATTTACCCAAACCCTCTCCTTCAGACTCTTACCGATTTATTTCGGTAATCCTTCAAGATCTTAGATTGTTGAAGACTGTCTCTCTACCTTTTTAACAATCGTTCCTCAGAACAAATAAACTGTGTGGACAACAGAGTCCTTCCCAATTCCTATAGTCTTAAGTCTGAAGGGAGTACCATGTCACCTATTCTTAGGTGGATGGTTCCGTCCGTTGTACCCAACATGGGGACTAGGTCCTTCTAAGATGTACGGTGCCTCTTTGATTCGGGAACTCGGTGTTGATGACTCGGACACGAGATCTCGATCCCTCGGTGTCGTTCTCTTCGGTGGCGTTACTGTTCGGACAGGTGGCGTTGATCTCGCATCGGGGGTCGAGCGACGTTGATCTCTTTCGGGTGTGCGTCGTTACCTCTAGGTCACGGGGATATTTACTTATTTATTTTAGTGTCGAGATTCTTATCGAGGTCAATAGGTGTGTCGAAGATTCCAAAGATCAACAACACTACTTAACATTTACTTAATGAAATTATATTTTCTCTAAAAGGATAGGATATTATTTTTCATGTTTTCATACTTTCTAAAACTAGGGAACGAAGTCCTCTTCTACCATGAAATAATTTTCTTTCCTCTTTTTTTTTATTCTTCCCTTTAACTGTGATCTTCCATTCTCAAAACCTCGACAAGAGCTCTTTTATCGGTGCTTCTTTGAACCACTATCCCTGACGGAACCGCCAGGTCACCAATCCTGAGGGGTAGAGGTGACGTCCTCCGTACCCTAGCCTAGGACCAACCCCTTGATTCCAGGGTGTACGGTACGTCGGTTTTTTTCTTCTATATTTGAGACGTTATTTGTCTTAATGTATGGTTCTCTTCTGACCTTAGAGATTGAACCGACTTCTCTTAAACTTTGTTCCCATTATACAGTCGATTTTATTTTGGAGTTCAAGTCTTTGTAAGAGATAAGGACATCAAAAATATTTCGTATTGTAGTTACATCTATTGGTCTCTTTTGTGTTAAAAATAGGCATATTAAAGAGTCGAAGGAACAGTGGTGATCGACCCGCTACCAGCACCACTTTTTATTGTCGGGAATTTGACTGTTAGACATTATCTCAAGTGTATACCTCTTGACCCTTAAGTAAAGTCCATTAAGTTAAAAGGGAGAGATAGGTCGTCCCTTTTACAGAGTCTATAAAAGGTCTCATTTACTAGTGTAAGGGGACTTCTACTAAGATCTCCATGTCATAAAATTACGATCAATTAACTCGACCACTAAGGGAGGTGTGAGACCGAAGTGATCGATGTGCGTCCTCGAGTTACCTGACATTGTGTCACGACCGGGCTTTCCCGACAACTTATTGAGGTAGCGACGTGTGGGTAGTCGGCGTTCCTACGGTTGGACTACCACTAGGTCTACCTTCGACTACCAACCTTGAGTGACTACAGAGACATGGTGACCGGTAAAAAAAAAAAAAAAAATTACGAGTAAGTGAATTCGGGACAGTGTCGTGTAGATGACAGAGGATTCAATCGTCAATTCTCCTTTATGTTTTCGAACAAAAATTTTTTTAACCTAATCACCAGATGAGAGAGGCTCACTCTTCGATACCTACCTTTTCGTATACTAAATTATTATTGACGTAATATTGTTAGCAATGCTACAACCCAAGGTTTATTAGCTCCTGTGTTTGTGTCTTCCACAAACACCTAAAAACCGTTAGTCGTAGGTAACGGAGAAACGGTATCTTATGAGTAACGGAAAACTCCTGTTAGAGTAGAGGGTAACTTAAATTAGACCACCTTGAACAATCTGTCTACAAAGACGGAACGGTTCGACTACCGACCCGTGTACTGGGTGTGAACTACGTGGAAGGTACGTTGAATTTAGAACTGATCTCACGGTCTTTGACTCTTACCGAAGTCACTAAATAAGATCTCCGTGTTTGATCCTTTTCGACAAGAGCGAGGGTGAAGTAAGGACGGAAAGGGTAAGAGGTCAATGGACCCGAGGACAGGCATCTTGAGACGAAGAGGTCGGTGCCTAAGAGACTTAAGGACTATGGACAGGTCTTTTGAAGAAAAATAGTTAATTGACCTCCTATTAACGAAATGTTATAACATAACCAAAGACGACATGTAGTTGTACTTAGTCGGTATCCTTATGTAAACAGGCGAAGGAGAACTTGGTGAGAGGGTGAAGGGTGGGGTAGGATGGGAAGATCCAACAGTGTCTCGTGTCCAAATTTAAGGGACTCGGTATGTCGTTTAAGGGTGACCGATAGATAAAACGATTTTATTTGTTCGGCGAGGATAACGGGTTATGGGTTTTTTGTTTGTTGGGTTAGTTTTTCACCTGTCTTCTAGGTTTGTCTGTGAAGAAGTTTCTTCTGTTATGTCTACCGATTATTTGTTTACTTTTTTACGAGTTGTAACGAGTAATGATGTCTTTACGTCTAGACTTGATGTGACTCCGTAGTGGAGTGTGGTCAGTCTTACCGGTAGTAGTTGCCGGTACTACTACACACCTCTCTCCCACACCTCTTTTCCCTTGGGAGAACATGATAACCACCCTTACGTTTGACTACGTCGGTGATACCTCTTGTTAGTGTTACCTCTAAGAAATTTTGTGATCCTTATTTTGATGGTATACTGGGCTGTTAGAGTCTTTTGAAGGAAAAACGATTTCAATCAGTTTCGGATCGGTAGGTCAAAAACCGAACGTTGGTTTCTCCGGGGTATATTTGTTCACAGGGGTATACATAGTGTAAATTTGGACGATTCTCCTTAACATTAAAGAACGATGGATCTCTTGTAATCAGTTTTGAAGGGACCACCAGGTCACCGATTCTAAGACGTGTGGGTTACGTCCTTTGGACCCAAGCTAGGGAACAGCCCCATGATCTAGGGTGTACGCCGTTGATTCTGGGTCCCGTCGGTTTATTTATTTATTTTTATTTTAAAATTTTTCAGAATCGGTACACGTTCTTACACGACCGTATTTAGGGAGTTTGGAACCAGTTAAGTTTGTGGGGTTCATAAGTACTCTTGTTTCTTCACTTTCTTAGTGACGTGTTGTGTATGAGACGTGGTCCGTAACGCGAGTTGGGATCCCGTCTATAACCTTTATGCCTCTATTCTTATTTTGTTGACGAACAGAAGTTTCTTGCATATTAGATTGCTTCGTTTGTCTGTACGTGTGTTTATCTTGGGTACGTCTCCAGACTTGTTTCCTGGCCCCCCCACCCACGTCTTCTTCGACGTGAAAGGGAGACGGTTCGTCGAGTTCCTCCTCAGACCGAATGTTAATTGACCTAAAGAGGTTGGACTCTCCCTCTCCTTTACAGAGTCCTTTTAATTTTTCTGTCTAGTACTTTCTGTCACCGAACTAACCCTTGTTTATCTCCCAGGGCCGTCAATCTTCCGTCTCACACCCTCCATACTGGTACTCTTGTCCCCCACCCTCTCGACCACCCCCACTACGACCTCGCTCCAACCCAGACCCAAACCTCTTGACCGACACCTCTGGGACCTGTACCTAACCCTAACCTTTCCACTCGGGTGGAAGGTCGTCCTCTCCGTATCTCATTTACAGGTCACTACCTCACTCAATAAAGTGACGTCGGTACCAGTAACGACTTTTCTACTTCGTGCGTCGGGCGACCCCAGTATCCTAGACTAACTTTGACAGACAGCCGTACACTGTGTACTGTGTGTCGTGTGCGTACGTGTGTGTGTACTAGGAACAGAATTCTATCACGACAATCCGACGCTTTTTAACTGGTATGACTCACCGCTCCTTTCTCGGAACCCCTCCTCCCTCGGTCCGTTCCACTTCACCGCCTTCGGTCCTAGTGTCTTCGTGTCTAGGGGACACCCCTAGACACCGGAGTCCAAGTGTGTTCGGAGTTTAAATCTATGGATCGAGGTCGACTCCAACACGTGTGTGAACGGGACATGTACTCATAAATCACGTAGCCAAATAATTCATTTGTACGGTGTCAAAAACTGAGGGGTAAAATAGAAAACCCCCAAAGAAGAAGTATCGTAGATTGTAAGGTGTCCGTAACCCGGGGGAGAGTGGAGACGATCCCTGATCCTCGACCAGTGTGTCCGGAACAACCGACACCGTCCTGACCTGAGGAGAGAGGTCCCGTCACCCCCGGAGTCTCCCCAAACCAGGTGTGGACTCTTAGCGACACTGGTAAAAAGGTGTAATTAGTAGAGACAGGAGAAAAGTGGCGACGGACGGTTCCCCTCATAAAAATCGGAATAAAATGTTTACCCCTTTGGTTCCGATTCTTATCCGATTTATTAAGGGGTCAAGTGTTACGACCTTTACCAGTTCGGTCGTCTTATCATGTCCGGACTGAGGGTTTAAGTTCGGGGCCGGGGGGTGGGGGTTGACTGATGGAGTACCAGAGAGGTGACGGACCGTCTTAAAATTCTTTATAACCCGTGGTGACCTCTCTTCCCGTCACAATGTCCGACGTGACGTCGGGGGAGTTTAAGTCACAAACTTCAAGATTGGGAATGATAGACACTACACTTGTATAAACCTCTACCCCCACAAATCAATGTTACTCACGTCTCATCGGGGAATTGTCGTACTGGTCCCAGGAGTATTTTTCTCCTGTAAATGGGACCTAGACAAGGTCACAGAGGATCAAATGTCAGATACCCTTGAGCTGATCTTACGTATAGGATGACAACACACTTTTGACATATTTAGAATTAATACAACTTAACCAAGTATTACGAAAAGACCAGTTGATATCGGTAGATGAAGAGACAGACAAGATAATTAAAAATTCTCAAACTACAACTTTGAGGTTGATTTTTAGAACTAAAATGTACAAAAAAACAGAACACAGTACGCACGTACGAGTCAACGCAGGTTGAGACGTCGAGGTACCTGATGTCGGGTGGTCCGAGGAGAGAGGTGCCCTAAAGGGTCCGTTCTTATAATCTCACCCGACGGTAAAGGAGGAGGTCCCCCAGAAGAGCTGGGTCCCTAACTTGGACTTAGAAAACGTAGAGGACGTAACCGTCCGTCTAAGAAATGGTAACGTGGTGGACCCTTCGGGTTAAATGGATAAATTATTTTTATTAACATCATATATCACCTTGATATACATTGAAACAAGACAAAAAAGGTTCAGAGGACATTTACACAATAGTATGAAAGTATTAATTTTTTTATTTTACTCTATACTATGAGAGACCAGGGAACACGTAAGGGACCAGTTTTTGATTACCCCGTAGGTTATAATACACCGTCGGTCCTACCCTCTCCTCAAACCTCCTTATCTATGTCCATGTACATACCGACTCAGGGAAACGACAAGTGGACTTTGATAGTACAACAATTCACCGATAGTCAGGTCAAGTCAGTGTTTCAGCACAGGCTGAGAAACGCTGGAGTACTTAACGTCGTGCGGTCCGGAGGGACAGGTAGTGGTAGAGGGCCTCAAGTGAGTCTGAGCGCAAGTAGCTCAGTCACTACGGTAGGTCGGTAGAGTAGGAGACAGCAGGGGAAGAGGAGGACGGGAGTTAGGGAGGGTCGTAGTCTCAGAAAAGGTTACTCAGTTGAGAAGCGTACTCTACCGGTTTCATGACCTCAAAGTCGAAATCGTAGTGAGGAAGGTTTCTTGTGGGTCCTGGCTAGAGGAAATCTTACCTGACCAACCTAGAGGAACGTTAGGTTCCCGATATGGGGTTATGTTTTATTATTAAAAATTTTTCCCGTAAACCTGCGTCTGTATGTGTGCACTTCTGTGTCCACCTTCCGCCGTAGTCTTCACGTGCTGTGAAACGAGAACTGGAAGATCGGAGGTCTTGGCACTCCTTTGGACAAAGACTGCCAATTCGACAGACAGACACCGCGGACAATGCAACCGGACCTCGGTGGAACCCTCCAAACAGTGGAAGAAACGACAAAGAAACACCGACTGAGACAAAAGAAAGGTGTCTACGGGGGTAAGGACCGTCTAAAGGACTATGTTGGGAGGTCAACGTCCCGACATAGTCCCGAAAGACGTGGACCAGAAGAGGGCATTTAATTTTGGTGACAGTCCAATTAGAAGTTTCGGAAAGGAAGGATGGTGTACCACTACGTATCGTCTTCTAATTCGGTAAGTTCGATTAGAAACGTTAGTAGTTATAATCGGGAGGTTCGACTCCATTTCGGAAATAAGTTTCTGTAATTCTTACAATTCTGTATTAATTTCGAGAATTTCTTACAGTCCATGGTCCTCAATTAGTTTTCTCTCTAAAGACTCAATTCCTTTGAAAGTCGTAGAAAACTTAGTAAGAGGTTTTGAGTAGGTTTTCCGACTGAGGTGACTTTCTTTATAAGACCGTCTACCTCCCCAACTCTTCGAGACACATTTAAATGAGGGTAAATGTTAGAGTACTGAACAAACCGAAGTGATTAACTTAGTCAAAGAACACATAAAAAAAGAGAATTTTTGTTTTTTAGGTTTCTGTCTTGATTGGATTACGGAAATCCGTGGACGTAAAACAGAAGACCTCTGATAAATCACACTATTAAGGGAGTTAGGGAGACATTAAGAAATAATTCAAAATTACACCAAATTTGAGAGGTAGACATCTGTTACATAATAAAGGGGGAGGTTAGTCGTCCAGATTATCAGGGGTCATCAGACAAAATCTCGAGGAGGACCACCAAATTTCGATAATACTGTGCAGTTAGACACCGGAGACGTAAGTAAAGTCGCACGCCACTAACGAGTGGGTTTGTTATTATCTCCAAGACAAACGTTATCTGACGTCGTCTTACTACGAGTCGAAATGTTTAATTATTATTACTGAGTTTCACACTGACAGGTGTTTCCTGTCCTTTGAAGACACCCCCGTCCAATGTTAGTGAGATCGTTTACGACACTGATATTTTATATGAGACTCTACCATTGTGTCCCTTCCTCTACACCACAGAATCGACTCAGTCACTAGTATTCTCTTCTAAATTAGTCCCGAATCCTCTTCGTGTAAATAAAAGCCGTGATTCAGGTCTCTTTTACAAAAGGACCTCCAAGAATAGTCCTCCTGTCCTCGTTACCTGACTTGTTACAGAAATTTTTATAGACGACATTTGTGTCATTACTTAATGAGTCCCGACGGAGAATATCTTTTCTAGAGTTCTTTCTAGTAGTGTCAAGTCACTCATTGAAAGACCCACCCCTCGGATTCGTTGTACCGGTTGTACCGGTTGTACCGGTTGTGATCCCGTGAGACTGGAACCAGGTCGCTATACTCATCTCCTTCCCAATCTGACACAGGAAGTCCATAGGAGGTGCTTCTATCGAAAAGAGTTACTACGAACTATTTATAAAAATTTTCCAGAGGACCTTATTATGTACGTATACCATTTCATCATACTTTATTTTAAGTATAAAACACCGTTCTGTACTTTTTAAATTTGTATTTTATAAAGGAGAAGGAAAACCGAAAGGGAGAGGGGTGGTGACGCATGACGTATAGACGTAATACGTAGCTTGGAGGGGGCCCCGTCTTTATGGACGAGTCGGTCGTAGTCGTTCTGTTGTGGATTTCCTATTGTAAGGAAGAACTAGGACATTCCCCGGTCTTGACCTAACACATTTGACAGTTATTACACAGTAAACCAAAAAAGGTATCGGGAGACAAAGTCTTTTTAATATATTGACAAAGAACTGGAGAACACCCATATCGTCAAGAACCTCGAAAGACTCTAAGACAAGGGCCCAATATTAGGAGTTGAACCGAGGTTATTTTATAAGGGAAATAAAGAATCTGACTAACCAATTAAAAAATACCTGTCATAGTTTATCATCTATTGTCGAATCTGTGTTCGTTGTTAAAAGGGACTAGGAGGAGTGGGAAATCTGAGTAAGAAGTCTCCGTAAATAATAACCCAACCGGCTTTCAAACCTTTTTGGGTTTGCTGGAGAAATAGTACGTACTAGATTTAAAGTGTCGGAACACACATCTACAAAAGGGGAATAAAGTACCTGGACAAGTTAACCATCTCCTTTTAGGGTACCTGCCTCCTCGGACCATCCGACGTCAGGTACCCCAGCGATTCTCAGTCTGTGCTGACTGGCTGAAGTGAAAGTGAAAAGTGAAAGTACGTAACCTCTTCCTTTACCGTTGGGTGAGGTCACAAGAACGGACCTCTTGGGGTCCCTGCCGCCTCGGACCACCCTACGGCAGATACCCCAGCGTGTCTCAGCCTGTCCTGACTTCGCTGAATCGTCGTCGTCGTCGTCGTCGGGAAGACGTGAATGATAAGTCTACGACTCGGATTCCTTTACTAGGAAATTAAAAGAATATAAAAGAGAAGACAAGAAATCAGAAGAAAAAAGATGAAGGACCCTATAAAAGAGTTGAAATGAATGGTTGGAAGGTATCAGTTAACTAGGAAACACGGAGAAAAGAGAGTAAAAGATAAAAATGCCCGTATAGGAATGGGTAAATAATACGAAATGTTTGAGACGAAAATGATAATTGTAACTTCAAAAAAAGGTTCTCGAGAATGAAACAAGGACTAATAAGAGAAACTATCGTATGACAAGACAAAAGGACACCAATAGAGTCAAGAAGGACTCATATGATTTTTACGTAAATGTTTAGATAAAATATTTAAAAGACAGAAATATAAACTAAAAATACGACAACCCAAAAGAAGATAAAGAATCACTAAGTACTAACTATAAAAATAAATTCTCTTCCGAACATACACTTCAACGAATCAACACAGGTCGAGATACGCTGGGGTACCTGACAACGGGTGGTCCGAGGAGACAGGTACCCTAAAAGGTCCGTTCTCATGACCTTACCCAACGGTAAAGGAAGAGGTCCTCTAGAAGGGGTGGGCCCCTAACTTGAGCCCAGAGGACGTAACATCTGCCTACGAAATGGTAGACTCGGTGGTCCCTTCAGTTCTCTTCCGACACTTCATTTCAACGAGTCAGCACAGGTTGAGAAACACTGGGGTACCTGACATCGGGCGGTCCGAGGAGACAGGTACCCTAAGAGGTCCGTTCTTATGACCTCACCCAACGGTAAAGGAAGAGGTCTCCTAGAAGGGTTGGGTTCCTAGTTTGGGCCCAGAGGACGTAACGTCCGTCTACGAAATAGGAGGCTCGGTGGTTCCGAATTCCTGGGCGTTTACAGTTTTACTCTAATCTATAAATACGATCCGTCGGTTTTGGGTGTGATCTTTGAAATTTTGAGAGGTCTTTTGTAAGTATAAAAATCATTTATCAGAAGACCTAAAAAGGGGTCTTAATTTACGATGTAAAGGATTTATGAAACTCACCAATCCATCCGACCACCCGATCTCCCACATAGGAGACACCACCACCATAAATCAGTGAGTCAGTACAGGCTGAGAGACACTGGGGTATCTGACATCGGACGGTCCGAGGAGACAGGTACCTGAAGAGGTCCGTTGTCATGTCCTCACCCATCAGTAAAGGAAGAGGTCCCCTAGAAGGGTTGGGTCCCTAGTTTGGGCCCAGAGGACGTAACGTCCACCTGAGAAATGGTGACTCGGTGGGCCCTTCGGGTAGGAAACACACGGTCTGGAAAATGGTTAAGGGACCAAGAATGAGGACAGGAGGTAGTCCAGAAGACTGAGACTCGGATCTCTGGGTAGGTTAGAGGTCTTCCGTCCACCGAAGACGGACAGGACGTCGTAGGGGCCTCGTGTCAGGTCTACCGACTAGGAAGACGACACAGTGGACTGTTATACGAGGGAGGGAAATGTACCAGGTGGTTAAACAACTATAGAGAGTATACGACAACTACGAAGAATACGAGTAACGATAATATTTTATAATAGAATTACATAAAGATAGTAAAATGAAGTAAACCTCCTTATCTTCTCTTTTTACGAGTCAAAAAAGGTATTCATGAGTTACCGTCAGTTGAAGTCTAATATGACAATATGTGAGTTGATACAGTGGAGTTTTAAGTTTACAACTTTGGTCGATCGTCGTCTTACTTAGGACGAGACGTGGGACTCGAAACCGCGTTGTGCGACATGAGATTTGATCGTTCACGAGACGGTTTAATTTATACAAGACGACTTACACTATAAATAACGAACCGGATATTCTATAAACACACACTTTTATTAAAAATGAATATTACCGACTTTTTACGTACGTTCAACATCACAACTTAGTGCGTTAGATTCTATTTACGAATTTTCCTTTAAAGTGTTGTCAACGAATTTCTTAGAAAAATCTTTTACAAACTCCTATATCTTACACACCATCGGTTGAAGATTCTACCGATATGATCTAAAGACACCGACAATTTTTTTAAAGGACGTCTGAACCACTGAATTTTGTCTTTACATAAACAAGTATCGAGACCTCCGGTCTACAGACTTTACGTAGTAACCCAGTTTTAGTTCCACAAACACCCCGGTACGCAGGAAACCTCCGAGAACCCCTCTTGTGTGAGGAACGGAGAAGGTCAAAGATCACCGAGGATCGAATGAAACCGAACCCCGGTGTAGAAGTTGAGACTGAGACGAGGTATACACAGAATGGAAGAGGAGACACACAGATATTCTTACGGTAGATGGTGAGAGAGTGTTCCTATAAACACTATCTTAAATAAACACAGTAAGTGGACCTTATACGTCTTATCAAAAGGGTAAAGTCTTAAAAATTTTTATAGATAAATTAAACCGACACAGTCCAGAATCAAAGTCGTAAACCCTAGAAGTAACACCACATGTCCGAGTCATCAACGTCACATACCCGAATCAACGGGGTGTCGTACATCCTAGGATCAATGTACTGGTCCCTAACTTGGACACAGAGGACGAAACGTTCCGTCTGAGAATTGGCGACCTGGTGGTCTCTTTAAGGAGTCCTAAGAATTGAATTAGTGTAGACGTTTCTGAGACGGTATATTCCATTACAAGTGTCCAAGGTCTTTAATCCTGAACGATCAAAAACCTGGTATTTCTTTCGACTTGTGGTGTCTTAACTACGAAAGTTTGACATCACGACCTCTTCTGAGAACTCTCAGGGAACCTGTCGTCCCTCTAGGTTGGTCAGGTAGGATTTCCTTTAGTCAGGAATTATAAGTAACCTTCCTGACTACGACTTCGAGGTTATGAAACCGGTGGACTACGTTTCTCGACTGAGTAATCTCTTCTGGGACTACGACCCTTTCTAACTTCCGTCCTCCTTTTCCCCTGTTGTCTCCTACTCTACCAACCTACCATAGTGGTTGAGTTACTTGTACTCAAACTCGTTTGAAGTCCTTTATCACTTCCTGTCCCTTCGGACCGTACGACGTCAGGTACACCAGTGTTTCTCAGACTGTGTTGACTCGCTGACTTGTTGTTGTTTAAAAAACACTCCTTACTCTAAGACTGGGGTTAGTGTTACGTACCAAAGAAAGACGTACTGGTTCGTTAAGAGTCTGTGGTCAACCTACAGGACTTTCAGTTGAGTTAAGACTGTGACAACTGGATCTCTGTCGGAGTCTAGGGGGTCCCATTCCCGAGTCAGGATGTTCTAAGAGGGGAAGGGGTAGGGTGGTGACTGGGTTGAAGTCTCCGGTAAACGTTTGGGTCCAACAGTGGACACGAAGATTAGTGGATCAATATCTGACTGTCACACAATCAGCGAGTCAACACAGCGTGAGAAACACTGGGGTACCTGATATCGGGCGGTCCGCGGAAACAGGTACCTTAAGAGGTCCGTTCTTAGACCTCGTCCATCGGTAAAGGAGGAGGTCCCCTAGAAGGGCTGGGTCACTAGTTTGTCCCCAGAGGACGTAACGTCCTTCTAACGAATGACAGACTCGATGCTCCCTTCAGTAATTCCCAAGGTTGTTTAGGGAGAAATGAATGATCCAGTGGTCAAATAATTATTTCACAAGTTGAGTACTTATCGGTTTACATTCTCTGTGTATCGGGTTCTATACTCTTTCCTTACACCTCGTCAGGTGGGAGGGGTGTCTGGGTACACAAGTGGTGGACCTTCGAGAGGGTCGGGACAGGAAACCCCAAAGATACCTCCGAAGTACTGTGTCCGCACTAACTAATTTGGTGACCGGTGACTATTGTCAAACTAGACGGGCTGGTAAGAGACCTCCCCAACACCCCTCCCCACTGACATTTAAGGTTAGGAGATTATTGTATTAACGTAGGAGACCACTGGTCGGGAGTACGAATCCAACGAAACCCCGAAAGGTTTTCAGTGACGGACTTATCTTGTTTTCTATGGAAATACCGTGAAGAATCCTTTAAGGTTCCCAAAATCCTCGAGACCCGGTCTTTATCCCTACTTCTGTTTTACTTACAGGACTAATATTTAGTGTCCTCTTCTTACCTCACTGTCTCCTACTCTACCAACCTACCGCAGTGGTTGAGCTACCTGTACTCAAACTCGTTTGAGGTCCTCTATACGTTCCTACCCCTTCGGACCGTACGACGTCAAGTACCCCAGAGTTTCTCCGGTTGTGCTGATTCGTTTTTTGTCGTTATGTAGTGTCAAGTATTCGCCGTACTAAGAGAGACAGTGTCACCAGGGCCCTTACGGGGAGAGGATCACAAGTGTCGGAACAAATCAAGAGAGTCAACAACACTGGTTATTGTATCTCGTGTTCACTACTCCAGTCCACTATTTCCTGACGTCAACGGTAGAGTTCAAGAGACGGGTGGGGGCGAGTTGGGGGTTGGGGAGTAGTGAGTAGTAAGACCTCCTTAGGTCGACGGTCCAGAATTTCTGTTGCTCTGTTGGGCTACTCTCCGGTACACCCCTTCTTTGTCTTGAAGGTTGGGTCGTCGTTGACACGTAGGGTCGAAATTGATGGACTAACTCGGAGGAGCCTTTGTCTGAAGTCCAGTGACGTTAGGTGCGTCGGTCGAACGGACGTTGAAGTACTCTTTTGGACTCTGTCTGTCTTGGTGGGTTGACGAGGATGTAAGAGCTGGGAGTCTTCCACTAATCACGACAGACTTCAGTGATTTGAAACTCCAATTAAACAGTTCGTCGTTACCTATTATGTCTTTCTGATCTAACCACACGTCAATCCCTGACCACCTTTAGATGACTATGACACTCTTCGGAGTATTTATAGTAATGTCAGACATAATAACAGGTTTTTAATATATTTTCTATCTTCTCAATATCATCCTTCGAACAGAACTATTGTACCCTAAAATTTGTGGTTTTTCTTGTTGACTGTTACGACCCTGACACGACAGTCCCCCTGGTACGATACTACTGACACGAAAGGACTAGAGTAAACCCGAGGATAAAAGACCTTCCGTAGGGAATTTACTCATAATTACAACAACTCAGCGATTCAGTTCAGGTCGAGAAGACGTTGTGGTACCTGACATCGGGTGGTCCGAAGAGACAGGTACCCTAAAAGGTCCGCTCCTATGACCTGTGACGGTAAAGGAGGAGGTCCCTTAGAAGGACTGGGTCCCTAGTTTCGAAACAGAGAACGTAACCGTCCTAAGAAATGACAACTCGGTTACTCATGTCTATATTAGATTTTTAACGTTCAAATTTGTTTTTAATCTTTGACAAAATAGAAAAATTAAACATTTCTTCTTCTGTTCAATTTTGAACTACCTGACCTAAAGACCACTCTCATGTTTGATCACATGATGAAGAGATCCCTTTAAGTCGTTTACATACTTTTCGAATTTTTATACGAAATAATATGAAGTTTAAAAGAATTATTGGAATTATTAAACAATTCTAAGTCGAATATCTTGTTTAAGTCGTTCCAACGTCCAATACTCTAGTTATACAGTTTTAGTCAACATAAAGATATATGAGCGTTACTTATTATTTTTACTTCAAGTCCTTTTTTTAGAGTAAACTTTATAGTTTTACTTGTATGAAGTCTTATTTAAATATTTTTTTGATCTTTTGTATATGAGACTTTCGACATTATTTTGGTATCACTTCCTTTTAATGACTTTCTTTTATGACTGTCTCATAGATTTGTTAACCCTTTTGTAGGTACAAATACCTGACCTTCTAAATGATAATTCTACCCTTATAAGAAATTTGACTAAATATCTAAGTCACGTTAGAGATAGTCTTAAGATCGACTGAAAAATCTTTGACTGTTTGATTAAGATTGTACGTATACTGTAACGTTTCCCGGATCTTATCGGTTTTTGTTAATACTTTTTCTTCTTTCTTCCTTTTACGTATGAAGGGTTAAAGTTTTAATTATATTTCGTTACCATTAGTTCTGTCACTCGATGAATGTACTCTTTCCAGTCTATATACCTAGTCATCTTTTCTTAATTCCCAGGTCTTTATTTGGATATGTAGATGTCAGTCGACTAAAAGATATTCCCACGGTTCTGATAAGTTACTCTCTTATGAGAATTTGTTTACTACAATCCATTATGTTATGCATCATGACTTCTTCTGAGAACTCTCAGGGAACCTGACGTTCCTCTAGGTTGGTCAGGTAAGACTTCCTCTAGTCGGGACCCACAAGAAACCTTCCTTACTGCGATTTCGACTTTGAGGTCATGAAACCGGTGAAGTACACTTCTCGACTGAGTAACCTTTTCTGAGACTACGACCCTCCCTAACCCCGGTCCTCTTCTTCCCCTGCTGTCTCCTACTCTACCGACCTACCGTAGTGACTGAGCTACCTACACTCAGACTCATTTGAGACCCTCAACCACTACCTGTCCCTCCGGACCCCACGACGCTAAGTACTCCAACGTTTCTCAGCCTGTACTGACTCGTTGACTTGACTTGACTTGACGTTTCTTATTTCAATCTAAAAATGAAATGTAGTATAGTTTCATTGGAGTTTTGTCTAGTTTCAGGATTTACATTCTCGATTTTGATATTTTGAGAATATTATTTTGTGTTACCATTTGAATACTAAAACTTAAACCGTTTCCTAAGAATCTATAGTGTTGTTTTCGTATTTATTGCTTTCTTTTTAATCCACTTGACCTGAAGTAGTTCTAACTTTGGTACACGAAGTTCCTGTGATAGTACATTCATTTTACTGTTGGGTGTCTACTCTCTGTTATAAACATTTAATACATAGATCATTTCCGGATCACAGATCTTATATATTTCTTGGCAATATTGAACTATTACTTTTCCATTTATTGGGTGTCTTCTATATATTTACCGGTTATTCGTGGTAGGTTCCTACGGACTGTAGTAATCGGTAGTCCTTTTACGTTCAGTTTGTATGTCACTCTCTGATGAAGTATGGATAATCCTATAGATCTTAGTTTTTTTAGTCTATTATTCTTCACATCCGTTCCTATACCTCTTTAGTCTTAGGAGTATGTATCGACCACCCTTACATTTAACCGTGTCGGTGAAACCTTCTCAGACTGTCAAGGAACTTACTAATTTGTATCTCAATAATGTACTAAAGTCGTTAAGGCGAGGGTCCATATCTGAGTTGTCTTTACTTTTGTATAGGTTTGACTTTGGACATACCCTTTTGTCGGGGTTACAGGTAGTTGACTACTTACTTATTTGTGTCACACAATGTAGGTGTTTACCTTATAATGAACTGGTACTTTTCTTTACTTCATACCTATGTACGATACGTACTTGCTTACGACTTTTCACTTTTTTCAGGAGTCGTCTACTAGTGTATAATACACTAGCGTGAAGAGACTTTACCGGTCTTGTGTTTTCAGACATCTCTGTCTTTCATCGAATCACCAACGAGTACCGATCACCATGACCACCACACCTCACACACACACACGTACAGCACAGACTGAGAGACTTTGGGGTATCTGACATCGGGTGGTCCGAGGAGAGAGGTACCCTAAGAGGTCCGTTCTTATGATCTCACCCCACGGTAAAGGAAGAGGTCACCTTAGAAGGGGTGGGTCCCTAGCTTGAGTGGAGAGGACACAAAGGACGTAACCGTCCGTCTAAGAACTGGTGACACGGTGACACACCCCATCGTCCTTACTTGAGATCCCTCAATACTCACACTGTCGATTTCGAATTTCTCAAAAAGAAAAACCTCACTACTTTTATTAAGATTTTAAATGACACCACTACCAACACGTATAGACATTTGTATACTGTCTAATGATTCGACATGTCAAATTTGTCTACTAAAACACATATTTGACATAGAGATATTTCGAGAATTTTTTTCCTTACTACTGAATTTCGAGAAATGTACAACCTCGACTTTGATTTTCACTGGGTAATACTGTATGATAAATCAATCATTTTTTATCAAAATCATCCACTTATAAATAACTGTGACCTACTATAAATATTGTAGAACAACTTATTTTTATCGTTAGATATTTTATTATCTATACTAGGACGACGACGACGACGACGACGACGACGACGATTCAGCGAAGTCAGCACAGGTTGAGACACGTTGGGGTATCTACCGTCGGGTGGTCCGAGGAGGTAGGGATCCTAAGAGGTCCGTTCTTGTGACCTCACCCAACGGTAAAGGAAGAGGTTACGTACTTTCACTTTCACTTCAGTGAGTCAGCACAGACTGAGACACGCTGGGGTACCTGACGTCGGATGGTCCGAGGAGGTAGGTACCCTAAAAGGTCCGTTCTCACGACCTCACCCAACGGTAAAAATGTTTTATGAAAATGTATGTATCTTTTTATACAAATTGCTATTCACAATTTTCACTTCTCTTTGTTTAATAACGTATAATTACGTAAATACGTCTTACCATGGCTACTTGTATAAAGGTCCCGTCCTTATCTCTACGTCTGTGTCTATTCTCCGTACACCTGAGTCCTCCACCCCCCACCCCCCTGCTTGACCCTCTACTCCTGACTGTATGTATGTGATGGTATATGCTTTATCGATCGATCACCCTTCGACGATATCTCGTGTCCCTCGGGTCGAGCCACGAGACGCTACTGGATTTCCCACCCTACCCCCACCCCACCTCCCTCCAGGTTCTCCCTCCACTACACACACACACATCGGTTAAGTGAAACAACATGTCGTCTTTGATTGTGTTGTGACATTTCGTTAATTATAAGGTTTTTTTCGTCAATAGGAACCACCCTAATATTCATAATCTTTTAAAGAGAAAGATATGTAGTCATGAAAGATGTCACTCATAGATAGTTGAAACATAACTCTTTTTATGAATTTAATGAAACAAAGACGATATTGTGTTAGTTTTTAGAGTCTCTTACACCGACGTCATGAACTTAAGAGTTTCTTTAAAATTCGTTCTTAGATTTGAAAGTATTTCTCTCTTAGAGTCATTTCCTGAGTCATTTTACACATTAAAACCTACTGTGTTGGATCACACGGGAAGTTCTACTTAACCGGACTAATTTTTCTCACTTTATTACGGTATACGTCATTGTACCTGTCTGGGTCTCTAGCAGTATGACTGACTTTATTCAGTCTCTCTTTCTACATAGCATATCATAGTGAATTATCGTCTTTTGATTTTTCTTTTCTATGTTTACTTGAATGAATGTTTTATCTAATTGTCTAAATCTCTTGATCGAATCCCAATGATCCCCCTTCCCTATCAATCCCTCAAACCCGACCTGTACACGTGTGAGGATATAAATTTTTACTAGTTATTTCGGGATGGCATATCGTGTCCCTTGAGACGAGTTACGACACATCGTCTAACTTACCCTTTTCTTAGACCTTTTCTTGTCTATGATTACCTTAGTGAAACGATATATGGACTTTAACAGTGTGATAACAATTAGTTGATATGAGTTTTATTTTTTAAAAATTTTTCTAATTGACCGACCTTTTAGGACCATTCATCCTATGAAATGTCTTATCTATCATTCGAAATTTGGGTAATTTACAATTTCTTATAAATACTTTCATGTTGAAACTTTATCAAATAGACTTATAAAAGAATAATTATTGTTAATTCTAACAAAATTTCGGTGAGGAGTGACCTTGTTATTCGGGGACGATAGACTCAGACCCGTGAAAAAAGATTCCCATTCACAATCCACTTCTCACTTCTTTGATGACATAGATCAAGTAGGGTTTTACAGTGATTTAATTTTTAAAATAACTGTATATCAACTAAATGTTACAACACAAGTAAAGTCCATATGTCGTTTGACTAAGTTGATACATATATACATATATGTATTAATACACATATATGTATATGTATTAACATATATATATACATATACATATATTAACATATACATATATATATAAAAAGGTTATATCCAATAATGTCATTTTTACAGTAATTCGGATATTTCTTATAAGTTTTCTTGTTTCTTCTTTTGGGACACATAAGAATATTTATCTTTATATTCCATCGATACTACTCATACACCCTCTTCGCATCTATAAATATATTCTGAATGAATGTTTAGAGAGTTTGTTTGTAACAAAGTAGGTATATATCTATATAATAACGGTCTCATTCCCGTATCAATGGATTTTAGTGATGGGTGTACAGTAGTTAAAAAAAAAGAAAAATAACAACGGATAAGGTTTTTGTCCTTTTATAAATATCGGACACTGACGTTCATAAAGAAATATAGTCACATTATTTCGAAAGAAAACGAGAATCCACGGAGTCAAATATATTATTAAATAAGTGGACTGGATATTCTTATACTAACACAGTATTAAATTTTATAGTATAAAAATACCTAAATTTTAATGTAATGTGTAAAGGGTAAATTCATATAATTTACACTTAAAAAGGTTTACACACCTTTACGTCTACCCGGGTCACTCTTGTCTTTAGTCCTCCATTAAGACAATATTGTAATATCAATCGTAAATAATTTATGGATGTCACCTGGGTCGTATTATCCGTGAAACGAACGTGATAGAGAAAATTAGGTGTGTCATTCGATTACTTCATCCTTGGAATCCAAATCTCTCAAATACATAGAACAAATCGTATTGGTGTGAGAACCATTCAGTGTCAATCTGAACTTGGTCCACACAGGTAGAGGTTAAGATCCCCAAAAGGGATTATGGAGTCCCCTTACTTTACTCTGGAAAGACTAGTAGAATATCCGGACCGATTAAGTACCCATATCGAGAACGTGATTACAACCCGTTTCAATCTGAAATCGTAGTCTATGTCCAAATACGATGAGTAATACATGTATTAAACCCCGTTCGGTTTATTCATATGGGTAAAGGAGTAGACTCATATACCGTCTTATGATGACTGAAGTGGCAATGACACTGCTCATTCACATTAATGACAGATATTTCAGAGTCGTGAGGATTCATTGACGACCGAGAATACTATTACTCTTTTAACAGGAAAGCTTAGGTGTTTGATTCTAGGGTGGGACACCAGTAGGACCCACAGGTGACTTCTATTTACTTCAAGGATAACACTCGGTAGAAACCTCAATCTTATAGGACTGGTCCTTCACTCCGGGACGTCCAACTAAGACTCGACCGATTCAGTAGAAGCGCAGAAACCCTTAGAGTCCGAACCTGAGACCCCGTAGACGTACAGGGACCCCTGTAAGAACAAACCACATCTTTGTTCCCGAAGAAGGAGTGCCTCCCTCGACACAAGATTCGTTCCTGCACGCACATATCATCGTTCTTCCGTCAGGTCGACCTCTGGAGTTCATGGGTTCCAGAGTACGGGTGTCTCGTGTTCTGTGTCCAAGTGTGTCGTGTCACTGGTGTAGGTTTTCCAGTGACCCTCAAAACGAGACTCGACATTAAAGGAGTCCTGAAATTGTTCTTGACTGGTGCACAAAGTCAGACCGGAGTCACGACGACACCCTTTGACGGCTCTTCAAGCGGAAGTGCGAGACCACCCTTACCCCTTTCTGTTCTCTTGCACGGTGCCAAACACACGGTGCCAAATTGTCAAAAGTTAATCTTGTACCATGTTTTACGACAAGATACATATAAACACGAAGTGACTTTTCCAGTTTGCAAAATCCAACCAAAAGTTGAGTTTCAAACGAGGACTACGACTGTGTCTATTGTGACTTCATTTAGATACGAAAGACGGAGTAAAGTGAATAAGTAAGTAGGTGAACAAATTGTTTTTATATCCCTAGTGGTTATTAACATTTGGTCCCGAAAAAGGTTCACAACACCTGTATTTCGTCTAGGACCGGGGTATCCTCTCTCTGTGTATTTTTCCTTCTACCTTTAGACTTATTCAATGTTGTCGGAATTTTACCCCGTTTTTTTTTTCAAGAAACTCTGACATCTTCATTTAAGAGTTCCCATTTATGTCTTGGTGTTTGTTGTCCTAAGGAAGCTTATCTTTATTGTATCCACAATCTGTATGGGGTTTTCTGTTTACGGGTCAGGTCATCGGGATGACACACACACACAAGTCAGTGCGTCAGCACAGACTGAGAAACACTGAGGTACCTGTCCTCGGGTCCGAGGAGACAGGTACCTTAAAAAGGTCCGTTCTTATGACCTCATCCTTCGGTAAAGGAGGAGGTCCCCTAGAAGGACTGGGTCCCTATCTTGGGTACAGAGTATGTAACCATCCGTCTAAGAAATAGTGACTCGGTGGACCTTTCTGGGTTATTGGGATCTCCTTCTAGGATTATCGTAAGATTATCGTAAGGATGAACTGAATACTTGTAGACTCCATATCTCTTCAATTGATCAAACATGGCCGACGTCTTGTACCTAAAATTAGGTTGAATACAGGTTGAGAATTAGAGACACGACCTGATTTTTACTAACGATAATGGTTGAGTGAACACGTATCAAACCAAAAATAAACCTTTTTTCTATTAAATATACCACGGGGTCCATATTTTTTACTAAGGACTAACATCCTGACATGACTGATGATTGATTATGTCATCAAAAATTTGAATAAAGTCTACCGTAATTATAATTTCCATTTTATACCACCCATGAAAAATTTCCTTATAGACCGTAAAAACCGTTGAACTTCTCCCAGGATAACTGGGAGGGAGAACCTTAAATACGGCAATACATTAGAGAAGGAGAACTCCCGACTAAGATCAGTGAGAGGAGATTGTTCGTGTTATATCGTTTTCACTAAAAACTACAATTATTTATTAACTTCATTAGTTTCTCCTCTGTCAAAGAAGAGTGTCATCTTAAGGTTGATTATTCAAAAAAATTTTTCACCCTTTATCTCTTAGTGTCATCCGTTTATGGTGTCATTGTTTACAGTGTCTGTTCTTTTGACGACCTACGATTTAACAGACTGTTTTAAAACTCCTCTTCATCCGGATTAGAGTTTACTAGAGGGGGTTCTATAATGGACAAGTCACTCTTTCTCTCATTGATGTCACCTTTTAGGTCGTCTGTAGGTGGATCGGTTCACGAATTCAGTTTGTACTGACAACTATTCTGTAATGAAACCTTAAGATTTTTGTTTTATACTTTGACTTTAGTAATTTTGTCTGATATTATTTTAATTATTATAAATGAGTAACTCTATGGTGTCCTCTGACTTTTCCGTTTAGTGTTTTATCTTCTATGGGTGAGTATGCACACTGTCTCCAGTGCGGTCTTACACACTTCGAGAGGTTTTCGGTCGTCCTTTCTCTGTCCGGTGACCTTTTCACCTTTAGTGTCACCGGTACTTCGTACTTTTATAAGAGTTGGTGTGACTATCAGTTCCTTTGTGGTTGATTTTGGTTTTTCTTTACTAGTACTCGAGTGTCGTTTGACAAGTTTTATTTACTTTTTCTCTGGATAGTTATTGTTGATACCAGTCCTATACCTGGTAGTTCTCCAGAGTATAGTGATCACCTTCACATTTCAATATGTCGAAGACATCGTTTGGACAACCGTAAACCAATCATTTTGACTTGTATATCTAGGAGGCTCTGTTTCGTTTGGGTGAGAATGCACATGTCGGAAGGGTATGTTGAAGTCTTGACATACGACTCTCCGCGATTTTGTGTACTTACTTGTGTAAGTTTCCTCTAAATAAGTATCATAGGAGTTGAACCTTCGTAACTCTACAGATGGTTGTCGTCCTACCTATTTATTAAATACGTTACCTTATAATACATCGTTGTTTTTGCCCTAGTAATATATGGGAAGTTATATCTTCTTAGAATTTTTAGGTACCATTACCCCTTCTTCCATTAGAGTATGTGTGTATAGTGTATAGAACACTAAAATAAATCCGTATTTGAAATTATAAAATAAATCCCTATGAGTCAAACTTCCATTTAATATTTGTTTTCCCTTCCCGTTGGTCCCCGGAAAACCCCAGGTCTCTTATAAGATGAAGTATTACGTCCATCACCAATGTATTGATAAAATATCATTGAACAATTTAATTATGTAAATGAATAAATTTGTTCTTTCTTATACTATAGGTGCGTCGGACGAAAACCCGTTTACTGTTAAAGACTCACTGTGTTTTTATAAATCACCACGTCACACAAGTTCATAAATTAAAAATCTTAGTATTTATGAATTCTGAAAAGACTTGAAACTATCAGTAAAAAAAATGGTATTCACGATATCTGTCTTTCTAAGGGGTGTTTTAAACAACTGTTACTGTTAGACGAAATAGTTTAAAACATCTTTTACACCCGGTTAAAGAAAATAATATTGGTATACATAACACTTTGATCTTCAGTTCTAAAAGGAATTAAATGAGGTAAAAGTCATTTACGGAGGTCCGCATGCACCCCCGACTTTTCACCCCCGGAGGTCCGTATTCACAGATGTTTAGTCTGACATTACTTTCGTAAGTCTCTACCATGAAGAAATCGATCAGGTGAACTACCGTGAGTTGATTGTACCCTACATGCGATTAGGAGAGATCTGTAAACTACGTAATTACACAAAAGTTACACAAAAGTATTAGAATCTGGAACATTTTAGATTTCCAGAAAAAACTGAATCTCGAAACTTATACAAGTCATCCCTTTTTTTCCTAATTTTTAAGAATTTCTTAATTTCGACCAAAACTCGTAATTTCTTTCCATGTTATTTACAGAGTCCTGTTTGTCCCGAAAAGTACAGGAGAAATGAGAACGGAAAGGGTGTAAAGGTTTAATACATGGGATCTTGCTTCTTTATTTATTAAAAACCGACATTCTAAAATCTTCGTCTAGAGTGACCGAGTGACTTCATGGGAAGGGTAACGAGAATCTACCGTATTATCTATATATACGTAACGTCGCGATGTTTGACTTAATAAGACACTCCTCTTACTTTACCTCTACTAAAACGGGGACACCAGTCGAACCCGACTGATGGTGTCTGACCCCTGACTTTGTTGTCTGGAAATAAGGAGTGTCGCGACATCCGACGTTTCAGACTCTAATTCTACGACCTTCTGGTTCACTGACCGGTCCCGGACGGAGGACCAAACGTCCAGGGGAGTGTACCGTCTCTCGTCTCTTCCCTTCTTCCGAGAGGTCTGAAAGATATTTTCCCGTGTTTAGGGTAAGTACTCCCGAGGTAAGTATACTGGATAACTGGACGGGAGGGGGGTACGGTAGTGTCTCTCCTACTCCTAAAGTCGTGCACCTAGAACCCTCTGTGGTTGTAACAAATCCTGCGTAACGTATCGTCTGTGTCCTTCCCCGCCTCGGAGACGTGGGACCGTAGCTTCTGCGTCAAAGTGTCCGAATCCGAGACGTTGAAGGAAGAGTCTCCTTGTGGAAACAAACCGAGAATTTCGTCTTATGTCGAAGAAACGATACTAAGGAGTAGACATTCGTCACCTTTCACCAGGAAACGACCCCTTCTCTTAACCCTGTGACTTCGTTACCCTCTCCGATGACGAGGAAAAGGGACCTCCTCCTTTACCATTGCGTCAGATGTGTCCGATCGTAAGAACGGACCTTTTAGGGTACCTGCCTCCTCGGACCGCCCGACGTCGACGTCACTACCCCGGCGTCTCAGCCTGTACTGACTCGCCGACTCGCGTGACGAGGAAAACCCACGGAAATAACGTCTGTCTCATTAAATTCACCAGAACTGAAGATCAGAGTGTCATGTGTACCGACATTTCTTTCTTTGACAGGGTGGAAAGAGACTCACTTTATTAAAACGAAATGCACATAGTTCCATACTATGACGTTTTGTTAGTCCTTTGGACACTCACGATGTACCTCGTAGTTATCACTGGGATTTTCTCTCGATACCCCTAGAAACAAGAACGTAATTGACATTGGCCAGGAAAGGGACTGAACATTATTTCACTTTATCAAGTAGATTCACGAAAAAAATTTTAGGACGTTTCTTAGGGGGAAGAAACACTTTTGAAGCCACGACAAACGGACAGTTGCCGGAGTCCTCTACCACCCGAGACAAAGGCCCCTCTGTCCTTCGAAGACCTCTCTTCCTTGACGCGGAATACAAATAGAGATCAGGACCGTCGTCTTTTGGGTTACTGAATCGACCAACGAGTTATTTGTACTTATACTGTTGACCTAACAGTAATACAAGTTAGATTGTAGACTAGAATATAAAAGAAGGAAGGACACTTCCAGACCAACAGATCACACAGATATATACTTAATTCCAGTAGGGTCGGATTTCCAGCTTTTAAACTATCTTTTACTTTACGAAACACACGTATGAAAATTTAGACTTACGATATGTAAAAATTTTTATTTCGAGGTGAGACGTGAAAGGAATGGTGAAGGAAGGAGAAAACGACGTTTCATGGTCGTCGAAACAGGTATTATGAACTATTGTAAATAAAGGGAGTTCTTAATTTTTTCAAACACTTGCGAGGAAGTCGTAATAAACTGTTATAATACGTTAAAATCAACAGATACTTCAAAATTTTATGTAGGACATTCTTTGTTTTTTATTTACATGAACTTGTTATTCTTAAATTTTTATTCATCCAGAAAACCTTAATTTTTTTTATTTTTGGGTTGTGTCGGATTTTTCTGTGTGTTTTAGACTAGGAAAAATTAGAAATATAAAGAACTTAGTATTTCGTAAACAGTTTTACGGTTTTCGTTATAATATGTGTCCGCCCTATAATTAATATTGGACTTAAGTCCATCCCTCTCGAGACACTTGGTTTGAACACAAGTACGACGACGACGACGATTCAACGAAGTCAGCACAGGCTGAGACACACTGGGGTACCCGGATATGTTTAAGAGACTTCATAATCTTGTTGTCCTTTCCTAGTGTCCCATATAAAGGATTTTAAATTTTTATACATTAAATCTTCGATACTTATTTTTTTAGAAGGTAGACAAAAAATTTGACTTCACATCAACTATATGTTATAACACAATGAAAGTCCACATGTCGTTTCACTAAGTATGATATACATAAGAAAAAGTATAAAAGATAGAACAATAATATTCTATAACTTATATCAAGGGACACGACATGTCATCCGGGAACAACAAATAAAATATATCTCACCACATATAGACGATTAGGGCTTGAGGATAAAATGGGGAGGGAAGGGGGAAAGGGGAAGTTATTGGTACTTCAAACAAAAGATCAGACACTCAGGTAAAGTTAAAACATTTATTCGAGATAAACATATATTTTTTTTTTTTGTTGAGGATAGAAATTACAGTCAAAGAGGACTACATCTTTTTTAGAAGTGTCCGTTATAGTTTATAATAGTACACGAAATACTTATTTTTTTATATGTTATTAAAATAGTATATTCTTTTTTAACGATTCTGTTACCAAGTATACCCAGAAAGACTGAACGAAATCTTTACAAAAGTATAAAACGAAAATTTACGACGGACAAAGATATAAAATTTTTATAAATTGTGTGTCTCCTCTTTTCCATGAGTAACAAACTCAGATATTTGATTATAAACCACGTCTATTTCCAGAGAACAAGACCTGTACACGGGAGTAACGGAGTCGTATCACGGGTTCTGTGTCAGTCTCGAGTCACTCATAAGTAACTTTCTTCCTTGGTGACGTGTACCACCCCCGATGGAAGAGAGTTCAGGAAGACGAATGACGGTGTGCTTTCAGTGACAGGGTCAAGACCAAGAGTAGTAGAGACCAGACAAATGACATGAGTCAAGTCAGCGAGTCGACACAGGCTGTGAAACGTTAGGGTACCTGACGTCCTGTGGTCCAAAAGGACAGGTAGTGGTTGAGAACCTCAAATGAGTTTGAGTACAGGTAGCTCGGTCACTACGGTAGGTTGGTAGAGTAGGAGACAGTAGGGAAAGAGGAGGACGGAAGTTAGAAAGGGTCGTAGTCCCAGAAAAGGTTACATAAGTCAAGTCAAGTCAACGAGTCAGCACAGGCTGAGAAACGCTGGGGTACTTGGCGTCGTGCGGTCCGGAGGGACAGGTAGTGGTCGAGAACCTCAAATGGGTCTGAGTACAGGTAACTCAGTCACTACGGTAGATTGGCAGAGTATAGACAGCAGGGAAGAGGAGAACGGAAGTTAGAAAGGGTTGTAGTTCCAAAAAAGGTTTACTCAGTCGAGAAACGTAGTCCACCGGTTTTATAACCTCAAAGTCGAAGTTGTACTCAGGAAGGTTACTTGTGGCTCCTGACTAAAAGAAATCCTGCCTGATCAACCTAGAGGAACGTCAGGTTCCCTGAGAGTTCTCAGAAGAGGTTGTGATCGGATGATTTAATAGAGAAACCAACAACAGGTACAAAAGAGAATAAGTAAGAGATGTTATATTGAAACTAAAAAGAGATTTCGTTTAATCCAGTATTATTATCGATCATAAATAATTAGGGATCATACACGGTTTGAAGTATACGTGGTGTATTAATTTGAGGACATCGTTGTTACTATTCTTCCGTAATTCTGAGGATTATGATCTCTACTCATTTGACTCCGTGTCTCTCCAGTTCGTCTCTCTCGTCAGACCGAGACCGTCTCAATGGAAAGACACTGTAATACGTGGACTACCTTCTCCCAATAACTACTAGAGTCAAAAGGACCTCGACCAAGTCACGTCGTGACTTTCAGACCACAGTATTCTTCCAGGGGACAGGGTCCAGTCGACTTCGTCAACGAATGGAAGGTGTGTCGTATTCTTGAAATATGATCACATGAAAGTAGAGAGGGGAGGGTTAAGGACAGGACAAAATAGTATGTAAGACGAAAAGGGATACAATATTTAGGGTATGATGTGAAGAAATCTTTTCCGTCTCCTTGGTCTCTAGTTTAACGGTTGTAGGCGACCTAGTACCTTTTTCGTTCTCTCAAGGTCTTTTTGTAGATAAAGACGAAATAACTGATACGGTTTCGAAAACTGATACACCTAGTGTTCTTTGACACCTTTTAAGACTTTCTCTACCCTTATGGTCTGGTGCATTTGACGGAGAGCTCTTTAGACATACGTCCAGTTCTTCGTTGTCAATCTTGACCTGTACCTTGTTGTCTGACCAAGGTTTATCCTTTTCCTCATGTAGTTCCGACATATAACAGTGGGACAAATAAATTGAAGATACGTCTCATGTAGTACTCTTTGCGACCAGACCTTCTTTGTGTTCGACCTTAGTTCTAACGGCCCTCTTTATAGTTATTGGAGTCTGTCCGTCTACTGTGGTGGTAATACCGTCTTTCATTTCTCCTTGATTTTTCGCAGAACTACTTTCACTTTCTCCTCTCACTTTTTCAACCGAATTTCGAGTTGTAAGTCTTTTGCTTCTAGTACCGTAGACCAGGGTAGCGAAGTACCCTTTATCTACCCCTTTGTCATCTTTGTCACAGTCTGAAATAAAAACCCCCCGGGGTTTTAGTGACGTCTACCACTGACGTCGGTACTTTAATTTTCTGTGAATGAGGAACTTTCTTTTCAATACTGGTTGGATCTATCATATAAGTTTTCGTCTCTGTAATGAAACGGCTGATTCCAGGCGGATCAGTTCCGACACCAAAAAGGACACCAGTACATACCTACACTCTCAACCTGACACTTCTTCCGACTCGCGGCTTCTTAACTACGCAAACTTGACACCACAACCTCTTCTGAGAACTCTCAGGGAACCTGACGTTCCTCTAGGTTGGTCAGGTAAGACTTCTAGTTGGGACCCTAAAGAAACCTTCCTTACTACGATTTCGACTTCGAGGTCATGAAACCTGTAGAGTACGCTTCTCGACTGAGTAACCTTTTTTGAGACTACGACCCTCCCTAATCCCCGTCCTCCTCTTCCCCTGCTGGCTCCTACTCTACCGACCTACCGTAGTGCCTGAACTACCTGCACTCAGACTCATTTGAGGCCCTCTACCACTACCTGTCCCTCCGGACCGAACGACGCTAAGTACCCCAGCGTTTCCCAGCCTGTGCTGACTCGCTGACTTGACTTGTGAAGATTATAAAAATGAATTTATCAGTTAACAAGACTTTTCTCTAAATTTATTATCTTTTAAGAAAAGACAAAAGACACGAGTAGTTAGGAAGAACATCCCTGAAGGGACCACCAGGTCACCTATTCTGAGGTACAAGTCTGACGTCCCTCGTGTCCAAACTAGGGATCAGTCCCTTGATTCTAAGGGTGTACGGTCACACTACGTCGGTTTTTCTTTATTTATTTTATTTTATCCTGTCGAACCAATTTTTTTAGGAAACGCAGTTAGGTCTAAAGGTAGACCATAAGAAAAGTAAAACGGATTTCGCAAAGGAAACTATAAAGAATATCACACTCAGACGAGTACTACGATTAAGTCGAAAACATATACACGTTACAGAAACTAAAGTGAGAACTTTCTTTTGTCTTACTTTTATTTAATATCTCAATGTTAAAAAGAAAGTCTTAAAATTTCGTAAACTAGATGTTTTAAGAAAAAAGAAATAGATGTCTTAAGAACGAACGTAATAAAGGAAACAAAAAGAGGTCAAAATAACTCTATACTGTATATTATAACATAATCAGGTTACACATGTTGTATTATTAAAAGATATATATATATACTGTTTTACTAATACTGTTTAAATCAATGTCTGTTGGTGGAGTGTTTCGATGTTAAAAATAAAGGACATTACTCTTGAAAATTCTAGATGAGAAAATCGTCGAAAGTTTATAAATCATGAAATAACCATTGTTATCAATGGTACGACGTATAATATAAGAGTTCGAAAATAATAGTATATTAACTTTTAAATACGGAAGACTAGGTGAAGTGGTCAATGTGAAGTAGGCGGAAGTGTAAAGAGGAGACCGAGAATACTTAAACACAAAGAAAAAAAAAGTTTGAAATTCTACGGTGTATATTCATTCAAGAAAGTCGAGAGGACAGACTAAAAAAGTGAATCGTATTCCGGAAACTCTAGGTGGGTATAACAGTTTTTATCGTCCTTAAAGAAGAAAAAATACGAGGGTTTTATAAAGTGACATCTGTATATGGTGTAAAAGAAATAGGTAAGTAAACACCTAGTTGTGAGTCTGACAAAAGTACAGAACCGATAACATTTATTACGACGTTGTTTGTGTCCTGACGTTTATAGAAAAACTCTACTACAAAAAACAAAAGAAGTCTATTTATAGGTCTTCACCTTAATGACATCAACATAAAAATTTAAAACCTTCTTGAAGACATGACCAAAGGTATGAACAACGTAGTCAAATGGAAGGGTGTTTATCACGTGTTCCCAAGGGAATAAGATGTTTAGAAACGGTTATGAATAATAAACAACAGAGAAACTATTACCGATAAAACCGTCCACACCCACTATAGAGTAACACCAAAACTAAACGTAAAGAGACTACTAATGACTACAACTCGTAGAAAAGTACACAGACAATTGGTAGACATACAGAAGAGACCTTTTTATAGATAAGTCCAGGAGATGGGTAAAAATTTGATCGAAAAAAAAAGATTACGTCATATACCCAAGACATAAAACCCATAATTGTAGAATAATTTACAGACTAAACGTGTATAAAAGAGGGTAAGACATCCAACAGAAAAGTAAACCAACTACCAAAGGAAACGACGGGTCTTCGGGAAATCAAACTACATCCGAGTGAAACGAAAACAACGGAAACGAAAACTACAGTCTCGGTTTTTTTAGTAACGGGTTTATATACAGACCTTCGAATGGGGGATATAAAGGAAGATCCTAAAAATACCAAAGTCAGATAACAAGTTCAAAATTCAGTAAAACTCAACTAAGAAAACAGATCATCTTCTATTCCCCAGGTCAAAGGGGTTGTGGCAAATGACTTCTTAAAGGGGTACATATAAGGACCGAAGAAACAACATTTAATCAACTGGTTTATACGTACCCAAATAAAGTTCCGAGAGATAAGAGGAGATGACAAGATAAAAATACGGATATCGTATGACAAAATAATGATATTGAAACATTATACCGAACTTTAGTCTCATGCTACGGAGGTCTAAACAGGAAAAAGAGTTCTAACAAAATAACCTCAGAAAACACCAAGGTGTATGTAAAATCCTAAAAAATAAGATAAAGACACTTTTATTTACGGTGACTTTAAAAATATCCCTAACAGAAGTTAGACATTCATGAAAAACTAATCTTCCTACTGTAAAGTTTAAAATAGAGACCCCATTTTAAGAAGATAAGAATATTTGTCTTCTGTCAATTTAATGAACCTTTGTCCACTTAGGAAAGTCCAGAACTAAAATTACAAACAGTCCGTCTTAAACTTGACGTAAGTCGGATCCTTATTGAAGGGAGTGATGACTCTACTCTGGGAAGGTCCATGAGAAGAATTTCAGGGTACCTATACTCCAAAAGGTCAGACCGACCACCCTTGTCCATGATAAGGACCGGGTGACGTTCACGACCTGAGATAATGGAAACCAGACAACCTACCAAGAAAAGAGTCAGGGACTCTCAAGGGAAAGAGCGTACAAGACTAGACCTGAGTCGACTTGTAAATTCCCCCTAGAGATGACTAGAGAGTGACGTGTCGTAAGAAAAAAAGATCATAACAAGATACTTGTGATCGACGGAACCAGAGGGGTCGGAAAGTCGGAGTAGAGTTAGATCGTTCAGCAGACCCAAGGGGGGTCTGGGGGTAGGACGTGGTGACGGACGTTTCAGAGAGTTCCGTCATTCGACCCTGTTGACATCCCGACTGGAGTGAACAGACAAAGACTCTCTTAGTGACAAGAAACAACAAAAGGAACACACAATACTCGGTTATGAAATATGTATAGACAAATAACCGACAAAGTCCACCTCCTATTCAGGGTAAAGACGAAGAAGTAACCCGCCACACTCTGGTCTTACACTACCTATTTACTAGTATTTTACAAACAAGAGGAAAGAACACCGAGGTGTATAATCGTGTGTTTAAATCACTGACAACTGTACAAAAACTTGAATTAAGTTTTAACAAAAGTAAATCAGTTCAATGGTTTGAATACAAAACAAATATATCTGTACTATATTTACTTTCCCGACTTGTACTTTACTAATTGATGTTTCTAATCGATGAGTTGTTGTATTCGTTCTATCGAGAACCAAATGAATAATTACAGGTAGAATGATCAACGAAATGACCGTAAAACTTTATTGATGAAAATTAACACATTCTTATGAACTCCACTACACACATTTACACTAGATCAACCCATTATTTCATTAGGAAAACTCACCGATTATAGGTAAATATACCTGTCTTAATACTAAATACATTAAATTGAACTCAAGTAGGTCACAAATGACCTATGTAAGATACACGATCCGTGACTCAATTCAGATCTCTGTCTTTACTTATTATTTATCGGAGACGGGGGGGGCTCCTCGAGTCTCCCCCCGTCTTGACTATTCACTCAACTGTTACACCATTCATGACGTTAATATGATTAATGCCCAACGATACTCTCGTGTCTCCACTCCGTGGAGTGTGTCGGGTCCGCTCACACTACAACACCCACCCTTCCACATCGACTACGACACCAACTGGAAGAGAGAGGAGGAAGGCAGAACCTTCTCGGGACCAAACTACTATGGGAGAGGAGGAGGGACCACCCCGGTCCTTCACTTACGAGTGTTCAGATTGAGTCAGTGCAGTTAGTGACATAAGGATACGAGTAAAAGTTACTAACAAAATCTACTTCCATACACTGTGGGGGTCTTTCTTTTACGTTTTAATTAAGATGTCTACCCAGAGTCCTGTCCAAAAGAGGACTATCTTCCTTGGCACGTTCCTCTTTGGAGAGAAGGCCGAAACTAGTGTCAACACACTGTTGAACCCGGAAGGGTTCACCGCGATCACCATTTCTTGGACGGACTGTTACGTCTACGACTAAGCTAGGGACCCAACCCTTCTAGGGGAACTCTGCCTGTGCCGTTGGGTGAGGTCATAAGAACGGACCTCTTAGGGTTCCAGTCTCCTCGGACCACCCGATGTCAGGTGTCCCAGCGTTACACAGTCTGTGCTGACTTCACTGAATCGTATGGCGTGTACTCTGGAGTACTATAAACTCAACACAGTAAGTACAAGACTAGTACTTTCCTGTCGGAAAGACAAGAAGTCTCGTGACTTCTTGTCTTTATTCCCTTCGACAAACCAGGAACAACTGTAGTAGTACAGTGGTTTAATATTTGAACCTTAGAAGACAGAGATAGAAAAGAACAATAAAAAAAAGGGACTACACCTGGTAAAAATTTCAGAAATAACTTAAACATTACTATAACGAAGACCAAAACAAAAAAAAAAAAAACCAACACTCCGTATATCCTAGAATCGAGGAGTTAGTCCCTTCCTTGGGTGTAGGGGACGTAATCTTCTCTTTCAGAACTGGTGGGCTGGTGACCCCTTAAGGGAGAACAACAATATTACTCTATTATTTAGGAATAATAAATTCGGTGAAAGTCAATAAGGTAATATACTTCGTTTTCATGTGATTGTCTATACCTTCTAATGGGTTTCTTCACTACGAACCCATTACGGCATTTCCTGGTTTCTATAAGTTAGGACCTCCTACTTCCTCTCCCTCTCCAGTGGGGTCCGTCTCCTTTCTCGAACGAGTTTTCGAATCTTTGTGTTTCGCTATACCTCACGAACTCTTTCATGTCCGTCAAGACATGGTCTGAGACAAGACCACTAAGTCTAAAAGGGTGAACCCATCTTACAGAAAACGTGTATCATCTTTAGGTTAATGATAAACAACGGACTAACGAAAATATTACAAAAGAAATTAATATAACTTAAGTCAGGTTCTTACAGATAACTACACGGTCCTTAAAATGTCCGTGTATACCATCTTAGACTGAGAACAGACACCGTTATAAGTAGGGTTGAAGGAAAGTTTTACGATTTTTGATTTTTGATGTGAAGGGTCTGAAAGGACTCTCCCAATACTAGATAAAGGGTAGTCAATCTATGTTAGTGATCCTGAAACTGAAATTTTTCGTAGGGTCACTCCTCTCTTCTTACGCTCCGTAGTCACAACACACACACTTTACCGTCTCTACGACCCATGTGTCCACACGAGGTCCCAGGGGTCCAAACGTCTTCTCCGTCGTCGGTGGAACCACCGGGTGCACCCGATACAAGATAACCTCCGACAAGGATCTTGGAGTCCCTGTTCACCGCGACTGGTCTCAGTGGAACGAGACCCTAATATCCTAATACCAGACACATCGTTGTTGACGAAAGGTGTCGTGAAATTTTCGTGGAGAGAACACACTTCAATTGTCCCGAAGACACTGTGAGTGTCCCGAAATTATATACAGGAAAACTGTCTTCAGCTCCGGGGACCCTTCAATTCACTCTGTCTTTAATATTTTATCACTAACAACTCTGATCTTAAGTCCAAAATATTGAGGATTAGATCACGAGAAAGGAGAGTCACAGTAAACCTCTTACCCGACAAGATGTCCCTGGGGATGCCCTTAATATAGATACGTAGTGACTTTAGAACAGTATGCCAGTCTGGAAAGATTGTCTCTACGACCTGGGTGACTGCACATCCACTTTTCGAAACACCGGGTAATGACTAGTAGCCTTGACAGGGAAGAGTGAACTTATCGTGCAAATTACCTTTGGGCAGGGGATTTACTCTTCATGTAGTACAATGATAAGTGGAGGAGGTGATGGAAGAATCTCTGCTAATACACCGAGGTAGTATATTACCTTTGTGAATATGACTGTTTCTTTTTACTTTTCGACGAGATTTTCAAGTTTAAGAATTACACACAAACTACTCTTATATGTTTTCGTCACCACTATTTCAAAGATTAACGTGTGATTACGTTTAAAAGTTCTTTTTCACCGAATTAAAAAAGTATAACACGAAACAAAGGAGTTATTTCTCTATAATTTACAAAGAGAAAGTTAGAGATCTCCACGATTTCTATCGATATTATTTACAACTGTCACCCTTTTCCTACACTCGTTTTACTTTTCTGTTGTACATCCGAATACGCTAGGCGTGAGGTACGTGGGTAGGCCCCGAGACGGTCGAGGGGTGTAGATGGCTAAGAACGTTACCCCTAACGTCTCTCTCTGGAAAATCGACCTTCTATTTGTGTTATAAATAAACTGTCTTGGAAAAGATCCTTTTCGTCTGATACTTCTACGTTTACTGAAAGAGGAAGGGACGATACGATAAATAACCGAAGAGGTGGAAGAAGGTAAAGGGTGGTGAGGAGAAAAAGAAGGAGGAAGAGAAATACATACTCTAAGTACGTGTTACTTACTTTATTCTGAGAACGAGTCCCGTCCAATCCTTTAGACGACTGTGAGATTATCAGTGTATACATACTTTTATACTCTTCAGTATCGTTAAAGTAATGTCCACGTATTTAATTGATGAACAGACACAGAAGACCGGAGACGATGTTCCTTGTAAAAGTCACCACCACCCCAACACTTCCTTTTCCCTCTTTGTCACTTGTATATAACTTTAAGTGGTATCAAGTCAACGACACGATTCATACATAAAAGAGTAATTTTAAAGTGTAATCGAAGACTCTATCAATGATAATAATAGTGATAATAAACTGTATACTAGATGTATACTAAGCTCAATGTTTTAGAACTGACTCTAGTTCTAATCTATCCCCCAAAGTCTGAACACTTCAGAGGTGTAGACACGAGAAGTAGTGTTTTGATTTAAATAGTTTTACTCCGACGGATTGTTTAACCAAGGTTTATTTACGTCGTTTCAAAGTCCTATGTTTTAGTTATGTGTTTTAGGTCGACGTGAAGATATGTGATTATTCTTTGATAGACTTTCTCTCTTTGTCTTTTTCGTTAGGGTAAATATTGTCGTAGTTTCCCTTAATTTTATAGATCTCTTTTGGAATTGGTTACTCCACTTTCTGGACATGTGACTCTTGTCATTGTGTGACTACTTTCTTTGACTTCTTCTGTGTTTATTTACCTTTCTATAGGGTAAAGAGTCTAACCTTCTTATAACACTTTTACAAGTATGACGGGTTTCATTATAATAATTATGTTCAAGTTACATTAAGGATTGTTTTAGGGTTACGGTAAAAAAAAGTGTCTTCATCTTTTTTTAAGTTTTGGAATTTATTAATTTCTTTAGGATTCTTTCTTGTTTCGTTCACCGAAACAAAGACTAAAGTTCAATGTGATATGTCGATATCATTAGTTTTGTCGTACCGTTACCGTATTTTGGACTGTTTATCTAGTTACCTTGTTTTATCTCTCGGGTCTTTATTTAGGTGTACATACACCAGTTGATTAAAAACTGGTTTTAGTGTGTTATCCCTTTCGTGTCGGAGAGGTTATTTACCACGACCCTTTTGACTTGTCGGTGTACTTTTTCTCATTCTGACCTGGTGATAGAATGTGGGAACTGTTTTTACTTGAACTTTACCTAGTTTCTGTATTTATATTCTGGACTTTGGTGTTTTTATGATCTTCTTTTGTGTCTCTTTTCGGGAAACTGCAACCAGAACCGTTAACAAAGAACTCATTCTACGTTTTTGTGTCCGTTGTTCTCGATTTCATTCACCCTGATATAGTTTGGTTTCTCGGACACGTGTCGTTTCCCCCCTTTATAGATACTTAACTTGCCTGTTGGATGATTTATCCCTTTCTGGTATTTATTATCCTAATTATAAAATTTATATTTTTCTTGAGTTCATTGAGTTATCTTTTTTCATGACGGTCGTTACCCTGTGGTCTCTCCTTCATCTCTTTATAGACCTGGAGAATAAAGAGGACGATTACGGAGGATGACCGCCTAGATGACCGTCCGTTCCTCGAAGTCACTATATCAGGTGTCCCCAGTGTAAGAGGTACTTTGTACGTCGTCTTATTCTTCAGACGTTATCTTTTCCGATGGACAGGCACGACTCTGGAAAGGAGTCCGGGGTTTCTTCTACGTCAGTCAAATCAAAGACTTGTGAATGAATCCTATTAATCGGAACCCAGAGGTATTGGTCTGTCGAAGACGTTTATGTGAAGACAAGACTTTGACAGAGACATACCAGTGTTTTTTATGAGGAAGGACCCGTGTCCACACCTGAACGGAGAAAGTGTATGAGTATAGAGACTGGTGTGGTCTATACCCGGTTCTGTTCCTATAGAGGAATCTACAGACTGCTGGACCCTCCATTCATGGTGTAAGGAGGAAGGTCTACTTAAGGAAAAAATCTTGGTTAAGAGGAGGGTTCTCCATTTAAGACTAAGTTTGTGAGAAGAAATACACGATCTGTGTGGAACCCGGTTTGTCGGTCCTGAGTGGATTGCGTCCTGTTCCGTATCCCAGTCTGGGTCCAGATAAGACATTTAGATAGGTGAGTGCTTACACACTTTTGGGGAAAGATCGTGAAAAAGACAGGGGAGTAAATAAGGTTAGGAAAGGGGTGTGTGAACTATTTATTCTTCTTAACCTTTGGTCCTGTAGTCTCGTACAAGTTAAAAACTGTCTAATAACTCAACAAGAGTCATGGGTCTAACCAAAAGGTATAGAGTCCCTATTATTTACAATCAGTGGTAGGGGGAGAATGTATCGTCCACTTGTTAAAGTCCTCTTTCCGAAGGGAGTGTAACACGAGGAAAAAGGTCATTTACAAGTGGTAAAGTCTGTAAAGGGACTCTTGGTGTCGTCTCGGAGAGACATTCTTCCGTCAAGAATACCCCAATAAAATAGTCTGATCTGTCGGTGGTATGTGAGACAAATTGACACATCAATAAGGTATGACTTTAAAGGGCTAGGAAAAAGTACAGCTAACTCGTATCGTATTAATTCCCTCTTATTTTCTATGGACTGAATAGGTTAAATATACACATGAAATAGATTTGATGTGTCAGTGTTAACATTCTTTTTTTGTCTCCTACTCTCTGTACATACACATATGTCTATATGTATTTCACGCCCCCCACCCCCCCTTCTTGGTTATTAAACCTCGTAGTTCAAATTTCGAATTGAGTAACAAAGGAATTCTGGGATAGATTGTTTTATCCTATTCGGTGTCCTCACCGACATCTCACTCAAATCTCACACAGAGACATGAGGTGAGGTGCGACCCGAATCTATGACAAACTAACTGACGGACAGGATACCTCCTTTCTACGATAATCTAACGTAAGGAGATTTCTATACGAGGAAGAAATAGTGTTTAAGGTTCCAACTGAAAATGGTACTGAAGTCCTCGTTACCATCTTACAGAGAATTGCGACTACCAAAGAGACACACTCACATTGCATTGTTTCTCGTATTTGGTCTAGAGTGGGACACAGACGTCGACCGAATCAAACAGTACCTGTTCTTACTCTCTTTTTGAGTAACTCAGTAATGGATTTTTAAGGAAGACCCGGTTTCTTTCCTCTCAAGGACCGTACGATGAAAAATAAACCTGAAGGGACCACCGAGTCCCTCATTTCTTAGATGAATGTTACGTCCTCCTGGACCCAAGTTAGGACCCAGACCTTTTAGGGAACCTCTTCTCTTACCATTAGGTGAGGTCATAAGAACGGACCCTTTAGGGTACCTGTCTCCTCGGACCGTCCGGTGTCAGGTATCCCAACGTTTCTCAGCCTGTGTTGACTCGCTGATTATGAAAATGATAGAAAATGAAAAACAAACATGAAGCCAAGTCAATGAGTCAACACAGACTGAGAAACGCTGGGGTATCTGACGTCATACGGTCTGTAGGGACAGGTAGTGGTCATGGGTCTCGTACGAGTTTGAGTATAGGTAGCTCAACCACTACGGTAAGTTGGTAGAGTAGGAGACAGTAGGGGAAGAGGAGGACGGAAGTCAGAAAGGGTCGTAGTCCCAGTTTTTACTCAGTCGAGAAGCGTAGTCCACCGGTTTTATAATCGCGAAGTCGTAGTCAGGAAGGTTACTTATAAGTCCTGACTAAAGGACAAAGATGAAAAAGAGGTGTACTGGCGTAGAGATGGGACGACCGGGTCGAATGGTATCCCTGTTACACCCACCGTCATTCGTAAACGAAACCCCCGCTTAAGAGTGGAAGGAGACAGTGTGTGGGTCTCCACCACCATTTACACACACCCCTTAAAATTGTACTGGACTTTAGTCAGGGGACAAAGTCATGGTCTTTATTATCTTTTTGCCCGTCCAATTGTAAGTCGGGATACCGTAAAAAGAGTCAGTCAAGCTATTCGTCCCTTGATCAAAGTGACGAAATCAGTTTTCAAAAAATCCTTTATAAAAACTAACCAAAATTTTGACACCTTTCAACTTTTTGATCGAATAGAGAGTCTTGAGACCTCGACTGGTCGGAGTTGAGTCGGTGTGAGAACTAAACACCCTACTCTTGCCGGTACACATATTTCGAAGACTCTAGTTAGTAAAAGTCCCATTACCATCGTGTCAACAAATATAGTTGTGTGTTGAGTGGGTCAAGGTTAGTAGTGTTATTGACCCGGTGTTATACCGATCGGGTCTATTAAAATCGTAAGGATAGTTTAATTGGAAATTGCTCACTAAACTCCTACGACACTAACCGGAGACACCGTTGGTTCTTTTTCTGTTGGTTTGACACTGACTGAGTCGACTCGGGTCATTCGTGACGTCATTTCGCGACGAATATTACGGATAAACGTCTTTCCGTGTGTACAACCGTCAACCGGCATAATCGGAGCGAGTTCACGTCTCTTAATGTATCAAAGGAAGTTTCAGTAATCCTGACGATCGAGGAAGAATTAATTTTATTTGGGATTGAGTTCAGTGTAAGTGAAGTCGTCAGAAACAAAAAGTCAGTTAATTCAGTCCAAAAATTGCAGATTTAAAAGGTGTGTATGAGAGATTACTCAAAGTAAAAATACTTTACTTTCAAGACGAAAAGTTTTAAGTCTGTCTTTTCCGTAAACGTGACAATAATTATACGAAAAGTTTTTTCACGTAAAGTCAAGTAAAACTTACCGGTATGCAAAGGGGGGTCCAAACCCACCTTAGAAAGACGTACACCTAACAGTGTATCTGGTTTAGTCATATACTTAGATGAAGGTGTCGACAAGGTTTGTAATAGTGGTGGTAGTGGTAGTAATTTGAGGAACGTAATGTGTACGTATTTATTAAACTCATTTCACTTAAATAAAAATTGTGTGTCTTCGTATGAGTCTTGGGTTTAAAACATACAATGAATTTCTGGATTACTTGATAGTCTTACTAAAATATAATTTCACGAATAGAAAACATTCTGCTCGATATGACTTAGAATGGTTACTCCGTAAACATTCTTATGTCGTTAGGAAGAGTGCCTATTATAACAAACCGATATAAAACTAACACAATAATAAAAGAACCTCTTTCTCCGTCTCCACTACTTTAAATAAAAGTCTAATATAGTAGACAAGTCCCAAAAGACAAAGATGTGAAAGGTATACTTCATATTGTAACACTTTGGTTTAGGGGACTAAGACAGAGTCGTGACTATTATAAAGTGGATTCTATGTCCCTTCGAAAAAGACAGATGACCCCGACTACGTCTAGTACTTATTATCTGATGAACCACCAAGACCTTCCGACTCCCGAAGAAAGGTTAAGACGACAAGTCATGTCCAAGAGGGTACACCTCCCCACTTCACCCCGGTCCTTACTTTTCAGGATTCCGTTACCGCACCTTTAAGAGTCGTAAGGGAATCAGAGGGTGTGCAAGTTGTAAAGAGTCTTTAAATCGGAGACAATAATAGGTAAACTGTTGGTTCTCGTGTAAACATAGGTTTCGAAACAATCAAGACATTAGAAGAGTAGTCAAGAGGTGAGTGAGAGAGGGGTTTAGTCGTTTGATGGGAGGTCGTGGTGTGGTTGGGACTGTGACTAGGTTTACCTCTGTCAGAAAAGATCATGACATTATATATTACAGTAAAGTTATTTACATGTTGGTTTCCTGTTTTGTGACGTCTGCGTCGCCCTCTTGTCCGACTTAAAGAAGAAAAAAAAAAAGGAGAAAGCCGGGACAGTGTCACACACGCCCTAGAATCAAGAGGGTTGGGTGAAGTCATAAGAACAGACCTCTTAGGGTACCTGTCTCCTCGACCTTTCAATGTCGGGTACCCCAGTGTTTTGAACCTGTGGCGAATCACTGGTTTACTGTTACTACTGGTCCCTAACTGGGGTACGGGGGACTTCACCTTTGTGAACTCACCTCAGGATTGGTGATCTGACGGTCCCTTCAGGGGTCCGTGATAAAGAATTGCTCCAGTTTAGTATCTTAAAGGACAAGCAATAGTCTCTGACGGTCTGACGGTACATAGACGCGATGGGAAATAGACCCGGATGGGTCCATTCTACCCGAAATCTTGAGAACTTGGACTCAAGAGTGGACGTTTCATCGGACTGGAACCCCTATTCTTTTCCAGATGATTCTCACCAGATCTTCGTCTTGTTATATAGGTGAGACTCACCCACGTAAAAGATCAAATATTTAACACGAAACTACTATTAAGACGTTAAGAGTTCCGTTGTTTTTATTTATACCGAAGTGACCTCGACTGACCGGAGTGACAAGGAGTCTAAGGTCAGTGGAGGTACCTCTCCCTAAACTTGAACTCCTGACGGTAAGGTCTCGACCACGACTACCGTTGGGGTGGGGGTTGGGGTGGTACCTCGTCACCTCGTCTCTCCGGTTTCCCGTTTACCGATCCCCTCCCCGTTAGGATACAAACAAATTCAGTAACTAAAAAGGATACTGTTTGGTCCGGTTGAATCATTTCGATAAACTCATATAGTCGTCACCAAAGGTCTTTCATAACAATGGTGTCTACAATGACGTTCTATTAGTTTTCTTGTGTAGATTAAACCCCTACATCTCATGAATAAAGACAACGACTAAGATAGTAAACTTCGAAAGTTTCGACTTTCGAAAGTACTAATTCGTGTATAATAAGAGGACCTTCTATAAAGAAAAAACCGTCTAGTCTATTACCTTGTCTAGGTGACAAACAGTTCTCCTCAATGATACAGTAATTTTTCGGAAATTGTGTTACAAAAAAGAGAAAAGGTCCGACCAACTTTTCTAAACTTACGTTTTCGTGTCTATATTGTTATTGTCATGTTTTGGATTTAACAGGTACCTTTTCGAATTTGGTTGAATTTTAAAAGGTAAACGGTTTACGAGAAGTCCGTTAAATTTACATTAAGTTTTGTACGTGAGTCATCGGTGTCTACACACAACGGAGTTTTACAAGAAACAGAACCAACGTATGTAGGTTAAAGAAAGATTTTTAACAGAGGTAATGTCGTCCTCCTTTTTTTATGGGTTTAAGTTAATGTTTTAACTATACTAATTTTAGAAAAAACACACAGAATGAGGACCTTTTCATAATAGCGGTGTTTTTTTGAAATGAATAAAACAAGAAATCCTGAATTCTTGTTACGGTCTTCCCGGAAAACGTCACATCGTACTCAATTAAGTCATGTTTCTCAAGACTTAAGTTCCGTTACGAGACATTGTGGTGATCGGGACCTTTATCCCTACCTTTCCGAAGCTAAAAACGAGTACACATATCGGTCCCGGTAGTTTTGTATCACAGAGGAACTCGTAGAAAGTCCTCTATGAGACATGACGATCCTTAGTGGTGGGGGCGGAACAGTCAAAGGAGGTTGTGACTTCAGAAAACTACTTAAATGTCAAATAATATCATTGACGTTATTATTAACTGTCAAATAGTATTTCAAATCTTCTACGGACTTATCCCTTTCAATACTTACTAAAGACCCTGTAAAGTCTCCACTCAGTTCTAAGCACTAACCATATCTGGTTCTATACGAAAAGGGTAGATCCGGGACACGAGATGTCTTGCGAAATTGGTCACAAGAGGAACCGTTTGACCCGACGACCCATACACCCAGTGGGAGGGGGGTCAGGTCTCTTCCCAGATCTTTCTCTCGACCGAGAAACCCCACTAAGAGAAGATGTCGAAGACCCCGGAGTCCTCTCACTTCCCGGGGACTTCGCAGACTCCGTGGGGGAGGACACAGGGGGTGGGACTGAACCTCCTCCCACCACTGACTCTGGGACTGGAACCGGACCTACCTCTGACCGTCCGAACCCTCACTCCCACATTGAAGAGTCTCGGAGTCCTCGAGTCTCCACCACTCTCCAATCATCATGGTCGGGAGTCCGGACAATTAAGGTACTCAACGATGGACGTTTGTGAGTCGGGGTCCGGACGGGACGTCCCTCGGAGGTACGGTCCTCGACACCACCTTTACCACAGACAAGATTCTGTACTTTCCCTTACACCCCGTAGTCAACCCCCCGACCCCGTCCACCTGGGAACGACGTGTTTACAAATCGTTTTAGGGGTACTTTAACATTGTCACCCGTGAAAGAGGGGAGAGTTGAGGACACGTTGATTGTGTTACCAAGTCAAACTGAACAGTTCCGGTTACGACCTGTTTTTAGTGGTTGAGATTAGGGGGGATCCAGAGACAACCAGAAGGTAGGAGTGGTGTTTCGAGTAATTGTTAGGGGTACCCTATTTCTATCTTGGGTCTATTATTTTATTTCAGAATGGAACAAAAAAGGAAACAGAATCAAGTCGAAATAAACGAGGCCCCTACGACGCACCTCCGGAACGGGGTCCGAGAAGGGAGACCTCAAGGACCACGGTTTCTCTCCGATACGGTAGAGGTGAGTTCTACCGCCGTAACCGTAGACACCCGACGTGCCGTGGACCTAGGTTCTACCGCAGTCACTTGACTCACTCACCTCCCCGGATACGGTCTACGGCACTAAACCCCGACACTTGTCGTGTCGGGGCAGAAAGGGACCTCTTGTGGTGGGGAAGGGGGAGACTGGAGATTTAGTCGGAGAAGGTGTTGGACACTCCCCCTTTCGGACACGAGATTGGTCTCTCGAGGGTGGACAAGTAGGAAATTAGTTTCTTATTTCGGAAGGAAACGAAGATTTGGGTCAAAACCAGAGGATAACGACGGCTGTCTGTGCGCCGTCCTCCTGGAAATGACCTCGGTCTCACCTTTCCCGCCCAGTGGGGCAGAAGGAAAACCTCGGCCAGAGGGTGACCCATTACCCTTCAAATGTTTACTTCGTCATCCAAACGCCAAGGAAGAGAGAGAAGGGTACCCCAGAGAAGCATTAGAAACACGTTTGTGGGATCACCACAGGGACTGTTTGTTCGATTGACAAAAAATCCCCCATAGTACACACGTCCTGACTGACGACCACCCTTTGTTTCGACTCTAGACACCCCGTACCACAGGGGCCTTAGGGCCTAAAGGAGTGTCTTCGACACGCTGAGGGATGGAATCCACCTTTTTGCAGGACGGACTCTTCCGCGAGGAGGTACAGTCACTACGTGCAGAGAATCCAACGAAAGACTCAATTACACCGGCCCCTTCCGGACGATACCGACCTTCTGGGGGCTCTGACAGACTCCCACTACCTGGAGAAAGACGAGACACACAACTGAGTGTTACTGGACATAGAAACTATAATAATGATTTCGAAATGTGACCCAGACTTAGGTGTCCGTAGATCCGACTCTCAGACTCGGACACACGACAGGACATCGTTCCACTCGAGGCACCTGTGCAATCGGCAAAAGAAAAAGAGTCAACTAAAGAATCAACTAAATGTGACAACACAATCACGGTCGACATTCACCAAGTATATTTCTCATAAAAAGTCTAAGAGAGGGTAATATCCAATAATACTGTGTCACTAAGAATTTAGTGAGACCTGTAACGTTTCCTTCATGTCACGATCTATAAGTTTTAAAAAGGAGGATTGTAAACAATTTATTTACCTTTTACTTACTTACTTCTAAATCAGAAGGATATCAGTATCCTTTGTGGACTTCTGTACTTTTCTTTACTTTGTGACTTCTTACTGGAAATTGTCACCTAAACGTCCCTCTCCCCCTCTGTTCTCCCAGTCCTTCCAAGACCTTGAGAAGTCTGGATCTTAAGACAAACAGAACATTTCTAAATGACCTCGTCACACCCCACCCCCACCCCCACCCCTCAAACAATCGAGAAAATTTCCTATACGGTTTTNCACCCTTCCCCTCAAACAATCGAGAAAATTTCCTATACGGTTTTACTTTTAAAGACCTAATTTCAATTCCCTATTAAACGTACTAATACGGAATTGGACTCGGACGTTTTGTAAATGACTAACCGAACTCACGTTTACTTTACCAACCTACCGTAGTGGATGAGTCACCTGAGCCTCTTCCGTTACCGTTGGGTGAGGTCATGAGAACGGACCTTTTAGGGTACCTGCCTCCTCGGACCACCCGACGTCAGATACCCCAGCGATTCTCAAGCCGTGATGACTCGTTGAAGTGAAAGTGAAAAGTGAAAGTACGTAACCTCTTCCTTTACCGTTGGGTGAGGTCACAAGAACGGACCTCTTAGGGCCCCTCCCCCCTCGGATCACCCGACGGCAAGACACCCCAGCGTGTCTCAGCCTGTGTTGACTTCGCTGAATCGTCGTCGTCGTGAGTCACCTGCACTCAAACTCATTTGAGGCCCTCAACCGCTACCTGTCCCTCCGGACGACACGACATCAGGTACCCCTGTGTTTCTCAGTCTGTACTGACTCATTGACTTGACTTCTCACGTTTATTGAAAATTTTCCAGTAAAACACCTTCTTTTGTTGAATAATGTCACTATCTCTCTAGAGAATCTTCTTTAAAATCTTGAATTTTTTCGTACTCAGTCGGTTCTGGGTGATTTGTATAAAACCTTAATGTCTAAGGACCGTCACGTATTATTCGGTTTAGTAGTATGGTTCTGAGGTAGAATTGAATCTTACCTAAGAGGTAAGATACGTCTAGTTCTAACCGTAGTTACTTACCCTATAACAACTAGAATAACCTTATCTGAGCCCCCTTTTATTTTGACAGTGTAGACAAGAAGAGATTTCGGGACACATGAAAGATGGACTGTCTCCTCTTTACGTACTATGAAAGTTCAAAAATCCGACGTTCTCTCTCTAGGTCGTGTCTGACTCCTGACTACCTTCCAAATTCTACAATATAAACCTGAATGTTCCTTTGTTTCGATTTGACTAATTCAAGAAATATTTAATCTGAATTCGTTTCGTTAGTTTTGGGAGGGTTTTCTTTTGTAGTGACATTCAATACAAGTGTAGACAAAACAAGTGGAAACATAAAATCGAGATAACAGACCGTTTCATGAACTATATATTAAGTCAAGTCAAGTAAAGTCAGTGAGTCAGCACAGGCTGAGAACCGCTGGGACACTTAGCGTCGTGCGGTCCGGAGGGACAGGTAGTGGTAGAGGGCCTCAAGTGAGTCTAAGTGCAGGTAGCTCAGTCACTACGGTAGATCGGTAGAGTAGGAGACAGCAAGGGGAAGAGGAGGACGGGGGTTAGGGAGGGTCGTAGTCTCAGAAAAGGTTACTCAGTTGAGAAACGTACTTCACCGGGTTCATGACCTCAAAGTCGAAGTCATAGTAAGGAAGATTTCTTTAGGGTCCCAACTAGAGGAAGTCTTACCTGACCAACCTAGAGGAACGTCAGGTTCCCTGAGAGTTCTCAGAAGAGGTTGTGGTGTCAAGTTTTCGCAGTTAAGAAGCCGAGAGTCGAAAGAAGTGTCAGGTTGAGAGTGTAGGTATGTACTGGTGACCTTTTTGGTGTCGGAACTGATCTGCCTGGAAACAACCGTTTCATTACAGAGACGAAAAGTTATACGATAGATCCAACCAGTATTGAAAAGAAGGTTCCTCATTAATTCTGAGTTATTCATAAACAACTTAATTGTATACCTTACTAGTCGGATCAATGGAAAGAAGATAACAGAATTTTATAAACACTAGTAATCTTTGAAAGATGTAGGTCGATTAGAAAGACAGGAACTCGGGATAATACACTCTCGTTTTTACTCTTCCGTGTAAACAAACGACAATCACGACAAACACTTTTAAAGGTGTCTCGTGTGTCCTAAGACCCGACACACCACCCTCGATGTCCGATCGTTTGAAGTCTCTTTCTATAAATTCCGTTTGTTAGAATATTAATACAATCGTTTCTAAACATTTATCTTTTCTCGATGTCGGACGGTTTCATAAAAATTCTTCTCTGTATAACAGCTAAACAAGGTGTAAATTGTTGATTATATTTGTTCTTTTAAGGACGGAAAACAGTACTCAGTCTGTAAGACAGGAGATCTTATTGTCGTTGAAGAAACCTTTTGTGTAGACCAAAGACTCGGGTCGAGACAGGTAGTTATTTTGTCTACCAAAACTTTCTCTCTGGTCTTCCGACCTGGTACCTAATTCGAGTCCGTAAAAAGGTTCGTCTTAAAGGAACAACCATTAACTTTCGAACTCTAGAAGGAACTTATAACTTTGAGATAAAGTACTCAAATATTACACCGTACCTTATAATTCTGAATCTTTATCCTCACTACCACTTTTGTGTCTTAAACAACAGATTTAAATTCAGGAATTCAAGTGTCAAAACCGACGAATTTAGAATACGTTCGTCACACGTTCCTTTTTACAGTATTTTTACGTGTTCAGTTTTTAATTTGAGACTGAAGGTAGAAATCCATTTACCGAATGGTAAAGACCAGAATTATCGGTGTAGAAGTTTCATTTTCAATCCGTCCACTAAGGGTTCCGAGGATAATCCAGAATTTTAAGATACTGAGTATGTATGAACTGTCTTAAGATTTTCCATTTTAGAAAGACTTTCTGATATGTATAGGTTATATAGTTTTCGGGATTTTTACTATAACTAAGGTATTAAGACGAAAGTATTTATGTAAGATTCCTTTATTTACCTGTGTACATGTTTAAACATACATTTTCCGATAGCGTCTCAAGTCAAGTCAAGTCAGTGAGTCAGCACAGGTTGAGAAACGCTGGGGTACTTAGTGTCGTACGGTCCGGAGGGACAGGTAGTGATTGAGGGCCTCAAGTGAGTCTGAGTGCAGGTAGCTCAGTCACTACGGTAGGTCGGTAGAGTAGGAGACAGCAGGGGAAGAGGAGGACGGGGGTTAGAGAGGGTCATAGTCTCAGAAAAGGTTACTCAGTTGAGAAACGTACTCCACCGGGTTCATTACCCCAAAGTCGAAGTCATAGTAAGGGAGGTTTCTTTAGGGTCCCGACTAGAGGAAGTCTTACCTGACCGACCTAGAGGAACGTCAGGTTCCCTGAGAGTTCTCAGAAGAGATTGTGGTGTCAAGTTTTCATAGCTAAGAAGCCGTGAGTCGAAAGAAGTGTCAGGTTGAGAGTGTAGGTATGTACTGGTGTCCTTTTTGGTATCGGAACTGATCTGCCTGGAAACAACCGTTTCATTACAGAGACGAAAAGTTATACGACAGATCCAACCAGTATTGAAAAGAAGGTACCTCATTCGCAGAAGATTAAAGTACCGACGTTAGTGGTAGACGTCACTAAACCCTCGGGGTTTTTTATTTCAGACTGTGACAAAGGGGTAGATAAAGGGTACTTCACTAATAACGTCTCATTAAATGTTATTTTTTACCCCCTTCCTTATTTTTATAAGTAGGTCTCTATTAAGTATATATTTTACATACTACCATATACCATATTCGAACTTTTTTACAAAAGATGTAGTAAGAGTCGTTGTAAAAGAGGAATGATTGACCGTACTGACTTTTTTGTTTTTTGTGTCATGACTCCTACCGTAAACCCCTTTCTGAAAGTACCACTCGTCGGATACTCATTTCCAAATCGAGACCCGAAAACCTGTAAAAGGTGTGAACCCTGAAATCGTTTCCCCACTAACCCCATCCTGGGACGAGATCAACACTGTAGAACCCTAAGGTACAAGTCCGTCCTTATGCCCCTTCCTCGATACTGGAGAGTACACTAAGTGAACGACCTGACGGTAATTACGAATCCTCGCCGGACCCATTTTCACCTCCAAGTCCAGCGTACCATAGATTTTTTGAGTCGGAAGTCAGTGTCAAAGACAATTATTGGTCGTGGTTTCCTAGGTCCACACAGAAGAATCCACCCGTCGTGTTTCTGTTACCATCATAAGTCTGTCCCAAGTCCTTTCTCCGGAGGGGTAACCTTCTTCCCCAACCCTACCCCCCCTAAGTCCTTCTTCCTTCTTCAACGGTCTCATCCCCTCCTCGAGTCTCTATACCCAGAGATATAATAAAGGATTCTGACCCTGTGTACCCTCTCTCTCCACACACTTGTTGACTGAAGTCTTTAGTTCAGTTTTCCGTGGAAGAGTCCAGTCTGTTCCCCCCTCCAATGACTCCCTGTTGAGTTCGAGTTGAGTCTTGGAGTAATCGACACAGGAGTCAGGATCAACCGAATTGCCTCTCCCGTAGAGGTCCGACCTAGGGTTAATCTTTCACAGTGTCCATCCCTTCGGACCACCTCCCCCCACTACTCTTCCACACTACGACACTAGGATATTCCACCAGGGACACTAGAAACGACGACGACAGTACTACGAAGTTCGAACGATTCAAGTATTATCGGTCAGATGAGTCTTCGGTTAGGTTCCTGTGATTACCTCGGTTCGTTCTGGACCACTCTACTACTTAAACGACCGGGTAAAAGTTTGTGGTTGTTCAAAGAGTCAGGTTATTCCAAAGAGTAAAATGTTGACAAGGACCTGGTAGTACATCGTCGTCACACGGAAACCTCCGTAGATGGTTTACCCGAAGGAAGCCATTAGGCCACTAACGGATTGAGTTGTCCGTAGATAACTTATGGAACGTACACGGTAGTACCTGGTACTCTCTCTACTCAGAGTATGTCGAGAATTCCACGTGAGAGATGAGGTATTACGGACCCACTGAGAAAAGGAGACACAGGGTGCATAAGACACGTCTTGGTAGAGAAGTAGGGTATGAACCGGAGTAGACGTCGAAGGGTACAAGTGACTACGTCTCTGGGTTCTCTGAAGTGATTCACCGGGTCGTGTTATTGTTTACGATCGTTACAGTGTCGTGAATTCTGTCCGACCCAGGAAAGGATTCTAAAGTACAATAATTTAGTGTTGTAGGGTTACTCCGTTTCATAAGAATAAGGATGGCAAACGAGTTCCAGTGTCAATGGTTCACCCTTCGACCCTAAACTTGGGTCTGACAGAGTAAAATCTCATGTCCGTGACTTGTTAATGAGGTAGAATAGTCACTCCCCATCCATTTTCTTCAGAGCTGGTGACTCCTTAAATATTGGACGAACCCCTACTGTTTCGACGTAACGACTCTGGTGGTCACCAACTGTCTCGTGACTCACACACGAATCTGACATTTTCAACATCTTCGACTTCTTTCACTCAAGTCATCGCCCCTTTCCGAATAACCTCTCATAGAACCTTTCGATTATCCAAACTCCTCTATTTTAACGTTCCACCCCACAAACCACCGTACCGTCAATTCTCGTTCAACGCCACCCCCTCCCCCCTGACGGGTCGCGGGGATGTCCGGTTATAGACCATGGTCCGTGACCCAGGGTCTCCTCCCACGTCCGTTCAATCCGACACCAAAGAGAAAAGACGGGAGTTCCTGTTTTTATAAAGTCTACTTGTAGAAAATAAGTACGGCAGGATAAAGACTTTTCGATTTTCATTGGATTGTCCCAGAATAGTTAAAATCTCTTCTTTTAGAAAAGACGTCTTAAAAGTTTTCGACCAACCGAATAAATTTAAAAATTTATAAACTCAAATTTTTTATCTTAACGACAGGTATAATGCAAGTTATATATAAAAATAGACATACTTTAATAAGGTGTCAGTCCTGATTTCATTAATAATAGTAACCCCAAAGGAATAATTTTTGTATAAACTTGAACCAGAGATGAAATTTGTAGTTATTCTCTGTGATTTGTCAACACATCCCTTCTATTTCAGACAACACTACTATGGTTTCGTAAGTCACACTAAATGACTCCCTTTTTGTATGGTTACGACCACAATAATTTCAGTTTGTTTTCTTTTTCATTGTAGATATTCCACTACGACTTCGACTTTACGGTCATGAAACCGTGGACTACTCTTCTTGACTGAGTAACCTTTTCTGGGACTACGACCCTTTCTGGCTTCCGTCCTCCTCTTCTCCTACTCTACCAACATACCGTAGTGCCTGAGTTGCCTGTACTCAAACTCGTTCGAGAACCTCAACCACTACTTGTCCCTTCGGACCACACAACGTCAGATACCTCAACGTTTCTCAACTTGTACTGACTCACTGACTTGACTTGACTAGTTCACACAGAGTGTACGGTCCTAAAGATAATTAAAAAGTCCGTGACAGACGAAAGTATCAGTCTTTTGGACTCTTCCTCTCAGTATAGGGATAATACATCTACTCTTTTCACTCCAAAGTCTTCCAATAAAAGAGGTTTAGTGTACGCACCATCACTCTCGTGTCTGAGTTTGGGTCGAAAGACGGAGTACCCGGGTGTGACAAAAATTTGGTGTCACCCAACTCAGGGTCTACGGCAAACCGTACTGGGACTACTGTGGTACCGACGGACGGACCAGTCGTGGGTCGGGGCCCCAAGGGAGAACGACACATCTGTACTCACAAAGACCCGTCACCCACTTCGGACACCACACACCTACTTTATCGACCGTCTGACCGACAGTATAAGTCTTAAGAGGAACGTGAGAAACGACAGTAGGGACCTGTAAATTGTCGAAACAGTTCCAATGTCTGTCCTTTGGGTTCCGAAAGAGAAGTCTTTCCTTGGGACGGAAGAGGAGACAACCTGAAAAGGTGACCTAGATTTACTTCGAGTAAAGTTCTACACCGGTCATCTGTTTGTTCAGATAGACCTTCCTGTAGCGGTTAAGGAGACTGAGAAGATCATTGTCTCTGCCTCGGACACACATAACATATTCTTGATCTTTACACCCTTCCGCAGACCAACCAAGTCACGACACGGACGTCGGGACGTTCAGACGAGGGTCGGTGTCCCGAGACGTTTAAGTCTCGAGGACCTTTAAAATAACAAACTAAACCGGTGCACACAAAACTATGGAGTCTTTTTTTCTCCTGTCGAACCTGTACTCTTTGACCTTTCTAAATACCATTTTCCTTTCTCACTCAATTCTACAAGTAATCCGAAGTTTTACTTTCCGAATGGGTCTAATTGAGTCCTACGAAACCGTCAAGAAAAATTTCCATTGAAGAGGAATGTTGGTCTGTAACGTCCCCCCCTTTCTTATATGTAAATCATTTTTATATATAAAGTCCCTTAAGGGACCACCAGATCACCAATTTGAGCCGTGAAGACACCGGATCCACATTAGGGATCAACCCCTTGATTCTAGGGTGTTCGGCCCACCACCCCGGTTTTCTTTTCTTAATGTATATGTATGTATGTATATATATACATATAAAGTCGTATGTATGTGAAGGTAAGGACTCCGTAAAACTTTGACCCCCTAAATTAACGGTCCGACGGTCCGAAATCTGGAACCACTGAGAAAAGATTAATGTTGTATGTTTAAATTTATCTAGTTATTATATTATTTAAAATGGAGGATCAATGATAAAGATACATAGTTAAAGAGGTAAACTGTTTATCTTTGTCGTTATCATGGATGGACTATAAAAAAAACTCAATTTGACTTTTTTTTGGGGTATACATGTTCACGAATCGTGTCACGGAATAACTAATGACGACGACGACGACGATTCAGTGAAGTCAGCACAGACTGAGACACACTGGGGTATCTGCCTTCGGGTGGTCCGAGGGGACAGGGACCCTAATCGTGCATGATTTTTTTTTTATTTACTTTAGTAGTAATCACTATAATATAACACTAGTGACACACGAATCAGTGAGTCAGTACAGGTGAGACCTAGGAGAAAGTACCCCTAAGAGGTCCGTTCTTATTACCTCACCCAACGGTACGGGAGAGGGTCCCTTAGAAGGGTTGGGTCCCTAGCTTGGATCCAGAGGACGTAACGTCCGTCTAGAAATGGTTGACTCGGTTGTGTTATACCCTTCGGGTGTAACACTGTTAATTTTTCACCTATATTCTGTAGACCTAGGGAATCATTTACTCTAGACTGAGATTTGGGTCTCACCGACATGGGAGTACACGGGAAATACAGGAAATCCGAACCCGTGGGACACCCAGATCCGTCACGGGTGACACTAGGAAGACCGTCGATTGTCTGGAATCGTCCCCGGGTTTCGTGTGTTCAATCGACTTAAAGTGTGTTGTTTCAGATTCCGTGAGAAGAATCATAAGTGTGTGGTTATAAGAGTCTGATCAAAATTTTAGACGAAAAGAAAATTTTATTGAAATAGATGACAATATCTTACCTAACTTTGTTAGACTAGTATTTTAGTAGTGACGATTTGTTGGATAGAAAAATTCGTACTGTCCTAGTGGAGACTCCTTACCTTGACTGGAGTCAAACCCCCGAATATAGACGAAAAGGGTGTGACACAGTTAAATTAGTACTTCTTTGGGTGTTTTGGAGAGAATAGAGTCCCTTCACCGGCTACAATTAACATTTCAAAATAGAAGAAAATTGGCAGCAGATCCTCTCATCAAAATGATGGAATAGTATCGAGATAATACTGTTTTTTATCTTTTAAGTACGGACGTGTATAACGAATACTTATACACCGTCCAGATCTACGTAGAAAATACTTCTGCCTTGTCAACCGAAACACAAACCATCACACCTCTTATTGTGTGGACCCGGGCGTGGGATCCGTTACAGGTCCAATAATAATATTCCCAAAGTGATTGAGACTCATCAAAAGTCCGTGAATCTGGGAGTATTTACCAGGTCCGGAGTGACTATCACGAAATAAAGATACTGAAAATCCTCAATCTCTATTATACTCGATCGACCCAAACATTTCGTACACCCTTTATATACGTTCATTTCGGTATCTTTTCCCGAAGGGACCACTGAGTTACCATTTCTTCGACGGACGGTTACGTCCTCTGATCCAAACTAGGGACCCAGATCTTCTAGGGGACCTCTTCCTTTACCGTTGAGTAAGGTCATAAGAACGGACTCTTTAGGGTACCTGTCTCTTCGGACCACCCGATGTCAGGTACCCCAGTGTTTCTCAGTCTTTACTGAATCGCTGGTTCGTTGTTACTCTTGTTTTCGGAATCTTTCGTTTAAACAATACGAAAGAAAGTGACAACGATGAGGACATTCTTGGTCTAGTCTAGAACTCTCCGACGCTACCGACGGTAGATCAGGTTCCAGAACCAGTGGAAAGCCAAAGACCACCTTATTTACATTGAGAAGACATCGTGAATTACATCATTAACTAATTGGGTATAGTCAGAAAACATAAAAATATTCCTCGAGTACTTTCACTTTCAACGAGTCAACACAGGTTAAGAAACGTTGGGTTACCTGACATCTGACAGGTACCCTAAGAGGTCCGTTCTTATGACCTCACCCGACGGTAAGGGAAGATGTCTCCTAGAAGGGTTGGGTCCCTGACTTGGACCCGGAAGACGAAACGTCCGTCTGAGACATGGTAGACTTGGTGGTCCCTTCGGGATTCCACGAGTATTAATATAGATTGTAAATACGAGAGGTTCACAGAGAAACTTTAGATAGACGAAAGTTAGAACGAGTCCGAAAAGATTACAAACCTTCCTTAACCTATCCTTTTCTACTGAACCGAAAATCGTGTTTTCGGTGGTCTCTTGGAAACCTTGAAAGAGAACACGTGACCACAGAAGACTGTAAGTGAGTCATCCATTTGAGTACATCTTCTCTCGACACAGATTACCCTGACAGACTAGATAAATAAAAAACAATAGTAGAACGTCCCGACAAAAGCCATACATCAGTAAACTCAACGATTAGAGGTCTTTTGACCCATTAGGACACGTCTATTAAAGTTTAAACGGAGTTTGTGGAATTGTTACTGTAAAAGATACACGGTTGAACCCAAAAACGAAAACTCTTATTGATCTTTCGATTCCTCTTTAATAAGAGAAGATTAGTCATTAAATTTACAGAAACCCAAAATGAACCAAAATAAGAAATTGTAATTAAATTTACATAAACTCAAAATAAAGCAAAATAACGATACGTACGTTGAAAATGATGAGACGGTTTTCATACTTAAAACGTGTAAAATTAAATCCGGAATTACACATATACACAACATGTTCGGTTTATTATAATACACACAAAAACCGACTTTTGGTCCTTCGTTCGTAAACAGAGTCTTCGGATCTGACAAAAAACCTCGGGGTTTCTTGAAGGGAATTTTGTTAACGGATCTTCGAAAACTAGAAAATTACAATAACTATTCTATAAAGTAGTGGTAGGGTTATATAAAAATATATGAATAGTAAGTCGTCAAATGTCCAACCGCACCTCTATGATTCTGAGGGAAGGGTCCTGAACGTTCCGACATGTAAGAGACCGGGAACGAAGACGAGTCTTGAGGACCAACTCACTCAATTGAGTACGTAGACGGTGACATCTTTATCTCGTAAACATAATGTTGGTGTCTGTTTTCGATTTTTCTGTTTCATTGGTGTCACTCTATAGTTGAGTATCGGTAATCTTACCGATAATAGTTTTCTCGTCTTTTAGTGTTCACAACCACTCCTCTACCTCTTCAACTTTGGAAACACAGGGTGAACACCCTTACGTGTACCATGTCAACTGTACCTTTGGTCACACCTCCAAGGAGGTTTTCAATTTTCATCGTAATGGTATACTAGGTCGTAGGTAAGACCTACACACAAGTCTTCTTGTCTTTCGTCTCTGAGCCTGTAAACATGTGGGTATAAGTCTTGTCGCAGTAAGTATGATCCGTCCTCCATTCTCGTTGGGTTCACAGGTGGACACCTACTTGCCTATTTGTTTTACACCAGTCAGGTAGGTTCCCTTATAATAGGTCGGCTATTTTCCTTCCGTTTAGACGGTGTACGATGATGTACCTACTTGGACCTCCTGTTATGCACTTCACTTATTCGGTCAGTGTTTTTCTGTTTACGGTAATACTAAGGTACACGTACTCAACGGATCTTGTAGTTCAAATATCTTTACCCCTTTCCAACCAACGATCCTCAACCCCCCTCCGCTCTTACCACTCAACATTATTTCAAAGTTAAAAGTTTCAACTTTTTGAAAGACCTCTATACAACGTGTCGTTACATTTATAGGTGTCGTGACGACTTGACATGTGAATCTCTACCAAATTTACCAATTCCAAATACGATACAGGGAAGATAGTATTACAAATTTATTTATTACGTATAAGTGTAACTTTTTTCGGAATGTTCCAATGGAATAAACAGGTAATACTGGATTATTAAAATACTGATTATTTCTTACCTATAGTACTTCACACTTTTGAACGACCCTTTCTAGCTCCCGTCCTCCTCTTCCCCCGTTGTCTCCTACTCTACCAACGGTAGTGACTAAGTTACCTGTACTCAAACTCGTTTGAGACTCTCTTTCACTTCCTGTCCCTTCGGACCGAACGACGGCAGGTGCCCCAGCGTTTCTTAGTCAGTACTGAATTGTTGACTTGTTGTCGTTGTTTAGTATTATTGTCGTCTATTTCATCTTCTATGTAAGTTCAAGAATTATAAATAAGGACAGAGGTCACCTAGTCAAAACGAATGGAGTCAGACCTCCGGTGGTCAAAATGTCATACAGGTAACCGACTACCACTACCTGTGTCTCGGTGCAGGGGGCGAGGGACATTCCTTCCCGTGTACAATGGCGTCGTCACACGAGTGACCTGTCGGGCGACAGTCGGTGGGACCCTGGACGGGCGACACTTGTCGGTGGAGTGGCCCCAGTACAGGAAGGACCCCACAACCACTGACTCACACTACCCACCCCTTTCGGAAAATCGACCGACACCCCGTGTCCACCAGTCGTGGGAGTAGGGTCTGAAAGAGAGGGACACCGACTCCAAAACAGACCGGACGTGACGCCAAGATGAAGAAAGAGACGGACTCAGATGAAAGTGAAGGAAAGTGTCCATACCTAAGGATTGTTTTTTTAAATGTGGGTTTAAGGTAGAGTCGTAGACTAAAGTCTCTTCTCTTGAACGTTGTATATAGTTCTATGATAATTCTTGCCCCCACCTCCTCCCTACCGCACCCTCAAACCCCAGTCGTCTACGTTCGATAATACATATAAATCCTACCTATTTGTTGTTCCCGGATGACGTATCGTGTCCCTTAATTTAAGTCATGGACATTATCTGGTATGACCTTTTCTTATATTTTTCTTATATATATATATACATATTACCTTAGTGAAACGACATATCGTTTTAATTATGAAAAAATAATACAAATTATGTAAACTAATTGTAACACTTAGTTAATACGATTTTAATTTTTTTTAATTCATGTTAACTAAGTGTTAATTTAACTGAGTGTTTTAATTTTTCTATGATAATTCCAATTACATTTGACTAAGAAATTAAAAATTTGTACTCACTTGTTTAAAAATTCAATGAATCACTTTACTACTTCCGGTAATGTAAACTTCTTATTTTGTTCACCCTCAAGACTTGTCCTTTTAATTCCAGAAAATACGAATTCTTCGTGTTCGACCTTAGTTCTAAAGACCCTCTTTATGGTTAATACCGTCTTTCACTTCTCCTTGAAATTTTTTTCGGAGAACTACTTTCACTTTCTCCTTTCACTTTTTCAACCGAATGTCGAGTTCTAAGTCTTTTGCTTCTAGTACCGTAGACCAGGGTAGTGAAGTACCCTTTATCTACCCCTTTGTCATCTTTGTCACAGTCTGAAATGAAAAAATCCGAGGTTTTAGTGACGTCTACCACTAACGTCAGTACTTTAATTTTCTGCAAATGAGGAACCTTCCTTTCAAAACTGGTTGGATCTATCGTATAAGTTTTCGTCTCTGTAATGAAACGGTTGTTTCCAGGTAGATCAGTTCCGATACCAAAAAGGACACCAGTACATACCTACACTCAACCTGACACTTCTTCCGACTCGCGGCTTCTTAACTACGAAAACTTGACACCACAACCTCTTCTGAGAACTCTCAGGGAACCTGACGTTCCTCTAGGTTGGTCAGGTAAGACTTCCTCTAATCGGGACCCTAAAGAAACCTCCCTTACTATGACTTCGACTTTGAGGTCATGAAACCGGTGGAGTACTCTTCTCAACTGAGTAACCTTTTCTGAGACTACGACCCTCTCTAACCCCCGTCCTACTTTTCCCCTGATGGGTCCTACTCTACCGACCTACCGTAGTGACTGAGCTACCTGTATTCAAACTCACTTGAGGCCCTCAACCACTACCTGTCCCTCCGGACCACACGACGCTAAGTACCCTAACGTTTCTCAGCCTGTGCTGACTCACTGACTTAACTTGACTACTAATTCTTTATGTGTGTATGTGTTAGGTATGTGTGTGTTTTCTTGGTTTGATTGTAATTTTTATTACAATGTTTTACTTATCCTTGGAAACGAGACACCTTCAACGTCTCAAACATGAAGTCCATTTGTAAAGATATGTTTCGTTCATACTAGTCTGTAATTATAAACATACAAAGAGGGTCTAACATTTACATCTGTACTAGTTACCCAAACTTTCTTCTTCTCGATGGGTATGTATAGGATTTTACTAACCTCTTCCTTTACCGTTGAATAAGGTCATAAGAACGGACCCTTTAGGGTACCTGTCTCCTCGGACCACCCGATGTCAAGTGCCCCAGTGTCTTAGTATGTGTTGAATCACTGATTTGTTGTTAGGATTTTGCTACTTATCGAATTAGGTGGTAGTCCGGTCAAGTATCAATGTTCCTCTCCTTCTATTCTACACGCCCTTTCCGGTTCCACCCTCGATGGTCCATTGACTCATCAATGGAAATTTATATCAATAAGGGAAACCTCATTAATCTCGACATAAAGACTGAGAAGAGAGACGGAGATACTATCGAACACCTTAATGTCTTAAAGAGACTCTTTAGGGTGTGTAGACTCTTCAAAAAGGTTTGTAATGTCAGAGACGTCTACACAAAAAACGAGTTTATATTAAATTAAAGATGAAGGGAAACTGAAATAAATACACCTAGAATATCCTGGAAGGTGTACATCTTGTAAGAATTTGTATTTGCATATATTTTGGAAGTTTTAGTCTTCAGTCACCAAACACTAGTACCTTCCTTCTTTTCTACATTGTTGGCTTAATTGAGATGAAGGTAAACCGATAACTTACTCGATTTTTGAGTCGGAAGAAGGTCTAAAAAGATTTGGTACTATTACTGTCGACTATAAATGAGTACGTTACACAGTATACATGAAATAATCCTAATAGAGTCATAAAGAAGTTTTGTTGGACGTTTCTTCCTTAATAATATTTGAGTAGAATGTTATTCCTTTATATGTTGAATCCCCTAAATTTGTTGAACGGATTTCAATATCCCCTACCTTGACTCTCTTTGTCCTTCCTTTGATTCATCGACCGATCTTATATGTAAACTTACATTGGTCGGTCAAGTAGTTAAACGACAAATTAAATACCAAATGTAACATACTTGACCATAAAATTCGTTTACAAGACTTAACATAATGAAACCTAACTATCTGAAGTCAATTTTTTTGATAATCTGTGAATTTAAAATTCTAAAAAAAAAAGGTAATTTTTACACCGTCCGAATAAATTCCTTCTTTTATAGGTTTCGTCAATGTCACTTATTCAACAAAAAACCTACTGAGTGGATTTCCTCTCTCCCCACTCCGTAATTTACTAGGTAGATTAGTAGATTAAAGTAAATGGTCCCTCTACTACCAAAATTAAAAGACTTGAAACTTCAAATGGGTCGAGTAACGGTCTTTGTAGAAACACCCCGTGTCTTTACCGTCTATGTACGGTAGACAGGACGGACAGGAGGGACGGTGTGCGCACCGTCTGTCATGATTATCTAGTGTCGTGGTTGCCTCGGGTCTCCACCAGTCCTTAGACAAAGTCGACTCAGGTATCCTTGGTTTATTGACCTTTCTGAAAACCACTCTTGTTGTGACAAAAACCAGGAGATCGTGAAACCCCCTGACCTTTTCCCCGTAAGTTCCACGTCGAGACCAGATACCCCGTAAATTTTACTCACTAAAAAAAAAAAAATTATGGAACTTGACAGAGTCGAAGGAGAATTTAAAAGATTGGTCCCAACACCGTAAATTCCGTCTCTCCAAAATCCCGTTTTCGATAAGAAAGGTGAAGGAACTAAGGAATAATCCGTTGACCTGTCAATTTATTATATTTGTGTTAGAGTGAATCCGACTATTCTCGAATTATATAACTAGGAGACTGATTATGTAAACGTTGAAATTTCCTTAGAAAATAGACGATAAGTCTAAAGTATTTACAAATACACGGTCTGTACAATCCACTAAAGTCTTAGAGACCGAGAGCCTTTGTGTTAACGTCCAAACCAAGGAAACACCTTGAGGCGTCCGATTGTCCCTGTCAATAAAACTTTGTTCGAAAAACCGTTTGGAGTCTATTGTCGAATGGGTTCCAGGGATTCGAACACCCATCCGTACCTGACACCGAGTCCTGATTTATCTTTACTTACAAGAGACGTCCCTCGTCAGTAATGGTTAAATTACTTGGTCTCAAGACAAATATTGAGACACTTCCTAGTATTACACATTTAAATTTATTCGGTGGTACCGAAACTAAAATTCACAATTATACATTTGATAATCAGAGAAAGATTCAAACTTTCATTTTACATGCTTTAAACTTACACAGATAGTTCAAATGACTGTCCACCGTTATGGGTCACTCTCTGTGGTTATCTTTACGTTTGTCCCAAGGTTTGTTACTGTAACGTCCTAGATCCAGGCGTAACCAATCAATACAAGATAGACGATATCCCAACTTTCACTTTCACAATCAACGAGTCAGTAAAGGCTGAGAAACACTGGGGTACCTGATATAGAGACAGGAACCCTAAAGGGTCCGTTCATGACCTCCCCCAACGGTAAGGGAAGAGGAACACTAGGAGGACTAGGTCCGTAACTTGGGTCAAAGGACGTAACGGACGTCTAAGAAATGACAGACTCAGTGTACCCCAATATCCTAACTACCGAAAGTAATCATTCAATGTAAATTTGTGTTTAAATATATGTGAACGTATACTGTGTAGAAAATTCAACATTTGGTTTCGTTACTTTTACAGGAAACTCTAGTTGAAGTGCCAGAGAAGAGTCTCGAGGAAGACATCCTGACCGAGAAGTAGTCAAGGGAAATAAACGTTGTAAAAGATAACTGACATCTGAAGACGTACGCCCCTATATGACCGGGACAAGTGACGACAGAAAAGTCTCGGATCAAGACACGGACTAGGTATGGACCACGAGTCCTTTACAAACGACCTATTTACTTACTTACTGACACTCTTCATATTGATGACTTGTTTCCTAGAACATAGTCCTGAAGAAAAGGGTACGAATTACTCAAAAAAGACTTGTCGATCAAAATAAATTAAAAAAATTAATCATTTAAGTTAACAGACTAGAGGTCCACTCAAGGTAAACCCTACTTGACTCGGTTGACAGAACTTTAACATGAAAGACTCCTACCTTTTCTAAAAGGTCCACCAGGTGTCTGTTTTTGTGAAATTTCCCTAGTTGTACGTCTAGAAACTGAAGGTGTATACGAGAAAGAGAATTTTAATCAAAAGGACTCTTATGTGTACATTTAGTGGAGATGCCAATACTAGTACAAAGAAGGTGAAAATAACATTTTTCCGTACAAAGGGTGTGTCACATATAGGATGGACCTCACCCTCTTCGAGTCCACTGGTATTTTGGATGGTAGGTTTGGAGTCCCCGTAAGGACTCGTTCTTTGTATCCAAGATATGTAGTAATTGAAAAATATTGATTGTGACTGTTTCTACAAAATTTCTATTGCGATAATATTAAGGGAAGGGGGAAGACTCTTATGAACCGATTTTACACGGAGACTCACTTTCTCATCGTCCATTTAATTATTAGTGAATAACATATAGTCATTTTTTTAAATTCTATAAGAAGGGTCTATAACTAGTTCGTTTGTTTATATTAGTCGTTCTATCATCAAAGGTTTTACAACAATCTTTGTTTCCTCCTACATTAACCCAACAGTCACCTATCTAGTTTTCTCTAAACGTTTGTACAAATATCGTCGTAATAAGTATTATTGAGTCTCAATAATTGGGTTTCGAGGTGGTTGTCATCCCATTTAACACCGTCACCATGTCCGTTTACGATGCATCGTCACTTCTTTTGGTCTGATAGTGATGTGTGTTGTGTGTACGGGCAACCCGACGTTGACGTCTGGACGTTCGAAACAGCAGCGAGTCGAAGCTCTGACTTCTTTCTCGGACCTCTTTTGTTGTGTCTGTCCTTACCGAACAACTTGTCCTCTAGAATGGGTCTCAGGACCTCACTGTGGGAGGGCAAATGTCGTCTACCGATCGTCTCGTCGGAAGAGATGAGCCCCTCTTCCTCCGATGGTAAATGTCCACCTTGACTCCAGTCTTTCTGAGTCAATGGTTCCTGATTAATTCGGGATATTAATTCTCCGAAACCTATCAGTACACCCATTTCGACCCTGAGATATCTCTCACTCTCCTACCAGTAGACGTCTCCAGACTGGCGTGTTCCTGAAAGTGTTAACGTCTCCCATCTATGAGTTCCTAAGGTAAAACTACTTCAAATAGTTGTCTATTTTGACTAAATACCGTGATCTCTGATTTTATTACGATGGAATTTTATCTGTCGATTACCCTTCAAACCGGAAAATATGTCAAGTACTTCAAGAGTATCGTTCAAATGACCTCAACAAACGGTAAGGGAGGAGGTCACCTACGTTACTTGTACTTGAACACGTTTGAGACCCTCTACCACTCCCTGTCCCTCCGGACCGCACGACGCCAAGTACCCCAACGTTTCTCAACCTATGCTGACCCACCGGCTTGTTGTTGTTGTTGTTTACAACGACATTTGTGGCCCTCGAGTTGGGTCACGAGACACTGTTGGATCTCCCCACCTTATCCCATCGTCCCATCCTATCCCATCACCCCATCCTCCCTACAAGTTCTCCCTGTCCTGTATAAATATAAATACCGACTAAGTGCAATAACAAACCGTCTTTAGTTGTGTTGTAACAGTTCGTCAACAGGAGTTTATTTTTTCTTGTTATCACGATTGAAACCCACCTTATATCCGATCCTCCCCTGTATTCTCTCTGGAGGTTTATCTTCCTTTATCAGATTAGAACTAAACCCATCACTAGTGTACCTGGATAGATATAAATTTTAGAAGGACTTGCCATGTGAACTCTAAACATTTGAAATAACTCCAATGTACAATCGTACTTTCTTCTTTGACTAAATAAATCAGTTATTTCAACACGAATACGTGTTACGATTCACGTCGACTAGATTATGACTTCAATGTCTATCCTATTAGTATAGGGTACACTCGGGAAGAAAACGGTATTAATGATTGTGGTTGAACGTGAGGGGATAGTGGTCAATCGCTAGTGATACATTGTTTAGGTAGGGGTTTGAATCACCGAATTTCCTTGTTATTAAAGGGTTCACCGCGACCTCCACTTCTTAGACGGGTGGTTACGTCCTCTGAGTCCTCTGTGTCCAAGCTAGGGACTTAATCCTTCTTGGGGACCTCCTCCTTTACCGTTGGGTGAGGTTATAGGAACGGTTCTTTTAGGGTACCTGTCTCCTCGGACCACCCGAAGTCAGGTACCCAACGTTTCTGAGCCTGGGCTAACACACTGATTCGTGTATGTCAAAATTATGTGAAGGGCTATAGCATCCAGTCCGTGAGTACGTCCGAGTCTACCAGCTAGGAACATGTAGACAAACAGAACTCCCGTCGACAACCACCACAACTGACCATCCTCCCGAGTTCTTCTGAGAGGAGGGTCTGAGGTCGTCTCTCCGACTCTCTCCTCAGTCACCCTACTGACGAACTTCCGGAGGTGCACCGGGGAGACCTCCCCCAGAGTCCCACCACTCTGGAGATTGCACCATGTACCGGTCAACCTCCGGTGCACCCGGAATGCTGGACCGGGACCTTCAGTGTACCACAGAGAAGACTGAGTGAGACGAGTACAAGTTCATCCCGTCGGTATTTGGGGTCGAGGTCCTCCTCCTCACAGTGTCTTAAATGTCAGTGAAAAATTTTTCGTGTTACGTATGAATGTCTGTCCTAGGTTCCTAATAGTCAAGAGGTAAGACTCATAGAAAGAGCGTAGGAAAGGAGAAGAGGTAGAAATGATACCGAAGCAATCACGTCTAAGAGTCAGAGAATAGATATCATGACCCACTACGGAAATCGACCAGAGAACAAGGATCAAAGAGAGGGAAAGTAAACTAGAATGACCTACAATTGACTACACGGTAAGGCACAGACAGTTCGAAAACGATTTTTTTTTTTTTAAAACAAAAGAATTATTTAGACCGAAATAAATGATTGATTTTAAGTTTGAGGAAACGGACGGTCAGTTCCGGGAAACAGTGGATCACGAGTAGATTGAAGGTTTGAATAGAAGGTGCCCGAGAAAGTACCCAAACTTGAAAGTGGTTTGTAGAGAAAGGGTAAAAGAGAGAGGTTTTGAACGGGAAGTGTCTGACTCATACTTGAGTGTCCCAAATAAGACACAGAAGTACCCGGAAGGGCGGGGAGCCGGGGATGGGAGAGTGGGTTTAGAGTGTCAAGACTTTCCAGGACTATTTTGCGAAGGAGACCAACCTGATTCGTACGGACCCGATCTTACGAATCAGGTCGGTCACTTGCAAATACCGTCAGAAGAAACAGTCCGAGACAAAATCCAGGACTTTTGTGTCCGTCTTACTCCAAGGGTCGGAGGATCAAATATTTAGGAATAAACCTTCATTATGACAGGAATCTACAGAGTACTTTTAAGTGAACAAGGAAAGAACACGATGGAAACCTCCACCACATTTACCTCATTGGTTTGTCGGTCCAGGATTTTGACATACTGGACCCCGGAGTCAAAAGAAAAGACATTTCATACTATTATCAGTATGGACAGTGTATCATTGGTATCATTGGTACTTCAAGTGTGTACACTAATTTATATTTTGTGGATCTTATCTCAAACCGTTTGTCAATCTGGATTTAATCGAAGTCATTAATAGTAGTAGTAATAGTGGGGGTAGCAGGAATCAATGTATATAAAAAAGGAGAGGAGAACGGGGTAATCTAATATTTGAATGAAAAAATCTTCACACGTTGTATAGAATCCATAAATACCACAAAACTTTCTCACTCTCGAAAATTCAGTCCGTCTCTACAAACTCAGGTCGAGACGTAGAGTGATTGACAATCTGGAACCCGTTCAACCGTAAGGTATGAAATAAAAAAAAGTATACATTTAAGACTGTCTCAACAGTACCCCTAAATTACACCATTGTAAACATTTAGTAGACCATGAATCCTACACTGGGGTTTACTGTTTCTACCATTGTTACTATTACTACTATTTTATTGACTGTTAAGGAGACGACGACGACGATTCAGCGCAGTCAGCACAGGCTGAGACACGCTGGGGTATCTGTCGTCGGGTTGTCCGAGGAGACAGGGACCCTATAAGGTCCGTTCTTGTGACCTCACCCAACGGTAAAGGAAGAGGTTACGTACTTTCACTTTTCACTTTCACTTCAGCGAGTCAGCACAGGTTGAGAATCGCTGGGGTACCTGACGTCGGATGGTCTGAGGAGGCAGGTACTCCAAGAGGTCCGTTCTCATGACCTCACCCCACGGTAACGGAAGAGACCTGTTAAGGAGTTTGGGGGACATAAATTATGTTATATATTAAATCATATAAGATATATTCATTAGAGGAAAATAGTAAGTGACATTTATCATTTATGGAAATGTAAAGTTGGGTATACAAAAACGGAATAGAAAATGCTAATAATGTATCGGAAAGAAATATACATACACACACGTACGTTCGATTCAGTGAAATCAACATAGACTGAGACACGATGGGGTACCCGACATCGGGCGGTCCGAGGAGACAGGTACCCCAAGAGGTCCGTTCTTATGACCTCATCCAACGGTACGAGAGGAGGTTCCCTAGAAGGACTGGGTCCCTAGCTTGGACGCAGAGTGCAGAGGACGTAACCGTCCGTCCAAGAAATGGTGATCACGGGGGACCCTTCTGGACTATATACACATGGTATTAAATTAGTCAGAGAATGTTTACACAAAGGTTGAAAAGCGTAATATTCGGTGTGACATTAGTTTACTTAATGTATGTGTACAAAGGTGGGATAGAATAATAAAGAAATTCTGTTCACTAATTTTCATTTCGACGAACCTATTTCCTTTATACGAATACCCAAAATGCGTATGACTGACCAATTTAGATGGTAATAAGGAGGTCATCCCTGGTAGAGACAAAGTCTGTAGAAACTTTGTACTCTGAACCTAGTTCCGAAACGTGGAAGGAGTTCTACATAAAAAGTAGATAGGAAAAGTGGACAGTCATCTAGTGTTGATTGGGTACAAAAACAAAGACCAAAAAAAATTCAACATGGACAAAAATAAAGGAGACCTGACACCTGAAAAACTCTCTTTTCAGGAAAAAAGTAAAACCAACACAGGGGTTCAGTGACCAGGTAAAAAAACCTTAGATCTCATTTGTGAAGAGAAAGGAGTCGTTAAGAAACGACGAAATTCCAACTATGTCCAGAATTTGTTTTAGTGGATTTGACTAAAGAATAAAGAATTTCTCACCCACTCTTCTCTTTCTTAAAGTTCACGAGTCTTTAATTTTAAATGAAAATCTTAAAGGAAAGGAAAGCTGACATGGAGGGAAAGAGAGGACAACCATAAAGGGTTCGTCTATCTAAATCTCTTCGACTCGCGACGCGGGTGTCGACGTCTCTTGTCTCTTCTCTACTCTTCCCCGTCAGACCCCCAACGACCCGTTCGTGTCTCCACCGACAGGGTAGAGTGGATTGGACACGGACCAGTCACACGATCTTTTCTCAAACTCTAGGATAACACACGGTCTGTTATTGTGGTCTGAATTTTTACTTTTTCTCACGGTCTGTGATCCGTTTTGCGACTCTGGCTGATCCCACTAAAATGTCTTTCTGTCCTTCTTAACAAGGAATGTTGTCTTGTCTCTTTGTCTTACACTTAAAATCTGTTTTGTTGATTTTTGTGTTAGGTCTCTCTCCTTCGACGTAATCATTTAGTGACATAGACTTTTAAATTAAGTCTGTATTTTCGTTCAAAGGAGGAAATCAGAGTATTAGTGTACCAAGGAGGTCCCTCTAGAATTTTAAGGACACCTACTAGCAAGTATTTCGCCGGGCACATTCACCACCCCGTATTTTTGGTCCACTCCGGGACTACTCGGTCTTTTCTCCGATGAGATAACTAAGAGGAAGTCAAAATCCTCCCGGAATCTAAACACGAAACTCCCACATAGTCGGTCTCAGGAGGTCTCTTTGGATTGGTTACCCCACACAAAACAACTCACGCACGCACATACACACACATCTCTGTCTCTCTGTCTGTGTGTACGTGTCTCTCTAACTTGAACTTCCTTGACCGAATACGTTAACATCTCCGACCGTTCAGGTTTTAGACGTCACACCGTCCGTGGGACCTCTGGGTCCCTTCACGACTACAACGTCGACTTCAGACTTCCGGTAGACCCCCGTCTTGAGGATGAAGGAGTCCCCACACAATCGACGAGTCAGTACAGGGTGAGAAACACTAGGGTACCTGACATCCAGAGGTCCGAGGAGACAGGAACCTTAAGAGGTCCGTTCTTATGACCTCACCCATCGGTAAAGGAAGAGGTCCCCAAGAAAGACTGGGTCCCTAACTTGGACCCGGAGGACGTAACGTCCGTCTAAGAAATGGTAGACTCGGTGGTCTCCTGGTGTCAGAAGATGAGAATTACAGAAGTTGACTAATCTGTTCCGGGTGGGTGAAATACCTCCCACTACACGAAATAAGCCACAGATGACTAAATTTACGATTAGTGTCGGATGGTTATGGAAGTATCATGGTAGGTTTGACGACAGACTGGGCTTTGACTCATAGTCCCGGATTGGTCCGACTGTGTACTTTAATTAGTAATAGTGTTCCCCACATTAAAGAAAAGTTCGTCCTGACAGTGACTCACTTTCCCCTCTTCCAGACCACGGAAATCCGGAAGCCCCACTACTCAGAGACATCCTTTTGTCCTGGACGGTACACCCTCTCAGTCACTGGAGTTCCTCCCGAACCCGTCTCCCTGTGGGTCCGACGGAGAAAGGGCTCGTCTGTCTTATGTCGACCGGTTCTTGGTCGTCCCGGACCTTTCTCTTATCTACACCCCCCACTCGTCCCGCACTCCTCCTCGTGTAAGGTAATCCAGAAATGGACGTCTCTTCTTTTCTTGCTCTACGAGATCCTTCGGGGAAGAGTATGGGACTCAGAGACTTGCGGAATCGGCCCCTGGGGAGGACCCTACCCCCGGTGGTCAGTCGTGGTCGCTCCACTTCCCAGAGATTGACTTCCCCGAAGACTTGGTTGTTCAAGTTGGGAAACAAATTCTCTTCACTGTAGTACCGCCCAGGTGGTACCCCGACGAACCCCAGAGTCGGACGAGCAGTGTGTGACCCCGAGAAAGAGTGACACCCACTAAAAGTGGGTGAACCCCTCGATGTCTTAGTCTAGACAGGGCTCCGACCCTATGACCTGGATAAGGAAGGGTGTGGGTTGTGGCAGTCGGTCCTACAGTTACGACCTCCTAGGACATCAGAGGACAAAACCCCGGAGGAAATGAATTAGAAGTCCTGTGTCTCGGTAAAAATAAGACATTTAAATTTAAAAGGTCAATTAAAAATTTGAAGTATTTCCGATCAAAATTAGTTTCTATAATTATTACTTACAATTTATCTGTACAATTTATAGATAAAGTGTATTCAGGAACAGAGAAGTTTAATAGTGACGGTTTTCCAACATTGAAAGTAAAGATAACTACAGACAATAGAAAGATTATATAGTGTTTTATTTACAGTACAGTGTACTCCGTGGTCCTCTTTTCGTTCTATAGATACATACACAGAAAAATAGTCATTTCGTTGGAAAGACTTTTTGGCGGTGGTGACTGGGGTCGTCTAAAAGGAACGGGTTCTAACATAGTGTGGAAAGTTTGGGTCTGTGTTTGTGTATTATTTCATAATCTTGAAAACCATTTAACACAAGATAGGTAGTCCACTTTATTGACTTGACACTTTATTCACGATAAAAAAGTCTAGGATTTTAAAAGGGACAATTCCGGTTCTGGACCCATGGTAAAGTGTCGACTTATTTGACGGTTACTACCCTGAAGGAACGACCACGTCCCGAATTTTTAAACGAAAGGTTTCGTCCCCTGTACCCAAGTTAGGAGTCGGCCCCTTGATTCTAGGGTACACGACGGTCCGGTTGATTCGGACGCGTGGGGTTTATGACTCGGGTACGTGTTGTTGATCTCTCTTCGGTTACACGGTGTTTAATGTCTGGGAGGTCCGATGTTTATTCCGAACTACATCGGTTTATTTATTTATAAATTTTTTAACGGTTACTATTCCGATACTCAACTCACCTCACTTGCACTCGGAACGAAAGAGATTAGGGTAATTCTGTTTATCCCTTCGACCGTTTTCTAGTCGATATTTTTTGGAAATTGGTGACGGTCTCACTTCAAACGGGAAGGTTCTCTTCCTAAGTGTGACCGAAGACGGAAGGGTCCTCTCAGAAGATTCCTTTCACAACATATCCCAAATAGATCTGGCCTTAATTCGACAACGGAGTTCACTGAGACCTGAGGTTACTTTCGGGAGTGTGGAATAGTCAATCCATTCCGGTTCCGTCATCCTAAGTGTAAAATCTTACCTTATGGTCTGGTACACTGGACGGAGGACTCTTTAGACATACACCAGTTCTTCGTTGTCAATCTTGACCTTTACCTTGTTGTCTGACCAAGGTTTAGTCCTTTCCTCATGTAGTTCCGACATTTACCAGTGGGACGAATAAATTGAACATACGTCTAACGACGACGACGACGATTCAGTGAAGTCAGCACCGGCTGAGACACGCTGGGGTATCTGCCGTCGGGTGGTCCGAGGGGACAGGGACTCTAAGAGGTCCGTTCTTGTGCCCTCACCCAACGGGAAAGGAAGAGGTTACGCACTTTCACTTTTCACTTTCACTTCAACGAGTCAACACAGGCTGAGACCATCCTGACATCGGATGGTCCGAGGAGACGGGTGCCCTAAAAGGTCCGTTCTCATGACCTCACCCAACGGTAACATAAGAGGTACATACGTCTAATGTAGTACTCTTTACGACCCGGTCTACTCGGTTCTTGGTTCTTGGTCCACCTTGGTTCTAACGGCCCTCTTTATAGTTAGTGGAGTATATATGTCTTCTGTGGTGAGAATACCGTCTTTTACTTCTTGATTTCTCTGAGAACTACTTTCACTTTCTCCTCTCACTTTTTCAACCAAATTTTGAGTTGTAAGTCTTTTGATTCTAGTACCGTAGATCAGGGTAGTGAAGTACCGTTTATCTACTCCTTCGTTACCTTTGTCACCGTCTGAAATAAAACCCCCCGAGGTTTTAGTGACGTCTACCAGTGATATCGGTACTTTAATTTTCTATGAACGAGGAACCTTCTTTTCAATCCTGGTTAGATCTGTCGTATAATTTTTCGTCTCTATAATGAAACGGTTGTTTACAGGTAGATCAGTTTCGATACCAAAAAGGTCCTCAGTACATACCTACACTCTCAACCTGATATTTCTTTCGACTCGGGACTTCTTAACTATGAAAACTTGACACCAAAACCTCTTCTGAGAACTCTCAGGGAACCTGACGTTCCTCTAGGTTGGTCGGGTAGAATTTGTCTTAGTCAGGACTCATAAGTAACCTTCCTACTACGACTTCGACTTTGGGGTTATCAAACCGGTGGACTACGTTTCTCGATTGAGTAATCTTTTCTGGGACTACGACCCTTTCTAACTTCCATCCTCCTCTTCCCCTGTTGTCTCCTACTCTGCCAACCTACCGTAGTGGCTGAGCTACCTGTACTCAAACTCATTTGAGATCCTTAACCACTACCTGTTCTTCGGGACCGTACGACGTCAGGTACCCCAGTGTTTCTTAGTCTGTACTGACTCGTTGACTTGATAGTAAGATTCTCAACACATTAGTGTTGTCAAACGGTACTTACCGGAGGATTTATCTTTATCTTTCATTCCACTGGACAAATATGAAAGACAGACTTAAGAGAATCCAGGTCGGACTATAAAAACCAAAACTACATGTGTCCGAAACAAATAAAGGTACCAATAAAACCAGAACTTTAGAGAAATCTGGAAACTAAATGACTAAGGAATATTTATTGTTTTCTATGAATAAAGTAAGTTAGATCTTATATATATTTTTACATCCATAAGTAACGCGGTGTTTACTGACTTTTGTATGGAGTGACGACCTCTTTGTGGAGACTCTTATCTGTCTTTGCAGTCTCTTCATTACGAAGTCCCGACCAACGAAGACCGACTACCATTACGACTAATGTAGAGTCTGTTACAAGTGTCCGGACTACACTTCTTGACTGAGTGACCTTTTTTGGAACTACGACCCTTTCTAACTTCCGTCCTCCTTTCACCTGTTGTCTCCTACTCTACCAACCTACCGTAGTGACTGAGCTGTCTGTACTCAAACTCGTTCGAGGTCCTCAACCACCACCTGTCCCTCCGGATCGCACGACACCAGGTAACCCAACGTTTCTCAGTCTGTGTTGACTCGCTGATTTGACTTGACTTGACTTACAAATATATCCCGAAGGGTCCATCGGTTCACCATTTCTTGGGTCGACACTTACTTCCTCTCCTTTCGCTGTACCAAATCCTTTACCGTTGGGTAAGGTCACAAGAACGGGCCCTTTAGGGTACCTGTCTCCTCGGACCTCCCGATGTCAAGTACCCCAACGTTTCTCAACCTGTGCTGACTCGCTGACTTGACTTGACTACAAGTGTCCGTTTCCAGAGTTATATGGTAGGTCCCCTTCCTACGTCCTCCCCTTCTTGGTTATATCTTTGGTGATTTTACAGTCGATAATCTCCTTATTCTCTTTCTTATCCTTAGTAGTCCCCTAGACCTATTTCCTACAGGTCTCTCCATACCCCTCTATTCTTCTTTTCACAAAACCTCTTGTGTGTGGATCTTGTAAGATCTTCCTGACCGTCAGTCGACACGATTGCGATGACGTGATCCCTCTTCTATTTCCAGTCGTAAGGGGATCGGTAACGAAGCACTCTCACATAATAATTATATACACCCTACACCACGATATTATCTACGATTCTTATGTCTCTTTTAGGTTTTCGATTGAATGGAAGTGTATTGGAAGTTGAAAGTGTACCTCTCTATACTTTTACCAAATTTACGTGACTTCATTTACCGTGCTATTTTAATACACTCTCCTTCTTCCGTCCCTCTCGTCCTCAGTACTTCCAAAGAACCGTTCCCGTTTTCCATTATAAGTCGATGTAAAACTACTCCTTGAAGGTACACCTCTTCCCTCCATGTCCACAATGGTTACTTCCTGCGTCCATTTCCTCACGTACAACCCCCACCACTCCAGTACCACGAATCCCTCCCGTCTCAATTTTCGATATAACGTATAAAGATCACGAATTTTAGTAAGAAAGGAGTATCATACAGAGGACATTTAAAATTTACCTTAAGTCTTTCTCCTTCTTAATTTGGGGTTAATCCTTCTCCTGAGTTGGGATGGTCTTTATGAACGGTTTTTAAAGTACATCGAATTTTTTTTTTAGGTGTTTCAGTGATGCCATATTAGAAAATTCTCAGTGAGATTCCTTTATTCTAGTATATTTACCTTAAACCTCTAAATTTCATCACTTGTATACCGGTAATAAAATCGGGTCACAATTTTTGTGTCACTTACTAAAACAACAACAACAAATTATTCAGTTTCCAACTATCTAAGTTGGTAGGATGTCGGGTACTGTCCGGTGAACACTTGTTGAGACAGAGACTTGGCTGTGAGTCTTCAAAACCGGAAGTAAATCACATCTTTCCTGAGTTAAGAGGTCTGAGTCAACATTAACAAGGACCTTATTAAAGATCCCAACTTTTTTTGGGAATACACCTCGTCTACAAGATTACTTTCTAAAAACATAGGGATGTTTTGATGGAGAGAAGAAGGCATCGTCCCCAATACAAAGTCCCTCTCACACTTACGTCTTGCCGAAACTTTTACTTCGGTTTTTTGGACCTTTCATGGGTATAACCAACTCAATATAAATGTATTATCTTTGGGATCCGTGTATTTTGGAGTCGACGACATCACTTTGATTGTCTGAGTTTTTTAAAAAAGAAGACCCAAGAGAACACACATATATATATATATATATATATATATAAAAAAAAAACCAAAAGTAACTAGAGTGACCTATAATAGGACCTTTTATACCGAGGAATTAAAAAAAGTCTTTTTTTACTTAAATCACTTATAAAAATACAACCCAATTGGTTTCTCTAAACTTTATACCATATGTTAGACAACCACCACCCTGGTCTGTACTCTCCCGTCCTATCTCCAGTAGGTCTAAGTTTATCGTTTTCTGTCTCATTCTTCGTCCCCAAGGCTTGACAAGAGAGACGAGACAGTGATCACTAAACGACACACAGAGAACCCGATCTACGACCCTTTCTAACTCCTCCTCTTCTCCCCGTTGTCTCCTACTCTACCAATCTATCGTAGTAACTGAGTTACCTGTACTCAAACTCGTTTGAGGTTCTCTATCACTTCCTGTTCCTTCGGACCACACGACGTCAGGCGCCGCAGTGTTCCTCAGTCTGACTTGTTGTTGTTTTCCGATACCTAGACCCCTACCCGACGTGGTACGACGGTCACTCTCCGGAGGTACAACGAGAATCTCCAATCGAACATGGTTTGATTGATTAGTTTACTTTGGTAGTTAGTGTACTTTCCAATTATCCTGTCCTCGTCTGTTGCAACTAAGAGTTGTGGAAGAACCTCCCCTCGGTGGGACTTGTCGAACATATCCAACCCCCCTCCGGTCCCATCAGGTGGAAACTTCGGACACCAAAACGTGAGTGGTAACCCAACCTCCATGTCCGGACACCCACTCTCCCTTCCCAAATGTAGACGCCGGTGCTCTAGAAACCCCAGTCCCAACCACGATTGTGACGAAGACACTTCGAAAACAAGTGTCAGGAAGTCCATGAGTTCTGTCTGGTCCTAGGGTGTACCGTTTAAGACACCTTATTAAAGGCTGGAGACTTAAAGTGAGTGGATCAAAGCTACAGTGATGTTTACCTACCACCAAGTAGTAAATTTTCCTTCCTAAATATACGTGTCTCGTCAAAGTTTTCACCTGAGTCCTCGACAATAAGACGTCGTAGAAAGGCGGGTAGTCGAGTGTCCCGAAGCCTCTCCTACTCTTTGATCTTGAACTTCCATGAAAGACGGAACACGTCTCCCGCTCGAAAGACTAACTAGTCGAAATCTCGTAAGGACAGTAGTATGACATTTTGAGACCCGGTTGGTCTTCGGACTCCCCTTTGGGAGACCGTTCTAAGAAATATGTCTAGATGCATCTTTCTGTCTTCCAGTTTGTGCTCCACGTAAGAGACGTCGTCACGGGTCGGTCTTTTTACTCACTCAACCCTTGAGATCACCTTTCTTCGTGGACCTTAACCCAAGACCCTGGGTCCTGATCAGGAGGTCACAGACACAAGGTTTTGTGTTACCTTAGCAGGACAAAAGACCGACCTGGAGGTATCTTTGTACAAAGGAGGAGTCTCAATGAACACCAAGTCCACAATCAACGAGTCGGTACAGGTTGAGAAACACTGGGGTACTCGACATCGGACGGTCCGAGGAGGTAGGTACCCTAAGAGATTCGTTCTTATGACCTTACCCAACGGTACAGGAAGAGGTCCTCTAAAAGGGTCTGGTCTCTAACTTGGACCCAGAGGGTGTACCGTCCCTCTGGTAGACTCGGTGGTCCCCTCGGGTCCATCCAAAGGGATTTCCTCGTCCACCGACTATTATTGACCTATCTAAAATAAAAGTCTGTACTAATTGTACTACAGTCTATTAACCTCCCCAAAGGGACCACCGAGCCTCTCATTCCTTGCGGACGTTACGTCCTCGGGACCCAATCCACGGGCCCAACCCTTCTAGGGGACCTCTTTCTTTTCTGTTTTATCCGTTAATTTTTTTATACCGGAATATACAAATTCAAAGAAAAAAATTTTTACAGAAATAATTTCATTGACAGTTTACCCCCCCCTGAAGGGACCGACAAGTCACCAATACTGAGACGGGAAGGTGAAGTCCCTCGTGCCCAGACGAGTCCCTTGATTCTAGGACACACGGAAAGTCCTATCAGTTTTTCTTCTTCTTTTTTTTGTCAGTTTACTGAGTCACTAACAACCATTCTTTTTCGGAAAGTCCATGTTCGGGAATACGACCCACGTTCATCACGGACCCAAAAGAAAACTTAGATCGTACCGACTTCCAACCGAATAAGGACTCTCCCTGGTCCGAGGTAGAAATTGTGTCAAAGAAAAATAAATAATCATGTAGAAAGTAGGTTCTTTGGTTCTACTTGCTCCGTAACAAAATCCAACCCAAAGGATCCTTTGGCGGGGACCTTATCTCGAAGCACACGTTCTTATACCGTCCCCTCTCGAGGTCCCTAGACACGTCCTACTTACTTCCTGGCACTGTATAGGTGGTTTGTCCGACGCCGACCACGACTGGGGCCCCTCGAGGTCCCACCCCTCTCAGGACGTCCCAGCAAGATCGAACTCCGTTGGTGTCCGAGGTCGGTGACCTATACGCAACGGGGACCCGTCCCCAGTACTTGAGTCCACTCCGTCTCGTTAAGGGTCTCTCCCTGAACTGACTTTCGGGTCTTCGATTGGGAGAGGTGTCGATCTCTCTCAGCACGTCCCCTCCGGTCAGCCACGTAGTACCTTCGGTTGTAAACCGAGAGTTAAAAGACGTTTCGGACCACGTCGAGAAGGGGTTCCCTGAGGAGAAAAGGGTGGTCATAAAACGAGTCAGAAAGACACATCTCACACACACACGCGCTGTGTAGGTCGAAAGTATATAGGTACAGATGACGGTATAACGTACTAGACACCGACATAGATGGGCTCACACGATACGACCCCACGAGTGTACAACACCCGGAAAGACCCACAAGTCTCCGTACGTTTCGGAGGTCGCCCCTCCACGAAAACTTTACTCAAAATTTTCACATAGACTAAATTTCAGAGGACGGTCCGAACCCACACCGGAATTCCTGGTGTCACAGGGATCCTGCTATTCGCTCGTAAAAGTGAGACTCTCGTCAAACACTGCCTAGACACCTCGGACCTGTCCCTGCACCCGAGAGTCTGGTCTCTCTGTGTGTAGAGTAGAGAACCGAGACTCCACAACCGACGGTCTTCGACCCCTCAAGATCTCCGACAAGACACCCCCTGCCGTGTGTCGGAACCAGACCGGGGACTTACTGGGTAAAGGTTTATAAAAAGTGACTACTCCGGGAGTCTAGACGGGTCTCGAACGACAGTTGTGGGGTCTACGGTCTTAAGAAAGACTAAATGACTCCTTCTCCTACTCCGAGACACTCCAATTTGGGTGTACGGGTCCCAGACGTACCGAGAGACGGACGGTCAGACAAAGCGCACCGGGGTAAACAAGACCATATTATCACTTGTAGTGGGGAAAAGTAGGTGTGCTTAAAGAATTAAGCCTACTGCACACTAGACCAAGAACTCAACTCCGGAGAACTGTGGTTTAGAGTGTCCCAAGGAGAATCCGGAACGTTTACCGGAATCCCTCCACCTCGAACAGGTACCGTGCACCGAATTTGTTAGACCTTACCATGGTAGATGTACGGATTACAGGAACCGAGACGGGCGTAGAGGACAGAAAGAGGCGTTCTGTCTGGTCCTCGTTGACCGTAACTTGTATAAAAGGTGATTCCCAAAAAAACCAAACAAACAAACAAACAAACAAAAAGAGTTTGTATGTCCTCATGTTTTTAGTCTTGGGTTTCTGTGTGACCATATTTCGTCTCTCTACGGTCAAAAATGATCCAACAGTAATTAGATCATAATTACCAGATCATTTGAATCATTTCCGGGAAAACGTAAGAAAAGATCTAATTCCGGTAAACCTGGACACGACTAAAAAATTTTAATTAAAGAAACAACTTCCTATTAACGAAATGTCTTAAAATAAAATAAAAAAAACAGTTTGGAGTTGTACTTAGTCGGTGACCATATGTATATAGGGGAGGGAAAACTTGGAGGGAAGGCAGAGGGAGGGGTAGGGTAAGGAGATCCAACTATGTCTCGGGGACAAACTCAAAGGACTCGGTATGTGGTTTAAGGGTAACCGATAGATTAAATGTGTACCTTTATATTCAAAGGTACAATGAGAAAGGTATATAGAGTGGGAGAGGAGGGGAGAGGGGTACAGGTATTCAGATAAGAGATACAGACAAAGAGGGGACGACGGGACACTTATTTGAGAAGTCACGGTAAAAAGATTAAAGACATATACACGTAATCTTACTATAAATACAAAGAGAAAGACTGAGTGAAGTGAGACGTATTGTCTAAGATCTAAGTAGGTGGAATAGTCTTAACTGAGTTTGCGTAAGGAAAAATACCGACTCATTATAAGGTAACACATATACATGGTGTTGAAGAAATAGGTAAGTAGACAACCACCTGTAGATCCAACGAAGGTACAAGATCGATAACATTTATCACTACGTTACTTACTACCCTATATACACTAAAAAGTTAAAACCAAAGGAGTCCCATATATGGATCTTCACCCTAACGACCCAGTACACCACCAAAATAATGATCGAAAAATTCCTGAGACGTATGACAGAAGGTATCACCGACATATTTAAATGTAAGGGTGGTTGTCACGTTCTCGTAAGGGAAAAGAGGTGTGGGAGAGGTCGTACATAACAAACATCTGAAAAACTACTACCGGTAAAACTGGCCATACTCCACTATAGAGTAACACCAAAACTAAACGTAAAGAGATTATTACTCACTACAACTCGTAGAAAAGTACACAAACAATCGGTAGACATACAGAAACCTCTTTATAGACAAATCCAGAAAAGGGGTGAAAAACTAACCCAACAAACGAAAAGACCATAACTCAATATACTCTACGAGCATATAAATCCTTTAATTAGGAAACAGTTAAAAAAGTAAACGATAATAAAAGAGGGTGAGACTCCCAACAGCAAAGTGGAACGAATATCAAAGGAAGCGTCACGTTTTCGAAAATTCAAATTAGTCCAGGGTGAACATATGAAAACAAAAATAAAGGGAATGAGATCCTCCACCCAGTATCTCCTAGAAAAAACTAAATACAGTAACTCACAAGACGGATACAATAGGAGATTCTCAAAATATGAAAGACCAGAATGTAAATCTAGAAATTAGGTAAAACTCAAATAGAGACACATACCACAATCCTTCACAAGATTAAAGTAAGAAAATGTACATCGACAGGTCAAAAGGACCGTGGTAAATAACTTCTCCGACAGAAACGGGGTAACATATAAGAACGGAGGAAACAGTTTTTATTCCATCGGTCTCCACGTTCCCAAATAAAGACCCGGAAGATAGAACAAGGTAACCAGATATAAAGACCAAAAACACACACACACACACACACACGGTCATCGTATGACAGAACTACTGACATCGAAACATCGTATTAGACTTCAGTCCTTCCAACTAAAGAGGTCGAGGTCATAAGAAAGAGTTCTGACGAAACCGATAAACCCCAGAAAACACAAAGGTATACTTAACACTTTAAAAACAAGATCAAGACACTTTTTACGATAACCATTAAATTATCCTCAACGTGACTTGGACATCTAACGTAAACCATCATATCAGTAAAAGTGTTATAACTCAGAAGGATGGGTCCTTGTACCTTATAGAGAGGTAGAAAAATACAGTAGAAACTATAGAAAGTAGTGACAGAATATTAAAAGACACATGTCAAGAAAACAGAGGAAGTCAAGTCAAGTCAACGAGTCAGTACAGACTGAGAAACGTTGAGGTACTTAACGTCGTGTGGTCCGGAGGGACAGGTAGTGGTTGAGGGTCTTAAGTGGGTTTGAAAACAGGTAGCTCAACCACTACGGTAGGTCGGTAGAATAGGAGACAGCAGGGGAAGAGGACGGGGGTTGGGGAGGATCGTAGTCTCAGAAAAGGTTACTCAGTTGAGAAACGTACTCCATCGGTTTCATAACCTCAAAGTCGAAATCGTAGTCAGGAAGGTTTCTTGTGGGTCCCGACTAGAAGAAGTCTTACCTGACCAACCTAGAGGAGTGTCAGGTTCCCTGAGAGTTCTCAGAAGAGATTGTGGTGTCAAGTTTTCGTAGTCAAGAAGTCACGAGTCGAAAGAAGTATCAGGTTGAGAGTGTAGGTATGTACTGGTGACCTTTTTGGTATCGGAGTTGATCTACCTGTAAACAACCGTTTCATTACAGAGACGAAAACTTATACGATAGATCTAACCAGTATTGAAAGGAAGGTTCCTCATTCACAGAAAATTAAAGTACCGACATCAGTGGTATACGTCACTAAAACCTCGGGGGGTTTTATTTCCGTTTGTGACAAAGGTGACAAAGGTGAGAAAGGGGTAGATAAACGGTACTTCACTACCCTGGTCTACGGTACTAGAATCAATCCATACAGATAAGGATCTATAAATTAAGAAAAACAAAACTCTTAATTTCTATAAATTAAGAAAAACAAGGGTCTTACACTCAATTTCACCCGGAATCCTTCGTAGTGATACTTGTTTCGATCACCTCCACTACCTTAAGGTCAACTCGATAAAGTTTAGGATTTTCTACTAGGACACTTTCACGACGTGAGTTATGCGGTCGTTTAAACCTTTTACGTCGTCACCGGTGTCCTGACCTTTTCCAGTCAAAAGTGAGGACAGGGTTTCTTTCCGTTACGGTTTCTTACGAGTTTGACGTAGTGTTAACGCTAGTAGAGTGTACGATCATTTCATTACGTCTTTTAAGAGGTTCGTTCCGAAGTTGTCATACACTTGGTACTTTAAGGTCTACAAGTTCGACCAAAATCTTTTCCGTCTCCTTGGTCTCTAGTTTAACTGTTGTAGGCGACCTAGTAACTTTTTTCGTTCTCTCAAGGTCTTTTTGTAGATAAAGACGAAATAACTGATACGGTTTCGGAAACTGATACACCTAGTGTTCTTTGACACCTTTTAAGACTTTCTCTACCCTTATGGTCTGGTGGATTGGACGGAGAACTCTTTGGACATTCGTCCAGTCCTTCGTTGTCAATCTTAACCTGTACCTTTTTGTCCGACCAAGGTTTATCCTTTTCCTCATGTAGTTCCGACATATAACAGTGGGACGAATAAATTGAAGATACGTCTCATGTAGTACTCTTTACGACCCGACCTTCTTCGTGTTCGACCTTAGTTCTAACGGCCCTCTTTATAGTTATTGGAGTCTATACGTCTACTATGGTGGGAATACCGTCTTTAACTTCTTCTTGATTTCTCGGAGAACTACTTTCACTTTCTCCTCTCACTCTTTCAACCGAATTTCGAGTTGTAAGTCTTTTGCTTCTAGTTCCGTAGACCAGGGTAGTGAAGTACTGTTTATCTACCCCTTTGTTACCTTTGTCACCGTCTGAAATAAAAAACCCCGAGGTTTTAGTGACGTCTACCACTGACGTCGGTACTTTAATTTTCTGCGAATGAAGAACCTTCCTTTCAATACTGGTTGGATCCAGTGTGTCTCAGCCTGTGCTGACTTCACTGAATCGAATCGAATTTATCGTATCTTACGTCTCTGTAATGAAACGGTCGTTTCCAGCTAGATCAGTTCCGATACCAAAAAGGTCGTCAGTACATACCTACACTCTCAACCTGATATTTCTTTCGACTTGTGACTTCTTAACTACGAAAACTTGACACCACAACCTCTTCTGAGAACTCTCAGGGAACCTGACGTTCCTCTAGGTTGGTCAGGTAGGATTTCCTTTAGTCACGACTTATAAGTAACCTTCCTGGCTACAACTTCGACTTTGAGGTTATGAAACCGGTGGATTACGCTTCTCGACTGAGTAACCTTTTCTGGGACTACGACCCTTTCTAACTTCCACCCTCCTCTTCCCCTATTGTCTCCTACCCTACCAACCTACCACAGTGGCTAAGTTACCTATACTCAAACTCATCCGAGATACACAACCACTACCTGTCCCTTCGGACCTCACGATGTCAGTGCGCCAACGTTTCTCAGTCTGTGCTGACTCACTGACTTGACTTGACTTGACTTAGAAATGATAACAAAGAAAGTAAAGAAAAACCAAATAAAGTCGAGCCTAGTAATCCTAAAGAAAGGAAGATGATTAAAACCCAACAAAACACGAAGAAAAAGGTCAACAAGATCCACATCTCAATCCAACAGATAAGTTACAAAAAGAACAAAGAACTCCATCCTAACATGACGACATTTGAAGGGAGAATCTGGACGAAAACGACGTAAGGTATCCGAAAATCAACAGCAAAAGTAACAGTAAAAAAAAAGATCTTTAAAAACCTAAAGGGAAAACTAAAGAAGTTACTGGACAACCAATAAATCTTTCCACAATAAATTAGAGTTAAGCACAAAGAATGTCAAAAAAAAAAAACAAACAAACAAAACATTAACCATAAATCAGAGTATCACAACACCAGTCGCTTCTACAAATTATGTTAAAGTTAAAAGAATTCAAATGACTCCAAACTAAACACTAGGTTCTACACCAGATAGGACCTCTTATAAGGTGCCCGTGAACCCTTCTTCCATATAAGAAGACGTAAACTACGTTACAGAACTTCTATAGTCACTCTAGGTAGAGTAGATTACATAGCAAATTCTGAACACGAAGGAATAAAACAAAACTACTAGACAGGTAACTACACTCATCTCACAATTTCAGAGGGTGATAATAACCCAATTACAATTAAAGAGGCAAATACAGACAATCACAAACAGACTCCAAGAGGATATAACTCACGTATCTATAAATGTTATCAATACAGAAGGAGAACCTAACTAGGGAACTAGTAATACATTATAGGAAGGAATAGGACAGATTAGAAGAAATAAAATTCCAGATAAAAGAGACTATACTCCTAACGATGAGGTCGAAAGAAAACGAAGGGTACACGTACCTTTTGTTTATACACCTCTCCTTTCCTTTCTTTCTTTTCTTTCTCTCTTATCTATACGTTTCAATTTATCTGTATCTACTTCGTCTAAATATATATAATTTCTAATTGACGTTCCCTTTTTCTCGTCATCCTTTCCGTTTGTTTCCCTATTTATATCTTTTTTTTATTATCCAAATTTTTAATTTTTTTATTTTTTCTCTTTTCTTTTTTTTTACTTTCTTTTTTCTTTTTTTCTTTTTGAGGAGTCTTGACGTTTTCGGGTTGTATCTACGTCTCCAAATATTGCTTTTAGTTTTTACACCGACTTATATGTGTATATGTATATATGGGTATTCGTTTTAGTTTGTCGGGTCGTTTTTATTTCATGTTATCTAACTGGACCGATTGTTTCCTTTGGTTTTTAATATAGATGACCTTGTTTTGATTGATTTCGTGTTTGACCTTTGTTTTGATTTCATTCCACGGTTCACTTTCATTACTTTCGTTACGTTCATTTTGATTGTCTATACACCTCTCCTTTCCTTACTTTTCTTTCTTTCTTTCTTATCTATACGTTCCAATTTTTCTCCGTCTACTTCTTCTAAATATGTGTAATTTCTAATTGACGTTCCCCCCCTTTTGTCATCCTTTCCGTTTGTTTCCTTATTTACATCTTTTTTATATTATCGAATTTTTTTAATTTTCGATTTTAATATTTTTTCTCTCTCTCTCTCTCTTTTTGTTTTTTGTTTTTTGTCTTCTCATTCCTTTTTTCCACCCCTTTTTTTCCTTTTGAGGGGTCTTCACGTTTTCGAGTTACATCTCCGTCTCCAAATATTATTGATATCTTTTACACTGACTCCTTTCTTTGGTTTTTTTTTGAATTTTCGAATTAATCTAAAGTGATATATTAACTGTTATATTAACTGTTGATGTTACCCCCACCCCCCTCCCCTTCCCTTTTTTGGTTTTCTTAGATGTCTTGTTCAGTTTTGTATTATTACTTCCAGAAAGAACTTAGTCACGACAGTCACAGGAAAGGGAACGACCCTCAGTGTCAGGTGGAGTAGAGGGATCTTACGGGAAGTTGTGACACGACTAGAGACCTGGACAACACCCTCGTCGAGTCTAAGATTAGACCAGGATGAAGACACACAAGAACGGAGGTTACAGGTGTCGATAGTCTTGATCACGGCAAAGAAAACACCCTCGAGAGTTACTGGAAAATATATAAAGTATCTGTGTCTCAGACGCATCAACTGTTACACCTAAATTAGCCGTCGGACATGTCGACTACCCTTCCAAAACCCAGAAGAAGGAATCAGTGTGACGGGGACCCAAAGTCGACATCAAAATAAAGGTGGAGACGTACACCCAACAGGTAACCCCAAACGAGGACTCCAACGGGACCTCCTGACCCAAACGGGGACACTCCCGGTCCCCACCTCCACCACGTCGACGAACCCAGCGTCCCCAAGACCGTCGTGGTCCATGAGTCCCCCAAACCACCGATCCCGTCGTCCTTTATATCACGAGATCTTCCCATCCTGTTGGTCATAACTGGTTATACGAGGTCATAAGAACGGACCTCTTGGGGGAAGGGGCTGGCTCATCGGACCGTCCGGTGTCAGATGTCCCAACGTCTCTCAGTCTGTGATGACTTCACTGTGACTCACACACGTATCCGTGTGCTGAAAAAAACGGACACCGTCGAGACGGGGTCACTCTCAACTCGTACTTCCACCGGGTCGACGAACCGAACACCCCTGGGACCATCACGGTTCACACGTGTCTGTGTTTGACGGAGACGGCGTCCTCAATACCGGGATAGTCTCAGAAAAAAACTCGGAGAACATCGATCACTAGTCTTCCGGAGAAACCGGTCAGAAAGAAACATCGAAGCGGGGAAGTCCGTGAACCTCCCGAGGGAACAGACCCCAGGAAGAGACAAACCACGTAGTCCGTGTATCTCCCCGGAGGGACTGACCCCAGGATGAGACATCTAACCACGTAGTCCGTCTATTTCCCCGTGGGACCCACCCCAGGATGCGACATCAAGTCACACAGTCCGTAAACTACCCGGGTGAAGAGATAACAAGTCGACGGTTCCGACCGGACTCCCCCTCTCTCCGATACCACTACCGAGGTGACCGAAGCGCACTGAGTCGTTATAGTGGAACGAAGGTGTCGACGGACCGAAAGGAGGTGTCCGTAAAGGGTGGTGCTGGAGGAGGGAGTTTAAGGGTACTAGACAGAGAGACGTCAGTTGTCGTCGGGAACGGGACCCTAACGAGGTGTTAGGGATTTGAGGTCTAGGGTCGGTGACGTGGAAGATCCCCTAGTTGTAGGGACAGGCCCCGTACACACCGACACCGGTCCTGACAGACTAAGAGTAAGGTAAATCCAACGATGTCTAGTCGACAAAGTGAGAGTTCGGAATTTATAAAGAGAAGACTGAGTCTGTTAACGGAGCTACACCCTACCCTGGGGACGAAGTCAAGGGGGTGGGTGGCTCCCGTCCAGGTCAGGATGATTGTGCGGACAAAAAGGGGGATCATGGAACAGGATGGTTCAAAACGCACCCAGATATATAAGAAAAGGCGTCCGGGACAGGTGAGAGTCGACCATAAGACGTACACGAAGACACAGACTTCCACATAAGAACTAAATAGGTACCTCTCTCTACATGAGGTGTAGGTAGATGAGGAGACGGTAGAACAAGGGAGACACGACTAATAATATTTCTTCGATATTACCCGAAGGGATCACCGAGTCTGTCATTTCTTAGACGGACGTCACACTCTGTGGGCCCAAGTTAGGGACCCAACCTTTCTAGGGGGTCTCTTCCCTTACCGTTGGGAGGGAAGGTCATAAGAACGGACACTTTAGGGTATCTGTCGGACCACCCGATGTCAGGTACCCCAGCGTTTCTCAGTCTGTGTTGACTCGTTGAAAGTATACCAGACTCCTCTCCTAATCGTCAGATCGGTAGAAGTTGGTAGACGGGTCACTCTACGAACCACAAAAGGGTCCTTTGTCCTGGCACTTGTGTCGACGGTCACTCCTCTTGGGTGGGACGAAACGGTCACACCACAACGACCACGAGAAGACCACCGTCGATACCCGTATTCCGACCGTAAACCTCTCACAGAGTTGTCACTCTTTACGTGGTCGTAGTCGACGAGGTATCGTCCTCTCTCTCGTCGTGGTGTTCGGTGTCTATTTGTAGAGTTCTTAAAGGGAGGGAGTTTATCAGGGTTCTCAGTAGGTCGGAAAAACCAGCATTCGGGGAACTACCCCATACTGAAGTTTTTTCATAAAATACAATCAAATTATTCTGTATAAAGTCTCCTTGATCAACTAACACAGTTGTCCGTCTTTAGATAAGTAACATCCTTGATCCTGTTGAAGAGAACTTTCAGCGAGTCAGCACAGACTAAGAAACGTAGGGGTGAATGTTATTTGAGAAACGTTAGGATATCTGATACGTCAGGTACCTTAAGAGGTCCGGTCTTATAACCTCACCGATGGGAGAGGGAAGAGGTCCCCTAGAAGGGTTGAGTCCCTAGTTTGGGTCCAGAGGGTGTAACGTCCGTCTAAGAAATGGTCGACTCGGTGTTCCCTTCGGGATCTTATGACCTCACGCATCGGAAAGAGAAGAGGTCACCTAGAAGGACTGGGTCCTTAGCTTGGTCCCAGAGGACGTAACGTCCGTCTAAGAAATGGTCGACTCGATAGTCCCTTCGGGATGTTGAGGAGACTCCAGAGCAGATCTTCTCTACTCCGAATAGGATCATTGCTCGTACGTACGACATACGATTCAGTAAAGTCAAGACAGGTAGGGAAACACTGGAGTACCTGACATCAGGGGGTCCGAGGAGACAGGTACCCTAAAGGGTCCGTTCTTATGACCTCACCCAACGACACGGGACGAGGTCCCCTAGAAGGACTGAGTCTCTAACGTGGGTACAGAGAATTCAGAGGACATAACTGTCCACCCAAGAAATGGTGATCACGGTGGACCCTTCGAGTCGCCTCTCGTATCTAAAGACAAAAAATAAGTTTTACCGTGGGAGGTGGAGGGCAATTACCTTATTTGTTTCTCCGAAAGACCAATGTTAAATCAAATTTAATTAAACTCACCAGAATTTCTCTGTCCTTAAAGACTTTTTTTGTTTTGTTTTGTTTTGTTTTGAATTCTGGTACGAAAAGTTATCAAAGAGGTAGTGTACCAACTTCCTCTTTTCTCTAAAAAAAGTATTCACTTGAAAATTGGATGACACCACTGTCTTCCTCTCGCTCCTCCTCCCCCCTTATCTCTCTCCCTGTGATTTATCCAGAGAAAATACACACACACTTTTTTTTGGTTCAAAGAAAACGTAAAAGTGAAAAAAGAATTTTATGTGGTCGATTGAACTTCTTAATCTTTCGAGGGTAAAAATTAATTGTTTATGTGGTTTTCATTTTCGGTTTCCAATCTTTCCAGGAACGTTTCGGTCGATCATTGGAAGAACAGAGTCCAAATTTTTAATTGCCTTTTACGGTGAATGGGAAGTTATTTTTGTTACCTAACAGTAAAACCAAAGGTTCGTACAAAAAGATATGTCGAAGTCTTCTGTCAAAAGTTAATTTATTTACTGAGTGAACTTTTACTTTTCATAATCTTCCCGGTTTTCTTTTCTTGCCTCCCCAGTCGATTGACAACGATAAGAGGACTTAATGAATGGACCACCGAAGTCCTCTTCTCACTCCAGAGTCCAATTCGAACGGTACCTATGTCTTTTGACAGTGACTCACTACAGAGTGGTCTTGACCAATCTGGTCACTAGTGAGTCGTCATTTCTTAGACGGACGTTGCGTCCTCGATGTCCTCTGTGTCCAAGATAGGGACCAAACCCTTCTAGGGGACCTACTCCCGTACCGTTACGTGAGGTCATAAGAACGGACCTCTTAGGGTACCTGTCTCCTCGGACTATCCGATGTCAGGTACCCTAACGTTTCTAAACCTGTACTGACTTCGTTGAATCGTACGTACGTACACTAGTGGATTTTTTTAAGTCAGTGGTAGTAGGGGAGGTCGAGAATTGTTTGATGATCTACTGCACACTTTGTCTGTAATAATGGAATAAGTACTTGAGTTGGATAAGACACGGTAGAACAGGAGACCAGGGTCGACCTCCGAAACCCTTTCTCACGTTCTCCACTCACATACGTCTCCCGTGGAATCAACCCTAGTTTCTGAACAGAAATGTGAAAGTGAGTGGACAAAACTATACTGTCGAAGTCTACTAGAAAGGGGCTCTCGGACCGACACCTTGTTCGGTAGAATCTCTTCTTTTTTATTATTATACAGGTTTTGATACTCCATTTCTCAAGATTTGACCAACAGTCGTCGACGAGATAGTAAACAAAAGAGAAAATCGTAGGAAGAAAATATAATAAAACTTCTAATCGGAACCAGGGTAAGCTCTACGACACGTTAAGTCTCGTTCCTGACGACCTCAGTTTTGAAAAGAACCCTATCTTTCGTTGTTATACCTTTTAAGGGACAGAAAAAATAGAAGTCGGGTTAGTACTATAAAGTTCCCCCTTTACATTATAACATTACTTTATTTGCCTTTTTACGTTTAGACTGATAATTTCGGTATCAATCTGAAACGGGTTTCTAAAACTCTGAGAGAAATAATACCTACTGTCATTACAACTACCGTGTACGTGCATAACAGATTTTAAATGAACAAGGTTTCTGGACCACTTTAGATAAGTTTCGGGCTAAAGACACAGGGTACCTTTAGGTGAGAACCCCTCTCCTACCCTCCTACCAAGAGTATGGAGTGGTTACAAGGATGACGTCCAAGGGTGGAGACGACTGAAACCCTCCAAAAGCTACTAGAACAGCGAAGTACGTTCGACAGTGAGAAAAGGTAACGTGACTGGTCACACCTTGAGCCGAGGAAAGACACTATCGGTGTTTTTGATACGTATATTTAGGAATACACATATCTGAATTACAAGGACCTGAATTAATAAACGTAAATCCTAATTTTGACTCTTTTAAGTTGAACACTTTAGAAGTTTTATGTGTCCGTCTGTATCGATTATTATACACGATTCAGCGAAGTCTGTACAGACTGAGAAACACTGCGACACCTGACATCGGGAGTTCCAAGGAGACAGGTACCCTAAGAGGTCCTTTCTTATGACCTCACTCAAAGGTACGTGAGAAAGTTCCCTAGAAAGATTGGGTCCCTAACTTGGACACAGATGGACGTAGAGGACTTAACGTCCGTTTAAGAAATGACGACTCGGTGACCCTTTCGCGTCGATCATTGTATTACTCTTGGTTTTATGGGTGTAGGTCTGAATGTTTAGAATTGAAGGACAGTAAGTAAAAAACCTATGTAGTAATATCTATGTCAATTCCAAGGTCAGGTTCAGGGAGGGCCTAGAACCAGGAAAAGAAGGAAATAATGTACCGACGAGAGTATTTGACAAATAATAAGAGTACCGACGAAAATATGAAAATGAGTATATACATCGTTATTAATCGTATCTACTACGAAGTACCAAAATTGAAGTGTACTAACTTGACATATATTGTAAGGAATCGAACCGACAAAAAAGATAGGTCACAACTACGTGTGTCGAGACCAAGTAAGGAACCATCGGTATACCATAAGGTAATATCGTTATGATTCTCGGTGGTTACCTACGAAGTGGAGGAGGGTCTCGGAATTACAAGAATGAGGGACGACTGAGACTGTAAAGTAGGAAAATTAAACAAAGATAGTGAAAAAACGTATTTTATAGGAGACAGTGAACTTTAATAGATGAAAGATAAAAACCAGTCAAGTCGAGAAAAATCGGGAACGTGGATTTGAGTCGAGGACAAAGTAGAAACGTACACGTTAAGGAAATGCCGTAAGACGTTCTGTTTTGGTTGACTTGGTTGGAGAGAATTGTCCTGGGTCGGGGTGATCTTCCACTAACACTAACACTTTCCTTAAACTAAAGAGGGACGGAAACCTTTTTGAGTCTCTTGTTACTAAACGATATAGAAAACCAGATCCCCTAGTAGTACACTAATTCTCTAAAAACAGAATTTCTTATTTTATGTGACAAGTAAGGCAGTTGTTAGTGTAAGTCTTTACAAATGGACCGTGACATGAGTCACGACCTTACCAGTGTTTCTACTTGTCTTAGATTCCTTGTTAGTTCGATCAGTCCCTTTATTTGGGAATTTGTGTATGTCATGAAATTTTATGAAAGAAGGTTCTTACCTTGTCTCACGACACCTTTATGACTCTTTTCTTCCAATTAAAATAACTCTTTCGAAGTCTTTTCTCTGTCGTCGTCCTTCTTATTAACGAGATCGTCGTTCTCGGACCCTCAGATCACACCAACCCTAACCGTTCCTTAAACCACCGGTCTAAAGTCTTAGAACCCTCCTTTTTAACTCTTCGTCATTGTTCCTTCCATCTGCCCACGGTCCAAAACGCACCAACATACGGGGTCCGAGTCGACAAACTTAAAATTCGATATTAGTTACCCCTGGGTGTTCTTATATTTTTTACTTTCGTAATATTATAATTTAGACCCAATTTTTTTTTTTTTTTGGTCTGGTCGTCAACGTACATTTGAACCTCTAGTGAACCCAGTAACACCACCACGAGGTTCCGTCTTACGCCTCCCTGACTTGACTCCCGCCACCCCTCCTATCTTCCTTTCGTTAAGTCCTTTAAACTTTTGTACAGTCCTGAGTGGTAACAATTTGTCTTTCTACCGGGATATAGACACTCGCTACTTTCTTTCTTTTTCAATTTTTAGTTTTCTTAGGATCGATCGCTCCGGTCCATCCAGTTCTACGACAGGAGGTTCCTTTCCTACAACCCTTCTGTCTACTCAGAAACAACCTTCCAGTACTTAAACCAAATCCATTGAAATAATGTACAGTTCACGAGTATTCTTTGGTCTACCTCAACAAACACCAGTCACCTTAATACCGGACCGTAAACCTCCTTCATCCTGGCTTCCCTCTCTAAACCCCCTCCCAAAGTTATAACAAGTTTCGTCGTCTCTTTGGACCCTTCTACTTAAGTCTTATGTTCCGTGAACGATAGTCCCCTGGGAAGTCCTATAACCAGTTCTCTTTTCAATCATTGTTCCGTCTTCTCCAAAACCAACTCATTCACCTCCGACCACACAACCTGTGACTAGTACCGGAACGTTAATAGACAAGAGGGTCAGAAGGAGTCGTTGTCTTGAACCCAAAATAAATCCCTCGGTACTCGTAGGTCCCTGTCGGTGCAAACAAACAAGACCGGTTACCCTACATATACCTTTAAATGACCTCTAAAGACCCCTTCATAACCGTAGGATGATCCGTGATGAAGAAGAGAAACGAGAAAGAGGAAGAAGAAAGGGTCTGAAGGATCTTGTGGTTCACTCCGGTGTTCTTACCCCTACCTACGGAGGTACAAGTCCTACGACCCCTTCTACCGTAACGACTCGTTATCTGCCGAGACCGGAGAGACAGGTCTTTCAAGAACGATACATTCTGGTTGTCGTACATAATCTATTGAATCTCTATATACTCAACCCACACTAAAATAGTGGTCGTCGACTAAGGGGCCCGTAACCGTTGTCTCTTAGACTCAGAAGTTTCGACTACCGTTCTAACCGGACGGGAACGAAACTTACGAACAGAACACCTACGGACGTACCTTTGGAGAACACTTTCGACATTTTTACGTCTGTGGACTAGACGAAGGACTCTTTAAGCATACGTCCAGTTCTTCGTTGTCAATCTTGACCTGTACTTTGCTGTCTGACCAAGGTTTAGTCCTTTCCTCATGTAGTTCCGACATATAACAGTAGAACGAATAAATTGAATGTACGTCTCATATAGTACTCTTTACGACCCGATTTTCTTCGTGTTCGACCTTAGTTCTAACGGCCCTCTTTATAGTTATTGGAGTCTATACGTCAACTGTGGTGGGAATATCGTCTTTCACTTCTTGATTTCTCGAAGAACTACTTTCACTTTCTCCTCTCACTTTTTCAACCGAATTTCGAGTTGTAATTCTTTTGATTCTACTTTTTTAACTAAGAAAACTTGACACCACAACCTCTTCTGAGAAGTCTCAGGGAACCTCACGTTCCTCTAGGTCGGTCAGTTAGGATTTCCTTTAGTCATGATTTATCCGTAACCTTCCTACGGCTTCGACTTTGAGGTTATGAAACCGGTGAACTACGCTTCTTGACTGAGTGACCTTTTCTGGGACTACGACGCTTTCTAACTTTCGTCCTCCTCTTCCCCTACTGTCTCCTACTCTACCAACCTACCGTAGTGGTTGAGTTATCTGTACTCAAACTCGTTCGAGACCCTCAACCACTACCTGTCCCTTCGGACCGTACGACGTCAGGTACCCCAGTGTTTCTCAGTCTGTGCTGACTCGTTGACTTGACTTGACTTGACTCCCCGTGGTGAGATCCGATTGATGTAGTCGAATAGACCCTTACCTCGAACCCTTAGAAAATTGTATGAAACAACAAGTCAACGATTCAGCACAGATTAAGAAACACTGGGATGTATAACTTCGTGCCTTCCGAAGGGACAGGAAGTGGTAGAGGGCCTCAAACGAGTTTGAGTACATGTAACTCAGTCACTACGGTAAGTAGGTAGAGTAGGAGACAGTGGGGGGAAAAGGAGGACGGAAGTTAGAAAGGGACGTAGTCCTAGAAAAGGTTACTCAGTCGAGAAGAGCAGTCCACCGGTTTCATAACCTCGAAGTCGAAGTCGTAGTCAGGAAGATAACTTATTAGTCCTAACTAAAGGAAATCCTAACTGACCAAACTAGAACGACAGGTTCCCTGAGAGTTTTCAGAAGAGGTCGTGGTCAAACTTTCATAGTCAAGAAGTCACGAGTTGGAAAAAATACCAGGTTCGCAATGTAGGTATGTGTTGATGACGTTTTCGGTGTCGAAACCGATATGTCTGACGTGTGATTCCAGCTCTTTATGTCGAAAGTAAACACTATGGAGACATGATGAAAGTCAGTACGCACATCAGTACGTACGGGTGTTGATACCCGTCGGTCACTTTCACTGAAACACAGATAATGTGACCCTACTCTTAATATGGATATAAACCTACGTAATTTTTATTAATTTCCCCGTTAATTTTCAGATCTCCAGTTCTTTCAGTCTAAACCTACGACAGTACGAGATTGAAGTAGGATATTTCGTAGTCACGAACCACTGAAATTTTTGAGACTTCCTTACCCTCTTACACTCCGATGACTTATTAGTTCCCTCTTATTCGTTTCCTGACTTAGAAGAGTAGAGGGACCCGTAACTCGGATGTCCGTGGTACTATGAAGACCCTTCTGTCAGTCTTGATAGGGGTATCTCCTTTCCCTTTACCGCCCTGTCTTCGACCTCAACCTTCGGTCGGTCGACCAATCAATGTGGTCCATACAAAACTCTTTACTCAGTTTAAAAATGTTGTGATCTATCAAGAATAAAACTCAGTGATCTCTTCTAATAATGTATAAAGATGGGTGGTAAAATTAGGAATTTATTGTTCTATTAAATTTTTTTGAGAAGAAAATTGGGTCCTTGTATTCCATTGTAGATCGTTCATCAAATACAACTGAGACGTGTTGTTGGTTTTCACCCATTTCAAAACACCAACAAATAAACATCAAAGAGAGAAACTTATACGTAAGACTCCTTGAGAAAAAAAAGTCATACACACAACAGGCTTACCTTTATAAGAGGTTTCATCATTGCAGTTCTATTCTGGTTCTATTTCGTGACCGTAATAATACAAGCCGTCGTAGGCGTCATAAATGTCACTTTATCTTTACTAGTGTGATTGGAGTGCCTTTTACCGTTTATGAGTGTCCAACAGTCGTTTCTATACACTCAAATTGAACAGTTCACTAAGATTCTCGTGAAACACTTTTGTATTTAAGGGAGTACCCGAAGGGTCCACCGTGATCACCATTTCTTAGGAGGACCGTTACGTCCTCTGTGTTCTCTACGTCCAAGTCAGGGACCCAGCCCTTCTAGGGGACTTCCTCCCGTGTCGTTGGGTGAGGTCAAAAGAACGAACCTCTTGGGGTACCTGTCTCCTAGAACCACCCGATGTCAGGTACCCCAACGTCTTTCAGTCTGTACTGACTCGTTACCTCGTGTAGGTGTGTTTAAGCGAGTGTCTCGTGAGTAGTTGAAGTGAGATCATGACTTCAGAACAACCCCCCGTCCTTACTACTACTAATTTCCGACTTTGTGGTCATTTGAGGAAATGTCGATGTTTTTACCCTTTTGTGTTACGAAATCCGCTTTTCGATTTTTGTCTGAGGAAAACCACTTTACTTCGACAAACTTATCTACTTTGATTAGCAAAAATAACTTTGGTAGACGTCCCACCTTACCCTTCAACATATCTTTGCAGGACTCTCTGAAGACAAACGAAATGAAGTCATTCTTCTCCCCTCTCTCGTGTACCTCGAACAGAGGTAGATAGACTCTGAAGTGTTTCGTTCTTCCTTTCACTACCACCTCCGGTTGGACACGACCGTCGACCGCTGGACCGAGGGGCCACCAGGTACACTTCTCCTGCTTACGAGACGTTTACGTTGTGGTCTGTGGTAAGTTCTTCGACCGTCCAATTTGTCTCGTCGTCTTAGAAACGGGACATTCTCTTCCTTCTGCTCTCTCTCTCTTTCTCTCTCCTCCTCTCTGTCCCTCTCCCTCTCTCTTTGGGGTAGATTGTGAAGACGACACAACCAGACGACTTTGGTGTAGAACTTTGGTCCACAATTTTTACTGGGTTGAGTTGTCACTCTTACCGAAACATCTATTCACATAAAACATTATGATGAGCCTTTGACGTCAAAGTAAATTTATCTGGTAAGAAGGAAGGAAGAACATACTTCTAGAACGGTCCTGGTCTAAATCCAAAGCCACCCAGATGAAACTACTCTTTTGTTTTTGTTTTGTTTTACGTGTTATGAGGTACCTTGACCAATGTTAAATGCCTCTCTACCTAAGATTCACCAGAGGAGTCTGAAACCTTTGACCTATTTTGATCCGGTTTCCATTTAGGTACTGACAACCACGTTCATCGAAAGTATTCCATGTTACACATATACAAACTCGTAGTGTGGTTATTACGGCTCAAAGACCTTACTGAAATAGGTACCTGGGTCGTGGGACCCCCACCAACCGCAAGAGAGGAAACAGGAAGGGGAACCAAGAACACGTTGGTGTCGTCTCAGGAACTGTTCCGTGACCCGGGAGTGGAGTGACAACCGAAGTAGTCAAAATTAGAAACTCAATCAAATAAGGAGTGGAAGGTATGACGAATGAGTATACTACCCTCTCTCACTTTGGATACTTTGATACTTCTTTTCAAACGGTTTACGAGAGGACGTTTTGTACGAAATTCATTGGACAACGGGGACGGGAGTGGGACCTAAAAGTACCAAAGATAATCTTTACTATAATGAAAAAAACTTGATTTTCCAACTACGACATCAGAGACACGAAGTAAACTAGACGTCGTCCCACGAAACTCGAAGGGACCACCGAGTCACTATTTCTTAGGTGGACGTTACATCCTCTGTGTCTGTACCCAAACTAAGGACCCAACCCTTCTAGGGTACCTCTTCCTCTACCGTTGGGTGAGGTCATAAGAATGGACCTCTTAGTCTGTCTCCTCGGACTTCCCGATGTCAGATTTCCCAACGTTTCTCAGCCTCTACTGACTAACTGATTTATTGTTGTTGTTCTCCACGAAACGGAGGTCGTTACCGCGGTGGGGAAGGCCCACTCCGATTCCTTGGTAACCTGGTCCGTCTCACCAATGTAAAGGTGTGTCCAGTCACGTACCGGAGTAAAGACCCGTCCGTCAGGGATGTCGTCGTCGAGAATGCGATCTTTTACCTGTGTCTTGGGTATTCAGATCCCGATAAAATCCTGAATCTTGTGAGCCACTAATACCGGTATCTAATTAAAAATTCGCTCGAGACGACAGTCTAAAGGGAAACTAGTAACGGACCCGTAGTCGTCGGGGTCCTTGTTTGTGAGACTCGTGACTCGACCGGACCACCCAGGTCACCTTAGTACTTTGTGTCCTCACGGAAGACAAGAGTTGTCACTCAGGGAGGTAAGGAGATGTACGTCCGACTCACCCATAATAAGGTGGGTGGTAGTCCCACGCACCTAATCCCCGTTGTAAGTACCTACCGACACCTCCTTACCGTGGTAGAATCTCGACTGGTGATCCTACACAAACAGATACGGACCCTCAAACTGGTCTAAACTAACATTAAGTTTACAGTCCGTAATCTGACGTAGTTATTATCTCTGAAGTTTTCTCTCAATAAACCTCGAATTTGCAACTGTTTGTGGACGAAATTTACAGGTAGGACTTTCGAATCGAGGGTCCGGTCAAGGAGGGACGGGTGGGGGGGTGTGTGTCAAATTACCTTTCACGGTCGTCTCCTTCCCAATTCTCTGTTGTAACAGGAGAACGTAGACGAAACGGACAACGTTGACCTTTTCCAACTCTAATTAGAAGCATTTTCGTCAGTATAACCTTTCTGCTTACACCGAAAGTGGTATTGTGACCCGGGAAATATCGGACTACAGATTGACGTAACCTTACAATAAGAAAGGTAACGACAATACTGACACGAACCTAAACTTTGATGACCCAGAACAAGGTCATGTTTAGAGATAGACGTGAGAGAATGCTTGAAGTTTTGTAGGGACGGAATAGGATGTCCAAAGGTGACTTAGTTCTACACTCCTCATAAGACATAGGATGGCTCACCGAAGTAGTGGAAAGCCTCAAGGTCCCCCCTAGGGGTCCAGTGTCCCGTGTCCACCGACCGGTCGCCCCTCGAAAAGGAGTTCCAGGGTGACACCCCAGAGAGGGGTCGGAATGCCGATTATGCCGCATACCCGGTCAGACTCCTCTGGTTTGTAATAAAACCTTTAGACCACCACGATTCGGAAACTAGCGGCTAAAGATTGACAGAACTTTTGGAAATCGGAAGGTTGTCAACGTGCGACACCAAAACACAGACACACTCCACTGATTGTCGCGTCCGTGAGAACACACCCCTTGCATAAGTGGGTCGCGGGTTTGGTGGATGGCCGAAGGCCGTCGAGAATAGTCGGGCCGGTAGCCGGTGCTCGACTGTAAAGTCACGAGTCTTCGAGGGATGGGGGTGGAAATTTTTTTTCACTGTCCTCCTCTTTTTCCGAGTAAACCGTTATCAAACGAGAACGAAAAAACCGGACCTCTTTCTGTAACTTTCACCATCTTCTAACAAATCATTGTCGACCGCTCGTGGTCCCACACTCCGACTAAAAGTCTATACTGTCCGTGAATGTCCTTACGACGGTCTATGTCGACAAATTTTCCGAATTATTTGTCGTTCAGTTATGATTAGAAACGGTTTAATTAGAAAAGGGACTGTCGGGTAGTCTCGTTAATACAAATCCGAATAACATTTGTGTGTTAACAGTTTGTCCCTGTGACGTCGGAATTTTATGATATCAAACCAAAAATCAGAGACAAACCCTGACTAAAAAAAAGAAAGACATGTATCTTAATATTCAGTAAGGTAAAGTAAAGGTCAATGATAAAAAAAAAAGACCGGAGTACAGTCGTACTTACTTTAAAGTGAAAGTTTACAGAAACGATCGTTCGACAATTATGTTACTCGCTACTACTGTGGTCTCCTCCGTGCGACCACACACACCGATTGTTCCGTGTCAAGGCTGGTCACGGTTGTACATTGTCCGGTGACAGGAGTCGCCAGAGGTCCAGGGTCCTGTTCTTAAGCAGAAATGAAGGATGGAGGATGTTCCATTAGGACAAGACCTATGTTTCCTGTTCTACAACCGACGCATTCTTTTTTCTTTCGTCTCAGAGTTCAGAGACGTCTGCACACGAGATCTCGGTTATGTAGAACCAAATCTTCACTGGGGAGGGAGGGGTGTAGGGGACGGAGGGAGAAAGTTCTGACACTGTAGTCCGCCGAGGGGTGCGGGAAGGATGTTCGTTATCAGAACACACTCCCTTCCGAGAGGATATGACCCTGGACCAAGATTTATTTGGATGCCTTTAGAGGAAACTCGTAGAAGTTTTTTTTTTTCTGCTGCCAATCGTCCTCCCTTTCACCCCCACCCCCCAACCTACTTAATCCTCTAACCCTAACTGTATATATGTGTGATATATCTTTTGTCTATTGATTATTCCTGGATGACACATCGTGTCCCTGGAGAAGAGTTGAGAGACATTACTGGATATACCCTTTTATATTTTTGTCACCTATAGACATATACATATTGATTAAGTGAAACGACATACCGTCTTCGATTGTTCCGTACCATTTAGTTGATATGAGGTTATTTAAAAAAAAAATTCAATTTTTTCCTGGTGAAGATTTTTTTTTTTTTTCCTGGTGAAGAATGGAACCACATTACATTCATCTCGGTTCCTTTGCCTCAGAAAATGACCGAAGTAGTGCAGTATAAACGTGAACCATTAATCTTCTTGTTACGTCACAGAATAAGTAGTCACAAATTAAGTCGTAAGATATTTGACCCGAGGACTTTAAAGAGAGGACGAGAGCCGTGAGGGTGAACAGACTGTGGAAAAAAAGAGGAACCGAAGAGTAAAAGAGCTACACTGATCTCAGATAAGGTAAAACATGAAAACATTGATCTTTGAGGACAAACTAATACGTCTGGTTTTCTGATATCGTATTGAGTAAGGCTTTAAGAAAGAAAACAATTGGAATCCAAAGAATTACTTTTTAAAGGTAAGAAGAAGTGGAGGGTTAAGAATAGACGTTACAAACTACGGGAAGATATAAATTTCTCGAAAATTTAGCAGCTCCCGTATAGTATATTACCGACAACTCCCATCAAACACTACATCGACCACAAAGATGAATAGTAACGTGAATAACACGTGGATGATACATGTTACACCTCTTCCTCCCCCGTTGGGTGAGGTCATAAGAACGGACCCCTCAAGGTACCTGTCTCCTCAGACCACCCGATGTCAGGTACCCCGGTACCTCTCAACCTGTACTGATTTCACTGAATCGTGACGTACGTTACTGTAAGGTTCAACGAAACCTTGAGTGAGACAAAATCCTTTTGTCTCTCTAGACATGACAACCCACTGAGTGTACTTAAGTAAGTAATCCACTGAGTCACATCATTCACAGACTCCCAATTTAAATACTACACTTAAGACATGGAACGGAACGGTAGTAAAGTTACAAGCCGGTAGTCGTTTTGTCCACCTAAAGAGACAAAGACATCAATGGAATTTTACTCTCAATACTTACCTTATTCTTTTACGTCTAGTGTAGGGGAAAGTTGTTTATTTGTAATTCTGTTGTAGATACACATTGTTTTGAAAGTACAAGGTCGTCTATCAGATAAATAATGTTTAAAGGTGAATTAAAAAAAAAGATATTGTTTCATTATCCTACAAATAACCCCAAAGGATCTTAGACCTTTAAACTTTATAAGAAACAAACCAACTTGCATCGACAGGCCCTGACTGACCTTCACCCCTTGGACCATCTGTTTGTTGTAATGAAGAGACCCAGAAAAGTGGAGTCTGAATCATTTCTTGAAGATTCAGTTAAACTTTAATATGACTGTAACATCGATTTTGGGGTAGTAGAAATTAAGGGTTGGTATGACCCACCTTGGTATACTTCAACGGTAAAAAATCCACTTTCTCAGCATGTATCCGTTAAAGTATACCAAGTCAGATTAATGAAAGTTTGTACACCTCGTTGAGAAAACGTTTTCTGTTCTCCAGGTGTCCTTTCCTTTTGACTGACAACTACACGAATAGAATTTAAAACTTAAGTATTTAGTTTTTGTTAAAGAATCATTACTTAGACTCAGTCCTGTGTGCCAAGAAACAACAGTATCGACAACCACCTAGTGACTACGGAACTAGTCTTTCCTGAGTAAGAGAAGTTCCGTTGTTCCATTTTTACTAGGGTCTCTGGTCGAAAGTAGGAATCGGTGCAAACGATCAAACTGTTTGAGCTTCAACAATACACTGACTAAAAGGTAACAGTTGAGTGAGTGTTATCTTACCGTTAACCCCAAAACCTAATAAAAAAGAACACCTGTAATGTCTCTGTTGAGTTGGAAGAGGATCCACGATAGTCTGGAAAAAAAGCTAAATATTGACACTGAAACCACACAACCCTTTCTATAAGATACAAGTCGTGATAGCGGTTCAGAGAGTCTTACGGAAAGGACCTCCAGACCCTTAGGGTACCTCTCGATGTATTGTCTTTTGAGTCACCTGTGGTAGTGACAAGGAATACCAATGTTCGACCTCGACGACCCGGGTCCGACCTAAGACCGAAGGACTTTTCACCTCCCAAAGAGTCCGTTGTAGACTGTCTCCTACAAGAGTCACAAAGTCCTTCCTTGTGGACACCGACCCCAAGTAACGAAGACCCGGATTAGTGAAGACGGTACTTAAAACCCTAGAGAGGAGACCGACCCACACAGAAAGTCTCTGACTACCTACAAGTTTATCTTATGCCAGTACGTAGTGTACTCAAAAATAAATACTACATAAAAGAAAATAAATTAAACAAAAGTGACAAAAACCACAACTCATAGTTGTGAGAGAGATGGGACCAACGTGTGGACGAGATCTTTTTGACATTTGTTGTAACATGAAAGGACATCTTGGGTGGACAGTTTCGACCAACAAGAATAGGACCATTAATCAAAGAGTCAAATCTGAACTGTGTTCACTCTTACAATGAAATCGTATTATATTATTTATTTTCTGTAATCCATTAATCATCACGACCATATAAAGATTTTATGATTTGTCTGTTTGTTATTTGACACTTGAATTAGTGTACTCAAGAATATGTCAAAGTTCTGTCCTTTTAATCTCGAGAGTCGATGTCAGTAAAATTATTAGTGTGACCTAGACGTAATAAATAATCAATAATGTACGAGTTGACTAAGTTCCAACATGTTACGGATTTTAGTAAAGTTTCGTTCGTATGGAAAACAAAAAACTTAAGACTGACCTAATGTATTACGTATATAACATAAATCAATTTAACGATGCAAATAAAGTGTGTGAGGTACTTTTTCTGTAGTCGGTAAGAGAACTAAAGGTTGGTCTGACCAAAAGAACGATATTGAGACATTCCCGTATTAAACGAGAAAGACTACATTTTCGATACGGTCGGAAGTCGGTCTAAGAGTTACGAAAACCAAGAAATCGTTTAGGCATCATGGGAGGCTTAAGAGAACCTTCTGGGTCCTCAAGACCTTTCTCTCATCGAACACCTCCGTGTTTACCGTTGCTCTACGAGTTAAAGATAGTTTAAAGTTTGACCCTGACGCAGAGGAAAGAGGACGGACCAATGAGTGGAAAGCGAAAATCTACGGGACCTGTCACACGAAAGGGAGAGAAGGACAGGGATCAAATTGAGGATTTACAGAAGGCCTGAAACACTTTTCGTACGTCGAACTCCTTAAACTGACTAAACTGGAATTAAGAAAAAACCCTCCCCCTCCCCCTCCTTCAAATGTCTTTACTGATTTTGGTCGACTCTTCAAATTTCTTAACTGATTTTGGTCGACTCTTGATTCTTCGGTGGAAAAGGAGAGTCCATCCCTCAAGTAGACAAGTCAGAACCTCCGACACACTGAAAATCCCGTTAGAAGACAAGATAACATACTTCTTTCTTTAAGAATTTATAGTGTCAAAAAGTAAACGCAGTTGGTTTCTTTATATCTTTATCTCCGACCAATGAATTTAAACGACGATTTTACTTTTCATCCAAACCGAAATAAGTGACATTTTTGATTTAATATTTCATAAGTGTGGTTCGCACTTAAAAAAAAAAAAACGGTCGTTTTCAATTTTGTAGTTTCTTTCGAGAAAGTTTATGATTGTTTAAATGAATGTTTGTGGATATAAATAATAAAGTATTTATCCGCGTTGTCAAAGGTATTTTTTTCTAATTTATGTCTGTGTCATACTTCTTTGTTATTATGTCTCGGGATACATTTCCAATATTAAATCGACAAAAGTTAGAGAAAGCGTAGATTATTTTATGGTCCATTCGTAAACCGCCAAAATATGTATTTTCCCGAATTTACTGTAAATGATTGGTAATGTGTTTTTCACTATGTTTTTTCGTTAAAAAGACGTCATGTTTTATTTGCCACAAACGCGAAGGGGAGTGTGATCAAAGAAAAACAGACTAGTTACTCTGTTTCGGTTAAACAAAAATTTAATTTTAGTAAACCCTCATATAAAAAAGTTTATAAAACTTTTATATCTTGATAATCAGTCAACAAAATTTTTACTTCATTTTTATACTTACAAACGGTTAAATTGGGGATAACACTTTAGTTATTTGACCTTACTCGGTCAAAGTTTAGTGTTAAATCGATGTTTTTGTAAGTGTAAAATATGAGATCCTCTCACACTGTATCTACGATAAATGTTTGAACGATACTGACGATGTAGTTCGGTAAATTTTTCAGAAATCATCAAAGTATATTTGTGGGTAATACTTTTGGTTACCTTTTAGGTCCTGAAAATAGGTTCTGTAGATATCAACGATTCCGTCAATGATATCGCGTCGTGAAGTGTCGTTTTTTGGTTGTATTTTAGACTTACCAGGTTTCAAGGAAGTCCCTTCTTCTTTTTGTTACAGGTATTTCCTAATTTTTTTATTATTTCTATTTCTTCGTACTGATAAAGAAGGTCTCACCCACTGGGTGTTCGAGTTTACCAGGATTCACGAATCGTTGAACATAAAAAAAAGATTATTTTACCTCTTGACGGAACTGACATGTTTCGTTAGGTGCCACTTTTCTGAAGGGACTTACGGAGTCACCTTTCTTCTCCACAGACCTCAAAGTCCATTCCATGTCACGAAACAGGGAGACGTACGGGGACACACCTCTCTTTTATCTGTTCGTTGACCACAATTGTCCTGTCAGAACGATACCCACTGGTTCCCCCTACGCAGACAGACGAGATCGAACTCCCTACCCCAACCCGTACCCCTTTCACGTGTCACTTTCGGTTGTCCTAAATTTCCGTAAATGAGAACCTTACGAATTTTTAAAGACCAAAACGCTTGTACCTTGGTAAGGTCTAATAGAAAACCTTTCGACCTTCTTTATATCCGAGAAAGGCGCTGTACTGACAATACTCTCGACACACGGTGGTCCACCGCTACCGGCCGGCGAATGGGTGATGACGTCATCAGCAATAAGGTCAGGTGCCCGACCCACCCTCCTAAAGACGTGGGCCTCGCGTGTATGAGGTACCGGACCCATTGGTGAACACGTCGACATCTACATCCTAACTAATACCAGACTATCAGCCCAACTTCTAATTTAGGGACTTTTCGTTTCGTTCAGGTGTTTATTCCTAGTTTCACGGAACAATTCTTCTTTTCGTGGATTTATAAATCAGTGACAAACGTTTGTGATGAATGGAAGAACGAACACGGGGACGTTCCCGTTCGATTAGAGTTCTTGGTACTTTTGAATTTTGTTTCTACCTTTTCTTCGCGGGTGTGAGGTAGAAAGAATGGAACGGAAGGAAATCGGTACACAATGAACTGAGCATGAGAACTCGTCTATGTAACTTAACTCTTTGTTACATTTTAAATCTTTTCGGTTGAGTTGGTTTTGTTTCTCTTTTCCGGGATTTGGGGAGTTTCAAATACAAAAGACAGATTGGGTTCCTATGTAATTATCAATTAGGGGTCTTATACGTTGTCTTAGAAAAGACTTCCTAAGTCCGTCGTCCACCGACTCACAAAATAATCTGATGTGGATAAGTGTATAACAAGAGTTTTGGGAAAAAGAAGTAAGTCAGTGTTTCCCTGGTAGACGAAGAAGAAAATAAACATGAAGAAAGAGTCGATTTTTAAAGTTGGTTTCGAAAAATTGTCAACAACCTGATTATATCCCTTCCTCTAAGTTTTGTTGAACGGTGACCTTTTGTGTCTCCTCCTTTTCATATTCTGTCTCCTTTATAAAAATTTAACTTTTCAGATAATTGACCGTTTATTATTAGTCTGAGGTCCTTCCAAGAAAATTGTGTAACTACACCACTTCACAACTGAAAATTAGGAACGTCTCGATAATTTTTAAGTTCCTGTCTTAGAGACTTCATCTATCGATATAGACCATTTGTTTTTCGTAATATGCGATTCTGAATAAAAATCGAATAGACCACTTAAGTTCTCGACGTATTCGTTCGAAACGACCTTTACTGGTTTTTTTCGTTGAATTAATTAGAGTACCAACAGAGAAAAACGTCGTCTAAAGTCTGTACCAAAAATGGGAGACTTTTTGATTCTCTAAATTTTTGTTTAGTAAAAGATAAATGAACGTCCCTCGAAGAAAACTTCCTTATTATAACAACTCTAAAATAGAAAATTTTTTTAAGTCGTCTTACTAGTCTCTCAACTAAACCTTGAGTCCGATAAAGGAATCTGAAAATAAATAAACGTCCATGGGACCCATTTCTGAGTTTCTGTAGATAATAGTTTACAGGAGTTAAGAGCTATAACCGAAATTCCATAATTTAATAAAAGATAAGTTCCCTATTTCTGAAGTTCGGTTACAGGTCCGTTTGAGGGTTGTTTCGACGAGTACTTTCTGTCTCGTGACTTACTGACCTTTGTTTAGTGACTTTTCACCTCGTAAGTCAGTCGAACCAATAAGCTGGAGTGTGTCGATCTTCTCATCACAAAGAATTTGGTTGTTGACCAAACACTCTCCCTTCAAACAAATACATCTATGGTGGACGTCGAGGTCGGTATTTGTAAAAGGTTTCGTCCCCCCGCACTCTTCACTTTCCTTATATTGACCTACAAACCATGAGATTGGAAAAGGTCCGACCGTTGGTGAAAGAGGTCTGGTAGGACATAGAGACAGTACGTACCTCAAAGTCCTGTCAGGACATTACAGAATTACCCCGAATGGTAGGTCAAAAGACCTGGAGGAAGGGCTGACAGAACACATTACGATCCGTCTGTTCGTCCTTTTTCAGGGGTCCCTCTCCTTGGAGTCCAACTAAAAATAAAGTCGGGGGAGTGGTCCCGACGGGTCACTGGTCTCTCCCACAACGAATAACCTATAAGAGTCCCAGTTCGGGTATCATCACCGAGTTATTTAGTACAAAAGGTTATTTACTTAAAATTGTAGTTGATAAACTACGATGAGAAGCTTTCCGGACCCCTTATATTGACACATTTATGGTTCCGAAAGGATATAAAAATTACATTTCAAGAGGTGTAACCTAAAAACTTGTCAGTTGTTTTGTATTGAATTTTCATTTATTCAGAATTGTGATCTCATCAACTTTTATAGAGTACAATCCACTTCCATACCTTTGTATACTCTTTCATTTTTTATTTATTTTTGTTTGGTTGGACGAAGATAGGTTGTGGTGTGTTAGTTTCTTGTCTTTACTGGTAACGAAAAAAGATAGGTTACTTGTACCGGGGAGTTTCAACCCTTTCTCTCATAGTCCTCTTGTAATTAAAAATTCACTAGTCAAATTCTGAATTTACCCATTGAAGTCAAATATTTTGGTTTTACTACACAATAGATGCTTCGAGTTTCTAAATTTTAAATCGATTGAAGTTACGGATTTAAATTCTAGTGATCATAATTTCGTTGGCCTGGTTCCTTTTCTGTTCGTTTCGGACTTCTTGTTAAAATGAACGAAAGTTAAATTTTTTACTTTGAAAGAAGACTACTGACATAATTCTCTACGACTCCAGTTTGAGTCTTTATTGTCATAAAAATAATAACAAAATTCATACTTTGTTGTTACTACTATCTTTCCAAACTTTTTACAAACGAATCACTAGATTAATTTATTCTGACTTATAAAACGTAAAATTACGAGTTCTCTTTTTAGTGGTTGACAAAACATCGTACGGACCTTAAAATTTAAAGTAAAAGACCACGGTCTAACTTTATTTTTATCCTTTGTACTATTTCTAATTAAACTACAGTCTTCCCTGTAAACGAGAAATTAATCTAAAGACATCGGGATCGTCAAAACAACACGGTGGTATAGTTCAGGATTTTTTCGGACGTCGTTATGGTTTGGCACTAGGAGCATAGGTGTGAAATGACCCTTGATTAAAGTAAAGGACGGACAGACCTCTCCAGAAAAGTTGTCCGTACTTACAAAAACAGAAGTGTTGACTAAATAAGTAGTTAGAGTTACACTAAAAAAATTTGGAAATTTAATGTGGGTTTAGGATTTCGTCGACAAATAATGTGTTCCTTTAACTTTTAGACAGACACACTATAGTATGTTTCTAAAAAAAGAATTCCAATATTTCCTTCAACTGTCTATAATTACTAAAAAAAGAGAACTGGAGTAAGCTGTTATATCACTTGTCTTTTTTTTTCCTTCTTTTGACCTGATTTTTTATTTGGGGTCCAGATACCCAAATCACATATTTTATAATAAGATCTTTTTTTTTTTTTGATAATGAGGATCACCTACTATACTAGTAATAATCCTATGTAAGTAAAAGTTTTCCTATTATTTTATCGATTTCATTACGAATTTATACTTTGTAATGACATTTTTATGTCATCGGTACTTGAAAGAACGAGAAAGAAAGAGAAAAAGAAAAAAACCACACACTTTTACCCTTGTACCGGTCTTTCCTTTGGGAAGAGATATTTCTACTACTTAGGTTGTCCAGATTAAGGTCGGTATTCGAAAGATGTTGGGTGAAACTACTGTACTTGTAACCGGGGTGTCTGGTGACACTAACATTATTTGCTCACTGTACCTCCGCACTGCCTGTGAGACCTAGACTAAAATCCTAATAGTTAAGCAACTCTGAAGGTCAGGAGAATTGGACGTCCTAAGAGAGGTCACTAGATGGGACTGAGACTGGAGTGACGGGTAGTGAGAGACAAGGAGTGGTACGAGGGGTCACCGGAGGAAAGGAACAGGACCTATTCGGTGCAAGGAGGGTCAACCGGGAGGTCCGGTCTCCTCAGGGAAGAGAAACGATACGAGGGACGATCATAGGTGTGGTGAGGGAAGGGTGGGAGACTAAGGATCTCCGACGAAGGAGAAGAGACGGACGAGAACTCTCTACGGAAGAAATAGGCAGGGTCCGTTTCCGGACGATAAGGAGGAGTGTAGGACGTCAAACAGGGGGACAAATTAAAAAGGGTACCCTAGGATTATTGAATGGACAAATAGAATAAGGGTGACGAGGGGAAGAGGTAAGGTGGGGGTTGAGACTACACTCGAGGTACCCCCATCTTCAACGAGTCAAAGTCGGTCGCGGACCGTACACAATTCCCCAAGTTACTTAGAAAAAACTTATTTGCTTTTTAAAATTTTGAAAATTCCTAAACTCTAAGATGTTTGATCGGACATTAAAGAAGATTATAAATTCGAAGACTTTGAATTAAAAAAATAAGGAAGTAAACAATTGAACATAGAAGTCATCAGTAAAATAACTGATGGATGTTACTAGTTCAGTAGTATCACTAAAATCAATGGTACCAGAGACGTCGACGTGACTGAGAGGTAAAACCCAAGTACGGTAAAACAGAAGATAATAATTACATTCAAATTTAGTTCAGGATGGTAGAGTTATTCTTTTGAAAGACTCTATGTGATTATCTTGAGTGAATTTATAACTACTCATTGAACAGGTTACATTAGACGGGATAAAAAAGGATAATTCTAAGATATACCTTTCTGTGTAGAGGACTCAAAGGTTTACACCGGAATACATTAAGTCTTTACAAACTTTTGATAAGTCCCAGTGTCGAGTAGATTCCATATCTCATATTTATCTGTTACTTGACAGAGACTCACCTATTTAATTATTTTTCACAAGAGAGACGTGTCTCGAGACCGGGGGTTGGACCCCTCGCCCGGTGTAGGAGACATAAAAAAAGAGACCCTTGTTTGTGGGGAGTGATGTCGTCACTCTCGTTTTGTACCGGGAGTTGACCTATCATGGGAATCCGTCTTCAGTTGGCTGGGCTGGCTTCCAGAGAGTCGAGAAGTGAGTTTGTGATAACCAAGTAATTTTACGTTCCTTGGGTACTTACAGGAAACATAGTTCTCATTACAGACTACCTTTTCCTGTTACCCTGGGATAATTACAGTGAGTGACTAGTGTTTGGACGACATTTGTTCCTCCAACCAGAAAGGGTCACTCAAATGTCGAACAGACAACTTCCATTCAGTCAGTAGACTCGAAATAGTTATAGGAACCGAACCCTTGGTTTCTTCTGAAACCATCCGTCTACTCAGGAAACGAGAGGTACTAGTAAATTAGAGTCTTGATTGATCCTAGATGTCGCGGAGGGTTCCGAATCCTCTTTGACAATGTTTAACTGTTCTTGTTAATTCTCACTCTTCGTCGTCCGGATCGTAAATTCTTAGTTCACCCCCTATATACATATGGATACCGACTAAGTACAACTCCAAACTGCCTTTTGTTGTTTTAAGACATTTCGTTAATAGGAAGTTAATTTTTTTTTTTTTTTCTTAGGTCCTAGACTGGTGACTTGTCTCGATCCAAACTTAAGATCGAGACTGGATACCCGTTCAATCAGTTGAGACGACTTGAGACAGAGGAGTGGACACTCTACTTCCGTTCCAGTCCTGGACGTGACACTTAAAAGACTTTAATTTCTTCTCCATTCCATTACATAATTCCAAACATTAACAGTGGAGAACCTTTAGGACAGATATTATTGTTATTATTTTTACCTAAACCCTGATACATATAGACTGAGGATAAAGACGGAGGGGAGGTGGGGTGACACCGGTTGATATCTGATATAGTCTCCCGAGGATATAGCGAAAATATCCTTCTGAGACGTATAAATTAGTATCTGGACCCTTGTTGTCAGTAAGCTAATACTTTCACTATCCAATTAAATTATACGAAATATCAAAGATGGAACTGGACAAAAAAATTTTGTGTAAAAATCCTAAAAATTTACGAAATATAAGTCAAATGAAATGTAGCAAACGAGAATTAAGAGTTTAAAATTTTATTGTGAGTTTAGGTCTTCCTTTTACTAAAGTTTCTGTTCATTTCGATTCTGACGTGTGTTTACCAAAGGTATTAACACCCCATCTGTACCTCCGAAGATTTGGAGGACACAAAAGATTACATCTTCGGTCTATAGGTAAAATTTTATTTTGAGACCAATCCAATTGTAAAAGTAAAGAATCCTGAGAATTCCAACATGGTTTGAACTATGAAGACTGGTCTTTATCACCCGGACTAAAGTGGAACGTCATAAACAACCTAAGTTGTCCGCATGGTAGTTCTTAAAGAGTAAAGACTTATTATATGACTAATATATACATATACACATATATATACACACACACACATACATACATGTATACCGTCTGAAGAGTTGGGGTTTCTCTAGAAATCGTCATCACCGTAGACTTTTGTTGTTTACACGGAGTGAGTTTCCGTCTTTTGTCCCTCTCACTGCTCTTTCTACCCATGGTACCCTTTCTTCAGTCCCTAATACTTTCCGTCTTCGACAACACTAGGAAACTCCGACGGACTGAGTGGGGACGTTCAATTAAAAGTCCTTCGTCCATAAACGATTTCTAGAGGGTAAGAGAAAGGTGAATGCCTCTTCTTACCTTGGGGGTGGGTTAGGTGACCTCCTTGTCTGGGGAGGTCGTGGAGACTTACCCTCGGTCACGGGCCGGGCGTGTATGGACGACGTACCACCCCCTCACATTCCGCCCGACCTGGACGTACCCCTCGACCCAGGGCTCACCGACGACGTACCTCTCGCCGACCACGACGACGTCCAACTCTACGACCACTTCTCCCCCCGACTAGACCTCCCCCCCTCCTCCCCTGTGCCGGTACAACCGATATCTCTGTCAGTGACCGTAAACCAACAACCGGAACCCACGATACGAGGACCCCTCTGACCCTACGTACCGCCAATCCACTCCCAAGTAAGGACCAACAACCACCATCACCCTTGAATCCATGTCTCGACTCACCCGGACCGACCCGGGTCCCTTGTGACTGCCGCCGAACCGTAACTAGTCGACGCCTCCGACTCGGCAGAAGTGCAGTTGTCCGAGCGACATCGAGACACCTCTTTGTTTGTCCTTGGCTCAATTCTCCGCCTGTGGGTCCGCGACGAAAAAGAATCGTTCTACGAGATACTCAAGTGAACACTTGTCAGTGCACCTAGTTATGACAAGGATGAGAACTGAGGTTCTTGAGGAGGTAGCAGTGAACGGTGTACTGGAATACGTTCGGACTCGAGTAAGGTGGAGAAAATACTTTAGATTTTGTTACATACGACTGTAAAAAAAGAACCGAATTTACAATTCGAGATTGAACCACGGAAAAGAGTAGTAGGTTTCTACTTTTTTACTCCCCACGCACACCACCTACGTCAGTCACAGGATAGCCCTTGATGGTCACACTGAGTGAACGTTCCCTTCAGTCACTCCCTCGAAAAGACAACTGATATACGAACGAAAAATAAAAAGGAAAAATATAAGAGTTTCTCGGAACTGTAATCTATAACGTGTTTCTTTTGTTACAACCAACTACCTTGACCTATTCCTTCTTTCAAGTTTTTATGGAAAGACTTCAATATATTTTGGTGTAATTATATAAAAATTTCATTGACATCTTGAGTAGAACTAAAAATTTTTCTCAACCACTACTTAACAGGAGTTATTACTTGACCTATTTTTATTAGAGAGAACCTTTAAAATCTGAGGTAGTATTTAATTATGTTAAAAAGGACTTAAAAAAATGTGTGGAAGTTTACCAGTAAAGGATTATAGAAAATTTAACTGAATTTTTGATCTGTAAAGTCACTTTCAACTTTTCATAGTTCTCAGTTGGGGTTCCACAAATAAGAACCCGTACTTGGACGGAGGATGAAAACGACTCTCCTTCTCTGACGTTTTGTTTACCATTTCTCACTTTGGTCCACCTCTTTCTTCTACGGGTTTAAAGGAAGGCCTCCTTTTTCCAGTGAACCAGTTTTATTCCAGAACTTCTACGTAGACACGGGAATAAGTCACGGAGACTACAGTACGAAGAAGGTAGTTATTCAGTTGCGTTCGGAGAACAATGGGTCGTGTCGTCCCGGAAGGACCCGTGGGGTACGAGTCAGAGACCCGTCGAACCCGTGCAAGTCCTCGGACCGAGTAGTGTGTCCCACTGTCCTTTGGGGCACGTCCCTGAAGTGACGTGTTCAGTCGGTCGTTGTGTTGAGCAAAGGAGGGGTGTCACCTCCCCTGACTCACTCTCGGTGTCCTTCTTGCCAATACATAATACACACGACTGACGTCCTCCGGTCCGACCCCACGACCTGACCACCGAAGTGTATGAGAGACGTATCCTTTCTGTACTTACTGTAGAGATTTTTATGTAGTTGGTACCTCGACACCCCAGGACGCTCTGGGACTAATGAGGTACGTCTCATCTATCTTTCCACTCGGGATTTCTTAAGTTCGAGGAGGTTTCTTGGAAGAGTAATATAAAAGGACACAATCATCACTACGTCAAAAGATGTTGTCCTCATCTGTAACTGAGGGACAGAAGACGTAATTGTACTTTGTCCAGTTTTTAACAAGTGTTTTTAAAAGTTCCCTTCCGAAACCTAGTTTTCTCAAAATGATTTACATCATGGATTTTCCTTGAAAGTTAACTATTTTTGTTTGTTTGTTTGTTATTTTGAAGTCAGTAAAAGAAAGAAAGAAAAAAAACGAAGGTAAATTTTTAAGAATAACGACCATACGTCTCGTCACTTGTTAATTTCCTTTTCCAGTTTACCCAATTGAGTCCGACACATTTGTCACTGAACGACATGTAGTCTTATTGTATCTGACGTCACTATGCGGAGTTTTTAGTAGGGTATATACGGTTTTTCTAATACATGAACAACAGATACACAAATTCAGTACACCCTTTCACAAAAGTAACAGAACGTAAGAGTGAAGAAGAGGGTCAACACCTTCCCGATTAAAGTATAAATCAGTGTGTGGCACGGTCGAAGTATGTCCTTCCCTTGTTAGTGTGTTGTTGGTTCTCTCGATGTTTTTAGTTATGTACAATCACGTAGAAGGAAAAACAAAATATCAACGAAATTAAAAAATTTGTATTCTTTTTAGTGAGTGTTAAGGATATGATAGTTTTAATATTTTATATACAGTAACATTCTGTAAGAGTGAAAAATAAAGACCTCGGTTATTAGTGTAGTAATAGATCGCTGTGCTACGCGTGTCTCGTCATCTATCCATAGGACTCGCACACACACGTGTACACACACATACACTTCTGTTTTTCTGTACAAGTCTATGCGAGTATGTAAGTAGAATCCGTAAGGTTGTTATAAATTTGTTCGGATTTCCACGATATAACCCAACCGACTTTGCAAACAGGTCCAAAAACCATGGTAGAATACCTTTTTTCGGTTTACTTAAAAACCGGTCCGGTCATGAATACAATGTAAATCTTTAGTGATTGACATCAATCATGTCAATCATGTCTGTGAGTCGTTCGTCCATCCGACCGAAGTACTGGTCTTCAGTCAGGACCACTCGTCAAAATCCCTGTTTTTTTCAAAATCCCTGAAACGGGGGCTGTGTCTAAGGTTTGACATAATCTCCCCAAACACCTTTTTATTTACAGGAAGTTTTTGTTCAAAGACACTGTTTTATACACATCCTTCTCGTGACCCAGTTCCCTCCAATCCTCCGAGGAGAGGACGCCCTGAACAGTCTCGGAAGTCACACATTACGTGTGACACTTAAAGGCTCCCTGATGGTCTCTTCAGAAAGGAGTCACCCATTAAAGTGACTTTATCAGAAGTTAACCTTTGATTAAGTCTTCTACTTAATTATTTAATGTGTTTGTATAGATTTTACTGTTTATCTTGTATGTAAATCTAAACTTATCAGTATAGAGAACGGAGTTTATTTGATTAAACATAACGGGGGTTTATGTATGAATTTAATGTAGGCAGATCCATATTATAGTTTTAGTAGGAAACAAAGTACAAATGGTCTTATGATAGACGTCAAAGGACTTCCTTAATCGTTTAACCATTGAGGAGTTGACATCGGATCTTAACGATTCCGTATCCCGAAGGGACCACCGAGTCTGTCATTTCTTGGACGGACGTTAGGTCCTCGGGTCCACACTAGGGACCCAGCTCTTCTAGGGGACCTCTTTCCTTACCGTTGGCTGAGGTCATAAGGACGGATCTCTTAAGGTACCTGTCTCCTTGGACCATCCGATGTCAGGTACCTAGACGTTTCTCAGCCTGTACTGACTCGCTGATTGTGAAAGTGAAAAGAAGTCTGTGTCATTTCGTTTTAAGTTTTATTTGGTGCTTAGTTTAAGAGGACTTAAAGTGAAAGATTTGACACATCTCTATTTCTGTCTGTGTGTCTGTGTCTGTCTTTGGATGAACTCTGTGAAGTAACGGTTGAAACTCTTCTAAGAGAAAAGAGTGCCATTGATTTGTGTTTTAGTTCTGGCGGCCCTCTCTATAGTTATTAGAGTCTATCCGTCTACTGTGGTGAGAATACCGTCTTTCGTTTCTTCTTGATTTCTCGGAGAACTACTTTCACTTTCTCCTCTCACTTTGTCAACCGAATTTCGAGTTGTAAGTCTTTTGATTCTAGTACCGTAGACCAGGGTAGTGAAGTACCGTTTATCTACCCCTTTGTCACAAATACAAAAACCCAAGGTTCTAGTGACGTCTACCACTAACGTCGGTACTTTAATTTTCTACGAAGGAGGAACCTTCCTTTCAATACTGGTTGGATCTATCGTCTAATTTTTCGTCTCTGTAATGAAACGGCTGTTTCCAAACAGATCAGTTCCGATACCAAAAAGGTACATCAGTACATACCTACACTGTCTACCTAGTATTTCTTTCGACTCGTGGGTTCTCAACTACGAAAATTTGACATGACAACCTCTTCTGAGAACTTTCAGAGAACCTGACGTTCCTCTAGGTTGGTCAGGTATGATTTCTTCTAGTCAGGACTTATAAGTGACCTTCCTGACTACGACTTCGACTTTGAGATTAGGAAACTGGTAGACTACACTTCTGCACTGAGTAACCTTTTCTGGGACTACGACCCTTTCTAACTCCCATCCTCCTCTTCCCCTACTGTCTCCTACTCTACCAACCTACCGTAGTGACTGAACTACCTGTACTCAAACTTATTCGAGCCCTCAACCACTATCTGTCCCTTCGGACCACACGACGTCAGGTACCCAAACGTCTCAGCCTACACTGACTCGATGACTTGACTTGACTTTGTGTTTTGTAAAACAGATAAGTCAGTAAACAAACGGTAAACAGAAGAGGTAAGATTTCGTACTTCTCTAGTCATAGTATTTCGAATAAAACTTTCTCATCATAAAAAATTAGTGATGTTCCTGATATTGTTCAGTTTGTCTAAAGGTTTTGATTCCTAAATCTGTTGTAAACTTTGTTAAAAATTGTGTGTGTCTCTTTTTAAACCCCCTTCAATGTACAAAAGGGATGTGAAAACTTCAGCGACTTATATTGTTCTCTTTATTACTTTGATCGGTACACGGATTTGTACCGTCCGTGAGGTAACCCCCAAGAGAAGGACGTAGGAGAGAAGTGGTATTAAAGGACGTGGTAGTCCTTTCCTACAAAAAACCCCCCGACGTACCGAACGCCCTAGAATGAAGGGGGTGGTCTCTGACTTTGACCCGGGACCGTCACTCTCACGACTTAGGATTGGTGACCTGGTGGTCCCTTAAGGGTCCTTTCCTAACAAATTTCCAACCCTGATCTTAGAAAACACAGGGTACGTAGACAATGTCACGGTTCATGTCTCTTCTGTTTGTATAAACGACTCACTGACTTACTGACAGGAACTTGTTATGACCCTCGTCAGTGACAACGGGAACGACTCTGAGGACTGCTCTGTACGGTAAGGAGAAAGATTCCTCCTCCAAAAGTTTAGAAACTTTCGAGTGTCTTATAGTCTAACGAGAAATGACAGACGAGAGTAGTACTTGGTGTGAGAAAACCTTCTTCACCCTCTAATGTTCGGATCGAAACGAGAAATCAACCTAGGGCACCCGAGACGAGGGGTGACCCGGCCCTACCTGCCGTTCTTCATCCTTTCGAATGACACAAAGTGGGGATAGAACTCTTAAACATAGAAATACATCTCTAGGTGAGTAAATCCGTCCCTTTTTTGAACGAACCCGAAGTGAAGAGTAATTAAGAATTAGTCTGATTACTTGTCTGTGTCTCAACAAAGTGACAAAACCTTCTATCCGGTTTGTTCAAGTAGAAGGTATCGTTTCACAGTACTTAAGTATTGGACTAATTTACCTTTATACTTCTTTAGGATTCAAATTATGTGAGAGTGGTAGTAAAAGAAGTTTAATTTGATACTTTCGTTCCGAACAACAACAACGAAATCAACGATTCAGCACAGTCTAAGAAAACGCTAGAGTAAAACGTTTATTACTATGACATATACTTCTAGTAATACGGAAGGTAAGTCTTTGATCTTAATGAAAGAGCAAGTTTGCTTTAGTAAAGTTAAACAAAGATTAAGGTTTACGTAATTGGTGAAAATGAATTACCACACACAAAACACAGTCAGTGGACGATTTACATTAAGATAGTCACATATGTGTTGACTTTTAGTCGGGAACTTGCACTGTAAAAGTACCCCCACTCGCACATGAACAATGACCTAATACTCATTCAAGATCAAGGACGACAGAAACCCCGGTGACTAAGATTTTCTACAAAAGATATTCGTTTTACCACACACATACAAGTCCCTCCCCCCGTTCCTCTCTGCAAAACCCAGAAAGGTCATCAGAAAGTGTTTCCTATGTTGAGATATTTGTAGTTTGATGAAGCATAATTAGTTCAACAACTAACGGGCTCTATTAAAGTTAGGGTAAATGAAACATAATACTTCTATTATAACGTATCACATATTTACGAGGGAAAGATCCTACTATTCACGATATTTTTACTTTCTAACTGTTTCGTTAACAATAAATTTTATCGTTTCGTATTTGTATTCTGTATTTCGAGTCACCTACGTTGTTATATCCTCAACGACTTGGTTTAGTCTAATTGTCAGGTAGATTAAACTAAGAACAAAGGTCGTGGCTGGTTATGTACTACGTAATCTTTAATTTGTTTTAAATACGTGAATCAGTTAACGCGTAACAATGAAGACCTTCCTTTTAAGAAGAACCATGAACGTCCACTAATCGAATGTGGGACCTCGTACTCTAAAATAATAGAAATTTAGTACTAGACCCGAATGTCTCGACGTTTAAAATACACTTGTCAGTATTTAACTAGGTAGGATAAAAGTTTAAGTCTTACAGAGGTATCGAGAGGAACCGTACTTAAGATATTCAATGAGAGTAGAACATTTTCTTTACTAAACAAAACTTAAATCAGAGAAAATTAACTTGGCTCCTAACATAAATAATAACCAGTACCGTTATCTGACTCTTGGAAGAATGAAATCAAACCAAATCAAGTCAGTGAGTTAGTACAGGTTGAGAACCCTGGGGTACTTGACGTCGTACGGTCCGGAGGGACACGTAGTGGTTTAGGGTCCCAGGTGGCTTTGGGTACAGGTAACTTAGTCACTACGGTAGGTTGGTAGAGTAGGAGACAGTAGGGGAAGAGGAGGACGGGAGTTAGAAAGGATCGTAGTCCCAGAAAAGTTTACTCGGTCGAGAAGCGTACTCCACCGGTTTTATAACCTCAAAGTCGAAGTTGTAGTCAGGAAGGTTACTTGTGGGTCCTGACTAGAGGAAATCCTACCTGACCAACCTAGAGGAAGGTTAGGTTCACTGAGAGCTCTCAGAAGAGGTTGTAGTGTCAAGTTTTCGTAGTTAAGAAGCCGGGAGTCGAAAAAAAATATCAGGTTGAGAGTGTAGGTATGTACTGGTGACCTTTTTGGTATCGGAACTGATCTACCTGGAAACGACCGTTTCATTACAGAGACGAAAAATTAGACGACAGATCCAACCAGTATTGAAAGGAAGGTTCCTCCTTCGTAGAAAATTAAAGTACCGACGTCAGTGGTAGACGTCATTAAAACCTTGGGTTTTTGTATTTGTGACAAAGGTTACAAAGGGGTAGATAAACGGTACTTCACTACCCTGGCCTACGGTACTAGAAGCAAAAGACTTACAACTCGAAATTCGGTTGAAAAAGTGAGAGGAGAAAGTAAAAGTAGTTCTCCGAGAAATCAAGAAGAAACGAAAGACGGTATTCTCACCACAGTAGACGTATAGACTCCAATAACTATAAAGAGGGCCTTTAGAACTAAGGTCGAACACAAAGAAGGTCAGGTCGCAAAGAGTACTACATGAGACGTATATTCAATTTATTCGTCCCACTGTTATATGTCGGAACTACATGAGGGAAAGGATAAACCTTGGTCAGACAACAAGGTACTAGTCAAGATTGATAACGAAGGACTGGACGTATGTCCAAAGAGTTCTCCGTCCAGTCCACCAGACCATAAGGGTAGAGAAAGTCTTAAAAGGTGTCAAAGAACACTAGGTGTGTCAGTTTTCGAAACCGTATCGACTATTTCGTCTTTATCTACAAAAGGACCTTGAGAAAGAAAAAGCTACTAGGTCGCCTACAACCGTTAAACTAGAGACCAAAGAGACGGAAAAGATTTTGGTCGAACTTGTAGACCTTCAAGTGTTAAATGCATAACGACTTCGGACCGAACCTCTTAAAAATCGTAATGAAATGATCGTACACTCTACTCACGTTAACACGCCATCAAACTCGTAAGATACCGTAACGGAAAGAAACCCTAACCTTACTTTTGACTGGAAAGGTCAGGACACCGGTGACGACTCAAAAGGTTTAAACGACCGTATAACTCACGTCGTGAAAGTGTCGTAGTAGAAGATCCAAAACTTTATCGAGTTGACCTTAAGGTAGAGGAGGTGATCGAAACAAGCATCACTACGAAGGATTCCGGGTGAACTGAAGTGTAAGGTCCTGCAGACCGAGATCCACTCACTAGTGTGGTAGTACTAATAGACCCAGTACTTCTAGAAAAAACATATCAAGAAGACACATAAGAACGGTGGAGAAGAATTATAGAAGACGAAGACAATTCAGGTATGGTAAAGACAGGAAATAGCTCGGGTAGAAACGTACTTTACAAGGGAACCATAGAGATTAAAAGAACTTCTCTAGAGATCAGAAAGGGTAAGATAGTAAAAGGAGATAAAGAAACGTAACTAGTGACTCCTTCCGAAAGAATAGAGAGGAACGATAAGAAACCTTGAGACGTAAGTTTACATATGTAGAAAGGAAAAGAGGAAACGAAAAGCGAAAGGAACAAAAGTGTCGATAAACATTCCGGAGGAGTCTGTTGGAAAAACGAAAAAAACGTAAAGAAAAAGAACCACTACCAGAACTAAGGACAGAGGACATGTTACAGTGCTTGGAGGTAGGTATCAAATAGTCCGTGAGATAGTCTAAATCAAGTTGTAACAGGAAATAGCATGTAATATTTTTCTAAGGTAGTTGAGACATTCAAAACCGAGTTTAGCCTCTGTTTTAGAGGTTGAACTACACACTGGAACTTCAGTACTTAGACTAATGAATATGACTTGTATGGTCTTGTATGAACAGGTTTACAACAGAGAAAGGTCCGACCCTGAAGGCTCGTCGACGTACGAATAAAGTTATTACGACGAAAATGAACCTTATTTATAGACCCTTGAAGGGATGTCCTAAGAGGGGTCGTGGGCACTCTGCGACGAAATGTATAGGAATCGGTCGAGAGACAGAAACCCACCACTTAAACAAAAAACCTCTGTCGATTATCAGTGACCTTCGGTTCTGACACACTACATGTACCCACTATAAACTCTTTTTCTTACTCCACAATTTTGTTACAATGTTCTAACTAAACGATCACCGAGTATTAAACGACTCATGTCAAGATTTTCTCTTCAAAGTTTTTAGAAAACTTGAGCCCCCCGTTATTATTTTATTCAAACATCGGAGGGATTCACTGTGGAAACTTACGTTGTGAGTAAAACCCTTTTAATTAAGACCAGATATACCATTTTACTTTGATCAAGGTTAACGAAATTTCAATATGTAACAAAAAGTTAGACAACTCTGAGTCCATCTCCTCAAAGACTCAGATACATTTTTGAGACTAAGGAATTCGAAATGAATCTGGTTGGGGTTTACTGGAATTCACTTTCACTTTCACTTCAGCGAGTCAGCACAGGCTGAGAAACCCAGGGGTATCTGACATCGGGTGGTCCGAGGAGACAGATACCCTAAAAGGTCCGTTATCATGACCTCACCTAACGGTAAAGGAAGAAGTCCCCTAGAAGGGTTGGGTCCCGAACTTGGGCCCAGAGGACGTAACATCTGTCTACGAAATGAAAAACTCGGTGGTCCCCTCAGGAGGTTACTGGAATTTATCGTACATTTTGGTGAGACCGGGTCTTCGGTATCTGAGGTGTTACCGTATATAAGAATCAGGAGTCTGACAAACATCCGAAAGAGCTAATTTCCCAGTATTTCTGGTAAAGTTAATTCCTTGGGTGGATCCACTAAAAAATTTTTTACAAATGTAGTAAAAAATAGAAATATTTTCTTACATAAATACTTCGTTTAAAAAGAATACAATTACGGTGAATTTTTTAAAGAAACATAGTTTCGTCGACACATCTGTGGATCTTATACTAGGTCGATTTAGGACTTAGTATGTGTTTTGAAGGGATCAAGAAACACGTGGATAGTTATTACAATTTTTATTTGAACTATTATTATTATTAACGACCATAAATAATTCATGAAGGGACACAAGTTCTACAGTTTGGTACGTCAAATATACTCAAAGGATAAAATAAAAATATTTTATTACTTTCGATTACTACATCCAAGGTAATAGATGATAAACTATGTGCTCATTTGACTCTGAACTGTATCGACTTTTTGTCCGTATTTCCGTTCGTCAATCCTTCACTCTTTAGACCTTAGACTTGGGTCTACCTCGACGGGACTCACGGACACCTATAAAGACGGGAGACTCCTGAGAAAGACACGTTGTAACCACCACGGAGCCTCCAAGAAATTACAAGGGGAACCACAGACACCTTCGTGTCTACGACTTCTTCGGAAGTTCTAGAAGAGGTTTTGAATAAATATTTGGAAACGAAGGAAGAAAATTTAAAGAGTTACCTTTCTTTAATAAACGGATTTGTTAGATTCTCAAACCATTATGAGGGATAAGTCTAATTTAAGGAGATCCCACTGCATCATTATAGGTAAGAACAAGACCTTAGCGACGGGTACGGACTGTGGGTAGTACCCCACTTGTACGGGTATAGAAAGTACAGTTTAGGTGAGAAGAGACGATGGTAGAGGACGGGAGAGAAAGTTGGCGAACCACTGAGAAAGGAGACTTTAGAGAGATTGAAGAGAGAAATATCTCACATTTTGACTTTTCAATCAATTAGGTCCAGATTAGGTCGGACACAGACGTCGTGGGTTACTAGGGAAAGGACACTGGGAGTTATGCGTACAAAAAGGTACCATCTCACCGGACAGGGGTTCGTGTAGATTGACACCCTTCCAGACAGTGACCAAGGTGTACTTGTCCGTTACGTACACACGTCGATTTGTCGTACCGTGTCTCCCCTCGAGAAGTTTGTGAGACGTCCGGGGTCTCAGGAAACTCCCAGATCCCGGTTGAAGACCACCACTCGTCGAAAGATAGGGAGTTGGAGTCGAAGTAAATTGGTCTTGTCGAAATGAGAACCGATCGATTAAACATTCTCAACCGTATCTTAAAATGACTCCTATTCTCCAACGTCCAGATTTCTATATTTTGAACTGTCAGTCCCATCTCTTTTCGGATGTTCGAAACCTTCCTCTCTCACTCCCCAGACTCGAGAGGGAGACGTTGATGGTCGGAGATGAACCAGAGAATCTGAAGTTCAGTATCTCAGAGACGGATCTCTGACATGTCTTTTACCCCGATTTAGAATGAAACATCCCAATAACACTACTACTTATCTTCATATACATTTTATGGTTCGTGTCGTACACAGTGTATCATAGATGAACTATCGTTCCACGGTAAACATAAAAACAAGGACTTCTTTTAAGCCACAGATCGACCCTCACACAGACATAACAGGAAAAGTTCATGCTTCCAGTCTTATACGATGATGCTGACTCAAGAAAAAAAAAAAACCACCCCCCCCCCAATTGGAGTTAAAAACAGGTCCAGACTACAGTACAATTGATCATACGACCCAATCTACCATATATTAAGTAAATTCACTTTTACATTAACTCTCCTCTCCTTGTAACAATTAGGACACTGAGTCAGAGTACCCACCTCGGTTACAAGTGACCGACAAAGATAAAAAACTAATACAAGACATTCTTCGTCGATTAAAATCGCTCATATAAAAGTTCGGAGAGTTCATAAATGAAACTAGACGACACGAGTAGTGACCCGAGAGTCGTGGCTCGGGACACGGACTACACCCCATCCACAGCACGTAGGGACCGAGTACACGTCTCATCCCGGACCTCACTCTCGTGGCTCTTCATCGACTGGACTGTGACGACGTGTAATCGCTCCCGTTCTCGACGACCAGGTCCTTACGTTTCGGTGTGACTTACTTTGTTTACTTGTAACGATGGTTTTACACGTACTCATTTAGTTCCTCCCCATTTAGTTGAAACTTGTAAGAACCCGTAACGGAAAGAAACCCTAACCTTACTTTTGACTGGAAAAGGTCAGGACACCGGTGACGACTCAAAAGTTTTAAACAACCGTATAACTCACGTCGTGAAAGTGTCGTAGTAGAAAATCCTAAACTTTATCCAGTGGACCTTTAGGTAGTGGAGGTGATCGAAACAAGTATCACTACGAAGGATTCCGGGTGAACTGAAGCGTAAGGTCCTACAGCCCGAGATCCACTCACTAGTGTGGTAACACTAATAGACCCAGCACTTCTAGAAAAAACACATCAAGATGATACATAAAAACGGTAGAGAAGAATTATAGAAGACGAAGATAATACAGGGATGGTAAAGACAGGAAATAACACAGGTAGAAACGTACTCCTCAAGGGAACCATAGAGATTAAAAAAATTTCTCTAGAGATCAGAAAGGGTAAGATAACAAAAGGAGATAAAGAAAAGTGACTAGTGATTCCTTCCGAAAGAATAGAGAGGAACGATAAGAAACTTTGAGACGTAAGTTTACCCATATAGAAAGGAAAAGAGGAAACAGAAAACGAAGAGAAGAAAAGTAACGATAAACATTCCGGAGGAGTCTGTTGGTAAAACGGAAAAACGTAAAGAAAAAGAACCTCTACCAGAAGTAGTAAACTTTTCTGGGGCTACGCCCCTTTCTAACTTCCGTCCTCCTCTTCCCCTGTTGTCTCCTACTCTACCAACGTGCCGTGGTGGCTCAGTTACCCTCCGGACCGCACGACGTCAGGTACCCCAGCGTTTCTCAGTCTGTACTGACTCGTTGACTTGACTTGACTTGACTTTAGTTTAAACGGAGTTGTAAAATCCTTTTACCTGTGACTCAAAACCGATTATGTCATAAAGTGACTGTTTCCCTGGTATCCTTTGTTAGTTGTTGGTTTTTCTGTTAGATATCTCACCCTCTATTAAAAACGTTTACTACTTTGACTATTCTCCAATTACAGATTTTATTTGTTTGTCGAGTATGTTGAGTTATAGTTTTTGGGTTTGTTAGGTTAGTTTTTTACCCGTTTTTAGATTTATCTATAAAGAGGTTTCTTCTGTATGTTTTGTGACTACTTTCTTTAGTTTCTCCTGTGTTTATCTACCTCTTTATATGGTACAAGTACCTAACCTTCTTAGTTATATCACTTTTACTCATATGATGGGTTTCGTTAGATATCTAAGTTACGTTAGACATAGTTCGATAGTTACCATTAAAAGTGTCTTGATCTTGTTTATTAAAGTGTTAAACATACCTTTATGTTCTTTGGAGTTTATCGGTTTCGTTAGAACTCTTTCTTCTCACCTTGTCCTCCTTAGTTGGACGGGCTGAAGTCCGAGATGATGTTTCCATGTCAGTAGTTTTGTCATACCATGACCGTGTTTCTGTCTTTATATCTAGTTACTTTGTTTTATCTTTCGGGTCTCTATTTAGGTGTGTTGATACCTGTGGAATAGAAGCTGATTCCTCCGTTCTCATATGTTACCTCTTTTCTGTTAGAGAAATTGTTCACCACGACCCTTTCGACCAGTTGGTGAACATTTTCTTACTTTGATCTTGTGAAAGATTGTGGTATGTGTTTTTTTTTTTTGCGTTTTACCTAATTTCTATATTTACATTCTGGTCTTTGAAAAAGGATCTCCTTTTGTATCCGTTTTGTAAGAGACTGTATTTGGTGTCGTCCTGGGAGATACTGGGTGGAGGGTCTCATTACCTTTATTTTCGTTTTTATTTGTTTACCCTGGAAATCTAAATGTTCGAAAACGTGTCACTTCCTTTGATATTCGTTTCACTTTTCTGTCGGAAGTCTTACCCCTTTTTATTATCGTTTACTTCGTTGACTGTTTCTTAATTAGAGTTTTTATATGTTCGTTGAGGACTTCGAGTTAAGGTCTTTTTATTTGTTGGGTTAGTTTTTGGGTTTCTTGGTTTGTCTGTAAAGAGGTTTCTTCTGTATGTCTACCGATTGTTTGTGTACTTTTCTACGAGTTGTAGTGAGTAATAGTCTCTTTACGTTTAGTTTTGGTGTTACTCCATGGTACAGTGCGGTCAGTCTTATCAACGATAGGTTTTTAGATGTTTGTTATTTACGACCTCTCCCACACCTTTTTTCCCTTTGGAGAATGTGATAACCACCCTTACGTTTGATTAAGTCGGTGATACCTCTTGTCACACCTCTAAGGAATTTTTTGACCTTTATCTTGACGGCATACTGGGTCGTTGGGGTGACGACCCGTATGTATGGTTCCTTTGGTCTTAACTTCCTCTGTGTACATGGGGTTACAAGTAGCGTCGTGACAAATATTATCGGTCCTGTACCTTCGTTGGATCTACAGGTAGTCGTCTACTTACCTATTCCTTCAACACCATGTATATGTGTTACCTCATAATGAGTCGGTAATTTTTCTTATATAAACTTAGCCAAGATTACTTCACCTACTTTGACCTCGGATAATATGTCTCACTTCATTCGGTCTTTCTTTTTGTGGTTATGTCATATGATTGTATATATACCTTAAATATTTCTACCATTGTTATTGGGACATACACTCTGTCGTTTTCTCTGTGTCTACATATCTTATCAGAAAACCTGAGACACCCTCTTCCGTTCCCACCCTACTAGACTCTCTTATCGTATCTTTGTACATATAATAGTATATACTTTGTCTAGCGACCAGATCCAAACTACGTACTCTGTCCCACGAGTCCCAACCACGTGACCCTACTGGGACTCCCTACCCTACCCCTCCCTCCACCCTCCCCCCAAGTCCTATCCCTTGTGTACATTTGGGTACCGACTAAGTATAGTTACATACCGTTTTTGGTGATGTTATAACATTTCATTAATCGGAGGTTGATTTTATTTATTTAATTTTTTTTTTTGGTTTCTTCTGTATATCTACCAGTTGTCCGTGTACTTTTCTACGAGTTGTACCGATTAGTAATATCTCTACGTTTAGTTTTGGTGTTACTTCATAGTAGAGTGTATTCAGTCTTACCGGTAATAGTTTTTCAGATGTCTATTATTTCAGACCTCTCACACACCTCTCTTCCCTTGGGAGGATTGGACAACCACCCTTACATTTAACCACGTCAGTGATACCCTTTGTTACACTTTCAAGGAATTTTTGATTTTTATCTCGGTGGTATACTAGGTCGTTAGGGTGAGGACCCGTATATAAACCTTTTCTACTTTTGAGATTACTTTTTTCTCTGTGTATGGGGTTACAAGTGTCGTTGTAATAAACGTTTTCGGTTCTGTACCTTTGTCAGGTTTTCGGGTAATTGTCTACTCACCAAATTCTTCTACAGGTAAGGTAATATATATATATATATACATTACCTTAGCATGAGTCGATGTTTTTCTTACTTTCTAACGGTAAACGTCATTGTACCTACCTGGATCTTTCATAGTGTGATTCACTTTATGTAGTCTTTTTCTGTTTATAACATGCTATAGTGAATATTCACCTTAGATTTTTTTTACTTTACCAAGATATATGTTTTGTTTATCTGAGTGTTTGGATCGTTTGTTTGAAACCCCTTTCCCCTTTCCCTCACCCCCAATTCCCATATTTAATGTTCACACTCTTACTATCTATGTTTGATGATATGTAATTTATCTATTCGTCGTCCCTAAACGATATATTTCACCTTGATATAAATTATAGAACGTTATTGGATATTACCCAAAGGGACCACCGATTCACCATTTCTTAGACGGACGGTTACGTCCTTTACACCCAAGTTAGGGACCCAACCCGTCTAGAGGACCTCTTCCTTTACCGTTGGGTGAGGTCATAAAAACGGATCTCTTAGTGTCCTTGTCTCCTAAGACCATCCCATGTCAGGTACCCCCAGCGTCTCTCAGTCTGTGTTAACTCACTAACTTGTTGTTGTTATTGAATATTATCTTTTATTGGACTCTTTATATGTATTAACTTAGTGAAACGATATGTGGACTTCGATTGTGTTATAACATGTATCTGACACGAAATACACTCGACTCTTCTCTCTTACATCCACAATGTGGACTGAACAACCCGTCCCGTACAAAGTCCCTTCGTCCACTCCACGTGTCAGTCCTGAACCCTTGTCTTACCGGGTCGTACTCCTGACTACCTCCGTCCAGTTCACGGTCAACGATGGATACAATATGAAAAGGAGAAAACACTTTACAATCATTAGTCCGGATGAAACTCCTTATTCTATACCCTTCACTCCCTTCAGTAAGTGTATTTCAAGAGAAAAAAAAGGAAATTGAAAAATAAAACATAATCCCATATATCAACCCATTGTTACTACACTAACAAAGTCCACCTGCCGTTTCCCTAAGTCGGTATGTGTATGTACGTAGGTTAGAGGGGGCTTTGAAGGGAGGGTAGGTCCGACGGTATACTGTAACTCATCTCAAGGGACCCGTCATCCGGGAACGACCGATATGTAGAATTTACATCGTAACATATGTATAACTAGGGTTTGAGAAATTGATAGGGAAGGGAGATAGGGAGGGGACCGTTGATATTTAAACAAGAGACTCAGATACTCAGAGAAAGACAAAACATTCGAGTAAAGAAAAATCTAAGGTGTATCTTCCCTACGGTGCAATAGAAAATTTTATATTTAGGTTAGTTCGGTAGGGAATGACCTTGGGTGAGTCACTACAGGGAAACATGTTCTCATACTTTGGGTCGAGGAAAGTGACTGGACGTCCCGGACACACTGAACCGGTGATTGGTAGAAGGGTCGGGTCGAAGTAGAGTTTGGTGGGAGGGGACAAATGAGTCGAGGTCGGAGTGGCTGAAGGAATCAAACTCCTCCATAAAAACAGGGAGCTCGGACGGACACGACGTGACAGACCGGTCGACAGGACTCGGGAGACACAGAACACTCGAGGACAGCAGGGAACAGAGTCGAGGTCACAGTGCAGAAGTCTCCCGAGTCGTCTGGTAAGTCCATCTACGGAAGGAAATAAAGGGTCATCCGAAACTAAGTGTTTCTGAAGCCAGTAAATACTTGAAGATAAAAGTGATCACTAGAGGGACTTGTTTTCTTTCGATTTACGTCCCCTACGTGGACGGGTAAAAGGACCCAGGTCCACAGTAGATTCGGACCGGGTCACGAACCGTGTCTGATGCACGGGTTCCTTTAAATGGTTTACTAACGTACTTACTTACTTACCCTTTCTATCTCGAACCGACCGTGTGACATCAATGAACCTTAATACTGACAATAATAGTACATCGTAAAATACTGACACGTACACCTAAAAATCGAGAAAGTTTTATCTCTTTATTAAATATTGAATAATTTTTATTGTATCCTTTTATATATACATTTATACTTACCGACAATAAAAGAAACACTATTAAAATTTACCTTTTCGTTATCCAAAAATGTATTCGAAGACGTACGTTAGTCACCTATCCGGCCTTTTAAAAGACACTCACGTACGTTCCAATATGACGTTTATCGGGTAAGTATAGGTTGTGGTCTGCCGGTAAAAAGATTGGACCTCTCCCACAAATATTGAAAAGAAGTTAAACATATGTATAACTATGTTATCTATCAACATGTATTTATCTGTAAGTGGTCGAGGTCGTTTTAAGGACGACGGTTTCTCTTCTTTTTACAGTCTCATTCGATATTTCTTTCACGAACCAAAAAATTTACATCTTTACCGTTAAGTGGTGTAAATATGTTTAACGGTACATGACTCCCAACGTTGAGGCTCTTACTTATCGTTCTTTTCAACGTCGATTCTCGTTTAGACTCTTGAGAACAAAACTTTCATTTCCGAATCAGTCATGATATCGTAAGACCGTTAGACGTATTATAATTGGTCTCACAAAACATAACCCTGGTTCTGAAATACATAACTAAAAGAACATACATTTTACAGGACTGATTTTGAAGAGAAATTTTACGAGTTCTTCTTTGAATGGAACCTAATTTGATCTTCTTAAGTGTACGGGAGAATGTATTCTTTCCGTTACGGTTTCTTACGAGTTTGATAGCGTGTTGACGTGAGTAGAGTGTGCGATCATTTCATTACGAGTTTTAAAAGGTTCGGTCCGAAGTGGTTATGCACTTGACACTTGAAAGTCTACAAGTTCGACGAAAATCGTTTCCGTCTCCTTGGCCTCTAGTTTAACGGTTGTAGGTGACCTAGTACCTTTTTCGTTCTCAAGGTCTTTTTGTAGATAAAGACGAAATAACTGATACAGTTTTGGAAACTGACACACCTAGTGTTATTTGACACCTTTTAAGACTTTCTCTACCCTTATGGTCTGGTGGACTGGGCGGAGAACTCTTTGGACATACGTCCAGTCCTTCGTTATCAATCTTGTCCTGTACCTTGTTGTCTGACCAAGGTCTATCCTTTTCCTCATACAGTTCCGACGTATAACAGTGGGACGAATAAATTGAAGATACGTCTCATGTAGTACTCTTTGCGACCCGACCTTCTTCGTGTTCGACCTTAGTTCTAACGGTCCTCTTTATAGTTATTGGAGTCTATGCGTCTACTGTGGTGGGAATACCGTCTTTCACTTTTTCTTGGTTTCTTGGAGAACTACTTTCACTTTCTCCTCTCACTTTTTCAACCGAATTTTGAGTTGTAAGTCTTTTGCTTCTAGTACCGTAGGTCAGGGTAGTGAAGTACCGTTTATCTACCCCTTTGTTACCTTTGTCTCCGACTTAAATAAAAAGACCCGAGGTTTTAGTGACGTCTACCACTAACGACGGTACTTTAATTTTCTGCGAACGACGAACCTTCCTTTCAATACTGGTTGGATCTGTCGTCTAATTTTTCGTCTCTGTAATGAAACGGTTGTTTTCAGTCAGATCAGTTCCGATACCAAAAAGGTCATCAGTACATACCTACACTCTCAACCTGATATTTCTTTCGACTCACGGTTTCTTAACTACGAAAACTTGATACCACAACTTCTTCTGAGGACTCTCAGGGAACCTGTCGTTCCTTTAGGTTGGTCAGATAGGATTTGCTCTAGTCAGGACCCACAAGTGACCTTCCTGACTACAACTTCGACTTTGAGGTTATGAAACCGGTGGACTACGTTTCACGACTGAGTAAACTTTTCTGGGACTACGACCCTTTCTAACTCCCGTCCTCCTCTTCCCTGACTGTCTGCTACTCTACCAACCTACCGTAGTGGCTGAGTTACCTGTACTCAGACCCATTTGAGACCCTCAACCACTACCTGTCCCTCCGGACCGCACGACACCAAGTACCCCAGCGTATCTCAACCTGTGTTGACTCACTGACTTGACTTGACTTGAATGAAGAACCCATATAATTAGACGTACTATGGTTCACTGATATATTGGGTTGACAACCTACCTAAATACTCCTACCACGTTTTCATTGACTCCAAAACTTTAAACGATAAACTATAACCTTATATAAGAATTTATTTACACCAACACAATATGTAATAAACTTATGTGTAAAGAGTGAACTACAAAAACGATTACTCAATAATCAAAGACAAACAAAATATAAATAAGATCTAATATCTTTACTACAATCTGTTTTTCGTTTAACTTCAGAAAAAAATAAACTCAAGTTTTACCTAACAGTTCGTCTCTGTTGATCGTTGTGGTTGTTGCATAAAATGGGTCCTTGACCATTACTTGTATGTCACGTCACCACCAAATTCTTCAAAACGTTTCCTCTCCTCCCAGAACTTCTACTTGTGGTGTCACCGGACGGTGACCTTCAACTGTTGTTGGTCAACTCTCCTAGTGACTTCGACTAGGACAATGTTGATGTGCTCTTCAACGACTTCTTGAGTCACAGTTGGTGACATAGCAGTAAACGGTAAACTTTGTTTGACCTGTCCATTTTTTCGAGTTATTCACCCACGGAGTACTCTACTGACGTTCCGTTTTTTTATCAAAACTTCACTTTAGAGAATAAGATACGTTTTTGTTACTTGTTAAAGAGGTGACCTAACACTACACGTTATTTTTCACCTAAAATATACTGTCGACCACTACTAGTTGAGTCACGACCTGTCTCTTCTACGAGGTTTCGTGAAGGGGTTTAGTTTGAATGTGGTTTTCTTCCAATACCAGTGACAAACCAGCAGAGAACGGTCAGACTAGGTGATGTCGAAAGACTTAGGACCGTTTTAGTAATGTAGACTCTTCATACGAGTCGTTTAGTTACTCTACATGACTTTTACCGTTGTAGACGTCGTTCATAACTAATTGTCTTACCTGGGTTAAGAAGAGATGCTGTTACGGGCTGACGTGTAGTGTGTTGGTTACGAAGTTTTCAACTTGCTTAACCCGATACTGCAAAACGGAGTAGGTGGAATAAGGGGACTGAAGAGTACTGATGGTAAAGAAGTCCGTAGAGTTGTTGAAAAACAGTCCTTTTATTGAAGGTGTTGGTCGTCCTCCGCCTTTTACGTAAGGTTCTCAAAAGACTTAGGGGTTGTACGTGAAAATACGATGTCCTTATTTGTTTGAATAAAGAGAAACCGTTTTTACACAACTACCATTGCCAAGGATAAAACTAATTGTGTCTACACAAACTCGGATCAATATTATTAAATTTTAAGTACCAGGTTTTGACGTCAATGAAAATATGGTTGGATCATCATAACCTGGTTAGTTTGGGATTTACAAGTAATCTTCCTGACTACAACTTCGACTTCGAGGTTATGAAACCGGTGGACTACGTTCTCCACTGAGCGACCTTTTCTGGGATTACTGCCCTTTCTGACTCCCGTTCACCTCTTCCCTGTTACCTACTAATCTATCGTAGTTCACTGAGTTACCCGTTCTCAGACTCGTTTGAAACCCTCTATTACTTCCTGTCCTCCGGACCACACGACGTCAAGTTCCCCAGTGTTTCTCAGTCTGTGTTGATTTGTTGTTGTTTATCATAAAACGTGGAACAAAAAGACGACATTAAAATATATGTACGATACTTAAGAAATTAATATGACTTTAAACATTACCATAGTCGTCTTTTATGTTTATCGACACTTTCCTAAATCTTTTTAATCTTTCACACTCTAGGTATCACTCTATTATGTCTGTTCCTTCCTTAAAATTCCAATTTATTATTTATAAGTCAAAAGGGTGTTACAGTATGAAATCTTCACCTTGTCTAACGTACTCTGGTACTTTAAAGAATACATAAGCATGAAACACGAGGAAAAAGAAGACGTGTAGTATATAAGTCATATGTATAAGGGGTTCCTTTTCATTGAATGTATTAATGAAATCTCAACAACCTCCCTTGACCCATAAACACCTATTATCTTTCATAAAAAGCACCCACTTACCTGACTTTAGGTCTCGGAGTGGGTTACGACTCGGTTTATGGTCGGTGTAGACCTGAATCCTACTGTGTCACAGGTCAGAAGTGTCGGAGTCGGAGTCATCGGTGACTCTGATGAGGGACTCTTTAGATATGTCCCTTTATATCTAAATTATTGGGTTATGGTTTGTCGTAATTGAGGACTCAAAAATAATATCGTTCCCAAGTATAAACTCTATAAGGTTTCGTATTTTATAAAAATTCCCCACGAAAGAAAAAGTTTACTTTACTACGTAGAAGGGGGGTAGACGAACGAATAAAACCGTCCGTATGTATGATTAGTACAACATTACTCCGATGTTAATTTCTGTCAACGGTAGAGGAGTCGTTTCTGGTTACCCTACCCCAGCCCCACGACCCCCACCTTATGTATATTTCTCACCTTACACCACTTTGTCTTTCAACCGAGTCCTAATTCTTGCACGACGTTGATTGGGTGTTTTGTTCATTAGGTGTCCATCCGTTGTAATATGATTTCCGGGTTCCCAACAAGACCAGGAGATCCATACTTGTTTATAAAGGTATTGTATGTCGAAACGAATCCTAAATGAAAAAGTCGTTTCCTCTAACACGTCTTTACGTCTTCATTAGAAAACACGAAAGTTTACTGGTAGTACCAGACTCTGCTCTACCGGTATTGGGCAGGGTTCTGGTGTGCCAACGTGCAATGGAACCTGTGGTCCGACCGAGACATACGACGATCAACGAAGTCCATGAGGAAGAAACGTCGGAGACAAAAGAAAAATATCTGGACGTTGTTGTCTCTCAGAATCTAATCTTTCACGTAGACGAAAACAAAGGTCTCTTCACGTTACGTCTTACTATTAACACACACAAGTGTGCGTGTGTGTGTGTGTGTGTTATGTTATTATGCATCGAGGGGGTTTCTATCACAAAAGAATGACTTTGTTCAAAAATTCTTCATACCGTTCTCTAATCTATTATTTTCCTAATTGTTACCATTTTAAAGGGTAAAACGTATTTCGTATACTTCTCTATATGGACCCAATCAGACTCTCACCTCCGTCAACCAAACCTTTCTATGATACCGACCTCCAAGGGTCCCTTGGTGTACACTCATTTCTTCGGTAAGTATGAATATATTCCTCATCTATTACAATATGACGTGAGTTTAGGACTGTATATCTCGAAGGGAGTATCGAGTCGACCATTTCTTAGACACTTTCTATGATACCGACGTTCAAGAGTCCCTTAGTGTACACTCTTTTCTTCGGTAAACATGAATATATTCCCCGTCTATTACGACGTCACGTGAGTTTAGGACTGTATATAGAGAAACGATTTATGTTTTTGTTCCTGTCTAAGGTTTCTACTAGTTATTTCAAGTGGTACGATTAGTTTCTTTGTCAATACCTCAAACGTCCAAGTAGTGATTAAATTTCAAAACACGGAACTTCAAGATAAAAGTTTCTGAGTCGTTAGTCACTACCGTCAGCTTCAGTGTAAACCCTCACCCGACCCCTGGGACTCACCGACGCCTGACGTGTACACGGCACTACACATCGGACGAGACCAGTACGGAAAGGTCTTTTGTGTTTTTTTGTGTACCATACCTACACACCTACGGAGTCACACTTTTCCATTTTTACAAGACTTAACTCAAAGTTAAATATCGTCGAAAAGTAAAAAGTATCCTTTAGTAGAACGTTTATGTTCATTTTAGTAGGATTTAACTCGTTTTCATGACTTTTTGTTGAACGACCATCCGATTTCCAGTGTAGTGATTCGATTGTCTTTTTTTCAATAATCTCAGCTTTTACTTTCTATTCGTTTCACTTATATGAAACAGACGGGATAGTAATTCCATTAAGAAAGTTCCGAAATCTCGGACGAAAACAGTTAGAAAACTTTAGTCGGGTTTTCTTGTTTTATAAAAAGTGGTAACCTACGTAAAAGTAGCTATGCTGATAAAATTTAAAGGGTGTAGAACTTAAAATGTCGTTCCTTACTCCGAACCGATGATGAAACATTACGACTCGAGTTTTGGTCTGTGTCCGGTCACACTTTCACCGGAATCTTAATCCGTTTCATAATTTATATTTAATACACATTTCTGGTTTATAGATGGTTTCAGTCGTCGTCTTCAGTTAAATACCAAAGACTACACCTTCCACCAAACGACTCCGGACAGGGGCTGACACTTTAAATTCCACACTCTTTATAATGGATGAGTATTTATAAAATTAATTTCGTCTTGTAAAATGAATTTCATTTGTTTACTCATTGGAACAGTTGTCTTAATATTTCCTGGGATACTTTACTTACACGAGTAACAAGAGGGAATCCCTCGCGAAATCGGATCAGAAAGTATAAACCGTAAAACCATATAATATTATTTCCGTTGATATTATTCCGTTAATACTTAAGTATGTTATCGTAGTGTGTTAGTAGAAATCACAGTAGAAATGTTATGTACCTTGATTTCTTTAAATTTTCTTTGAAAAATCATTCTTCAGTTAATTAGTTAATGTCCTTTTAAGAATTAAATGACTCGATTAATAATCTTCAGTTTAAGTCTAAGAAAAAATCTGTGAGTATATACTTTTGTTTATTTGTGATTTAAGGTCGTTTCAGAAACTTGTCATACTAAGTACGTATAGTATACGAAACCAAGTCAGTCTTACTCTTTGTACCTCGAGAGAACGAAAAACTAACTAAAGAAAGAAAGAAGTTTATGTCTAAAGACAAACATCAAGAGGGAGGTTAGAGAAGGCGTTCTGTATGAAAAATAATACTTACTGGAATTTGACTGTTACAAATGTAAATGAAAATTATGGAATTTTGACAAAGTTCTCCCAAAAAGAGGGTGTGTCTGTCTTTAGGATAAGTCCTGAAACTTCGTTTATAAATTGTTTTTATAGAAGCTACCATCATGCGAAAATATTTGAACTTCGTAAAGATAGTACAAAAAATAAGTACAATGAGATCCACTGGAGGAACCTGTCGATTGATCCCAAGTAAATCGAAGGTGTCGTAACGGACTTCGGAGTAAAAGATTCATCGTGTCCATTCTGTCACAAGTCTACCGGACTGACATTGTAGATAGTAGGAAGAACGGGAGCCAAAGATAGCTTCTTTGTCGTCGTAATGATGTCACCCCGAGGGTCACCAATTGTAGGGTGTTCCACAATTGAAAGGACTTTAAACAAATAATTGTTGGTGCCCTCTTTCCTCCGTTGAGCCACACAAAGTCCGACCTACATACGGGGGACCTAAGTCCCCTCTAGCTACAGCAATACCCTAAGGACTGATCGTAAGTCTCGTGGGACAAAGGAGGTCTACCGAGGGATAACCGATAACTACTGACCGATACACCCTAGTAGGATGTGCACGGATTTATGGTGAAATCCTTTCTCCTTTGAGTAGTGCAGTGTAATGTGCCGAACTACCCAGACGAGAAGGGACTTATCGACGTCTAGAAGTCTCCCTCCTAAGTTTCCCACCACTAAAGTCCTCCATACAAAGACATTAACACAGATTTCCCCCCATGGGACCCAGTCTTGATTTTAGACTCCACCGAAGGGAATGTCATTAAATCTTGGAGGTGGAAACTCTTGATCGATTACCGAGTTTATAATAAGTGGGACATACAGGAACACTACGATGGGAGATTTTAAGATGTTCCTACGAAAGACTTAGGACATAAACTACGTCTACAGACTTCTTCCCGGAGTTTATATACTCTTACTATTTTTTTTGTACATTCTTAAGGTGTATGACTTTAAGAAGGAAATCTTGTCTATTAATTTTTAGTAGTCATTTTTCAAGGTGTTTTTGCAAAGTTTCGAGATAAATACCTACCTCTTTTGAGAAAGTGAACGTCTTTGGTTTCTACTGCGACTGACGTAAACGTTACTCGTCAGGTGACGTTACTAGTTTGGAAGATTGGATCCCCTACCCAGACTAAATGTAGTTTCAATTCAAACCCTTTCTTTACCAGAGAGAGAGAGAGAGAGAGAGAGAGTCCCTTTCTGTTTATAAAATTTCTTTACACTAAGTGTGCCATTTATAATCATGAGTCGACTTGATGTTTTACCGAAGGTTTACCCGATGTCGACAAACTTTATTTCACGTTTCAACCGGTCTACTCCTAAATTTTTAGTATTATGTAGTAAATAGTAAAAGGGGTCGAGTAGGTTTGTGAAAACTTAAGTAGGACAGGATTGAATCAATCAACGACACCAAACAATAAGATTCTTTCGATGGTATGGGATAGATTCCTAACGTAGAGTCGTCAATTCAATTTTGTATATATTACCGATTTGATTTTGTCTGGAGTTTACCGTCAAGATCTCTTAGGTTTAAGACAAGTACATTGGATCACTAAGATACTTAGTAATAAATTCGACGTGATGTAAGATCGTACATATATGTAAAAATATTCGCTTATTAGAGATTAATTTTAGTCGTTAAGTCATAGTCACTGATGTCTACGTGAGTTTGTCTTTTGTAAGATTATTTTGGACAATAAAACGAAAAAAGTCAAAGACGAGGAAGGGGTTTGTTAGGTAGATTGAATATATCTTTTCATTTTAGAATATTTATGGTAAATTAAGGAAGAAGGAAGGAAGAAAAACCGAGACCAGGGATCAATTAGAGATCAACATCAAATAAATTGAGAAACGTCATTATTATTCTTTTTTGTGTCAAGAAGATTAAGACCTAAAATAAGTTTGTGATGTTTTGATTTCCGTGAAAAGAAAAACCAATTGAAGTTTACATCAAAAAGGGGTCATATTAAAGTATAAATATCTTTTACGAATCTTTGTACCAATACATTCTTTATTATTAAATTAGAGTAAAGGGACATTATATGTCATGATCTCTTTAATTGCAAACGTCGTAGAAACTTACGATAATAATAAATCCTGTCAATCTCGTTCACGTAGACACAAATGTGTCTTGAATCAGGAATTTACGTCAATTTAAAGGTAAACACATTGGACGAGTCGCAAAAGAATTCGTAAGGTCTTCAGTCTCTTGAAATATTTCACCATAAGTCTCTTGACTTTTGTAATATGTTGTACTGTTTTTAAAACGATAGCTAAGAAAAACCCTAGGTAGTTTACGTTTGTGTAACGGACGTGTTATTACCCCATTGGACAAAGACCTTACCAGCCCTAGTCTTCGTTCGAGAAGTAGACTTTTATACCGACGTTTTATATAGACAGTCAAATAATTTACTCCTACTCTCTCACATTACAACAATTTAATATGAATTGTTATATCACTCATAGACAATACAAGGACGTACCACACTCCTTGTCTTCGATGTTTTGGTTTTTTCATAATTTTATACGAAGATAACACACGTAAAAAACACAGTCCGTATATATATGTACATAGATTAGTTTGACCAGACCATAGACTCTAAATAGAGACAAATACGTTGTCGGGGAGGACCAATGTACACTAGAGGGAACCTACGGAGTAAGTCTGGGGGTTGGTGTCCCGTCGGGAAAATCGTCCCGTCAAACCGTGTATCGTCTACGAGCCCTTTACGGACGTTATCTCACATATTAGGGACCAGAGTCCAAAGAGAAGACACTCAGTCGTACCCACACCATGAGTGCCATCTTGTGGTTTGACGTACAAGATTTAATCCCACCCGTAGTCACCCCTGTCTTCTAAACCATATGTTTCTCTATTGGACGGGAGGACTTTGTACAAATGGTTATTATGTGTTTCGGGTCACCTGAACGACGACGACGACGACGATTCAGCGAAGTCAACACAGGCTGAGACACGCTGGGGTTTCTGCCGTAGGGTGGTCCGAGGTGGTAGGGACCCTAAGAGGTCCGTTCTTGTGACCTCACCCAACGGTAAAGGAAGAGGTTACGTAATTTCACTTTTCACTTTCATTTCAGCGAGTCAACACGGGCTGAGAATCGCTGGGGTACCTGACGTCGGATGGTCCGAGGAAGCAGGTACCCTAAAAGGTCCGTTCTCATGACCTCACCCAACGGTAACGGAAGAGGCGGTTACCTGAACTCACTCATAATACAAGTTTAAGAGAGGGATGACTGTAGTACCTTGGTAAATTCACTTTACAGACGAGAGAGACACATAGTCGTGCCTCATAAAGGTAAACGTGAGACACATAAATGTGGGTCCTTCCACACGGTGTTGGGGTAAATGCATGGTTAATTAATATCCATATATACGGACACTAAATCTTTATACAAGTGGTAACCCATATTATAAAGGTTGACGACAAAGTTCAAAAATACTTATAATTATATTTGAACGGAGTGGAAGATGTCAAAAATTCACTTGTTAACAAAATATATAGAAGATGTAGATCGTAATTTTTTTAACCTCTTTTACGGATTACAAATATTCCTTAACCGGTTCTATTTGTGCACACACTTACGATACCATTTTGTCCTAAAATCAATTGGAATTCATAACAACTGTATTTTAGGTTTAAAATAGTATTCTATACCCCGCCCCCACCCCCTTCCGGGGCCGTCGCGAAGACATCACCCATAAACTCGTGGTTACTCCTCATTTACTAAACTAAGGTGCCCGAGTCTCCTAAACAGTCGACGGAGCATTCATATTAAGACCGAGAAGTATAGGGACGACGAAGATTAAATCGTCCTGTCCGAGTATTAACTTCGTTTAATTGATAAATGTGAACGGTGAAGATGGTCCCCTTCTCCTGTGTCGTCGTCCTTTCTTACTCGTCCTTTAATGTAAGAAGGGTGAACACAGTCTGGACGGGAATATATTTGTGTAATTGTCATTAAAGTACTCCGCAGTTTGTATCCTTATTTATGACTCCCTACTTTATTACTCCACGACGATAACTCGACTTGACGATACCGATTATAGGAACCTATACTTAATACGTAGGACTTTCTTCCGTATACAATGTTATAAGTTTGTCAAAGGGACGTTCACTATAGACGAGTAATCCGAGACCTAGCGCTCCATTTGGACGAGAGAAGAGGGTGCTGTCCCATCGTAAATGTTTTTATACGAGAGACCCGTGGCACCCGACACCAAAGAGGACTTATGTGGTTTGGGACTTGTCCGGAAGGTGAGGTAAAAATCGGATTGTCGCACAAATAAATCGAGAAACCGACTTCGAAATTTCGGTAAATTACATTACATTTGTTCTTGTAAAACAAACATTAAACGATTTACATAATGTCGGGTTGACACAGAGGTTAATCCTTGAATTCCAAGTAAATCATTAAATGTAGACCAAGACTAAATTCCACTGAAAGGAAAGGGTGAATCCTCGACTGAAAGGCACCGATTTTTCCTTGGTTCTTACGAAATATCGAGAAACCTGGTTAGGGAAGACGAAGTTTCGACCTGCCCTGAGAAATTAAATCACCCCAAACTGAAACTACTGGTCTTAGTGTCTTAAGTCTTATTGCCCCTTTATGTCCTTTAAATCGACCTGGAAGTATTTGTTTCTACGACTCCCAACGAGTTTGAGGTTCCTCAGAGTATATTTCCCGTACTAGAACAATGCAATAATAAAAAGCAAGAGACATCCAAGGTCAGTTACTTTGTTTTCATCGTTTCTGGTTGTAGTGGCAGTGTGAATACAAAATAAAGGGAAAGAGATCGACCACGGAAAACCTTTGCTGAATGATACAGAGACTTGGTCCGAGAGATGACAGCATCCTAAGTAATCGTAAATTTTGGACGACCTTAGGGTTTGTGTTGGGGCGAGGGGGAGAAGGTCTAAGTCGGGGTAGAAGCTTTCATAAGTTTACCTCTCTAGAGACTATACACTTCAAACAAGTCGCCGAAACCATCCGTGTTGAGTATTCCCTCCAAAACACAAGGACCTCCTAAAAATAGTGAAGAAAATCGAAGGAACACTAAAGAGAAGAAACTCTCTAAGAAATGTCTTTAGTTTCATGTATATCAAAGAAGGAAAGGCCCCGAAGACTTTTATTTCTGGACGGGTAGACGTCACCGAAGAATCGGGGCGGATCTGAGGTGTTTCTCCTTCGTACACTGTGTGTGTATGTGTCGTCGGGGTAATCAGGACAAGGGAGACCGACCGTTCTTTTGTAAGTTAACATTAGAGTGATTATCGACAAAAAGGAATTTATAACATTAAAAGACTCGGGGATTATTCAGTAGTTATTAAAACGGGTAAAAGGGGTCAAACACAAATATAAACCTCGACAAGTATTAACACCCGATAATACTGTTGCCCTAAAGACTTGTTACCACCACGTACTTTAGGATCGGAAGAGGAACTTGGTCGACGGATGTGTTTCGGTCGTCGTAGTCCACCCCCGACAAGACGTTGTACGTGCAAACAGGATTTAAAACTTCAAATCACCAGACGGAGATTGACCGAGGTCGTTGTAAGGAAATTTTTATGTATCGTCATACACACGAGAGGTTAAACTTATAATTTACTCTCATTTTATGTTAATTTAATTCAAACTTTGTCTCTATAATACAACCGTGGTACTCAGTTGTGTTTCCCCTTCTTGTCCACCATTATGTGGTATTATTGTGAAAACCTATAAAACGACTTTAAGAGAACTACGGGTTTTGCACGTAAGATCCACCCGTACACGCGAAACGCCCGTTAAGGGCGTTTGACAGTCTCTCCCCGACGGTGCACCTCGTGCCGTCCGGGTCGACTACGTCATACAGGGAAGATTTTCGCTCCGTAGACGAGAGTGAGTGACTTGGGAGAGGGACGAACAGGGACCCCACCTGAACGTGGGCATATACAGTTTTGGGTGGGAAAAAATGTATGAGACACCGAAGTGATAGAAATAATTCGTTCTAGTAGAAAATTCTCCTTTCTTATTCGATACGACTTGGGGACAGTTCAGTTTCCTTGTCTTCCGTACCCCTGTTTGATAGAGTTCACTGAGTTTGACTAGGGTCATGGAACAAAACCATTACCACGAACTCACAATTTTATGATTGAAGAGATATTCTCTTTTTCAATAAAGATAATTATATAGAGGGATTCATTAGAATCTTATAAAAAAATTTGTTGACGTAAAACTAATCCTTAACGAAATATTATGAATCACTCAATTTATCCCAGACACGATACGATTCAACGAAGTCAACACAGGTCGAGAAACGCTGGGGTACCTGTTACCAGACGTTCCGAGGAGACAGGTGTCCCGAGAGGTCCGTTCTTATGACTTCACCCAAGGGTAAGAGAGGGGGTCCCCTCGAAGGGTTGGGTCCCTAGCTGTAGTGTAGAGAGTCCAGAGGACGTAACCGTCCACCAAAGAGATGGTAATTCCGGTGGACCCTTCGGCGGTTCATCCCAGTCGATAATATATTAGAGTAGAAAATAAATATTTTGTGTAAGAAGTTGGGGGGTTGATAAAGATAATTCTCTCTTGGGTTTCTTTCTGAGTAATGTTCAATGAATAATTTAACCTTTGTTTTCTTTTTCTCCTTTCACAAAACAATAGTGTTATATGTTAATTTTTCGGAATTCATAATACAGTATTAACACTAGGATGAAGGTGATCTTTCCGAGTCTCGACTCAAACTTTCCGTCTTACCCTCTTACCCTCAGTAAAGAGAAAAATAGTGCTGTGACCTCTTATCACTGAAAGTATAAGAAACCCAGACATTTCTGGAATGGACCAGTCTGGTTTTTACACCTTATAATAGAGTCACAAGGGGAGAACGATATTATTTTTATTTTCCGGCATAACATTATCTTAATCACCCCTTTAGGACTTCGAAATATAAACAACGGAACTCCTTGATGAGTCAAAAGTAGGATTCTTGTAATAAGAAAAGGGGATCTTTGTACTCTTGTCCGTGACTGGAACTTAACTATTACATTTCCTAAACTAGCACCCGATCCTTTCTCGACACATCTGGAGGGGGTAAATTCAAGGAGATCATTTACTCCCTTCATTAATCCTTTTCTATAGGTCCCAATCTTTTTGTCAGTTCTCCTCAGTCTAACCACCATCGTGACCGCTGACTTCAAAGAACTGTATTTTGGTTTCCTCGCGTACACTCGGAAACTCGTCGTAGGGGTCGAGCGACGGCCCAACGTCTTCCCTAGTGATTACAGGAGACTAGTGTTCAACGGTAGTGTCAGTGATCCCTTCCGTTGGTGGAAGACCTACAGAGAAGACCCTTTAAGATAGAGTGTTTCGTTCTCAAATATCGTGACTTCGGACCCGGGATAGGTGCTGATGTGTGTCCCCGACAGACTCGTCCCTCTCTCCAATACAGGACCACGGGTCCGGTACCCATCTCGTCCTGTCCCCACCCCGACCCCAAGGACCACCTCCACGTGAGTCAAAGAGTTAGGTACTTATTCGGGGACACATCTTAAGGTGGTACGCAGAGGTTGTAGTCACCCCTTGGTGTGAAACCGAAACCCTGACACTGTCGTTTGACTAGGTTCAATCCTCTCTTTGACCGAGACTTCAGAGTTTTTTGATATAATCCAAAAGTCACCTTAGTGTTTTATATTACAGTTGGTGAGATAAACATAAAATGTCACGTCCTCTGGGTCCAAGTTAGGGACCCAACCCTTCTAGGGGATCTCTTCCTTTACCGTTGGGTGAGGTCACGAGAACGGACCTTTTAAGGTACCTGACTCCTCGAACCATCCGATGTCAGGTACCCTAACGTCTCTCAGCCTGTGCTGACTCGCCGAAGTCAAATTAGAGTGTGTGTCTCTTGTAAAGACACCATACCAAAGGTAGGAGTCTCTACTGAGAACATCGTCTCGAGGTGCACCGTCCGGGATACTTCGGGAATCGACCCTCACCGTTAGAACCTTTCCTATATTACACATCTCTAAAGTCTGACATGTCCTGTCGAACCTGAATATCATTTCCCCCCAATCTCTCTTAACCTTCTCATCCAAATCGATTACAAGACAATCGTCGACCAAAATGGTAATGTCGATATTAACAAAAATATTTAACCAATCTTTTCTTGACATCCAACTTCCTATTCAAGATCAGTACCACACATCAGAATCTGTTTAGTCAGTTGCTTATCCTGAGACAGAATAAGAGACGAGAGGAGGGTCACAGATCTTTTCACGGACCCCGTGTGTCATTTATGAGTTATTTAGAAACAGCTTACCTACTCACTGACTTAAATTGACCGGGGTAAAGTATTGGACGTTTTAAGTCTTTTGTCGTAGATACTTATGACCCGACTTGTTTGCTTTATTTAGTACATTTTGACAACAATTTTATAGTTTGTGTTATATGAAACATCTACGACTGTCTATGATGCTATAAATCCGAGAATCTCTACATGTGTCCAAACTCTACAAGAGAAAGAATGAATGAAGGGACCTGGACTCCTCCTCTCTATTTTCAGAAACAATTCTTAGGTTATACCCTGATTGGGTAGTACTTACGTGAAGTCATAAGACATCGTAGATTTCGACGTAGGTGAAGTAGGTGTAGGTCACTGACTTGAAATTACTATTACGAACAGATTAAAAAGGAAGTACTATTACTTTAAGATCTACCACGTTAGATCAGGACCGTTAGATCTTTAGACCCTAGTTATGACGAAGAAACAACTTCACCTAAGACAGATATGTACCCGAAGGGACCACCGAGTCTGTCGGACTCTTGAACGGACGTTACATCCTCCGGGCCCAAACTAGGGACCCAACCCTTAGGAGACCTCTTCCTTTACCGATGGGTGCAGTCATAAGAACGGACCTCTTGAGGTACCTGTCTTCTCGGACCGTCCGATGTCAGGTGCCTTAGGGTTTCTCTACCTATTCTGAGAAAGGTGTTAAGGGTAGGAGGAATTCTGGAAGACCTACTGAATGTGACACCGACTCTATGTTTCACAGAGAGTGCGGGGACGAGGGGTGGTCACACCAGGAGTCAGTGTGGTACCGTTAGGCGTTCTCCTCTTTTATTAGTCCATAGACCCGGGTAAATTATGTCGGAGCCTTATACCATGTTCTCCCTAACTTATTGTATGAGATGACCAGAAATCCCTTACCGATTCCCATCTCTAGGAATTTAAGCTCCAAGTAAATCGTTTCTCGTTTCTCTCAAAACCACTGTTTTCTCATTTATGATTCACGACTTCTCTCCACACCTGTCAAGAGTTTTACGGAAATCACCAAAAAAAAAAAGACAGATCCTAGTGTAACCGTCGCAATTCCTTACTCCATTAGGACCGAACCTATACATCTTCGGGAAGGTTTTCATTGATGTGGTATGTTTGAAACTTTGTTTCCTTGATTCTACGATAAATATTGTCGTCATTTCCTTACATTTTGGAACAGTCTCAGGGGACTTCAGACCAAGACCACCCCGTGTAAGAGTCGGAATCAAGATCGTAGGCTCCTTAAGTGGGTTACTGGTCCGAAGGGTCCACCACGACCACCATTTCTTGAAAGGACGGTCACGACCTCTACATTCTCTATATCCAAGCTAGGGACCCAGTCCTTCTATGGGGACCTCCTCCCTTACCGTTGACTGAGGTCATAAGAACAGACCTCTTAGAGTACCTGTCTTCTCGGACCGTCCGATGTCAGACGTCCCAGTATTTCTCAGCCTGTACTGACCTCGATGATGTGTGTGTGTGTGTGTGTGTGTGTGTGGTCGTGTGTGGGTTGTTGGAGTCTTCGGTAAAGAAATCCTACGTGTGTGAAAGAGTTTAGTACAACTCAGTAGGTAAAACATAGAAAAGAATGGACAAAAACGAGAAGTGGGTTTGGTAGGGTGTACCTTCGGTGTTAAAATCTTTGAAGTGGTTTCCATCGTAAACCTAAAACCGGGAACTACCGTCGGACTCATAGTGCCTTCTTATTACGTATCCGTCTGTGACCGAAGACACCGAGTAATCCCAGGAAGAAGAAGAAGAAAAAACCCCAAAAACCAAAAAAGGGGTACAGTCTCCGTCCAGCAAAGAGAGGTGGTAACTAGACTTTATTTTGTTTTAGACTTAATATCTTCTTGATTTGCTTAAATCCCCGTCTAGTATAACGAGAAGGAACTTTGAATGCGTCCATATGAGTGGGTATGTGTAGTGTGTTTGTGTCTGGTCACTCCCGGTGACCGAGATTCCCGGTGAACCAAAACAAAAAAGACAAAAAGTTCATTTTGAATAAAGTACATTAAAAGTATAAGTAGGAGAAGATCGGATTAAATGTATCGAAATTGTGTTGGAATGACTAAGAGAAAAATTATGATAACATGACAATCTATAATATGGAATTGAGAGAGTCGAAAAGGAAAAAGAGAACGTCCTTGACTTACTGCTCGTCGTGACACTATCAGTCGTCCTCTAAGGAGGACATCATTGGGGTGACATACTTGTTAGGTTGGACAAAGAAAACCCCTCAAATAGGAAAAGAAGGATTAACGCTAAAAAAAAAAAAAACTGACCCGACCCAAAAGGGTGACACCCGAAAAGAGATCGACACCGCTCACCCCCGGGGGAGGTCAACACTACACTCCCGAAGAGTGATACCACCGAAGAAACCACCCTTCGTTCCCGAGAACCCGCACACTCGGAGTCACCAACACCGAGGACTTCCGGGGTCTCGTGTTCGAGTCATCAACACCGGGTGGCCGAGTCGACGAGACTTCGGACACCCTAGGAGGACCGGGTCCCTAACTTGGGCACAGAGAACGTAACCGTCCGTCTGAAAGGTAGTGACTTGGTGGTTCCTATGGGGATTAGTACTAAAAATTTACTATCACCGTTGTATAGGTTACTTATTTCAACTCACCGAGGACCACAACGTGAATCAGACACCTTACGACGACCCTTTAGGATCATTACAAGTACCGAATCTTACCGTATTAGGTCTGGGATCTAGTCACGACAGGTTGTCTTGAAAGACGATTCCCCCATTTCAAGATTTTAGACACGATAAGTTATATCAACGGTGATCGCTGTGTATTGATTACTCGTATGCTTTACGTCGGTCGTCCTTATTCTTTGTTTTAAAATTTAAAATATGTTAAAATTAACGAAATTTAAATTTATCGATTTACACCGATCACCAATGGTATAACCTCTCACGTAGAGACCTTTGATCTGAGAGTTTAGATCTGTAAAGATCGTGTCGAAATTGTGAGTCAAATTCCTTTCTAACGTAAAGAAGGGTAACAGGAACTCATACTTATAAGCCTATTAGATTTAACAATACAATGACACTACGTTCACCCTTTTTTTATGTTACATAAAATCTGTAGACGTAAACTTGAACCTATAATTGATCAATTATACACTACAGTGAAATAGTTGTAGATATCTTACTCTGCAGACCCGACGTTAAGAAAGATCAAGATCTTAATGTACTCAGATGTACTCATGACTCATCACGACAGAGGCCTCCTTCGGAGAAAGGTGGGCGGAGAGGGTGGTCGTGTTTCCGGGGGTACGTGACATGGGACTACTTCAGTGGTAATAGTCCCTCCAAGACGTGGTAGTGAAGATAGCGACACTACCGACAACGAAAAGAGAAGATCCGTTTGTACGTTTTATATAGAATAAGTCCATTTAACGGTCCGTTCCATTGGACACACTTTATTATCGGTGGTAACCTACGGTTCATACTCGAGGACTCTCCGACCACCTACATCGTAGTCTTCTAGGTGTGAGTGCAAGAGACAATGATGCAAATCGACACTTTAGAACCGTTCAATGTATAAAAAGACCCGGAGGTAAAGGAGATGACGTTTGGGTAACGTCACGGTAACACACTAATGACTCTACTATATATGTATTATACCAGTTTTAAAATTTCACCATAAGTCTACAATTAATACTGTGTCATTATTGAAAAATGACTTACTTACCTTTCTTTACCTGGAATTGTGATTAAACACTACGGTATACCAGTACCGAATTTTCTATACGGGACTCTTGGTCTCTGTCCTTTTTGTTTGTTTGTTTTTCGATTCACTTAAGAAGCCGAAACAGAAAACAATTTTTCGATACCTTATCTAATAACAAAACTTTGACAGTCGACTTCGTCTATTTGTTGGGAAACCCCTGTCCTCCGAGACTTGGATCATCTGTCTGACTGTATCTAGTTGTGATCTTCCACTGAAGAGGTCCTTCCCAAAGTCCACTAGGACACTCTACTGACCAGGAGTCCAATTACTCGGTTTCCTGTTCTTACGACTCTGACCTGACTCACCTATGACCCGTTTGACCCCATTGCCGAGATTTGATTTGTACATCCATTTATACTGGAGTTACGAGTAAGAATTACCAACTTACAATCTTAGTGGACCCTTTGAAAATTTATTATCGGAGCACAGGTCCGAAATCGAGATATGACTAATTTAGGGTCTGAGATCCCCGACCTCTGTGACCGGAATCAGTGGGAATTGAGACGAGGAGGTTGACGGAAAACTATGAAATCTGTACGTTGTTTGTTTGTTCGTTTGGAAGAGAAACGGGGTTCCAACGTGTCTCGGTGTCGAAAGAAGAGAAGTGTCAGCCCGAGGAGGTGTACCAATACGACTGACATCCGTTGAGGACGCGGAAGGGTAGTGAATCCGAGAGTTTTTCCAGTGGTTCCTGGTGTCTCGATTTAGGTCCCCTGAAAAGTCAGAAGGGGGCTGAACTAAAGAGTGACACTCACAGGACAGAGAAGGTTTCAAGTGTCAGAAACCTAAAATACGGGTGGAACGACAGGAGTGACAAAGATCTTAGTAAAAATCCGGGTAGGTTGAGATGGACTGGTGATTTACCATCACATGGACTGAAAAAAAAAAAAAAAAAAAACGACATCTGACAGAAGAGTACACTTAAACATAAATCCCTTAGAGAATTCTACGTCTCAAAGGTCATTGTTAACACCCACCTACTCACAGTTCAAGTAAAGGAGACTTAAAACTTACGTATTTTTGGTAACGATAAACTGTAGAAATAAAAGAAACGTACGAAATATTAAAGGTTTAAAAGATTTTATTGATAAAGATATAATTTTTGTTATTTTATAGTTCTTCTCTTTATTTTTCCTAAGTTCTTTCTGGTGTTACTTCTTACGATTTTCACTTCCCTAGTACTGTAACCTCCAGTATGAAGTAGTTCCTACCCTTATACATCTGTTACCCTTGTGTCACATACCTTTATTTACGAATAGGTGTACCTTATAAATGGACCTGAGGGATATTTAAGATTGCCTTTTTCAAAGTTAAAAATCCTAAAGTCAAGACTGTGTGACTTTAGAGGTACTGACGTCTAATATAGTTAGAAACATCTTTTATTAGTTTACAGTCAATATATCTCTTTAAAGGATACTGAGTGACATTTACAAAAATAATTTTCTAAAGGGGACTTATTAAATTTAACAAAGGGATAAGGTGACAGATTTTAACACAAACTTGTTGACTAGAAATGCGAAGGAATGAATTTTTTTTAAAAAAAAATAACTTCCTACTAACGAAATGTCTTAAAACGACAAAAAACAGTTTGGAGTTGAACTTAGTCGGTATCCATATGTATATAGGGGAGGGAAAACTTGGAGGGAGGGTAGAGGGAGGGGTAGGATGGGGAGATCCAACTATGTCTCGGGGACAGACTCAAAGGACTCGGTATGTTCTTAAGGGTAACCGATAGATAAAATGTATACCGTTACATTCAAAGGTACAATGAGAAAGGTATATAAATTGCGAGAGGAGGGGAGAAGGGTACAGGTATTCAGATAAGAGATACAGACAAAGAGATGACGACGGGACATTTATTTAAGAAGGTATGATAAAAGGATCTAATACACACAATCTTATGCTATAAGTAGAAAGAGAAAGACTGAGTGAAGTGAGACATATTATCCAAGACCCAAGTAGGTGGAGTAGTCTTTACTGAGTTTACGTAAGGAAGAATACCTACTCATTATAAGGTAAGACATATACATGTTGAAGAAATAGGTAAGTAGACAGTTACCTGTAGATACAACGAAGGTACAAGATCGATAACATTTATCACGACGTTACTTGTTACCCTATGTACACAGAAAAAGTTAAAACCAAAGGAACTCCATATACGGCTCCTCACCCTAACGACCCAGTATACCACCGAAATAAGGATCAAAAAATTCCGTAGAGGTATGACCGACACAGTTAAATGTAAGGGTGGTTGTCACGTTCTTGTAAGGGAAAAGAGGTCGTAAATAACAAGCATCTGAGAGATCGTAAATAACAAACATCTGAAAAACTACTACCGGTAAGATTGACCACACTCCACTATGGAGTGACATCAAAACTAAAGTAAAGAGATTATTATTCACTACAACTCGTAGAAAAGTACACAAACAATCGGTAGACATACAGATGAAACCTCTTTACAGACAAATCCAGAAAAAGGGTGAAAAACTAACCCAACAAACAAAAAGATCGTAACTCAACATACTCGACGAACATATAAAGTCTTTAATTAAGAAACAATTAACAAAGTAAACGATAATAAAAGAGGGTAAGAATCCCCACACAAAAGTGGAACGAATATCGAAGGAAACGACACGTTTTGAAAATTCAAATTAGTTCAGGGTGAACAAATGAAAACAAAAATAAAGGGAATGAGATCCTCCACCCAGTATCTCCTAAAACGAAACTAAATACAGTAGCTCATAACACGGATACAATAAGAGATTCTCAAGGTATCAAAGACCAGAATGTAAATCCAGAAATTAGGTAAAACTCAAATAGAGACACATACCACAATCCTTCACTAGATTAAAGTGAAAATATACATCGACAGGTCAAAAGGGTCGTGGTAAATAACTTCTCCGACAGAATGAAAAATTTAGTCATAAACCTACTGTACCCCCTGCAAAGTCTAGACGACCTAAGTACACTGTGGGTACCATCGTCCGTCCTGTCAATTGGACTATAACCTTTTACACCGGGAGGAAAGATCCCTCAGAGACGTCTTCGGCCTCGTGACCGATACCGGTCACTCTTCGAGATTCATAGTTCGTATGTCTTTGGTGTTCGATGACAAAACTGTGTTGTGTATATTGACAAAACTATCGTTGGGATATCCTTAGAGATTTGTTCAGGTACGTCGGTTAGTTAAACCAACCGAAAGACCTCCGAAGGGGATAAAAAGACCGAATAGAAATAATTGTCCCAATCGGTCTACGTCAGAAGAGGAAATCCTCTTTGTTCGTAAAATACTAAAGACGGAGGGATAAAAGTTCCGAATCGTCTGTGGTAAATACATAATACCTCCCAGTGAGACTCCGAAGTGGACACATAGACTGTCACATGGACTCTCCGTGGTTCGAACTTCGACCCCACAATAGGGAGTAATACCGGTCTGGTGACCGGTTAAAGTATTGTAATGTAGTCGAAATAGAGACACTAAGGACTTTCACTCTCGTACAACTATATGACAGGAAAATAAATAAATAATTTTTTTAAAAAAATGTGAGAGGAAAATTTATGAGTACCAATTAGAATCCGACTTAATAGACAGTACGTTCTTTTAACCGTAGACTCACTTGATTAGATGTCCCGTGTGTATTTTATAAATAAAGAATTCTAAGTGACGGAAAAGAAGTCATTAAGTTGATCGAGTGATTTTACTATAAGAATCTAGTATTATAAGACTGATGAATATTTTGACGGGAGTATCTTGCTTTGATACCGAATTTTATCACGAGACGGTGGTTTTCGACACCATTCTCCTTTTGTGTTTTTATTTTTAATACATACTTTATTAAAATTCTTTATTTTATACGAAACTTCCCTTAGTAACAATATAACGAGTCACAAGGAACGTATCTCCGAATGACCCATACATGTTACAGACGAAAATCTTTCGTTATATTGTCCTATGTTTAGAGGACGACACCGACCGACAGATTACGTAGGTGTGTACACCCGTCACGACATACTTCACTTTTCCGACAGACGGTACACTCGGGACCGGTAATGGTGGACTACACCACCCCCCCAGACTTGTGACCCGTAACGGTGGATTAACACCCCCAGATTAAAAAATGAAACGTAAACTGAACACAAACCCTTCCATGTCTTCACTCGACAATAAAATCAGACATATTACTTGACCCTTAAACAGTCCGGATGAAAGACCGATATCAAAGTAGTGCATAAATTTTTGGTGTACTAGTAAAGAGTATATGTTTTGGAGGGGTTTCTTTCTATACGACGATATTAAATCTAGGTGAATGTACGGTCCTTACCTAACGTAAAACTTTCTGTGGACCGGAAAGACTGGTAGTTGATAAACCTTACTTGTGTTACTACTATTTATACTAACACCACTCTTTTACTCGATTTACCTAAACATTATACAGGGACCTGGAATTAAAACTCATAACAGACTTACCTACTTTCAAATATTAAAATACCGGATTAAAAGGGTCTCTGTGACTGATGACATCAGATCTCGTCATGATAGAGTACCTTAAAAGATCCTTCTACCTTTGCAAGAGACATGACAGACTTCCATCCGTGATCGGTGCACACTGTTACCTCATACGATTCGATCTCGTTCACTCCTTGATCTAAAAGTTTAAATTAAAATTAATCTAAATTTACATGTACCAGTGTGTCCTGAACACCGATGACATTCCTGACACGTCCTAGCACATATCCTGTGACAAAATCTCATATTGTAAAGATCTCAATGAACCCAAGATTCTGATCTTCTCAATTTTAAATTAAGGTTACAATACTAGAACCGTTATGTCTACCTGGTATCTTACGTTTTTATATTTCAGAGGTGTTGCTGTTCGTGCAACTCTCATCCTTGTTCCAGGACAATTAGAAAGGTTTGAGTGTCGTAGTCATGCCTCAGATGTACGTCACCTAGTGGTGCAAAGGTGGACGTAAGATGTCATCACCCGTTTCCGAATGTCACCGTTCCTTTTCCTGTAGACTTTGCATATGTCGTCAACAAACTTTTAGTATCGTTGATTCTTATACAGACCTGAATCCGGAATGGACATTAGGAATAATGGTACCTGAAAAAGTACGAGATAATTTCGAGGGTACTTTTTTATTTATGTCTGTGTTTACGTATCTGTATGACGAGAGTGTCATCGAAATGTTTCTATAGACACGAGGGACATAATTGAAAATCTGACTATGGATAAAGGGTTTAGGGACCCCCACAGAAATACGAAAACCATTATGTGGAGGTCAGTACAGAATAACGAATTAATTTCACTACATAAATTGAATAAATAGTGTTATTTTGTTATTAAAAGGTGAAATTTTTTCGTCACACAATTACCACAATGAATCTATCGTGAAGAATTCTTATGTCTCATCTCCTCAATTCTGAGTTCCTTTCTCTTAGTGACTATAACTTTGCAGGGACCTCTTCAACCTTTGCAGATATTCGTATAAATTTTATTTGACGGCGCCAGGGTTTCGGAAATTACCTCGGCCCTCTCGACAAATTACGTGTGATAGAACGTCATTAGCGACATCAAATTTTATCTAAAATTAGTTCGTGGTAGACGTATTATCCGACTTGTTTGTTGTATCTTGAGGTGAATATTGAGAATAGTATATTTCATTTATAATATTTTAGAAACGGTATCTTTGTCCCGTATAATGTCGTGAAAAACACTACCATGACATTGACTTTTTAAGACGATGAATTTAAGTAAGAGAGGAAAGAAAGATTTGATACGGTAGATTTTAGGGGAATGCTCTTATTTAAGTTTATTCGTACCTTTCATTCAGTAGATCAATGACACTTTAGTCATTCCGAAATTATGGAGAAAGTAAAATGTTAACCCAAATAATAATAGTAATTATTATTGATTAAGTTACTGAGTTTTGTAGTCAATATCTTTTGGTATATATTTCACAATATGAGAACTCTACTAAGTGTTCGTCTCCCGTAACATATCCAAAGTATCAAACATTTTGCCTAAGTAAAAATCCCTAGAAACTAAGACGGTTTCTATTGATTCATAACAAAGTCCTACTGAAATCGTTTTTGTGAGTCACCGGAATATATTCCATTCTTTAAACCCGATGACAGGTCGTTTTAGTGATTTCACTTCTTTTCTAAACTGATATAAAGAATGGAATATATTCCGGTGACTCACAAAAACGATTTCAGTAGGACTTTGTTATGAATCAATAGAAACCGTCTTAGTTTCTAGGGATTTTTACTTAGACAAAATGTTTGATAATGTATGTGGACAAACCTCTTCCGTCACCGTTGGGTGAGGTCATGAGAACGGACGTTTTAGGGTACCTGACTCCTCGGACCACCCGACGTCAGGTACCCCAACGATTTTCAGCCCGTACTGACTCGCTGAAGTGAAAGTGAAAAGTGAAAAGACGTAACCTCTTCCTTTACCGTTGGGTGAGGTCACAAGAACGGACCTCTTAGGGTCCCTACCGCCTCGGAGTATCCGACGGCAGACACCCCAGCGTGTCTCAGTCTGTGCTGACTTCACTGAATCGTCGTCGTCGTCGTGTATGTGGACAATCAATACAAATAGTCAAAACTATCTAAGTAAACCAGAAAAGATTTAAATGGATAAATCCCACTATGTAAATAAATAATAAAAACCAATTTTTAAAGAGAACGGAGTGTCTCTTCCGTGTTCGACAACTATGTGTCAAGGGTACTTATTTTATGGTCCATCCGTGGACGCACATCGGAGTCAAATCAAGTCCACGAGTCGTCACAGGATGAGAAACTAAGTTACCTGACGTCGTACGGTCCGAAGGGACAGGCAGTGGTTGAGGGCCTCGAACGAGTGAACAGAGTGAACTTGAAATAAGGTACTGAATTAGTTCCATACGGGTCAATAGATCTCATACTTAGTAGATTCTTGTAAATGTGGGTCCTTTGTAGTGTAACATCATATTAGATCGATGAATTTACCTAAATCCTCGATAATAAACCTTAACTCATGATTGACCGACGAACTGACTTAAAGTGATAAAAGGGGTTTTGATGAAGCGATTATTCGAGTGAGAATTGGTGACCCTATGAAATAAAGACTATTTACTTATGTATAATCAACGAGCCTAGATTCTTTAAGAATTTTCATAGTATGTACAATGTAGTACACTTCACAAGTTGTTAACACATCATTTATGTCAAGTTACACCCTTTATGGTCCGAAAACTTTGAGTTAAAATTTATAAGACAGGATTACGATCTGTTACACCGAACTGTAAACCAAGGTTATGACGGACTAAAATGAACTGAAGACAGACGGATGGTAAAAATGAAATAAGATCCTTAGCAGATCGGAAGTCTTGATATCATTTATTTTTCATGAAAAAATTCCGAATAAATTAACTAGGAGATCGCTGTGGGATAAAAGAAACTCCTTTTTTTTTTTTTGGGAAGAGAAAGACAAGTCATACAATTACGTATGATCTACTTGATAATTGAATCATTCTTTGAGAATTTTCGTTTTTGTTCGTTTACATTCTTGGGTCTCTTGGTTCGTCTCATGATTCCGGTTGAAAACAGAACTTCTGTCGACGACTTGGACCACTTTAACTCAGTTTCTATGTCGTCTATCTCCTACTTCGGGTACTGACTGGTTTTTTTCACCCTACAAATTGTCCTCTCAAGGATAATATTCAGTCCTGACTTTTCTTAATCTGAAAGACTCGTCCCACTTTATTTTACTAAACGGACCGTACAAGGGAGGGTTATGGACGTTCCTACTAAGACTTCCGTTCCCCTTCTTATAGAAAACACTATTAAGTGTTTGTCTTCGGTCGTAAACATTTCTAAATATGGGACTTACGTATACTGAGATCACTAGACTTTTTGAAAATTCGGTTTTCACCGAGATCTAACATTACCAAGTTCGGTGAACCGTCTTCGTTTGTGTTTGGTAGAAATCTCCTCAGGTGAAAGTTTAGTCCAGCTTATCTTAAGAGTATTTCAAGATTTCTTATAGTCGAGAATAAGGTTTTCGTTTTTTCGTCTTACTTAGTTCCGTAATTTTGGTTCCCGGTCACCGTTGTTATCTGTTGTCTGAGTCTAGGGGTTTCCGAAGTGTCTAACCTTAATTTCTTGTTTTCTCTAATTTATTTCTTGTTTTCTCTAATTTAGGTACCTATTTCTCGTTCGTTGATTTTTTTTTTTTTTTAGGTTTGTCTAAACTCTTTCTTGGTTTATTTTGATCTCTGTATTTTATTAACTTTAATTTTGGGGTTATATACTCGTAATTAAAGTCTAAACTATGTCGAATTTCAACTTAATACTTGACCCTTTAACTATATTCATTTAATTAGTCTTATGTTACCTAATTCTGTAGAAGTTTTCTATTACCTCTTAGTGGTAGTTAGATTTTAATAAAAAGGATCAATTTCATGAAAAATTCCATTAGAACAAGGGTTATCTAGTAGTACTCTCTTTTAAAGTTTCTGTATCCCTTTTACGACAGTCTACTTTTTTTTTAAAAATGTACACTTATTCAGATATCTTTTTTCTGATATTTTTGTTTTTATCGTAAAATACTTCAAGTATTTTAATGTAAATTTCTATTAAATATTAAATTTAATATTTATTCTATTTGTTATCGTTATTGACGAGGTCATATTTAACTTTCTTCCCATAAATCTCAATTTCATTAAATACTTCCCATTTCTATAACTAGTTACAATCTGAAAGTACGTAAAAATACAGTTAAAATCTGAAAGTGCGTAAAGATTCTCACCAATGATTTATTTCTCTTTCTAATATTTTAAATTAAAGGTTAGAATTTTACCCTTTATAACTTTACTCTTTTCATTCTAGTTAGAATTCCTTCCATTCTTTCTCTTTTTCTTTGTATCTGTATACACTCTGTTTATCTTTCGTTGTATGAATTTACCTCTTTAACTGAGTTCATAAAATCGTAAATAAGTTATACACTTACATACATTTACTCCAGTCACAGTAAAAAAAAAACTGTACTATGTCCGTACCAAAGTATATATCTTTATTTGTATTATCAGTTCTTTGTATTAATTTTGGTTTTTTTAATGTAGCGAAAACAGTAATTTTCAGTCAAAGTGAACTTTCATTTTTGAATTGAATATGGTGACTGTTCTTTGTGTATGTTAGGAAAGTCGTCTCTTCGACTTTCATTTTCCTACCTTTTTATATATAACACAAAGAATCGGGTATTAAGGGAATTTCCCTTTTGACACACTTTTTGTGACGACTTTACGGTCTATGAAATTCACAGAATTTCACAGACAACACAATGTGTATGACCTAATGTCCGAATCTTGGTATTCGATGGGTTCAAATATAAAAAGACTACAAACTGACATACAGATCAAATACTGAAGTCCGACAGTTGTGTCGAGGTATCGTTAGTCCCGGTACCCCTCACAAATATTCCACTATTAAATAAAATGACTACATAAATGTTATAAAGACAGACAGTTTTGTTTCAATAAAGTAAATGAACAAGTTAATCTATATGACCTTAATTATACGTTAACGAATTCTCTCGTGTTTCACAATTCTCCCTTCCAAATTTACGAAGAAAAAGTCCACACTCTGATTTATAAGCAAAAATCAAGAGAGTAATCTTTAATAAATTCACTAGGAAAACTGATTTGTCATGAAGTGTAAATTGTCCTCGACATCGTCATGTTGTCAGGAGTATTTGGGAAGAGTATGTATTTCCTTTTAAGACTAAATTAACCGTCACTACTTCTTTCGAACTTGTGAAAGTAGCCTCCTTAAAAATTTTAGTAAATTATTTTTATTCAACTTTTTACCCGTTCCCTTAAGACTTGACCTCTCTTCCACTTCCTGTCACACATATCGACCTTACCCTTCTATCGAAAACTCTACCTTTTACGTGAATTTGATCCGTACTTGAACTCTCATAAACACATCTATTTTTCAGTGGAATTACTTCCGTAAGAACTCTTTGGGTGGAAGTGTAGTATCGAATAAGTTCTTATATCGTAATATCTTATAAGGTGATGTGTTGCAAGTGTACGAGTAATCATTACTCGATATTTAATGAGACTCTACACCTTCAATTTACTAACCAATCCTATGAGTGACCGTTTCAAAGTGTGGACGGACCTTTGAGTATTGTATGTTTAAGTATGGAATCGTTTTCATATCCTATACCTGAACTATACAGTTATCTTTTACCGCCTTAGATAGTTATAATTAAGCTACTTGAAGACTAAAGATGAGTCACACGATGTGTATGTTTAAAGGACTTTACATTTGTTACTTATGACTATCTCTAGATTAGGTCTACGTGTTTAACTAGGAAGGATACTCATCTTGTAATTAAAAAAGGGGAACGTTACATCATGTATAGTGGATGTAATTCTTTAAATTGAACTTAGTGGTAGGTACGTATTAGGCTGTGGATTTAGTGACTGGTGTTTGTCTAAGAACCGCAAGTGTAAATCTAGGACCACGAGTGACCGACCTCTATGGTAATCCTCTTGTGTGTAAAAGAATTTTTAAATAAAACGGGAACTTCACTAGTCGGCTTCTGCTCCGAAAGTGTTCGGGCTATGTAATAAATTCAGGATAGTCAATCGGAGGAAGAGAAAAAGAAAGGGAGTACTCTCCTACCGAGTGACTGTCCCTCTCTGGTACCCCATCTCCCCTAGTCGTACCCACGAGTATAGATCGACACATCGACGAGATTTTGCATAGTCCGTAAACAAAAGTAGTCCCTACCGTCTGTCGTCAGTACCTTTACTTACAGTACTTTCTTCTTTAAATATGAGTGTGTTTGGGTCTTTGTCCTCCGGGTCGTACGGCATGCCCCAGCAGTTCTCCGTCTCTACCCTCTCCCACCCCTTTCCGGTCTCAGAAATAACGTCAAAACCCCCCTTCCTTCCCCGGCTCAGTCGAGTCCTGTCCTTCCAGACTTGTCAAAAGGTTCCCGAGACGAGATCTCCACAAGGGATCAACAGGTGTCGTCCAGGAGAACCCTCTACACCGCCCCCATAACCATACCATACATTGTCAGACTACTTCCTCTACTGAACCCACACCGAGACCAACATACCATACAGATAGTTTCTACACGAGGTCCCCTCAGTAAGTGATAGAGATCCTTAATCGATGGGACCACCACGAAACTCCTAATTCCGGGATTTACAATCTCGAAGTCCTTATGACTTTTATTACTTTACAGTTGTATCGTCGGAACAGAAAACTGTAGTCCGACCTATTTAGATACACAGTGATAAACCTAACAATTTTCTAATCACATCGACGACGACGACGATTCAGTGAAGTCAGCACAGACTGACACGCTAGGGTATCTGTCGTCGGATGTTCCGAGGGGACAGGGACCCTAGGAGGTCCGTTCTTGTGACCTCACCCGACGGTAAAGGAAGAGGTTACGTACTTTCACTTTTCGCTTTCACTTCAGCGAGTCAACACAGGTTGAGAATCGCTGGGGTACCTGACGTCGGATGGTCCGAGGAGACGGGTACCCTAAAACGTCCGTTCTCATGACCTCACCCAGTGGTAACGGAAGAGGTCACATCGATCGTTAACAATTCAATTGACATATCTAGTCTTAGGGTACCATAACGGAAAACAAAGGGGTTTTGTTTTAAGAGTGTTTCACTTTTCTTTGTTTTCTGACTGGGGTCACCGTTAAGTAGTCACTGTGACTTCGAATCCTCCTTATACTTCGTACGTACATCGACGGTCACGAAAAGTGTCATTGGTCCCTGTTCTCAGGAACTCCCCAGTTCAAACTTTCTACGAACTGACTACACTACGAAATCAGTTAATTCAGTACACACTGAGAAAACTCTGGGGTGCCTGACATCGGGTGGTCAGAGGAGACAGGTACCCTAAAAGGTCCGTTTCTAAGACCTCAACCAACGGTAAAGGAAAAAGTCCCCTAACAGGGTTGGGTCCCTAACTTGGGAGAAGAGGACTAAACGTCCACCTAAGAGATGATGACACGATGGTCCCTTGGGACTGACTGACTATTGGTTCCGTTATTTTTCTACTAAAACCAGAAGAACTGACTCTCATATGAACCAATACTTTGTTAGTAAACTGTTCCCACAGAACTTATGAAATTTCTCGATTGATGAAAACATCGATTAAAAGGTTTTTATTCCTATTGTTTCTAGGTAGAAATATGTCTATTGAATTCCACTACGTCTGTCTGTTAGTGTTACCGGACCCCAATTGTTTTCTATTCATTTCTTCGTGGGTCCGAGGAAAGAGACCTTCCCGTAGTGGATCATGAAGACTGGGAAGAAAAGAAGTAGGATTTATACTGTACAAACCTAGTCTACTAGAGTCTCTAAAGATTGGTAGTGTGTGTGTGTCTGGGTAATAATATAGGGACCCTATAACGGAAAAATTTTATTTCATCAATTTAACTTTCTATCAAAACTTACTCGTCACTTTATTCGGACTGACCTATAACTCAGGATCTACAAATAAATAAGAGGGACTGAGTGATCGTCTGGGACATGACACACCCACGTTGGATGAGGATACAAATCATGTAAACGTAAATTTCCTAAACAACGACGACGACGACGATTCAACGAAGTCACTACAAACTGAGACACCCTGGGGTATCTACCGTCGGGTGGTCCGAGGGACCCTAAGAGGTCCGTTCTTGTGACTTCACCCAACGGTAAAGGAAGAGGTTACGTACTTTCACTTTTCACTTTCACTTCAATGAGTCAGCACAGGCTGAGAAACGTTAGGGTACCTGACGTCGGGTGGTCCGAGGAGGCAGGTACCTCAAAAGGTCCGTTCTCATGACCTCACCAGCAGTAACGGAAGAGGCTTTCCTAAACAAGCCTTGAAATTATACATAAACCTGTTCGTCCACTAAATTGAGTAAGTCAGGGGGTGTTACGAAGGGTAAACCTACTATAATGGAGGTAGGTGGACTTCAGTCCCTTTCATGATTACTTGTCACAAAAAAATCCGTCGTTCGTAAAGAATATTCAGGATGGAATCTCCGTAGCAGTGGAAGCAGAAGCACGTGACTCGACCTACCACTTCCTCAGCGTCTGAACGAAGGTCCTCCTCTACCACTCAACACCCCCTACGACGGGGGAGGGTGCAATTCAGGCTCGACTCGCGACTCGACACTGACTAACTACCACCACTCGACCGGTACGCCGTAGTAAGGACCGACGACGGACTCCAGACGTCCGACTCGGGAACCAGAGTACCGACGGTAGACTCCTACCCTCGATATCACGCGGGGAAGACCCAAGGCATATAGAACGTAGATGTTTTTTACCTGTCCTTATTAAAAAGTGTTTTGAACAAAGACCTTTTTTTTTAGGGATCCGGAATTTTGAGGTAAAAAATTCGAATTTTGAGGACCAATTGATATGTGTAAAGGTGGGAAGAGGATCTCTTCCTATTAGCATTGACATACATAGTGGGATTTCTATCATTTTATGTCTTACAACCTTTAGGTGACTGTAATGTAAAGTGATGAGTTCTGGACCAATTAATATAAATGTCAGGAAGAAATGTGACGTCACTTTACGTTTGTATATAGTAATTGTCTATGACTATCCCATTCAAAGTTTTATGACTACAAATAATCACACAGTTATAATATATTAATAATCACTAATGTCGTAAGTGACCACGGAGTCTTACATTTCTTAGGCGGACACTACGTCCTCTGTGTCCAAGTTAGGGACCCAGTCCTTCTAGGCCTCTTCCCTTACCGACGGGTGAGATCATGAGAACAGACCCTTTAGGGTGTCTGTCACCTCGGACCGCCCGATGTCAGGTACCCGAGAGTCTCAGTGTCTGCTGACTCGTTAATTGTAATGTGATGATGATGTCGTAAGTGTCATTAAGTACTTTTAGGTAAAGAAACTAAGAGTAGTTAACTTTTTCCAAAACTTTCAATTCGTATGATACCAAGAGTCGAATTAAGATATATCCGATCATAACCGGTGTACTAGATACTTGAAGACTGAATCTTGTGAATGTCCGACCATAATTGGTTAACTAATTAACTGATAACTTTACTAAACTGATGGATCAGTCTAAGCTTTCATTTCGAGATTTCAACGTTCCAGTGCTATAATTAGGTAATACGATAGACCCAGTGACGAAAAATCGGAATTACTCTGAGTGAGAATATTAAGTTCGTCACTTAAAACAGAGACGTTCCTAATCTTAATTTTCGTAACCTCCTACTTCGAGAATTGCGTAGATCTCCAGTTTTCACAACATATTCTCGTCACACCACTTAAAGTGAATTATAAAGACACCGTAAAAGTTTGAATTTTATTACCCTTATAAAACACCCCGAATGTCTTCGTCGAGTCAAAACAAGAACGACTTCCCACGACCCCTCAAGTACGTCCATCTAAATATTTCGTTGTCTCTCTTTTTTCTTTACCTTTTTTCTTCCCGTCAAGAAAAAATTGTACTTCTCTTTATGCAATTTAAATATAAACCCTTACCTTTTTCATTTTTATTTTCAATGGAAAGAGATAAAGTAATTCTTTTTTTGGGGTATGTTACAGTCTTACGGATCATTAATGGGTAGACGTTTACAATGGTACTGTACCTTTATTACTTTTCCCATTATCCATTGAATCAGTATCCTAAAAAAAGCAAACCATTATTTGAGTAAAGGATGGTTACGAGAGATCCGTAGAATGGTTGGGTCAATCTGGACAGACTTTGTCCTCAACACTGACTTCTACACAGACGGAGACAAGAGACATAATCCAAGCGACAGAGGTGGCATTCAGTAGTATAATCAGTTATGAGGGGTGAAGACTGGAAAGGTTGAGAACGATGAGAAGTAGAAGTCAGAGTCAAGATCCATAGGATCTGAGACCGAGAGGATCCTCTACCCAATCCGACTGAGATACGAAAATATCCGTAACGAAAGGACCAAGTTTAGTTGGAAAAGGGGGTATTAAATTTGGTACAGGGAGATTGGAAGGTTTTCGTCGAGTGTCAAGAGGAAAGATACTTTTGGGAGTAATTCGTCAATAATGATAAGTTACTATATACAATCGAGACGTCTCCGGGGTCACTGTACGAGATTCACTTTTCTTCTCTGACTCCCCAAAACTTATAGACAACTTATTGATATATTTATTTACTTATTTTGGATCTCTAGAATTTTTGGCTAAATGGGTTTAATGTCTCAACCTCAATTTTGGATGTAGAGAGTTAAGGTCAGAAACTATGAAGGATGACATAATTCGTCGACTAGGTTATAAAATACATAGGATTTCCCTATCAATATCAATTAATTTCTATTAGTTTGTGTGGACAGGTTTGACAGATGGGTTTAGCTACCAAAAATAACTCAGGTAAGTACAACGGAGGTGAGTACAAATGATTTTATCACAAACAAGGACACGTTGACAAGTATATTGAAGATATTAGACTAGTTATGATCGTAAGTGCCAATAGGAGTTCAACACGGTGACTCAGAGAAAAGTCCGGGTATAAGATTCCAGGACTCCAGTATAACACGAAAAAAAATCTGAAAATCGTACACCTTGACCACAAAGTAACACCCGTGACTGATTGCCTTCGAGTGATTCCCATGACAAGATATATACCCCGTCGAGGGAGAGGGTTGGGATGTGGTTTGTTTCGTCAACGTACGTATAAGTTTGTATAGACAAAACATCTCAGGACATTTAATTTTTACAAATGATTGTCTTAGTATGAAATTTAATAAAAGGGGTTTCATACATTGATTAACTATACAATAAAGAGACAGTGTCTTTAGGGTTCAATGTTCGAACTTGTCACACGTTGAATAGACCTCGAGTGAAGAGTGAGAAAGTCGTTGTAACACCAAAAGTGTACTGTACCGCCTTTCACTAGAGATTTAATGGATGTGTGTCTCAAAGGTCTAAATACGGATGTTTAAGGTGGAGTATCGTGGATAGAAAAAGTGGTAAAACATCATAAAAGAATTTTAATAATAAGAGGGTACGATTAATCACACCACTCATCTAGAGACTCATAATTTCGACATAAAGGTGGAAACATTAAAATCATCTTCCTCCACCCGTACCACTTTCCCTCATTCCTTAGTCGGACCCATCCCTGGTACTTCATGAGTTGTCCTATGGTGAAAAAGTTGTCTGAATAGCAATCAAATTTTGTAGTACATTGGTTACCACAATACGGTCCGTCTGTCGTCGAAATTGTGACTTAGTTTCTGGTGAAGAGGGCACATCTCCCACCGTTCGTGTTTAATCTCTCGTGTAAGTAGAGAAATCGAGAGTCTACGTGAATCTTTATCTAGAATTGTGGGAACCACTGTAAAGACTTAATCCTCCTCAAAAAAGTAAGGTGGGACGAAAGTATCCTCAGTCAAGTCACAAATAGTGGCGGATTACATATTGTACCCCGTTTAATTTGACCTCCCTCGAACTAATGACTTTTGATTTTTATTAATCAGTCGAGTACTTCCATTCGTTTGCAAAACTAATGACCAAAGGAAGATCTTTCTATCACTGACTGATGTCTAGAATTACACTTTATACTTTGTAGTTGAACTTCTTATAATAAAGGACAATGAGAGGTCATAAAAGGTGCATAACACTTATTAAGTGAATTCAGTACGAATTAGAGTTGACGATAAGACTGAGGAGAACCGAGACGGTAACTGAACATAAGAAGAATGTTGAAAGGTGGGGATTTACTAAGGGATTGTAAGACTCAGTGTAAAGAAGGTAAGTCGATTCTACGTAGTGCTAAAACAATCACCCCTTAAAGATTTACTTTTACATATTAAGACCGGGGTTAAGACCCAGACTGAGACGATCTGCAGTGATGAACCTGTAGTGGTGACGACCTTTTGACTTGTTTCAAAAGAAAAAGTTTTGATAAAACATGAGACACAGGTCAAAGAGAACTGCTGTGGAAGTAGGAGAAGTAGTGGAGATGAGTTTTACAAAATCATTAAAAACCAAGTAAGGAAAAGATAGTTTGAGACCACCCAAGGTGAGTCAGCCGAGGTTTTATGAGGAGGGTAGACTGGAAGAGAGTGGGGTGGGGCAAGTGCATAAAGTCCGAAAGTGATGGAGAAGTGAACCTTGTCGATGAATTGCAAATTACTTTTCTTGTAGAAGTGTAGGTGGGGTTTCTCACGACATTTTAATTAGAAGTACTCAGTCTGAGTTTGTGAAGAGTCACTATAGACGGAGGGTTTACCTTAGGTTTGAGAAACCGTACGATAAGTTCTAAGGTTTATTTGAAATAAGGAATACACAGGCAGTTTGTGGATTTAATAAGTTGATTTGGGTTGATTGACGAAAAGAAACGGAGACAGAGAGAGGGAATTTGTACACGGAACAGATACGACGAGAAAGTCGTAAGTGAAAGACTCGTCAACGACAAACTTTTAAACTTTTTGTCAAAATTTTTTTATGAAACGAGTCACTAAAAGTCAAACGTGTCTTGAAAAAGTGGACAACCCGGAATATTAAGGGGAAACTCCGTCTTTACAGACAAATATGTTCAAATGACTCCTACTATCTCTAATTTACCAGAGTCTAGAGAGATGGTTGTTTCTTTATGCGAACAAAATGTACAAACATAAGAACAGTGTTAAGGTACTACGGTAATAGTATAAGTGTATAGGTTTGTGACTTTTTTAAAATTTCAAGTTTTCAGTCGAGTAGATGTTTCGAAGTTCTTGGAGGAATAAGACTTGACGATTTCGTTAGACGAACATGAAAGAAACACCCGTGATGAAAATTTAAAGAATTCACAGATACATAAAGATGTTCCATTAGAACTAAACATGTACTGTTCTGACACTTCTTCCAACTCACGGCTTCTTAATTACGAAAACTTGACACTACGACCTCTTCTGAGAACTCTCAGGGAACCTGCCGTTCCTCTAGGTTGGTCAGGTAAGACTTCCTCTAGTCGGGACCCACAAGAAACCTTCCTTACTACGATTTCGACTTTGAGGTCATGAAACCGGTGGAGTACACTTCTCAACTGAGTGACCTTTTCTGAGACTACGACCCTCCCTAACCCCCGTCCCCCTCTTCCCCTGCTTTCTCTCTACCGACCTACCGTAGTGACTGAGCTACCTACACTCAGACTCACTTGAGACCCTGAACCACTACCTGTCCCTCCGGACCGCACGACGCTAAGTACCCCAGCTTTTCTCAGCCTGTACTGATTTGCTGACTTGACTTGACTTGACTTTCGTAAAAAGTCAGGAAGGACTCTAGAGCATCAATTTAATCCGTAAAGTTCATAAGATTTTTGTGAACGGATCAGTCACATATTTACTTCTTTGCTTGTGATGTTCATGTTTGACTGAAATCGATCATACTACTAGAAATAAAAAAGGACACTTGAAGTAGATCGAAATCGGGGTTCTACTTTTCTTTTATACTTATTACAGACAAAGGTAAACACCGTCTTTAGAGTTCAACATGGGAGACTAGGAGTAAATGAAACCAGGTCTCCCTGTTCGGAGACCATAAATCGAACAGCCGGTTTTTCGACCGACTGGCTCCTGTGACAGAGGAAATAAACGTCGAAATACCAGTACACTGGTACAAAACCGATGACTTTATATTTACTTTCACAACCCACCAGAAAGGTTCTTTAGAGGAACTTCCTTCCCGAGTGAAAGGAAACAAGAAAAAGACGACCTTTATCACACCCACACCATTAATCTCGAGTCCTTTTACAGAACCTGGTTCTCCGCCGTGGGATTGTTAAAACCTGAGTGCCTTTCTTCGAACTCACAGACTGATAGTACTTCTGTGGTCTGGTGCCTGCCAGATGAATGGTTCCCTCATACAGTACACCTTCCCTTCATTTCCAGTTAGAAAAAGTCAGGAGAACTCAAAAGACAACATGTATCGTCTCGATTAGAACGGACTATGTGGGATTATCTAATATTTGAGTTTTTACGTCCCTCTCTTTAGATGAAGTAAATGGTCGTATCGGGAGTATAGATCGTGTCTGAAACTGTGTATCGTCTATGAGTCGTACATATAGAACTTAAGGTAGTTTATCTACGAACCCATATAAATCCTGACTACCGAACCCGAAATGTATTTATTATAATTTTTAGGAACTAGAAAACCCTTGAAGTAAACGATTTAAGAATCCTGAGTTTACAGAGTTCCACGAAAGATTGAACACACACGTAAAGAGTAAAACGAATAAAGTTCGGGTCACTTAAAAAAAAAACAAAAAACAAAAAACAAAAACTGATTTTCAGGACGTACAGTAACCGTAAAATCAGAACTTACCGAGAATTATCAATAGAGGGGTGACCCCTTTGGACTAGGTAACTTGTATCTCCTATCTAAAGTGAAAAAACTTTTGACCTTGACAAAGGAATTTAAAATGTCTAAAAAAAACAACTCCTAATTATAACAAGAAATTAATATCTTCGATTTTTTACAGTTAATTTCATTACCTCCTCCTAATACTACTACTTCTCTAAAAGTGACTCAAGGAAGTTTTGGAAAAAGGTTAATTACCTTTCGTTTCCGAGTCAATTTTAGTTAATCCTTTGGTTTCGTCTATGGTACACAAGAGGGGAGGACTGGACGGATAATGTAGGTACCGAACTACGATTATATTGTAAGAAAAGAGGGGACCGGGTGTGGATGTCACATTCTCGCGGTCCGACTCTTTGTCGACCTCTCCCTGAGACACCCGGGTGAGACTATGTCTAAATTTGTGCAAACGTCCAATAAAAGGAACCCAAGAGAAACTTTTCCTTTTCTTTTTTTATGGGTCCAACAAGTCGAGTCTAATAACAAAATTTTTTACTCATTGTAAAACATATATTGATTAATTTTTTAGGAATTTTGTAATCAACATAATCATTGATTTCCCACAATTTTAACGTGTGAACTTACCGTAGTCTTGTTTACTTCCGGGCTCAAAGTCATAAATTTTAACACACAAAGGGTTAGGAAGTCTCAGACAAAAGAAGAAAGTTTATAGTCGTAGGAAGTGTCAGGTTGCACGCTCGGAACTTTCGATAGTAATAGCGGCGGAGGTCGTCTGTTAGGCATAGTTTTGTCAACATGTGTATTTCGAGTTTGCTGCAGAACCGAGAGAGACGAGACTAGGTCGACAAACTCACTTGTCGTCAACCACTTGTCTCGGACCTTGTACCCCTCGGGGCTCCGGAATAAACGATTACGCCGAGGTGGTCGACGACGAAAGACACCCGAAACGTCCGCTCCGGACCTTCAAACGGTCAACGTCGTCCTTGTTCTCTTGCACTCCTTAGAGACTTCGGGAAGACAAATGGGGAAGGCAAGTGGGGACAGACAGTCGTAAACTGTGGGAAACGACACCTCACAAAAAGGGTCGCGGTACTCCTCTGGGGCGACCGAATCCGACACTGTTCACGAATGAGAGCCAGGGAAATTATGTATGATAGTTTGTATGTGGTAGGAGTCGTAGGTTTCTTTTCGAAGACTCGGAACGAGAACCATGAGGTAGGTCGGGACGTACTAATTAGTCCGGTCCTTCCGATTCGCAAAGGTAAAAAGAATCCTTATTACGTGAGATTCTCCGATACTCTTCTTACATTTACAACTATAATAAATTCAGAGGTTAAACTAATGTATAAAAACGGTCCCTAAGTTAATTATACATTTACATATGTGGGCTTGTTTACGTACCCATTTAAATTATTAGTTTAAATAATAAAAGGATTTACGTAAAGATTCTCTCTCGATTTAATAAACAACAGGTTTGTTTAATTTAGTAAAAATACACTAGAGGAACACACTAGATGAACAATCAATTTTTGTACATAAAATTTATCCGCAATTGTAAAAACTGATAATCTAAAGATTGAGACTTCTGGTTATGAATTGTAGTCTTCTCCTCTTTAGATCCTTTATGTATACATATCGTGTACAATTTTAAAAATTTTACTCCTTTTTACGTCAAACTTTTTTTCTAACTTCTAAAAATACTTTTACATAAAAATAGGAGTTATAAACTGGTCTTATTGAACTAAATTTGAAACTACAAGGTTTTTCTGGACGAAAAATTAAATTGTAAACCTCAGATGAAAAGAAGGGTATCTGTTATACCTACGTATCTAAGTCCAAAGAAATGTTTCGTGATTTTACCTTGTAGACATCAAATCAATCCTACCACGTACGTGAATTCAGCACAGACTGATAAACACTGGGATACCTGACATCGGGCGGTCTGAGAAGAGAGGAACCCTAAGAAATCCGTTCTTATGACCTCATCCAACGGTACGGAAGGAGGTCCCCTAGAAGGGTTAGGTCTCTAACTTGTGCGCAGAGGACGTAACCATTCACCCAAGAAAGAGTGATCGTGGTGGATCCCTCGGGGAGTTGGACTTGACGTCCACCTAGAGAAAGGCAGACTCGGTGATCCCTACAAAGGTAATCAATCCTATCAGTAGTCTTTTGATTAATAATGTTCTTTCGTTTTTGAGACTTCGTATTAAGTAATCTGTAAAGGTTTTCCTATATGTATCGTGAGAGGTCCTGATGGTAGGAGCCCCTTCTACTCTTGGTGGAGCCTTTGGATCACGAGTACCGGTGTCCACGAGGGTGGTGTCGTCTGGTAGGTGAAGGAAGTCTACCCCAGAGAGGGAGTACCGTCGGAGAGGGTACTTAGCCCTGGGATCAATGTGTTCCCTGAACTATACTATCTTCTTTTGTAGTAGCTTTCAAAAATTTGTGGTACCGATTTTAAATGTGACTGATTTCTCGTTTAGTACCGTAGACCAGGGTAGTAAAGTACCCTTTATCTACGCCTTTGTCACTTTTGTCACAGTCTGAAATAAAAAACCCCGAGGTTTTAGTGACGTCTACCACTAACGTCGGTACTTTAATTTTCTACGAATGAGGAACCTTCTTTTCAATACTGGTTGGATCTATCGTATAAGTTTTCGTCTCTGTAATGAAACGGTTGTTTCCAGACAGATCAGTCCGATACCAAAAAGGTCACCAGTATATACCTACACTTTCAACCTGACACTTCTTTCGACTCGCGGTTTCTTAACTACGAAAACTTGACACCACAACCTCTTCTGAGAACTCTCAGGGAACCTGACGTTCCTCTAGGTTGGTCAGGTAAGACTTCCTCTAGTCGGGACCCTCAAGAAACCTTCCTTACTACGATTTCGACTTTACGATCATGAAACCGGTGGAGTACGCTTCTCAACTGAGTAACCTTTTCTGAGACTACGACCCTCCCTAACCCTCGTCCTCCTCTTCCCCTGCTGTTTCCTACTCTACCGACCTACCGTAGTGGCTGAACTACCTGCACTCAAACTCACTTGAGGCCCTCAACCACTACCTGTCCCTCCGGACCGCACGACGTTAAGTACCCCAGCGTTTCTCAACCTGTGCTGACTCGCTTACTTGACTTGACTTGACTTGACTTGACTTTCTCGTGAATTTTCAAAATTAATTTTTTTAAATTGAATTAAAAAACATACAAGAAGGTCCCTACTTGGTTTCTAGTTTACAGTTTCGGTGTTTTCCTTCATCCTGGGAGTTGGAGATTTACAGGAGTCACAGGAACGGTCCATGACTGTGAGGAACTATTTTGAGCTGAAGATGTAGGGGATCTGCGTCTTTCTTTGTGGATTCAACGGGATCACATACGTAGACCTAGGCAATAATATTTGACCTTTTCGTTAAGATACGGTAAATTAAACTAAAGAAAGAGAAGGAAAAGGGTATACCCTCCCTCACACAATGCCACCTTCCTTGGGACGAGTACTGTAGTAGTCTGATCGAGACTAAGATTACTCAATAGGATGAAAATTAAATGAACCGGGAGTAACAGGTGGAGACGTTTTATCCACCTATTGTTAAAAAGTCGTTGTTAATAACTAACTCACGAAGGAAACACGGTCCGTGACGAGGTCCATGGTCCATTTGTTGTCACTCTTCGTGTTTCTTTAGGGAGGGATGTTCGAGATTGATTGCGTCCTTTACCTGTTACACTATTTTTCGCACTCCACATCAAACAAACTATCTCCAATTCAAAATTTCTCTGGTTATACTCTCTTTACATGACTGGAATTTACAAACGTGGAGTTTCACGTTAACACTCCTAATTGATTTTATTTTTGGTACTTCTGTAAAACGGTTTACATTTGAATAAGACACCAACTCCGAGGGTACGTAAGGAAAAACACCTTCTCCGACGATAAATAGAAAACCATAGTTGGAACCCAACGAAAGGGACTGATCAAGATCAAGTACCACTTGGTGATTGTACCAACACTGGTTCGTAAGACCGTCGGGTTTCGACCGTAGACATCTCTGAAAGAGACTCTATTCGACCCGTCGAGGACAGTGTGTCGTGTCCCCAAACGACACTCTTTCATTTATCAGGGACTAGTCACGATTATCCGATTGATCCTCTATGTTTCAGGTTTTTTTAGAATTACGTATTTTTATACAACGTCAAGTAAGAAAGGGTAGTTGAGACACGTATATTAGAGAGGAAACCTAGTGTTACTACAGACCCTCGAACACCCCGTCTGACTATGAAAGATTGACGTATCAACCTTTCTACAAGAAAAAAAATGAGTCTAACTCCGTGACGTAAAAAATAACAAAGTACAGTTGTGAGAGACAACGAACGACAATACCAATGTGGTAGTTGTAAAGTCATAATGGTTCGAACTGTGACACGAAGTCCCCTCGGAACTTATTCAAGGAGACGGGTCGTGTTCATTTCTTCTGTGTGTCTACACGTTACCTACTCGAACCGAGAATCCACTCTTCCTGTCGAGAGTATTAAGATTAATTTCCGTCCTGTGCTTCCGAGCGTCTGACTTTAAAGACGGAATAGATTTTCCCAAACCCCCTGGGAGACCAAGAGGTTTGCCGACTCATTCGTCAAGTATGTGTGAACAGGTGGAGACCACGATCCTCAGACACTCAGACGAATCCCAGATGGACACTAATCAGTCACTTCAGGACATAAACATGTCTAGGACAGAAAGTATAGACATGATGTTTCACATCCGTCACGAAACAAGTGTCCCGATATTAGAATATAATTGCACATAAGTTTGTACGATTACAGACAAGTGTAAAGGAGACGAAACTACAAGAGTCTCTTCCCTGACTTATTACACGGAATAAAAGTCTTGAGAAAGTTTCCTAACACACGTGACTTTGTTTTCCTTACCTAACCTTCTTGTCCACTATTCTTTTAACCCTTTACAATGTTCTGTACGGGACACCCTCAACACCAAAAAGATACTCTTGAACGAGGCACATAAATATCGTAGTGTTCAGGCGACTTTACCAAAAAAAAATATGATATGAGTCTGGACTTTTAAATTGACTTAAAGTATGAAAGGTGACCTTATAATTACCCCGTGATCATTTTCACCTCTACAGTTCACCTTATAACTGAAGAATTATAGTCAAGTCTTTTCACTATAAACTCAAGTAAATCTCCGACAATTTAGTAATTTATGTGTACTGTAAGGGAATTTTCATGTAGAGTTCTCCGTTTTAATTTTGGACATAAGACGAACCGGGTCTATCAAAGGGATATGTCTTATAAACATACGAGGGTTGAATAACGCCTGAACTTTTTTCATGTAAAATTTTAATCATACAATAATACCTTTAGAAGGTTATTAGGAAAATTATTATATAATATTTTGTAATTTTATCGTACTTTGGTTCTATCCTCTCCGACCTTTAGGAAAGGATAACTCATATTATAATTACTGAACCATTTTAGTCAGATCCTTTTAATGTTACAGAAAGTCAAAGAATTTTCACAGACTGAACCATTCACTGGAATTCGAGGAAATTTTGTTAATTTTCTAAGTTTATAAACAGGCGGTTTTAAAATATCGTACAATCTATTACCCTACTTACATCAATATATGTCAGAGATATAAAGACCCATATGGATTAAATCAATTATAATTGTAATGAGAGAGTAAATACGAAAATATGTGAAACTCAGTGTATTCCAGTTCCAGAGATTAGTATTTTGATGACTGACGATAAGTACGATTATATTTTTGGGAAAGAAATTTTGTTGACGGTTATTTAAAGTAATATTTTTTCAATAATTTTCCCAATTTTTGGATAAATTACAGTTTCTTAAACGTACTGAGTTTGAAGATTATTTCTCTCTCTTATCCGAAAGAAAGACTTAATAAATTTAGAAATGACTGACACGTGACTTGGTACTTTAATCTTTTCACAATAATCTTCATAAGAGACCAAAAATATTTTCAACCTCGGGTCTTACATAGTTCGATATCAGAAATTGATCTGATCAATTTCGTCATCCAAAAATTAGGGTTTATGTACCGAAGATGACTATCTTTCCAGTATTAATTTTGAGATAGGACATCGAACCACTATTATTTTAATAATAATGTCTTCGTGTGTACAAGTAAATTTTATATACTCGATGTATAAGGCTAAAATTAAACCTGTTTATAGAAGTTCGAAAAGTTAGAAAGTTACAGGCGATTGTATCTGAGTGAATTGGTTATTAATCCAAAATTACCACCGATTAAAATTTCGTGATTTCAATGCTTAAACTTAATAGATAGCAAATGTCCAAATTGTAGATGGTTTATATACCACTTTAATCTGATTAATACCAATTTTCTCAATTATTTTTAGTGTTAAGACGTACTAATATTGGGACACACTACTACCGTATTTTAAAAAACTGTATAGGTAATATTTTTTATCGCTTGTATGGAAAGTGTCAAATTTAAATAAAGAGACTTTTTGATTGAATCATATTGGTTAAACTTGTTCTTCCGATATGGATTGTTCTCCTGTAGGGTTCACCACATTATCATTTCTTAGACGGCCGATTACACCTTCTATATTCTCTACATTCTCTGCGTCCAAACTAGAGAACCAACCCTTCCAGGGGACCTCTTCATTTCCCGTTGGGTGAGATCTTAAGGTACGTGTCTCCTTTCACCTCCCGATGTCAGGTACCCCAGTGTTTCTCAACCTGTGTTGACTCGAGCGTGTGTGCGTGCGTATGGGTTGTTCACCCGTTGACAGATGGGTAGTCAGAAAGGTTGACGAGTCACGGTCGGAAACCATCGACACCAGAATCCAAGAGAATAATTATTATAGACTATGAACAACCATGATGGAATATATGGTTCGTGTCACGATTCTTCAACTATTCGTGTCGAGATAAATTGGGAGTGTTATTGGTCCACTCTGACGGTCTGGGGACTTCCGGGTTTCTTCCCCAAGAAGTCAATATGTCACCCACCTTGACGTATTGACCAGAGTCCGACGGATTGCCGTTTCGGGCGTCCTGGGACACAGACTAAACTACAAATGTCCACAGGAAAATTGTATTCTACCAACTTTCTCGAATGACCCCTTCTATGTCAATCTTGACGTTTACTGACTTAAATTACATGACTAAAGAACCCATCCTTTAAGTCAAGTTTTATAAAAGGACACATGAATGAGACTTGGTCCATGATTAGTCTCCGGGAGTCTCTTTATTTCTATCTATATGACAGGGACTCGAACTTCTCGAGGGTCACGTCCCTCTATACGATATTGTGTTCAGTCTCCCCTAATTAAAGACATTGATTTTCGTATGATGATGTTTTGACGTCCCCTTCCTCACACTGAAGGTTCGTTTCTTGATTACCGACTGTCTACCAAGACTTTTCGTGTGTCCGTTAAACGGACGTAACGTGACTCTGAAGTCACTCGTTTTGATTCTTAACTCTCACGAAAAGTTATATTCTTCTGTAAACCTTTTACCTTTACTCATCTTTAATGGAGACCTCCGAGATAATAACTGTGATCTGTGTGGTTGACTAACAACCTCTCAGTGACATAGATGACATAAAAGTCCCTTCATTACTAAACAGATTCTATTACACTCTATTTTGACTTGTTTTTATTTTATTAATACACCGAAAAGGTGACTTCCTACTAAAAATTTAGAATTTTTACATTACGTGTTAGTTCAGTTTTATAAAAAAATTTTTGTTTCGTGAGATTACCAAACTATAGACAAACCCTTAATCGTTAAACTAAAAGTTTACGAAATAGAAGACTTAGAATCCTACGGTCTCTGTAAAACATCAAAGTTCCGATACTTAGTCTTATATAAAACTTCATAGTTCAACACGATTGGCTTTCTTCAGTTATTTTGTGTAATTGCAAACTACAATGTATTCAACTCTCTGACAAACCAACAACAAGTCAACCATTCAACACAGACTGAGGAACACTCGGGTACCTGATATCGTGTGGTCCGAGGAGACAGAATAAGCAAACGAAATTGACTGGGGTTTTATACCTGGATTGTAACCTTTTTATTGAACCCTAAAAAGTGACCCAAGATTTTTCATAAATACCCGTGTACTTGTGGTCAGTAAAAGTAGACCTAGAAATATTGTAAGTAAAGTAATTGATTTTTACGACGGTGTATTTAATACGAAAGTGTCTTGTTCAACTAGTTTTGGAAAGAAATATAACGGGGTGGACAGTTAGTCGCGGTAAGTGAACACTCACTTCATGTAATGGGTCTTCCTTCTTTCTCCGTCTTGTGAAACTTACCTCTATTCACGTGTCTAGAACGACACCCAGATCCGACCCGAGTACCTATTCACTATGCTTTCGATTTCTAGAGAGTTCTGTTTTTGTCTTTCATGTCCTTCATATTTTGTCTCAGAAACACCCCTTTCTCGTGACTCATCTGTAGTAGACGAATTTTTTTTTTTAAAGGAAAGAGAAATTATCGTTTGCAATCGATTTACCTACAAACTACCCAAATACTCTCGACCATAGTCCTTGAGACTTGTCTTTTCTTCACGAAAGATGTGTAATGTAAGTTAAAAACTACTTCTATTGAAAAGGTGGACTAATTAGTAATTCACCAGAGAAGGTGGACGACAGGACCTTCTTCACCACCTACCGACCCTGTGACCCCTCGACGACTGAGATTTCGTGTCATTTTCCCCTGGGTTACATTTTCACCAGACGTTTCCCAAGTAGGTATCCTCCCACTGTTTGTGTACACAACTACTGTTGCTAAGACTGCACCGGGGACGGGACTGTCCCTCCGATAGAATCTTATTCTTAAGTGAATGTAATCGTCGTAGAGACTTATCAGTGCAGGGATTGGATCCATTGTATTAAAACCATTTTCCAGATTTTTAAGGGTCCTTTCCCCCACAGAGATACTTACATTAAAATTAAATTAAATCACAGAACCAAAAAACAAATTAAGAGTAATTTTTGACAAGATCGACGGGAACGGGTGAAAAGAGGGGGTCAAATTGTTGATTAAGATTTACTTTATATTAGGTGTAAGAAAAATAGTACTGAGAATTTCCCAAAGTTCTCGTACCTGGAAGGAGAGTTATTAGTGAAACGTCAAGACACCGAAACCTTACACTTGATTATAAAACGACTAGACACCTATGTTGGAAGGGTCACTTACGAAAAGACTAGGAATTTCACGATACGTTGTTTTTCTTTTCATTTTATGTCATAATCACTCGACTTTTCAAACGAACTCTCCTGAGTTGGAATTATCTTTAGACGGTCCCCTTGAAAGAAAAATTTTAATCTTCAATATGAGGGAAATAATAAAATAATGTGGGGGGGAGATTTAAAATCATTATCGTAACTGCATAAAATTGTGATTTTTTCTTGATGATAGTGGAATCTATTTCGGACTTTTGGGTACAAATCCGATTCGGGTATACAATTGTCTTGATAAGTTTGTTATCCTTAGGAATAACATTTTCTCAAATGAACATAGATCATGTATGACTCTGACGATATACTCTTCCATATATCCATATTTACAGTCCTATGACTGTAAAGAAGTTCGTAACCAAGTTTTCCTTTCGGGTTGTTCTTGTGTCAACACCTGTGACCTTTCCTATTTAATAAAAATTTAAACGTATTAATGATTCGACTATTTGGGGTTTGCAGAGTTACGATGGTCTTATTTTGGTCCTCGTAAGAAACAATACTTTTAAATTAACGTTTTTTCATTGACTATTCCTGTTGACGACAAAATCTTAAATGAAAACCTCTGTATTCGTTGAAAATACGAAAGATACGAATTCGTTACGGCACCTCTTAGATGTGAACTTGTCAAGAGGTTTTAATATTGGACATGGGTCTTATTTACAATTAACCGTCTTACCGGTGAATCTTATCATCAGCTTAGAATGATTAACCAGTCAATATATAACTATGAACGTTAAGACGACAAGGGAATAAGGGTCTATTATTTTATTAGGTTTATAGTTACAGTTTAGTTCACCGAAAATTTTCTTACAATTTATACACCACGACGACGTTCCGTTCTATTAAAAACGTTCAATACTTTTTACGTGAAACGAGGACCCATTTTACATCAAATTACTATACCTTTATTCGAGTACAAAGGACACATAATATAAATGTTAAAACACAGATTTTGTATAAATTATAGAGATCGTATTAATATACTGGTGTTCTACTGTTAGGTTATTTACCCTTTTTAGAGTTGATGTAACTAGTTGGTTTCCCTTTCTCTTTTTGAATGTGGTAATTTCAAATCTCGGATAATATTCCCTTGTTCTTTTTTATAGATCGGTCGTCAAAATTTTAAATTTTGGTAGACTAGTAAAGAGACGTAGATGTAAGTATTTTCGATTATCTTTAAAGATCAACGTTAAATAAAAGACTTCTTTTTTTACGAGAACCTTTTCTGTCTTCAGTCTTTGGAAATTTTCCACGTAATGTAAAGTAAAGGAGAAAGTGTCCGGTCCCCATAAGATCGACTTCTGATCTTTATAAATATAAAAGTACAAGAAAAAAAAAAAAAAAAACCGACACGGTGTGTCGTACGTCCTAGAATCGAGGGACTGGTCCCTAGTCTAGTCACGGTGGGACGTCATCTTCGTACCTCAGAATTGATGACCTGGTGGTCCCTCCAGGAAAGTACAAGAAAAAAAAATTACTTTGTCCGTCTATCGAAGACCCCCAGAATACAAGGAACGGAACAAGGAGGGGTTTTACAGGTGACCTACGAGTGACANGTCCCTAGTCTAGTCACGGCGGGACGTCATCTTCGTACCTCAGAATTGATGACCTGGTGGTCCCTCCAGGAAAGTACAAGAAAAAAAAATTACTTTGTCCGTCTATCGAAGACCCCCAGAATACAAGGAACGGAACAAGGAGGGGTTTTACAGGTGACCTACGAGTGACACACACCGTACGTGAGTCCATACCGTGTCTAACCCACCCCACCCCCCTTCTTTTTCCGCCGCCCACCAGTTCTACGTATTTCGAGATGGGATGTCAGAGAGCTCCCGTCGGTGGAGTCCCCGAGCGGAACTGTCCGGATGGTGTCATGGACGTAGGAAGGACAGGGTGGTGGTAGATGTCAATCGATCCCGTCCTACGACTTTTGACACTGTACGTGTACCTAGGGGACACCTAGGAAGACTTTATACTAAGACTGGGTCCTGCAAAATCCTCCCCGGACTGAGTCTCAAGAACTGTTCCAGAGTCCACCACGGTGACACCGGTCATGTGTTTCGGTGTAAACTCACCGTCCCGAGATTGACTATACAACCATTGTCTGAGGGGACTAGTCTGAGATTTAAGAAAAATGAAATTTTTAAAAAAATTTTTCATAAATAAAAATTAACCTCTTGTTGACGAAGTGTTATAACACAACCGAAGACGGTATATAGTTGTACTCAGTCAGTATCCATATACATACAAGGGAGGAAGAACTTGGAGAGAGGGTGGAAAGTGGGGTAGGGTGGGGAGATCCCACAGTGTCTCTAGACACTGTTTTAGTCTGAGACTTAATACTCCCGTCCCAAGAAACGGACGGAAGAAATAACGGGAAAGAGTCACGTTCTGATCCCAGGGGACTTCTTACCCCGAGTCCCTTTTAGTACGTCGTCTTTTGACTTATCATCTTGGGTAACCATTTCGAGGGTCGAGAGGGTTCAAAACAGGCAGGAAACATCTAGAGAAACGAATAAAAGTACGACCCTCAAATACCATATCTGACCGGTTGACTGTTACCCCGTGAGACTAGACCGAAAAGACACCCACCTGATTATTGTTGTAATAATGACCGTCCAGGACCCGAAAGTAGATTTCGTCACGAATCTCCCTTTAAATATAGTGATTTCCGTGTATAATCTTTTCTTCTTTCTACATTTTTATTTTTTCGAATTTTTTGTATTCGAAAAGAAAATCTTTTGATCTCTTCCTTTGTGTTCAATTAAGATTTGGAGCATCTTCTTTTTTATTTTTAATCTCTCTTTATTTACTTTAACGGTTGTCTTTTTGTTATCCTTTTTTCGATTGTTTCGGTTTTAGACCAAGAAAGTCTTTAGTAATTCTAAAGTACGTTTCTACCCGAATTATTTCCTGTCTTTACCATCCCTGGATTGTGTTCGTCTTCGATAATTCTTCTCCACCGTTCTTGTGTGTCTTCTTGACATGTTTTTTCTAGAAGTGCTGGTTCTATTAGTGCTACCACACTAGTGAGTGAATCTCAATCTGTAGGACCTTACACTTTAGTTTACCCGGAATCCTTGATCGTAGTGATACTTGTTTCGATCACCCCACTATCTTAAGGTCAACTCGATAAAGTTTAGGACTTCCTACTACTACACATTCACGACGTGAGTTATACGGTCGTTTAAACCTTTTGAGTCGTCACCGGTGTCCTGACCTTTTTCAGTCAAAAGTAAGGTTAGGGTTTCTTTCCGTTACGCTTTCTTACAAGTTTGATGACGTGTTAACGTGAGTAGAGTGTACGATCATTTCATTACGAGTTTTAAGAGGTTCGGTCCGAAATCGTTATGCACTTGGCACTTGAAGGTCTACAAGTTCGACCAAAATCTTTTCCGTCTCCTTGGTCTCTAGTTTAACGGTTGTAGACGACCTAGTACCTTTTTCGTTCTCTCAAGGTCTTTTTGTAGATAAAGACGAAATAACTGATACGGTTTCGAAAACTGACACACCTAGTGTTATTTGACACCTTTTAAGACTTTCTCTACCCTTATGGTCTGGTGGACTGGACGGAGAACTCTTTAGACATACGTCCAGTCCTTCGTTGTCAATCTTGACCTGTACCTTGTTGTCTGACAAAGGTTTATCCTTTTCCTCATACAGTTCCGACATATAACAGTAGGACGAATAAATTGAATATACGTCTCATGTAGTACTCTTTGCGACCCGACCTCCTTCGTGTCCGACCTTAGTTCTAACGACCCTTTTTGTAGTTATTGGAGTCTATGCGTCTACTGTGGTGGAATACCGTCTTTCACTTCTTCTTGATTTCCCGGAGAACTACTTTCAATTTCTCCTCTCACTCTTTCAACCGAATTTCGAGTTGTAAGTCTTTTACTTCTAATACCGTAGACCAGGGTAGTGAAGTACCGTTTATCTACCCCTTTGACACCTTTGTCACCGACTGAAATAAAAAGACCCGAGATTTTAGTGACGTCTATCACTAACGACGGTACTTTAATTTTCTGCGAACGAGGAACCTGGTTGGATCTGTCATATAACTTTTCGTCTCTGTAATGAAACGGTTGTTTCCAGGTAGATCAGTTCCGATACCAAAAAGGTCGTCAGTACATACCTACACTCTCAACGTGATATTTCTTTCGACTCACGGTTTCTTAACTACGAAAACTTGACAACACAACCCTTCTGAAAACTATCAGGGAACCTGACGTTCCTCTAGGTGGTCAGGTAGGATTTCCTCTAGTCAGGACTTATAAGTGACCTTCCTGACTACGACTTCGACTTTGAGGTCATGAAACCGGTGGACTACCCTTCTCGACTGAGTAACCTTTTCTGGGACTACGACCCTTTCTAACTCCTGTCTTCCTCTTCCCCTGTTGTCTCCTACTCTACCAACCTACCGTAGGGACTGACTTACCTGTACCCAAACCCACTTGAAGTCCTCAACCACTACCTGTCCATCCGGATCTCACGACGTCAGGTACCCCAGCGCTTCTCAGCCTGTGCTGATTCGCTGACTTGACTTGACTCAGTCCAATTGGTTGTTTTTTCACTCCTGTTTTTAATAGTTATAATCTTTACTTTCTCCTCAGTAGTGATGACTAGAGTTCGTGTGTTATTCCTATCATTCCTTATTGTATTTTTTAAGATACAGGTGTTTAAACTGTGAAAACTACTTTACCTTATTAAGGAATTTTAATTTTTTGATGGTTTTGGGGATGTTTCTCTTTATCTATTGGGTTTATTATGACATAGATAATTTATTTAATAGGTTATTAATTGTTGGAACATTTTTCTTCAGTGGTCCGGGTCTACCAAAGATGGATTGTGAATTCCTTCTTCAGAATGGTTAAGAGGTATTATGGAGGTCTTTAATCTCCGTCTCCTTTGTGACGGATTGAGTACGATCCTCCGGTTTTATTGATTATGTTTTTGGTCTATTTTTATGACGTTTCTGTAATGTCTTATTATTGAGGGTACTTGTATTTATATTTGTAATAGTTATTCGATAAGTATTCAACTTAGATTATTACGTATTTTTCTTAATATGTGACGTTTGTTCTTCTTAAATAGGATCCACATATTCCGATCAAGTTGTAATCTTTTAGATAGGCACATTACGTTATGTGGTTGTGTGACTTCTTGTTTTTAGTGTACTAGTATAGTTATCTACGTCTTTTTAGATTTGGGTAAGTACTATTTTGAGAATCGTTTGATCCTTGTCCTTCTTTGAAGGAGTTGAAGTAAATTTTATGCATGTTTTTAGAATGTCGACTGTAGTATGGATCATCCTTTGACCTACAAAAGGGGCTTCTTGACTTTTTTCCATTCCTTCAAAGGAGAATGGTGAGGATAAGGTGTGACATGATCTTCAGTACTAATTACGACATTCTATCATTCTTTTTATTTTGTCGAACCTCTCGTTCTTCGTTTTGACAGAGTTAAACGTTCATTGTACAACAGATACCTCTCTCGCGATTTCTTAGTTAATGTTGTTGTTTGTAGAGAACCTTTATTATTCGTTCATCTCATTCATACGTCCTATATTACGAAAGGATAAATGGTTGTCATTTTTTAACCTTAAACTTTATTTTTTTGTGGTAAATATTATCATAAGGTTTTTACTTTACGAATCCGTATTTTCATTGTTTTGTACATGTCCGGGACATTTGTCTTTTGATACTTTGTATAATTTTTTTAGTTTCTTTTAGATTTATTTACCTCTCTGTAAGACACAAGTACCTAACCTTCTGAGTTACAACAATTTTACCACCAAGAAAAGTTGAACTAGATATCTAAGTTGTGTTAGGGTTAGTTTAGAGTCGTTCGATAAAGTATCAAAAGTTGTTTGACCAAGACCTCAAATATACTTTTCCGATTTTTGGACCTTATCGATTGTATTATGACTTCTTCTTGTTTCAACCTTTCTACATGTGACGGACTAAAGTTCTGAAAGAAATTTCGATGTCATTATTTCTGTCGTACCATAACCTTTTTCTTATCTGTGTCTCTAGTTACCTTTTCTTATCTCTCAAGTCTTTATCTGGGTGTGGTTATATCAGTGACTAGAAACCACTTTCTTGATTCCGTTAAGTTACCTCTTTATATCAAAAAGTTGTTTACTGCGACCTTGTTAACTTGTAGGTATATTTTTTCTTTTTTTTTCCATGTTCTAGGAAGTAAGTTGTGTCTACCCTTACATTTTACCATGTCGATGAACCCTCTGTTAAACTGTCAAAGAATGTTTTGATTTGGATCAGAATGGTATGTTAAATCACTAGTGTAAGGATCCATAAATGGGTTGACTACACTTTTAAATACAGATGGATTCTTAGACGTATGACCACAAACATCGTCTAAATAAGTCTTGACGGGTTTTCAGGAAGTTATCCACTTACCTCTTTATTTAAGTTCATGTAGGTATGTTACTTTATAATAAGTCACTATTTTTCTTTACTCGATAGTTCGGTACCTTTCTGTACTTACTTAGAATCTACGTATAACGATTCGTTTTCTTCGGTCAGTCCTTTTCGATGTTCATATCTGTTTAGGTTGATGGACTGTAAGACTTTTCCGTGACGAATCTCTCTATTATTTGACTGACAGTCCGTAAGTCTTCCCTCTCCACCAATTTAGTCATTTTGTTTCTTTTTAGAAAGTCTCATCACTTTGATAAGACATACTATGACATTACTTATCTGTAATTCTTAAACAGTTTTGGGTGTCTTGTAATAACATGTTCTTCATTTAGTACGAAGTTTGAATTTTTGATATATCCTCCAACCCCTTAGAGTTCCACTTTACGTCTTGTACTGTTTTCTTAGAATTACATAACTTTTACATACTTTGTCAGAGTAATTTCCTCTACCCATTATTCAATGACTGGAAACACTGAAACATCTCAGATGTTCCGATTTCCATCTCCTAGATACATATTCGTGGTATAGGACGAGGTATTTCGACAAGGGGTGTCCTTACCCCCAATTGTTAAAACTATGGTACTATGTCCGAAGGATCTTATTTGTTACTTCATTTACCTATTACCTACCATCATCAGTCCAAAGAGTGACAACTACACTCTCCGATGTCTATTTATTCCCGGTTTCCAATCAGCTGTCACCTAATCTGAACTCCTGTATCATACTTAAGTACAAGTCGGATTTTATCTATGTCTTCTAATGTGTGTCTCAGAAAGGTCCATATACATATATGTGTTCAATCGTAAGTATGTATATAAGGGGATGAGACGGTCCACTCGCCAGGATCCTCGTTACTTTGGGGTCATCGTTACCCGTTTGGACCACGAATCTAGAATAAAGACTATTATAAGATACTTTTTTCCTTTGTCCCGAAGAACCTCTTACCTATCCTTGTCTTTAAATGTTCTCTTATGTAACATCATTGTCTTTAATTTCGTAAGTTTGATGGTCTTTTTTTTTGGGTATAGGGGCAGGAGAGGTGTGGGGGATGTGTCTCATTACCCACTCACGGTCTCTATATATTCTTCAGTTGACTTTTTCGAGGAAGTAGTTGTTTCGACCTTATTAAACTCTATCTATTTACTTTATTATAATCTAATATTTAGTTTCTAATTTTTATTTGTGGGCACTCGGGTATGATTTTTTCCATTTACTAAGATACTTGTCTGTTCATATATTTAGTTACCCTCTCTTGTTCATTCAGAGTTTACGTCTTATTAAAGTTTATTAAATACATCTATGAGGAGTGGAAGTTCCTACCCCTGATATTGAGGGGTGAGGAATTTACATAACCGAAAAGAAACCGTACAACTTGACGAATTAAAAACTATGACGTCATATGAGGTCAGAGGAGAACTTATTAAAGACAAGGACAGGATCTTGGTGAGAAAGAGGTTCTTCGGCAAAGGAAATAAGGTTTCTTACAATACTCTTTAATTCTGACCCGTCGTCCGAACAGGTAACGAAAGAAGGTTTCTCATACTCTACCTTTCGCTCTTGTTCTTTCTCATTAAAATGTCACATCTTTGGATTCTGTGATGTTTCGTCTTTGTGATGAAGTCTGGTCGTTAGTTCGAATTGTAGTTGTCACTCTTTAGTACAACTATTATACCTGGGAACTATACCATACTACTCTTACCGTGAAACACCAAAAGTAGGATTTTGATGTAATGAGGTTAGATTAGTATCAATTGTAGTCTGGTTAGAACTAGTTCCCTTTATACTTTATGGACTGTCGCGAAGAATTTTATCGGTTCCAATAGTTTTTGTTCTTTTCAGACTTTTCGACTGTGTGGAGTTCTCCTCGGATTTCTATATCCTATCAAACTATCATAGAACCTTGTCTTTTACCTTTAATACCTTTTACCTGTAATGGTCAAACCATTACCTGTAACGGGAGTAAATCTATGACTCCCATAGATTTATTCATACCTGAAGTCTACTCTTGTTACATAGTTAGAAACATGTAATTGATACTGTCAACAGGGTGTGACTACCTTCCACAATTACTGTCTCTTTGCTCCAGACTCCATACATCCTTGAGTACCTTGATAGAGGTGTTATTAAAACATTAAGATTTAGAAAAAAGGTTATTTTTGAAATAAATTTTTTCGACTGGGTCAAAATGAGGGTCATCAACTCGATATTCGATTTGTTCTTAGTCCATATAATCAAGGGTTTGAGTAAATACGGTCAACACAAATAATTACGTTTCCGATTGTAAGTAAGTTTATCGTATATTTACCTAATTTAGACGTACACACACTTTTCTCAACAAAGATATATGTACTTCAAATTACGAGACCTTTCCGACTTATTTCTATCAGATGAATTTTAGAACGACGAATTAGTACTGGATTACTACGATATTTTCTAATACTTTTTAAAACATTTTTAGGTATTTCTTGCAAGAAAGTCTAACGGAGTATTCAGAGAAATTGAAGAACGTGCTAAAATTTCTCCATATTTCTCTTTTATAAGTATCTGTTTCAAAAATACCGACAACAAGTATAATGTTTTTGACTCGTCCTAACGTTAGGACCTACGTTTGTGATACTGTCTCACAACCAGAATAGGAGTTACTGTCCCGTGACTGTCCGAATTGACGAAAAAGATTGGTTCATTGATGACACAAGACTAGAAAGAATGATGTTGGATCTTTAAAATTAAAACACATCTTTCAAGAGACATATGGTGTTACAGTGTACGTGTCTAGTTGCACTCTGAGTTTTTTGATCGTGACCTAAAGACAGTAAGAGGTTCACGAGTGACCTGAGTGTAAACTACCTTGACAAGTTTTTCTTCCGTGGTTTGAACATGACATAGACAATACGGTCTTACGACCGTCTTATGGACTGATGGAAACCAGAAACGAGCACCTGCTATGATATAAATCGACAGATCGACGGTCTCCATGTTACTTAAAACCTATAAAGGGGAGATGTTAGACAAATTCCCGTCACTGGTCTATAAAGGACTCACTGGACAGGGAAGACTTTCCTTATGTATTGGACTTGCGGTCGTGAAAAACAGTAGTTCTACCTACTCCTGGGTAACAACCAGTTTACACTGTCCTCGACCCGGGGTAGTAATTAGTATGACCTCTGTTTGTGTGAAGGTCTCGTAAGGAAAATGGACCGACCATTTCCCAGAAGTAGATACGCACGGACCGTATATGAGTTGTCTAAAGATTCACGACCTTGATACACTTGTTCGGGTGCGTACAAAAACAATAGGAGATCACCTAAAAATCTTAAAACCATAACGTTAAAGGAATTCCTTTAAAAAAATGAAAGGTGTCTTTATGTTCTCACGGAAAAGTCTTTCTACCTTAAAAATAAAACGAAACCTCTTCCTTCTCAGACTCCCGACAAAACTCACACACACCCATCTGTCACCATCCTCATATACACAAGGGTTCTTGTAAAACCGAAGGATTCTGACTCTCGTGATTCCATTAAGACCGAAGACCTAAACGGATGAACTCCGTAAAGACTCGGTTCTAATCTTTTGACCTCGGTTTCTACTCTTAGTACATGGTAAATAACTCTCCTCTTTCAGATAAACATAATTCTGAGTCAGAGGTCTTTTCCTACAGGTTTTTCGAATTGTCTATAATGTTTTACGACTTCTGTTTTGATTAAAATTAGGTAAATTTAAATTTTGTGTCTATAACACGGTGGTTTTTTTTTTTACAAATCCTCCTCTATTTCCACAACGTTTACTACGGTTTCGTTTTTGGACACCCCACAGGTTGTGGTCTTCTGACCTTAGGGACAATAGTGACTATGGGAACATCTGACACAGAAATAGAGAAAGCGGGACTTCCAAGATAGATTCGCGAGTTCTCCTCCTGAGGACGTTAAGTGAACAGGATCCTCAGTCACACGTGTGTCTCATACTTAGTGTAACGGAAGACTATCATGAAAAGTCGAAACCCCTGATTCATGTTCGGGAAAGACCACCACTTAAAACAATGACGTAGGTACAGTTTACACCCTTTGGATGATTTCTCTAGAAAAAAGGGGGGTCTGTAAAAAAAAAAAAAAAACGTTTTTATCTCTGTCATCGAAGATTGTACCACTCGTTCGTACGTGAAGTATCTAAGACGACTCAATTCTTAAACAGAATGAGTCTTTGAGAATTCAGTGAATTTTCTGGAATTCCTACTTCCATTGAGAACCTAACAGGTGGTTCACTCCTTTCGTGATCGGATCATTGGGTGACTATAAAACGTAAACGAGAAACAGTAATGCAAAGAGTTTCTACAAGATTTGAGTCAAAAAAAAAAAAAAAAAAAAACCGGGTCTCGTCTGAGTCTTTTCTTTAAAGGAGAATCTTGTCATTTGGTTAGATTTTATCTCGTAATTATTAATTTTTCTGTTACTGAATGTTAGAGGACCGACAGGTAATCTTATTGAATTTTGTTTTCTGAAGACCATTCTACACGAAGTACAAAAATCACTATTAAGAAACCGTTAACCAAAACATAAGTTACTCTCTTTTTCCTCACTTTCGCGGGGGTTGAGTGTAGACTGTTCAAGTCCCTCCTAGTTTCCTTTCCTGAGTTGAGATCCAATCGGTGTTAACTTTTAGTGTTTAGCAGAGATTCGAAGTCAAAAACAAGAGATTTTATGTCCCCACACTGGTCTACTGAGGAATCCAAAAGGACAAACCCCTGACGTCAAGTCGTTTACCTACAGCACGCTCAATATTTTCTTATTTACTTGTCGAAATGCAGTCTTTCCGCTACCGTGGGGTGAGGTCATGAGAACGGACCTTTTAGGATACCTGCCTCCTCGGACCATCCGACGTCAGGTACCCCAACACTTCTCAGGCTGTGACTCGCTGAAGTGAAAGTGAAAGAACGTAACCTCTTCCTTTACCGTTGGGTGAGGTCACAAGAACGGACCTCTTAGGATCCCTGCCCGCTCGGACCACCCTCCGGAAGATACCCCAACATGTCTCAGCCTATGTTGACTTTGTTGAATCGTCGTCATCGTCGTCCAGTCCTTTTAGCTTGAATATTCACTTCGAATTCTGTCTGTCTGGACCGAGAGGTCAAGAAGATCTCATAAAAAAAGAAACACATGAATTGGGTTTTATAAACTATTTTGAAGGTTCATACGGAGTAAAAAACAGTTCACTATGATAAGTAAGTATTTGATTCATTTCTCTATTTATAAAAATTTGTCTTTGTAAAGGTGTTTTATGTAATCACGGAAGTTCATCCTCTTTCTCTACTAACCTACCGTAGTGGTTACGTTGCCTGTACACAAAGTCGTTCGAGACCCTCTACCACTTCCTGTCCCTTCGGACTGCACGACGTCAGGTACCCCAGCGTTTCTCAGTCTGTACTGACTCGCTGACTTGTTGTTGGTGGAGTTCACTTTTATATAAATAAATTATTATATACTATCCTTGATGTATGTATATAACAAAATAGTCGGACTTAAAGTAGTACTCTTATTTCATCACATTAGTCCGGTCAGAACCCATGACCACCCGTCGTGTCTTACACGATACTAAACTCCTCCAGACATAGTCAAGGGGTGTGAGTTTCTTGGAACCCATTTTACGTAGGAAAGTGTTAGTGATCAAACCTAATTGTAAAAAGTGAAAATTTTGTTCCCTCTTTTCCCGTTGTCGTTTATATACCTCGGTCGGTATTAGTAAGTGTAGAGACAAACTTAATGAAATTAAACTAACGAAAGGAAAATCTCAAATACTAGTCAAAGTGACTCGTTTACCCCGTTCCCCGTCTTTTCTCTGTCTACGGGTCGATACACGTTGATCGCCCATCCCACTTTTCCCGATCTGCAAGTTCCTCGTCCTTTCTTTCTGTAAAGTTTCCGACCTTATTTTTGAGGACAGAATCTTAAAAGTAAGGTGTTGACAAGTACATCACGAGATGTACGGACCATGACACGACTCACCTTCCCCTATCAATGTCAGAACGGTTCGGTTCGAGTAAGATAAAAAGAGGATCTTTACGTTTATTTGTACTTGTTATATGAAAGTCTGTAAGTCTCCGACAAGACTTAAGGTTCATCATTTTAGAGAAACCATATGACATAAAACTTGAAAATCCTTCTCTGTAATTATTAAATTGAAACTTCACTTGATGTCACTTTACTACATCTTAATTTTCGTAGTGTTTACGACGATTTTATAAATACCTCTGAGATAAAACTGATTTCCTAAAGTCAATATCTTACTAAATACAGGATCAAAGACTCTAGAGTCAAATGTTTTCCTCGGTTTCGACTTTGGTTTAAAGTGTTGACACGAAAAGTAATACTTTTTAAAAGGTACAGAAGGAAAAATACTTAATAATGTTACTACACAGATCTACCAGACATCGTCATAATATATAATAAAAGTATATTAAGAAGGTATTTGTACACCGTCTAGAAGTACCTCGGAAACTTGTAATGTTTTTTAGTCACTTTACCACTTACGGTAAATTGTATTATTTACGTAATGAGTTCTTTTCTTTTCGGGGCTACAACGATTAATATCAGTACGGTCTTCAGGTCGTACTGAAGGAGATTTGAACTAACTAAGACGTAACCAGGCGAAACTAATGTTATTTCCATAAGTGACAGGGATAGAGCACCTCCTCTCTTAGCTGTTTCGAAAGATTATTGGGGGGTTGGAACGGACGACAAACGTGTGTGCCAATGACCTTGGTGCCACGACGTATATTAGGTTATTCCGAGTGGGGTCAGTTCTAGATACATTAGTTCCTAGACTTTCTCGTAGGAGGCGTAATCTAAGTTAGAGAAAATTGAACATGAAGTGTTTTGTTTGTCAGAAAAATCCGTCTTTCTTTTACATACAGACAGTAGGTTTCATTTATACTTCAGTACGTCACCTGACTGTCGACGTCCGGAGAGTTTGTGAAAAATTTAGGGCGATGTCGAGACAAAGTAACATCTTCATGTGCTTGTAAACCCCTTTCAGTCGTAATCTGTTTTCTCGCCGTCCTTTTGAGACGTCAACTAAAACGGACGTGATTTATGAGACAGGACTAGCGAGTCCCATTCTCCTACTGTGGACTACCACAGGACTGAGATGAAAGATCGTCTTTCGACTTACTCTCCTAGTTCATGTCTCAGAGTCCACAGGTCTACAAGAGTCGTTGGTCCCACGGATGGTTAGGGGAGAATCTAAGGTCTTCTTAAGTCTAGACTTTACGAGGTGGTCTTCCGGGTAGTTGATGACCAAATCGGGTAGAAGTGATTATCGAGAAAGAGGAAAAAATATCCTTTACTTGTTACTGAGTCTCAGTCCACAAGAAATCTCCCTTTCTCTTTTAGCTCTTAGAAGAAACGGGAGGGGTTCAAGTAGTCTTCTGGACCCTCATCACGGTACCGGTTTTGGTTTGTTATAAGACATCTCTGATACGAACATATTATATGAAAGAATTTTATAGGTCTCTTTAGAAATATTCAGTTTTTCTTTGAAATCTTAAAAACCAAAGATAGTAAAAGAGTTAATAGGAATTTGAGTAACCCCAAATAAGTAAAAAAAAAGAGACTTTATTAATTAATGAAGTAAGAATCTACTTACAACTCTATTTGGTCCAGTAAATTTTTATCTCTTTAGTAGTTAGTTTTAGATAAAGTGTCGTTACTGTGTTCTCGTTTTACGAGAACCGGACAATTGTGTCAAACCAAATAGAAACTGTCCTTAAGATAAAAAGACAGGGTAAAACCCTAGGACATTGTAAGGGACACGGAAGGTCCAGAGAAAGTCGACTTTTCCTTTATTTGAAACTCTTCCGTAAACAACTCTTATAAAATAAGAAACGGTCATGTGTCTCGGAGTGTATTCTTGACACAAACCCATTTACGTTCTTTCCTTTCACTTATTTTAAGGTAAAATGTAATTCTCGATGTAAGTACACGTTTCTGGAGGTTAATCTCAAGATATTTTGGTTACTACGAAACTATAAACCAAGTCTTTAGTGCGTTGTGTTGACCGTGTTATCAATTCTTAAAAACACAAAGATACAACTAAATAAAATCTATCAAAACGGTAGTGTCAATTTTGCTTTACAGTCAATCGTGTATATTAAATCTTTAATGTGAATTCAGAAAGTCTTAAAATTCATTTTCCGTCTAGAGAGGGGTTTCTTATTTTTGACTAAAAGAGGTTTACTCGTAATGAAATAAAGTTCTTTTGTAAAGATTAAGGATGAATTTTGGTTTTCCCTAGTGGGTTAAAACACATAGTCCCTCATACACTTTGTTGTATAAAAAACAGTATCAATAATGTAGTCCGTTTATATGAAATAATATTCACTTTTTTTATACACGAGGTCCTCACTAGTTGGTACATTAGATCGACGGATTATTTAAGAAGTAACACCGACTGATCAGGAAACCCTTTACGGTGTAAGTAAAGAACGTGTTTAGTCCCCTGACCGAACATGGTTTGTTTCTTAAAGAATTTTTGTTTTACTTTCCTTTGTTTTGTTTTAGAATTCAAACACCAACTAGTTTAACGTTTTGTTTAATCCGAGATGACCTGGTTAAAAGAGACCGTTCAGAGTCTCATGCATAAAATCAATAAACTAGAGATTCTTAATTTTTTTTTAACATCACAGTGAGTGTAAATCATACAGTAGATCCGTATGAACTACTATCTTTCCCCACCCCTAGGGAAAGAACGTGAAGAGAAAAAAATGAGAGAAACAACATTGTTTGTCGTGACTCATTTTCCAATAATACAAAATAATAGAAACCACAGAAAATTTTGACAAGTCTAGTTAGAACCTTGTAAGTTTTTCTTACTGACCAAGTGGTCCTTCGACTAAAGACTTCTCTTGATCTCGTCGGACGTGTCGACGACAAGATCTTACTCTAATAAGGACCTCCGGCCCTCCGAAGATTTCCATCTATGTCCGTCGGGACTTCTGTCTCCGTTTCTGACTCTGTACGGTCAGCGAGGACAGACGAGTCTTCAGTCTGAGGACCCCCTCGTTCCGACCGCCTCCGTAACGTCTCCCATTCGTCCAATAGGTTGCACCGGCTCGAACTCATCTCGACACTCTTGTTTATTCTAACACGTTTTCAAGGGCGTACATAAATCTAGTATTGTTTCCCACTGATGATAATAATGTCAACCATCGATACGCAAAAATGTGTGAAGTCTCAAATAAATAAATAAAAAAGATGGACGTCCCTGATTATTACTCTTTTCTGATCTTACCACTACCGACTTATAAAACAATCACCTATAATCTACCCAATTGTTTATTATCCCTTACACCCGTAAGAGAAAGAAAAATTTTATTTCTGATTTTCGATTTGTATGGTTTCCGTTACTTTCCTTATCCCGATACTTACCGGACCCTACGACTTCCTCGTGTATCGTTTTGTTACTCGACTTTTTCATGAATCCACCTGGATTCTAACAGAAACTTAGAATAATGTTTATTTTAAAGACACGATAGGATGATTCAATAAATACTAAATTACATCGTAATGAACTCTTCTTCGTTGTTCTAAATAACCTGTATTCCTCCCAGAATGAAAACTAGTTAAGTAAACGTGTATGACTTTCATAGATACTCGTCGATGGAATTTTTACACTGATTATATGGTCGATCGGAGATTTCCATTGTATAGTGGCTTACTAAATAAACCACTATTAAATAAGTTGTCTATTAATGACACCTGAAAAATATTTGATGGGACATTCCGCCTATCCCTTCCGTACCACGAGTGAAAAAAGTCTTCTCCTTTGGTGATGAGTCTCTCCACGTTAGTGAACGGACTCCAACTACATAAACTCTTTGACTGATCTTGGAGTGAAGGGCGAGGTCTTCGGTAGAGTGTTACTTTATCGTATACGACCGACTGACGGCGATTCCACCGTATGTATACCATATTCCTCTACCAGTATTGAGTATCGGGAGTACACTTTAGAATTAAGGAACTTGACCGACTGGGTAAAATGTAGACCGAACATACCAGAAATAGAAAGGGACATGTATGTCGATGACAGTATGACCTGTTACCCTTGCGTTAAGTTTCTGACGAACTCTTAATAAGGAACCACCAGTTTTGAAGGAATCGACTCCGAAACTAAAGAATCGTAGAGATCGACCGGAGTCTCTTGGACTATTTTACGCAAGACTCCGACCACGAACGACACGAGACGTTGGGCGAACCAGAAACTCCCGTAGTCACAGATACGTCAGTGTGACTAAAGTGATCTTTGACTGGGATTCTTGACTGAGATTCTTGTGTGTTAGTTGCGGTGATGTCAAAACCTTTTTTTTTTTTTTTCAACAAAGTTCAAGAAGGAATTTTCTGGAAAACTGTTGTCTGACATCCATGGTCTTGTCCGACGGTACGTTCTTTCAGTCGAGGGTAGTACCTCGTACAATTGACATGTCTAACTGTTCCAGTACTCTCCCTACAACATCCCGTCCACTGATGTGTCCCTCATAGACCCACACAGTGACAGTTGAGGTTCTAAGAAGTTTCACAGGGTACGTTCAAAACAAATGACAACCTAGATCTTAAGTACTCTCTTTATCGGTGGGTTCAACCTCTAAGGTGGAAATTTCCATTTCTTTTTCTCACAGAGTGAACGTTTATAGGTAAATACTTATTTTAGGAATATTTCCACTTGGTACTCTGTTTCCACTTCACAAGTTTACTCTCCACTTCTTCGTCTTCGAGATTCCCGTGTGTACCCTTGGGCGGACAAGACCCGAAAACAGAAAGTAAGGCAAAAGAGTCGTTAGACATAGGATTACTGCGAGAGTCGTCACTGACCCGTGTCACGACCCGAGACCCCAATGTTGGTGTCGTCTCAAGGTCCAAGGGTAGACTACAGGATATAGTGCAGTCGTGTCCTTGGGGATCGAGGACCGAGGTACAGTGGTCACCCGAGACTGGAGACTGTCCTTCTGTACGGGATTTGAGACAGTCCGGAGTCTCAAGAGTGGTCATTTTGATCCTGAAACTAATGTCCTGGACAAATAAAGGAAAGTCTAGTTTATAAATTTTATTAAAATGAAATAAGGTAATATTCCTTAGATGAAATAAAGTATAAGGGTAAACCGGTAATTTTGAAATTTTGTTAAAAATGTAATTTTTAATAAAGTGATAAACCAACTCACACACCGGGTACTAGTTTTACAAATCCTTCAAAATGTTATGACTTTGAAGTATAACGCCGAGAAGGATCTTCGGTAAAAGATTTAAATATTTATTAGTGAGACCAAAGTTTTTAAAAAAAGCTTTCGAAATTAGGATATACCTGTAATTAGTAACACTGTTGGAATGTCTTACTTTTGATGGTAAAATTTCGGGTTAAAATTAGTAAGTACCTTTTTGTAGTGTACAATCTTTAACAGATTCGTCTTTTTCATACCTTACATCGTAAAGATAAACATAATAATGAAAAACTTTTTCCAGGTGACTCAGACGTCTTTAACAATATTACTCTTTGTCCGGTGTTTAACTTTGGAGTTTCTTCTGTAGACTAACTGAACTCTTTATTAACCATAGAAAGGTGAATTAGATGTAATTATATTTGTTATTTAGAAGAGAATTTGTTTCTAACACACTTAGAAGTAAATAGAAAATACTGTTCTCTCGTTTCCAACATCAAATTACTTACCTTTCTTCGTTGTTCCAGTCAAAATTTTCGGAGTGTCCAGTTTACAGACTGTAGTCACTTGTAATTCTTTTTTCTTCTTCTTCTTCGGGATTGTAGTATTAAAGATAAAATCAGTTTGGTGATCCCAGGTCGATTCTGAAGTTCATCGTCCTTTCTTTTGTGGTATTAAATCATTGTATCTCTGTTCGTTAACCTTACCGTTATAGGAAAATCCTACGTAAGTGGTCGTAAAACTATTCCAACTTAATCCATCTAAAATTTATTAAAACTTCGAAGTGCAAAACTGTCGACTGTTCTGAGGGACCGTGACTATTTCCCTAACCTTTTTCTTCTCGTGTATGAAAATAAAATGTATACGTAACTAAAAGAGGGTTTACCTTCTGGAGACAGTAGACTTTTCCAATAAGTCTCTAGGTTTCTCGACTAGTCCCAGTAATTATTGTTATCATTTGACTAGTAGTAAGGTTACCCTGGACTGTTCAAAGAAAAGTTTCACCTATGATTACATAACTACGAACACTTCAAGTAATGTCGTCATTATTTAGTAATCAGAGACGTTTTACTAAATATTCTACCAACTTTACGTAATGTTATCTGTCTCGAAACGTCCGTGTTCTTCCGAGAACGACAAAATGACTTTCACACTGCCGAATGTCATTAATCTGTGGTCGTGGTTTAGCTTGTGATGTTTTATGTGATATGGACACCAACAAAGAACAAGCAAATTTTGGTTCAAAATTAAGTCGTGTCGGAACTTAATGATGACAGAATGTTTTCAAAATTTTTAATAAAAACAAATAATATGTTTCCAAGTAAGACTGAGGATTAACTTAAAAAAAACCGAAGTGGTTTATTATGAATCTCGTAAAGATCGACGTTAATAAGGGAATTCTAATAAACGTACGTATTATTGTACGTCTCATTTCGTAAGAGTTGGTAAATTGTAATACTTGATTGTGACATTACTTCACTAAGTATCGACTTGTACCCGACTTTACAAATAAAGGTTTGTACACATTGTTATACAGAAATTATATGGATATTACGAAAGTTCTCAATCTACACAGACGTCCATGATAAACAGGACGTCTCTTTCTCCTTTTATTCGAATTCTATTTTGTCATAATTGGAAAAGGTCTTTTGTCCTTCCCGAAAGACTACAATTCCCATCGAGTGGTAATGTTTTCTCTGTACCCAAGGTCTACTACAGGTAAAAAAATCAAACCCACACCTGAATTACTTTTTCAACAATATAGGAGACAACAGGGATGCACTTTGTACCCTTTGTACCGTTTTCCTGTTCAAAGTACCGACAAGGATAGGTAAAATTTACTTAGTGGATTGTATTAAAAGAGACTAATTAGCATCAAGGTAACCTTGGATGGACAACGATGAGGACCGACCTTTTAGTCTTGTTCACACGAATGCACGTTTGTTAGAGAAAAGTCTCATGAAATGCATACTTTAGAGTGGAGAACAAAATAGTGGAAGAGATCAACAGTGATTGTTTGAACAAGAGTGTTTTACTCCGATAAGTCGATTCTTATTATTAAATGAACCGTTAGACTTCTCAAAATGATACAATCAATTTTTTTTATAGACTTACAGTTTATGTCGGGGTTCACTAAAAATTAGATCTAAAGGAATAGTGGACAAGAACCGACAAATGTCCTAAAAAAACAGTGAAGTATTGTTTCTGACGAGTTCGGGTAAAAATTGTTGTCGGTAGGACGGGACCTTGTGATTTCCCATTAGACTACGTAAACTACTCACCTAAACGTCTTCAATTAACAATATTCGTTCAGTGTTTCAGACACGAAGTCACTTCGGAATTTTATAACACATTAAACCGACAGTAAGGTACTTACGTGTATATTATAAAGGACTTCGAAGTTAGTTTCACTACGGGATCTCACCCTATAAACGGAATTGGACACAAAACGACTCCATAATTTAGTACTGAGGTGACTGTCGTATGAGAACTCTACCTCTGGAACGTATATTAACGTACGACTCCAAAGTTGTTAAAGTTTATGACCAAACACGCAGTGTCAAATAAGGACGACTAATAGGGTTTCACTTAAGATGGTTAACTAACAATGACGGCTCAGATCTTATCCCTGTCTGGGATTCTTCAAACTCCTCTGTCACTCGAAGAATGAACACAGACAAAGGTAGGTCGGAAAGAGTCTACCTGAGTCGGAGGTGACTCGTCCTAACCCCTAGGGATCGGACAGTGGAGGGTAGGAATTGTAAGAATTGTAAGAGTGAGTGTTGTCATAGTCTATGATTCTTTTCGATATCATCTGTACTCACGGTATGTCAAATTAAAATTTTTATGTCTATTAAGATCAATAAAATAATTTAACAAAGGATTCGGATAATAAAAGACGAGATTTACTATCATTAACTATCAGACTTTGGTGTCGACGTAGTGTCATAAGCTACTCTTCGGTAGTCTCGACGTATACCTGATACGTATATACATACGCAGACTTCGTCTCAAGAAGGATTTACTTTTTGTCGATGAGAATGTAGGGACTTATTTAGAAGGAACCAGTTCTACATAAGAATGAGGACTAAAGACAAATGATAAAATTAATCCGGAAACGCAACGATGAGTAGTCACTCTCATCATAAATCACACTGAGAGTAGTTCAAAACCATGGTGTTAACATGAGTAGAGTATAGTTTTTAAAAGGAAAGAGACGACTACGAAACCTTGTCGAAATTTATGAACAAACTTAAGGAGACATCGGTAAATCCGTACAACGATTAAAATAACCCTCACCCGTCATAAGAATAAAAGAAGAAAATGTTGAATGGATAGAGAATTTAGATTGAATGAATAAAGTAAATTTATGTAGAATATATAAATGACTGTATTCACAAATTCCGATTCTTAAAAGGATAATTGTGTCGTAATCGGTATCGAATATCAAAGACTATACGGTATAAAGTAACAATGTATATATATATATATATATATATATAAATGAAATAAAATGAAATGTTATGACATAGCCAAAACGGTATGTGACTGTACTTAGGTGGTGCCCACATATGTTCGAGGGTTAGGACTTAGGGGGAGGGTGGAGGGTAGGGTATTTCAGAGGTTGGTCTATCTTTTATATTATCTTCTTTTGTAGGTTAATATTGTCGTAGTACTGTATATTCTTTTTTTAGAATTGTGTGAGGACTTTCGGTGTTTTCTTCGGAACTTCTTTACCTTTACGAATTGTATAAGAACTTCTTTTCTTGAGTCATAGTAAAAAGAGAACTAAGAGATGTTCAGTCAAATCTTTATATCATACTATGGTTATTTTTTTATCATCCTTTAAAAACAAAGTACTCCAACCCGTTCAATAGGGTTGTTAAAAGTTTATCTTTTTAATTGTCTTTATTGGACCTTCTCGTTATTCCTTTCTAATTATTATTGTCTATGGTGTTACTTAATTTTGTGACCATTTTTAGTGGTGTCTTATGATCCTGTCCTTGTCTTTCTAGTATCTTATCTTTTAGACCTTTATTCTGAGTTGATATACGTACTTAAATAATATTTTATCTTTTCCGTGGAACTTGGTCACCTAATTTTCACCTAAAAGGTAAGTTATATACTACTCAGTTGACTGTTTTTAATTTAACATAGGTATGGAGGATTGAGTATGGTCCTTTTCAAGATTGTCTGACAAATACTTTTCTCCTTTATACTTACCGAGAATTAATATACTTTTTTATATGAATCTAAAAAAAGTAAACTGTCTGACTGGTTTTAGACTTTCACACTATCTCACTTCGTCTGTGAGATTGTAAATCTGTTACTGTTTCATTGAACAATGTTTTGGATATTTCCCGTTAAACCGTATAGATAATTTTAATGTTTACGTATACGATGGAAAAAAAAATTAGGTCTTTAAAGTGAAGTGAACGAGAGTATGTTTTATGAACATGTTCTGAAGAATCACTTTGTGACAAACGTTATCCTTTTGACTTTGTGGAACGTTTTCCTCTGACCAATTAACTCAATACTTCTTAAAATGTGTCACCTTGTGATATGTTGGTACTCCTACTTACTTCGTGGAGACATGAATACACTTTCTAAAGGTTCACTTTTTCTCCTTACCTCATCATACAGTAGAAAACAGTTTTCTTTTTACCCCTCCCTTATTCCTAGATATTTGGGACGTTTTTCTACCTTCTTTGTTGCAGTCACCAATGAATAAAACTACTACCCCCTTTACCCTTCTATCTTCTAATTCCCTCGTAGGAAGCACAATTTAATACACTTAAAATAATTAGTAAGTTTATCGATATAAGTCTTCTTTTACAATTATCGTTATGTTTCACTGCTAATCCTTGCAGGGATCACCAGGTCACCAATTGTGAGACGTGAAGGTTACGTTCCCCGTACTCAAACTAGGGACCAGTCCCTTAATTCTAGGGTGTAGGGTGTGTCGTACCGGTTTTTTATTAAATTTTTACTGTTAATATGATATTTTTTAGATTATCTACTTAGAGGACATCTATAAAACCTCATTCTAAAATGTAGAATTCTCCCCCGAATAGATTACCTTCAGTACCAAATTCTTCACTTGAAGACACAGGTTTTTTTTGAGTGTCGTTTCCAAAGTTAGAAGTTTACGGAATGTAAATGAAATTAATTATAATGATTTACACATAAAGTTTTAGTCAATTTCCATGTAGTAATCAAAGGTTCTCAAGTTTTAAGTTTGATTCTGACTTCATTAGAGAATTGTCGTAACATTTTTGCTCCTAAGGTTAAAATTTTCGAATCTCCACGATATACAATACTCTATACTGAGTGTGAAAGGGTCTACCGATACATAATGTCCGTATGGAGTTAAAGTACTTAAAACGAAATAACGCAAAGTATCTATTAAGTGAAAAATGTTTAACTTCCAAACAGTCTACCACTAATCGTTGAAATCTTTATTTCATGAAAAATGAATTCCATACATATGATACACAAATCTGTAGTATGATGACGTGTGAATGATTCATATCATATTTGTATTGAAAATATACGTAACCCTTTGGTTTTTTAAGTATAGTGAACGAAATAATACCATAAACGAAATAAGGTCACCAGACCTTGACTTGGGTACCACAGAGGGTTCGTACGGATATGAGTGGTTTCTACCCACACTTTTTCTTTTTATAAAATTTAGTAATACAACCATCCTTTAGGCTCTTCATGCCATATTAACAGAACTTGTAAAATACTTTGTAAAATACAGGTCTTGAAACTGTTAGTAGAAAACCCCCGAGGCTAATTTGTATTCTATATAAACTATTATGTAGTTAAGTAAACTATTTATACTCTCAATAATACATGTTGTATTCCAACTGTGAGATGTGACACCTCTTAAGTCAAGTCAAGTCAAGTCAAGTCAGTGAGTCAGTACAGGCTGAGAAATGCTGGGGTACTTAACGTCGTGCGGTCCGGAGGGACAGGTAGTGGTTGAGGACCTCAAGTGAGTCTGAGTGCAGGTAGTTCAGTCACTACGGTAGGTCGGTAGAGTAGGAGACAGCAGGGGAAGGGGAGGACGGGGGTTAGGGAGGGTCGTAGTCTCAGAAAAGGTTACTCAGTTGAGAAAAGTACTCCACCCGTTTCATGACCTTGAAGTCGAAATCGTAGTAAGGAAGGTTTCTTGTGGGTCCTGACTAGAGGAAGTCTTACCTGACCAACCTAGAGGAACGTCAGGTTCCCTGAGAGTTCTCAGAAGAGGTTGTAGTGTCAAGTTTTCGTAGTTAAGAAGCCACGAGTCGAAAGAAGTGTCAGGTTGAGAGTGTAGGTATGTACTGGTGTTCTTTTTGGTATCGGACCTGATCTACCTGGAAACAACCGTTTCATTATAGAGACGAAAAATTATACGATAGATCCAACCAGTATTGAAAGGACCTCCGATCACATCGAGACTACAAGTCTCTCGAATATCATATCGACTTCAGGATACCCCGAAAGGTCCACCGAGTCACCATTTCTTAGGTGGATGGTTCGTCCAATTTAGGGACTCAGTCCTTCTAAGGGACCTCTCCCTTTACCGTTGCGTGAGGTAATAAGAACGGATCCTTTAGGGTACCTGTGTCCTCGAACTGTCTGATGTCAGGTACCCCAGCGTTTCTCAACTCGTGTTGAATCACTTATTTGTTGTTGTTGTTCTCCAGGATACTGAGGAACTGTCAATCTCCACATTACGTCATCTGGTAGAAACCTCTCGAGGTGTTACAAAACTCCCGTATCGACGTCCTCTGTCTGGTGCAAGTTACACCCTTTGTCGACTCCTGGATTCTCTTCATTCCGATAACCCCTCCCACCCGTTATCAAGTGTGTTTCAGAGTCCCTTCTGTCCCGGTGGTAGGACGTGCTGGGTCTCCGATACGTGGTTTTCACCGCCAAGACGGGTTCCCCATACATAAAAAAATTACCCGTTACTCCTTAGGTAGTTTCTGAAGACTCGTGACTTTATTGTGTTGTTTGGATGCAGAAGTTTCTTCATAGAAGTAAAAAATAGATAGAGAGAGAAAAAAAAAAATTTGAAAAATTCGGTACGGTACGCCGTACACTTATTTCCTCACCATATCTTCTTTATCAAATTCTGGAAATTGTAATGAAGTTTGTTCTCTATTAGAAAATGAAAGGAAACAAACCTTACCCATCTTTAGAGAGTGTAACCTACGACCACGAACCTTACGATTACTTCTCTGTCTTTATCCAAAAACCTCCGATCCCACACCTTTTGCACTTTGATTCCAAAGCCCAGAACCATTGATCCTCTTATCGTCATCACACCCCCTTCGATACTCCTCCTCGTTTCACATCTCCCCTTTGACACTTGAACCCCACAGTCGAAAAACGGTGGATCCTCCCCGTAAGTGTTCCGTAGACTTCAGTACCTTATCTCCGACTTTTACTCTCATCGCACCCTCTATGACTAACAGGTAGGGGATGGACACCGACACCACCTTTGACGTCCCGACCGACTCTAGTGTCCGTAAGTCTGTGTGTCGTGATACCACCGCCAACCGTCCCCCCCCCCCGCCGCACGAGGGTACTACTGACCGTCCTCTCTTCCCCGGCCGCTGTTGGACCTCAGTGTCTGAGTGTAGGTTCGTCTTTTCCTAGATTCTCGAGTTTCATAAAAGGGGAATTTGTGTAACTAGAGATTCTAGAAGGAAAGGAGTGTAAAAGGTCAACTCGTTTGACCCCAGTACTACCCTCCTTTCGCTCTGGTTACCAAAGGTAGTTAAATATCCTCCTCTACATATCTGATGTAGAAACTCCAGACCCCACTTCTTCTCCTCTCTACCCGTCATGTACTCATTTATCGTTGGGAAACCTTGTTGACGAGAAAATTCGTTTATCCTCTGGATGTGTGTAAACAATTCGTCCTTCAGTCAGGTTTCATACTGTGGGTTACTTTTCACTTTCACCATCAATGAGTCAACACAGACTGAGAAACACTGGGGTACCTGACATCGGACGACCTAAGGAGACAGGTACCTTAAGAGGTCCGTTCTCATGACCTTACCCATCGGTAAAGGAAGAGGTCCCCTAGAAAGGTTGGGTCCCTAGCTTGGGTCCAGAGGACGTAACGTCCGTCTAAGAGATGACAGACTCGGTGGTCTCTTCGGGACTCTATAGGTTATGAATTTCTATGTCTCCTCATACCCTCCTGGTTCACATGTAACTCTGTACAACTCAAAAAAGGGTCGAAAGAACTCTATATAATTATTAACTACATTTCGGTAAATCTGTACGATTAGAATTTTTTTTTTTTTTTTCCTTCGTCACCGGAGAAGGAACCCTCGGTTTCCCTTCCTGGTTACTCTCCTTATTTTGCCGTACGACACGAAGTTTACAAGTCGGGACACATCATACATTAAAGCTCTTGTGCTTCCGGTCCTCTCAACACGTGTGACTGGACGGAGTGTGTTACCGCGGGTCACTCCTCCCGAGGGGGTGGTTCGTCAGAAGGAGGGAGGGAGGACTATAGAGTGGGACTCCGGATGTTTCCCTCTCCTCTGTCTATCTCTCTCGTGTGAATCCTTCCCTTCTCGGTGTACCTTTCTCAAACACGCTCTACTGATTCTAAGGAAGCACTACACTTCAAGTCGAGGGAACAACTTGACTCTTAGACCCTCGAATCTCTCTACCCTCCTGAACTTAAGTTTGTGCTGAAATTTGTGTCCTCGTCACGATGCAAAACGTGCACTCTGTCCGTCACGGAAAGAAGACGAAGTCGTCTGAAACGGCACCCTTCACCCACCTGAGACACAACCCATTATCACGAGGTGTCTCTCGATACCACCCGGTAGTGAAAATAAATGCGTACAACCAGGAGTTTACTTTAGTGGGCCTAAGACGGTGGGTCGTGTGAAAGATTTGGCAAGTATATGTACCACGAGACATCTACCTTAATCTATCACTCTGACGATAACACACTCTTCTCTTTTTTTTTTGTGGTAAGGACCCACCCTCGGTAAAGATTTCTCGAATGAGTAGTTCGAAAAGTCTTTAAAGTTGTTAAATGACAACAATATTAACGAAACGAGGTGAACCATGATACGACTTTCCGTGATTGGCCGGATTGTAAAACCAAGAGTCACAAGAAAGTAAAATGTTGTAAGGATTCACGTTTCATTCCGTGAGTTACTACCCAGTTAAGGTCTTACTTGTTGTAACACTTACTCCGTCTAAACGCCACCACCACCACCACCCCTCTTTGTCTGTCTATCTTCTAAATAATTATCCTCTGTAAAAGAAGAGGTGAATGTTACTTTGACGAAAAGGACCATCAACCACCGACGTAAAAAGATCACCCGTAACGTTGTCAATTTGACTTGTTTGTATTTGAACTTGACAGGAGTATAATCTGACTTTAAGCAAACCTAATCTCAACGTACTTCCTACAATGGATATGACATGATTTTGACTACTTTTTACTTACCTATACCGAAAATCTAAGGAAACCTTCACAGTGTACCGGTTTTCTTGAGACGAATATGTCCTAAATTACACGACTCAATCTCTCTCTTCCATTTTAGCGGGTGTTGCCAATACGAACTAAGTCTACGTCGGACACATGTAGTCAAGAACCGATTGACATACCTGACATAACGAAGGTGTTCCACCAGAGACCTCTTTACGATATAACCCTTAGTCACAGAGTAACAAAAATCGGAGTAAATACGTAATTAAGACATACTGACACCCGTTCAGTGAATTAGAATGTCGAGGGGTGAAGTTAATTGAGAGATCACCCCGTGGGATGACGAGTCCTCTGAATCTCGTTAACACCCCTGATCTATAAATCTTATCGTTTCTACAGTCGTTGGTGTTATATTTTACGATACCTTGATACATTAATGACTTAGAATCGTTATTGATCTTCGTCTACTTAAACAACCAGGTTGCGGTATACGAAGTCCAGTTTATTTTCAAACTCACGTTTTTGTAACAGATATAATGAGATGATTCAACGAAATAAATAAAACGGGTTAACGGTAAATTGGGTCTTAGATTGACGAAACACAGATATTATTAAAACACTTCAATATTAAAATTTATCTACTGAATGGGAAGTCTAACGGGGGTTAAAGAATGTGTGTGAGTCGTACGTGATCATATTTATGACCCTTTTTGACTCAGGAGTTGTTAAAGTGAGAGTAGAAATCAAGTTTCTTTTATAAATAAAGGGAGTTTCTGTAATAGAAATAGAGAAAACAGTTTGGTTACGAGTAAGGGTTAAAACGGGTAAAGGTCTACTTTAAGTGACAACGTCACCAAAGATTCATTGTGCATAGTATACAGGATCTTTGTCGTAAACGTTTCAGAAAAGTTTTCTCTTGTGTACTAAATTTTTACAAATCATGTATTAATAAAAATCATCTACAAATATATTTAAAAATTTGAACGGTGTGTAGGTTTAGTTATAATAGAAGTATTCTTACACAAAATGAACGTCTTTCATTGTTTTCGAAAATTTTTGAAAGGAAGTCCTCTGTTGAGTTGTAGTCCTACATGGAATTTTGACAATTCCTACGTCTACATTTTACTTACTTTTTTGAAAATTCATATTTAGGTACTTTATCGTTTAAGTGACATACGGGACGAAGAATCACTTGTCCATTTAGACTCTTGATAGGATCAATGTCCACCCCTCTGTAAGTGATAGGGAAACGTTTGATCTACATGACAAAAGTAGATTCCTAGCGAAAAATTGACTTATATTTAACAGAAAGGATTTCATTTTACCCGGTCAGAAACCGAATGACGTTTGTACTAAACACTCGAACGAAGGAAACGATTTAACGTGAGTTCAAGAAACTTCATTATCATACTACTAGTATTGAGTTTCAACGAAACTTTCGACTTGGGGAACGACATGATGTGCGGTTAGCCTAAACGTAAGTCACTGAGAAACAACTAACGGTTGGAACAACGTCAAGACGTCACTAGACCCGTCCATGATATCTGTGTACCGTTGTAAATCAGGAGTTTTGTCGAGTCACTCCCTCCAAGATGATAGGAATGAAACGTCTAATTAATTATTTCCGAGAAACTTCAATTCACAGTAGGTTCTGTACCTTCTTCAACTCGACTCACGATAACTATGACTAAAATTTTCTACTCTTCTTTTTTGATTTAATTGTAGTCGAAACGATATTGTTACATAAGAATTTTTATTTTGTTGACTATAACCGAGTAAATAGTAAGTAAACCCGAAGGGACCACCGAGTCTACCATTTCTCGGACGGACGTTACACCCTCTGGGTCCAAACTAGGGACCCAACCCTTCTAGGGGACCTCTTCCTTTACCTTTGGGTGAGGTCATAAGAACGGACCTCTTAAGATACCTGTCTCTCCGGACCGTCAGATACCAAGTGTCCCACCGTTTCTCAGTCTGTACTGACTCTCTGATTATGTAGTTAGTAAATAGAAAGAATTATCCACGTATTACTTGTTAAGACTCATACGATCCCGAGAATAATGAACGTTAGAATAATCTAAGATCAACTCGTTAGAAGGAGGATAAAAATTTTATACTGACCTTTTGTTTCTTTTTATGATCCTCTCAGATAGAAGCATTTGTTTTTCTAACGTAAATAATAATAATGAAATTACATCTTAAGGGCCCGTGATACCTTAATTAATTGTTCAGTCTTTCTGTTGTAGGACACACCTATCACCGAAAGTCTATGTAAGTCATCTCGTATTTGATATATAGTATTTACGTACAGTTGGTGTCCGTCTATCCTTGGGTGACATACCTTTTTAAATAGTGAGTTTTAGTTTCACATTGTAGTTGATTTTGAGTCATTACACAAGAGACGAAGAAAAACTGGAAGACAACAACGAATAAACTTCTAGAACCGTTGACAGTCACTACCTTATAAGTACTCCGATATCAGTAAGGTTCTGATTTTACAATCTAAGACGGTGAAAAAGTGTCTACTACCATCTTCACCCTAAAGTAAATTTATCTTCAGAAAAAAAAAAGAAGAAGAAGATTGTGTAGGATGTATGTACTCAGTCCTTGTTAACACCAACTTGGTACTTACATTAAAAGTACTTACTATTTAAGACAAACGGGAGAATGGGACCTATAAAGATATTAAAAAAAATTTTAAGATGGTCACCGAGTCGTTAGGTAGTGTTCTAACAGGTCGAGGGCTACAGAACACTTCTTTTATAAAAATTTGTTTTATGAAAAACACAATTTTATCAATATGACCAAAGGGTATTAACATTCTATTTGATTATTATCCCAGAACTTCGGACCACCCGATACCAGGTACCCCAGCGTCTCAGCCTGTGCCGACTCGTTGATTGTGTGAGTGTGAGTGTGTGTGTTTGATATCGTTATACTTTTGTAAAACTCTTATTTAGACCATGTTTGTATTTTTATAAAAGTCCGTGGAAAGAGATAATTTTCAGGAAAAACGATCCTTCGTGTACCATTTGTGTTTGTCTTACATTGAGTATTAAGATACGTTTATAGTCTTTCTTAAAGTTAAACCGACAGAGCTATTGAGGTATCCTAATAATGTTCACATTATCAAAATACACGTTCACCCTAAGACAACATAATCTAAGTTACAATTAGTTTAGTCGGTTCGAGAGAGACCTTAAAGTTAAATGCGGAAACGTTTTATAATCGTCACTAATTAATTATAAACTAAATAGGTATGCAAACTAATAAGTCGATGTGTAAAAATTTTTTCGGAGAGTGCAGAGTTTCGATATAAGAAAATACAAATCAATACGATTTTTGTGTAAAATCAGGATCATCGAATAGTACTTGACACCATACATTGACAATTACGTAACTTTTAGTTTCGTTTTACATAAGACAATTATGTTTTGAAAACTAAGACCTTGTGTTTAGTTCAACAAAGATTCACGTTTCATAAACACTAAATCATAGTATCGTAGTGACCTCTTCCGTCACCGTGGGATGAGGTCATGAGAACGCACCTTTTAGGGTACCTGTCTCAGTCTGTGCTGACTCGCTGAAGTGAAAGTGAAAAGTGAAAGTACGTAACCTCTTCCTTTACCGTTGGGTGAGGTCACAAGAACGAACCTCTTAGGGTCCCTGACGTCTCGGAACACCCGACGGCAGATACCCCAGCGTGTCTCAGTCTGTGCTGACTTCACTGAATCGTCGTCCTAGTATCGTAGTGCGGTTTTTCAGAGTCCTTTTCGATCCCCCTGCGAGTTCTTTTTCCAAAGACCACGTCCCCTATTTCCGTCGTAAACCCGGTGTGGTCACTTACTGTTAGTGAACCCGAGTGTGTGACCAAACTTTGGTTCAACAGGGAAGTAAAGGGTTAGGTCAAGGAAGTGTACTAAGGAGACGTTACTTTTCACGTCCCCACCTCAGACGACTATGTGGTCCTTCCTAAATCTCCACAAGTCGGAGTGGGGACGGAAACCTTGACAAACTGGAACCCTTCAGTCAGATTCTGAGTTACAACGTGTCACCAATAAATCTAAGTCTAAGACAAAAGAGAACTTTTCACTTTCACTTTCAACGAGTCGGTACTACACGAGAAACGCTAGGGTATCTAATATGTCAGGTACCTTAAGAGGTCCGGTCTTATGACCTCACCCATCGGCAAGGGAAGAGGTCCCCTAGAAGGGTTGGGTCCCTAGCTGGGGTCCAGAGGGTGTAACGTCCGCCTAAGAAATGGTCGACTCGGTGGTCCCTTCAGGTTCTTATGACCTCACCCATCGGATAGGGAAGAGGTCACCTACAAGGACTGGGTCCTTGACTTGACCTCAGAGGAATTATAAATTGAATATAAGTATCATGTAGTACTCTTTACTACCTGACCTACTTCGTGTTCGAGTTTAGTTATAACGGTCCTCTTTATAGTTATTGGAGTTTATACGTCTACTGTGGTAGCAATACTGTCTTTCGTTTCTTCTTGATTTCTCGGAGAACTTTCACTTTCTCCTCTCACTCTTTCGACTGAATTTTGAGTTGTAGTCTTTTGATTCTAGTACCGTAGACCAGGGTAGTGAAGTACCGTTTATCTACCCCTTTGTCACCTTTGTCATTCTGAAATAAAACCCCCCGAGGTTTTAGTAATGTCTACCACCGACGTCGGTACTTTAATTTTCTATGAACGAGGAACCTTCTTTTCATTACTGGTTGGATCTGTCGTATAATTTTTCGTCTCTGTAATGAAACGGTTGTTTCCAGGTAGATCAGTTCCGGTACCAAAAAGGTCACCAGTACATACCTACACTCTCAACCTAATATTTCTTTCGACTCGCGCCTTCTTAACTATGAAAACTTGACACCACAACCTCTTCTGAGAACTTTCAGGGAACCTGACGTGCTTCTAGGTTGGTCAGGTAGGATTCCCTTTAGTCAGGACTTATAAGTAACCTTCCTGACTATGACTTCGACTTTGAGGTTTTGAAACCGGTGGACTACACTTCTTGACTGAGTAAACTTTTCTGTACCTACGACCCTTTCTAACTTCCGTCCTCCTCTTCCCCTACTGTCTCCTACTCTACCAATCTATAGTAGTGGCTGAGTTACCTAAACTCAAACTCATTCGAGGCCCTCAACCACTACCTGTCCTTCCGGACCACACGACGTCAAGTACCCCAGCGTTTCTCCGTCTGTGTTGACTCGGTGACTTGACTTGACTTGACTTGAGGACGTGACGTCCGGCTAAGAAATGGTCGACTTGGAAGTCCCTTCGGGACAAGAGAGAATGAGTCATAAATAATGTACTACTCACGAAAGTATGTAAACTAAAACTCTGATCGAGAGACTCCTACCGTCATAGTAGAGGAAACTTCGTTTAACTCCGAGATTTTCCAGGTCCCTGAACCGGTTCCCCTACTTACCAGTTCCCTGTCGGGACTAGACGTGGGACCAGAACAGTGAGGTTCAGACTACACAAAACGGTATTTGTCACGTAGAAGATTACTATCCCGAACAGGATAAATATAGTGTCTTACCAACACATTTAGATTACTCTAGTCCATTTCCTTTCAAGAAACATTGGATGTATCTTGACACTTCATGTCCGATTGGCAGTAAAGAGTAGAAATGAAAGGATAGAGGGTGATTGACCAATTGTAGTTGAAGAATACCAGCTGGTCCCTTCTGGGTCTGGAGTCTCTATCAGTGAAATCCGTTTTGTGATTATTAGTTATATTTGTCTGAGGGAGTAAAAAGTTCAAAACCGGTCTTAGACCCGAAATCTGTGGTCGAAAAATTTTTTTGTATTTAAAAGAGAAAACTAGTCGTGAAACTCTGAATACGTTCGTTTTGCTGTAGACTCCAAGTGTGTGTTAACTCTGTCTCACGAGTTTACACTTGAAGAAATGGAACTTTTACTCTTTTGATTCAATTAATATCTTAAACGTCTCTCCCTTTATGGTGATGGGATTAAAATCAATTTCCTTATTGTATTCTATTCGATTCGGGATATGATTTCACTTCTAGACTCCGACAGTCAACCTTTTGAGTCCGAGGTCTCCTCATGATCGTGACTTAAATTACAGACTTTAGTGTTTGAACAAACGGATGTGTCTAGACAGAGTTGTTTGTGTAAAAGTCACGACAAAGTCAACCAGATACTTCTAACGCGGTTCTGCCAGTAAAATTCACTACTAGGAAAGCAACGATAGTTATACCCATTAATAGGACATATTTTAAGAAAGGTAAATGTCACTAGTTATTGTAAAAGTAAACGGAGGGTGGGGGGTACTTTGATGGAACGAGACAAGACCCGGCCCGAACTTAACTTATTTATGGATTCCTGATTCTTCATGGATGATAAGTGGGCCACCTTATTTGTAACCAGGTTGTATCGAAAAAAGTTGGTCTCTAATTCAATAGTATTTTTACTTAGTACATGACTTGTCAATCTTCGTTGTATAATGTGTTTTACCGTTAATGTTTACATTACGAACCATAAATTCATTATATTAAAGGTATGTATGCACTCATCTACTTGTGTATACTACAATATAAGACGAGTCATCCGATTTATTTCTGACCTTATAAGATCTATATGTGTATTACTATTATATCCTTCCGTCTGTTACTCATGGGTTTTCTTTTAGTATGAGCTACAAAGTCGAGGGTAAAATTATCAAAGACAAAATTCTGCAAAGACAAAGGAGTTAAAAAAACAACAAATGTCAAAGATACTTGGATTCGTCTTCTAGATTTAATGAAATTTAACTTTTTTACGAGTATGTTATATTGTTAAAGTTTATACATGAATACCATCGAAGACTATGGTGGATAAGGACAGTAGGGTCACATAAAGGACCCCGTTCTCTGGACGTTCCGTTATGATATGTCTGGTATTAGATTAGTAACGTTTATTCCTTTCGGATCATTGTTGTCTCTTTATCTATGTAAAGGGGTGCTCCTGTCGTACCATTCTACTTCTACAAATTTTGTTATTTCAATTTATTTAATTTAACTTCTATTACATATTAACCATCTCAAAAATCATTTATAAATCTGGAAACAATTTTACTTAAAATGTTTATCGGTACTCCTTCTGAAATTTTGAGATAAGAAGAGAACGTAAAGTAACAGTTGTATTACAAAGATGTCAAGTGTGTTGGTTTTTATTGAGTGAAATTGGAATATGAAAAATGTCGTAGTCATCTTAACACACAATATAGATTCCGGTAAGAATTAATCTTTGGTCATTACCTTATCGAATAGTTGATAAAATAAAGAAGGAAGTTTTTAGGTGTATCTTAACAAACCACTGAAACGAAACTTCTTTCACAGAAAATAATGAATAAAATCATGTTGTGTAATTTTAGTTTATAGAGGACATCGTTTTGCTAAGTTCAGGGACCTTGAGTTTATTAAAAGATTATTTTTTACGTACTCTGTTTATTTACGTGAAATACAAGGTGTTCTTTTCCGTCAAAGTTGTCCGATTACGAGTCTCTTTTAAGTAAAATAGTTGGTCGGTAAAGTAAGAAACCACGACAATGTTCGAGGAAGGTCAACGATCCGTTGGTATTAAGTATCATGGAAAATTACCTATGAGACGATGACGACTCTTGTAATTCCACTTCTCTTATTTACGGAACCCACTTAGAACTTTAGAAAGTAATACGTACAGTAAGATAAAGACATTACGATATTACGACTTTACAAAGACACCGTCCTTTGACCCAACATCATTAACGTATAAGGTGAGTATATACAAAACATTCGTCTCGTCGTGCATGAACAGATTTTACTCAATAAAGTTTGTACTAACTTTAACCTGAAAAGATGAAGATTTCCATCATTTATTTAGATTTCTTTCTTTCTTATCCAAATCTTATTTTACAGAACTTTAAAGGTCCTTCTTACTTCTTTAGAATGTCGTGTTTAGTTTTCATTAGTTCGACCAAGTTCGAACTAGTCTTACCAAATATTTACACACCATGTACATTCAACTTTCCATTTTTATTTTGTTATCCACCTAATGTGATGTTCGAAATTTTGGTAGGTCCGGTTGAAGTATTTGTCCATATGTGTTGATCACTGTGAGTACTCAGGTTCAAAATAACTAATCCTAACCCTTACGTACGTGGTACATATGAAAAGTGTAACAACAGTTTACCTGTTCCTTAATATATATAATTATACATCGACATAAGTAACATATCGTATACTAAAAACGAAATTGAGATTTGTACCAAAATTATAAAAGTTATAACCATTGTGTAGAATAAAAATGTAATATCTAAGTAAAATAACGTAATTTTTTATTTAGCTCCTGAAGGTGTATCCCTTCTTCTTCCAGTGTCATCTTCTTTACACTGCAAAAAGGAGAAAAGAGGAATTATACCCCATGTATAAAGAAGGTCACGTTTTTATTGTCACAAAAAGATTATCCGCGGTGAAAATTAGACCAGTGGTAGTTAAAGACCTGACTTTCTCTTGTTGGTACGGCGATAGAAACACACAATTACTCTTTACTTGTTAGACTAGGTCGTAGATGTACAATTAGGTTTGTTCACCAAGAGAGAATCACCGTCGATATCCCCCGAAGAATGTTCTCTTGACCAGCCGAGCGGGTCTGTATGACTTAGTCAGAGACCTTTTACCCACAACCACCCCCTTCGTAGCTCAAATCCCTAGTTTGAGTCCGACTCAATAATTACAATTCAGACCACCGAAGGGGTCTACATTTAAACCCATGACAAATCCAAACAAAACATAGTCCCTTGAAAATACTAATATTCCTATATAGAATGCACGACAGACGTTTCCACTCCATCAACTGGTACAATAAAACAGTTTTTACCCTGAATTCTGGAAGACAGAAGACTAGTAAACCTAATAAATTTAAGTAAAAAGAAAGTTATCGACATACTTAATGTAGATGACGAAGTGTGATTTTATACCGAGAAACAAAGAAAAAGTAAGGTAGGAATACGGATTTTTATTACGACTTATCGGAAACACTCCTAAACTTTTTAGGTCGTTAGAAAAGTACTTGAGGACACTTGAGATGAGTCATAGGGGAACGAATCTTATTACGGTCGAGATGATCAAGAGACACAGTGGGGGTGATGTTTCGAAATTTTAATGAAACATGATGGGAGACGAGAGTGATTGACGACCGACCTCCGGGTCAGACTTCGTACTTTTACTTTCATTGACAGGATTTAAAATTTTATGACAAATGAAAATTTTTTTATACAGAAACTTACTTCGAATTGGAAAATACTTCTCGTGATTGACTCGTTTATCCTAAGTATACCAGGTAGGTCCGTGACTAGTGTCTTTAATTCTTGACGTCTTAAGTCCGTCTCACTCTGGTCTTCGGGACCTCACTTCTGTCAAAAAATTCTTGACCACGACAACTTTGTGTCATAATTTGTTTACGAGGTTCTACCCACAATTCCCTTAAATGATATAATGTTTAAACATCACCTGAGAACAAAATCTACCCCACAATTTTAACTCCCAGAACTAGTATACGATAGTAATTTCTAGGGTACCACTTACATGAAGAACATCTTCCTCCGCCCAATCAGTTTTCAGACCTGTTTAAGGTCGATGCATTAATGTCGGATAGAGTTAAGGGACACATCAAAGTTGACTTCTTCCATAAAAAGTTAAGATTAGGTTTTAAGTCTGTGTCGAAAAGAGACGTGACGATTTGTCGACGACGCAAAAATGGGGGTTACCATAAATCTTAACCTGAGACTACCCCAAAGGTAGTTAAAGTCCTTACAAGTAGAGACGAAAGGTTCAAATTATTCCCTAGAAAGACTTACAACCGATTATAAATGTAATAATTGTGAGAATGGTTTAACCCCCGTGTACCATTTATATCTTAAAGACTTGTCCTTCTCTGGAACTCCAGTAGCTCAGAACGTAGGAAATAAGTACCTTCTTTTGACTTAACGGTTATTTAATCGTTTATAGGTCCCAGATTATACACCCGAATCTTTATAAATTAATTGCTTACCGGGTTGTAATGTGTTTATATACTAAAATCTAGGTCTTGAGAATTGGGACCTGGAACCGGACTAGTCGGTCCCGAGAAAAGTGACAAGATCAAACCCAAAATTATTTTACCTAAGAGAATAAGGACATCTCCAATCTACTCGTCGTCACATTTTTTACTTGGTATGACGTAAGGTACTACCAAGTCACCAATCCTGAGACGTGAAAGTGACGAGTCCTAAACCCAAGTTAGGGACCAGTCCCTTGATTCTAGAGTGTTTGGTGTGTCGTACCGGGGGGGTTTTTTTCAATTGAATTTTTACTTGGTTTGTTCACTGTGGTTTTGGAATAAAATCGTTGATCCATTCTTGTATACAAGTCCCTTGCCCGGAGTCTAAGATAAAATAGTCCTCTACATACCATATAAGGTTACTCTTTTTATAAGTTTGTGTGACTAAACTTACCAAAACGCTTCTTTCTCTGTCTAAGACCCAGGTGTTTTACGGTGTGTCATTGTTGAATGTTTTTACGAAAAAACAACAATTTACACACTGAAAAACCATACACATCAATTATATACAGAAAGGACAATCTAATATTTGTGGTACTAACATCCCTGATATATATATGATAAAATAATGACGAAATTTCGTGTCTCGGAGCACGGTTCATCCCCCGTGTTATTTATAAACGACAGTGTAATAAATCCCCAAAAGGTTCAAAATGTAAATACTAAAGTGAGGTGAAGTATCTGACGACCCCTGACCTCTTGGTACAGGTGGACACCGACTCGAGACCATCAGGTGTAAACGGCCGTGAGATAACTTTGTTTTGATGGTCAAGGTTAGTCTAAGGACTGTCCGAGGATCTAATGACGACATAAGGTTGTCAGCGAAGAAAAAGTGATTGAAAAAAATTCATCACCGTCGTCGTCGGATTGGTACCATTCCGGGATAACAGATGAAAAAGAAAAGGGTACAAAACGATCGACTACTACTTAATAAGAGTTTCGAAGGTACTCGAGTGATAATGAAATTGTACGGACAGGGTGTCATCCTCGACTTCCTTATAAATGACTACTTACTTATTTTTATTTTGTTGGTTTACACTTACTTACCTCTTCTGTCTTCCTCCGAGTCTCTGTCGGAGACCAGGAGTACGTACCAAAAAGTACATTAGTAAATTACAGAATCTTGACCCCGAAGGGGTAGACATTTTACCCTCCCTTCACTGAGTCGTAGTTGTTCAGTCAGGTGTCGAGACTTTCGTGGTTGTCCGAACTGAAAGTTTGGGAAGTGGGACACTGTCACCGCGGACCCCTATTCGTTACTCTGTCAGTTTCCTGACCTTCAGACCCTCACCTACTTGTTCTCTATTGTACAGAAATAGTGTGATTTCATCCATTGACCGGTCACTTATTAAACTTTAATAAAATAACGTGATAGTGTTCTATTGTTAATAAAAATAATCAACTTACTGGTGAAAAGATTTTTTAAAAGTGGAACTTTCCAGAGTAAGTGTATCTGTTACAAAGGGTAAGTTTTGAAAGGATTAGACTTTCGACAGGAAACCCCCTTTTTATAAATTAATGTTAAATGGTCTCTACGAAACGAAACAAAATTTTTACCTTTTATTATTAATACGACGGTCTTCTACTGGTGCCAGTAATAGTCATTAGAAACAATAGAACCGACCGATTCTACGTATCCACCCCTAAAAAAACCCAGTTGTTATTCGACTCTTCCAGAGGATGTCCAACACGACTTAAAGAACAAGATATTTAGTTGGGTTCAGAAGGGGTACGTTTCGTACCCCTGTCCAAAAGTCCCTAACGTGTCTCGTTCAAGTGTTGTATGTAGCGTCGAACGTAATGAGGAAACATGACAGTTTTCACATCTCAATGTTAAGCCTTAAGGAGAAGGTGATACAAGACAATAGGTTGGTAGGCTAAACCTAGGGTATTCGTTACAAATCAGTGTAAAGACTTATAAGAAATGGCTCTAGTCCGATATAAAACAGTGTCAGTTCGGTTTCCGAGACTCGTTCTTATCACTTCATAGAGTATCAAAACGGGACGGTCTTAAAACTCTGGTGAAAGGAAAATTAATGACAGTTTAAGTTAAAGTGTGGAAAAGTAAGAAACAAATTCCTACATGAAAAGATCCTTTATATTTTATAATTGGCTATAAATGTGAAACGTTTTCGAAGGATAATTAGAAAAAGACTTTGTTTAAATTGACACTCAAGTTATAATTAACCTTCGACTACCCTTACTGATAATATATTTGTCTCTTTTACTTAAAGGAAAGTTCATTTGTACGAAAAAGTTTGAAAGACAAACCAGGTCATGCACATGACATTCCCAGTACTATTGAGTTCTTCTCGTACGTTTCGATTATAGAATCAACACGTTGCTCGTCTTCTTTTGCCGAAGAGTTATAGTAAATAGTTTCATTCTTCTTTTTTATTTTTGTCTCTGGGTAGGTCACCTTCCAGTGTCGGTTATTGCAAAGACGTTTATCTTTTTCCTAAGACCTCGTAGTCTACATTTAACGACAAACGATTTCTTAAAATTACCTCAAGATGCAGTGTAATATTTTACAAATTAACACGGGGGTAAAATTATTGTGGTAGACTAATTTACTTTTCTGCGGAACGACTAGCGTTAATGTTAGACAGTTTGACGTATAAATAAATGTCAAACCAAAAGATTTTGGTATTCTATTTTTTTCTTTTGAGATAAGTCGAACAGTCCTTTGATATTAATAACACATAGGAAGACAGTCAAAGACGTATTTTGAAAACCAGGATTTTACCTAGATTAATATAGATGTAGTTGTAAAAATATTTGCGATGTAAAAAAAGGAGGCAGAGTCACTTTAGAAACAGCAATTGATCCTTTTGGTATAAGAGAGTAAAATTTTCCGTAATCGGTCCGAACAAACGAAAGGAAGGTAGTTCTACAATATTTTATTTTGTAGGAAAAGTTTTATATTTTTATAAACGAATATAGGGGGAGAGAGGACCGTACTCTAATGCTTTTTTTTTTTTTTTTTTTTTTGTTAGGTTNTTTTTTTTTTTGGTTAGGTTGTCAAAAACCGACAAGACCGTTGTGACAAACGCTAACAGACCCTATAGTACTTTAAGGAAGTCAGACGTTGGTATTTTTAGAGTCAGAGAGTCCCTTGAGTTTGACCCCGAGACATTGTTGGATCTCCCCACCCTACCCCTCCCTCCACCATCCCTTCAAATTCTCCCTCCCCTGTATACACATGGATACTTACTAAGTACGACTACAAACTGTCTTTTGTTGTTTTAAGACATTTCGTTAATAGGAGGTTAATTTTTTTAAATTTTCGTTTATTTAAATTTTCAATTTTTGTTTAGACTCAGAGAAAAAGATTAATATAAGACTGCAAGTTCCGGATCCCCAGGAGATATCGACGTCCATCCTTGTTCGACGACTTTCGGTGTTCCCTCCTCTGACCAGTGGACCTACCGAAAGGAGACTCTAGGAGGGTTACAGAGGAGTTCGGGGGAGATAAAGGTGACAGGTAGAGGAAGGGTCCGTGAGTCACTGAAGTGGAAAGGACCCCAACACGTGAACAGTTTGTGGGGTACCTTTACACGGATTGTGACTTATATATAGTTTGGTACGTACAAACGGAGAACGGGGAAATCCCAGGTGAAATCCTCTTCCCGAAGGGTCTAGCCCGTCTCATAGTTCGTACCAGTGGGGACCCGTAGAATCACATTTACATGTTTGGTCGTTCGAGAAGAGGATCCCATGAGTTCCTACTGGTACGAACCATGAGACGGTAAGACCCTTAGTGTTGATACCGAAAGTTGATTGTGCATCACTTTCTCTTCACTGAGGTAAATTTCCTCACGGTCTGTACACAAGGAGTCCGTGTTTCTCTCGAGGACCCCATCGAATCCTGTTCCCCGACTACCACTAAAAGGACCACAGGCTTGTGACTGAGGGAGAAACTACTATAAGAGCTTATTTAAAAACCTAATAAAGTCCAATCATTCAGTGTAGTTGAATCTTATTTTGGTCCCGTTAAGAACCTCTCGTATTTGAACTACGAGTCCAAAAAACAAAATATACCTTTCAAATGTGTTCCGTTCATTATACTTGGGTTAAGTTACCAGAGTTTATACAGCAGTTTTTATGTCTTTCTAAGTTTGAATATTTGACCCTTCTACTTAACACTACACAAGTTGTACTCTTTTAATGTACTACAATTTTGTCGGAGTATTATCTTGAGATATCACTAGTGTGATCACCCCTTAGATCTCCAATATAAGGGGTGGCAAATGTGTATTGGGTGTGCACGTTGGATTGGTACCGGAAATACTACCCCAAGGACGGGGGCCTGACCGGAGGCGAGGGGAAAATACAGATGGAGGTCCGAGGGTTTACACGGTGAGACTGGAGGTACGGGGAGAGACTATTACAACAGGGAACGGGGCTCTCGGACGAGACGAATAAGTAGACCCAAAGTGAGGAGGTTGTCGAAATTTTCTGTAAACTTCCGGTAATGATTTATGCCGACATTCTAAGTATTCGTTAAAGAGGATACAAGGTGTACGTTAAACACACACACACACACACCAGTGATTCAACACAGACTAAGAACGCTGGGGTACCTGACATCGGGTGGTCTGAGGAGACAAGTACCCAAAGGGGTCCGTTCTTATGATTTCCCCCAACGGTAAAGGAGGAGGTCCCCTAGAACGGCTGAGTCCCTAGTTTGGATGTAGAGGACGTAACCGTCCACCTAAGAAATGGTGACTCGGTGCACCCTTCGGGTTAAACAAATATAGAGGAGGTTTTGTTACTAGTATTGTACGACATATTAAACATACGGAAAATACACTATAACCTCAGTTCCCTTTACCATAATGTCGTTCCGGACACGACTCGTGTCACGTACCTTGTGTCTTCTGTAAGTCATATATGACTGACTATTAGGTTGACAGAATAGATAGGAAAGGACTCTCAGGAGAACAGAGTTTGGTAGAGAATCCCTATTTTTACTGAAGTCGGATTTCGTAGGATGAGTTCCGTATCCGTCAAGATAAAATATGTTACAAAATAATATGTTTCAACTTTTGACGGACGTCGAAAGAGAGAAAAAAGTAGTAAAACAGGAGATTTCAAAGAGTAATTGTCCTACTGTGACAGATATGAGGGAGTAATTCTTGATCATCCAAATGTTTAATCACTGAGAGTCCTTTGCATCTTTTCGACATCGAAACACCAAAAGTTGGGACCGACGTGTAATTTTAGTGGACTACTGAAGACTTTTTTGTGATGAGAAACCTAGGGTAGGGTCTTGTTTGTCTAGCTTACCGAAACCCACCCCGAGTCACGTAAGACGGACGAACACTCGTGAAACCTGTTATCTTAAGAACGATGAATTTACCCCCCGGGACCCGATCTCCGGTCCGGAGCGGAGAGTCCGGAGTGGATCTGGACGTCTTGGTCTAAGATGTAAAATTGTCCCAGAATTACTAAGCGTCTATGTAATTTCAACTTCTTTGAAGTTTAGATTTAGAGTAAATCTAGAGTTTAAGGGTGTGACAGGTAGTCCCTTGTCTAGTACAAAGACTCACCACTACACCATCTCCATCCTCTTTGACTGGGGTCGGAGTCTCCGGTCCAATCGTGGTACAAATTAACAGCATTGACAGGTTGTCTAACACATTATTATGGGTTTAAAGTGAATCCTAGAAAGTCCCAGTGACGTTACCAGGTCCTTAGGTATACGTCTAGTATATTTGCATACTTATATAAACTGTTTTAAAAGGACTCAAATATGTCTATGATAACTCTTAGTATTTAATGTTTACTTGAATCATCGTGATGACTTAGGAACCCTTGAATGGATAAAAATTTTAGTTGTTGAGAACCTTTCATACTGATGACATTCCAACCTTCTTAAACTATTCTAAACTTTAATTTTACATTTTTCAAACCTTAGATGATCTGAATTTTAAAATTTCAGACAGTTTCTTTCCCGTCTAAAAATGACCTGGGACACACTTGTCTTTATTACACTTCAAAGTTACACGTGATTTGACCGAGAAATATTTCGTCTCCTATGAAAGAATACAAATCATGTACCGAGTGTAAAACGACCTCCTACAACACTGTTGTCCTTAATCTAATAAACCCTTGAATAAAGAAAGAGGACCTTAAGTTAAAACCATAATATTTCATTCAATTAACTTCTAGTGCTAAACTAAATCGTTTTACGTAAAATATTTATAGAAAATTTCCTGGATAAAGGAATCATCGTGTACGGACAATTTAAGACGGGTTCCTTCCGTGTTTCTTGATCTGGAACACCTCTCGAATAATTGACACAAATCGACACATAGGAGAAGGGACCCGGCATCGAGATCCCGACCTGTGGATAGCGACCACAAATAGTTCCTCCAGGTTCCTTGTTAACGTTTATTTGTGTTAGTACCAGTTTTACAACCAACTGATGTTTCTGTAGAGAAAAGGATTTACATTTATATAAAGATAAGGATTTATATGAAGATATAAATTAACCAACCACTTTATAAAGGGTCAGGAGTCAAAAAAGAAGTCTCTTCGTAATAAGGGATAATACATAAAACATCAGAAAAAGGAAAAGTGACTGTTTAACGTGTTGGAGAACCTACAGAGGGTTTAAGGGAACCCTCAAATAAAGTACTAAATTATGTCCTACCGGGTAAAATTCGTCAAAGGAAACTTTCTCAACTTACCCTTGAGAAATTTACCCAGTGAGACTCAAACCCTAGTTTCCATCAATAAATCAAATTATAGAACCTACACGTCGACTTTTCTAGTGATCTTTACAGGTCTGTGAGGTTACCATTATAAACTTCGTCTTACTTTTACATTTATTTTTGTCTTTATAGATAAAAGACGAGATTAAAAATAAAATTAGAATATAATAAAGAGAAAGAATAACATCTATATATACATGTATGTTTATATAACTTTTACACATGAAAAAGAACTATTTGAATGAGATAAGATCATTAAATTCCTAATTTAAGTATTTTACGTGTCGATATATTTGATAATCTGGTGTCTATTCGGATTTAACTATCCATACATAACAAATCGTAACTAAGTTATAACTATACCGTTTCACTCCGACCAACAAAACTTGACGTTACCTTCTTCTAGTTCAGTAGAGTCTTGTCTTTTTTTCTTCTTATATATTATGAGTTCGAGTTAATGAAAAGTTAAATTGAGAGGACAATGGTGAGGTCAATTTCAGTGTTCGAACTCGATTTTATTACCTTAAAACCACAAGGTCTTTCATAAAAACATTACCTGAAGCCGACAATACTAACGAAGACCAATATCTTGAAATAGAATAGACAAACAGAGGTGTCTAAGATAGTATTAAAAAGGATTTAAATTGTTTAAGTCTAAAACTTTTAGTTTCTTCACACTAGATGAAACAAAGAAAGTACTTAAATTTATTCTAAAAGTTTATCTGACAAAACGAGAAAGTGTCCACTTTCCTTTGATTTCTGCCAAATTGAGTAAAATGATCGATCCTAATCGAAAATAGAAAATTTTTTTAATGAAATAACTAAAGGTTACAACACAATTGAAGATAACATGTCATTTCACTAAGTCTATACATAGATTTATAAAAGTTATATGTGACTTATAACTGTTTTATATATATAAATTATATCAAGGAACACAATGTGTCATCCTAGAACAAAACATGGGTAAGATATATATTGTCAAACGTAGACCTAATCAAATATAGAATTTCTTTTGATCAAATTTAAGACGGATACTAAGAAACATAAAAAAAATTCTCGTCCTACGAATCTAAATGAACAAAGACGACTCTTTCTTGTCATAAAGAAACAAAATTTAATTCAATGAGATCTTGTCACCAAGAATTTGAACTCGTACGTTGTCTTAGTGGGTCTCTAGATCAATTTTCTATCTTTGGACCCTGGTTGTCGGTTTCAGACTCTTCCATACTCCATCCCGGGTTCTTAAATAGAAAATTTTTCAAGGGTTCACTATGACGACGACGGGACGTGGAACTCTGACAGGTGTCGAGTCCTTACTTGAGTGGAAAGATCTAGTCGCCCCCCGTGTGTCGTACCCTTGTGTCGAAGAGAAATAGATAGTGGTACTAGAATAAACACAGTTTATTTGTATGGGAGAGGAAAAAGAGACGCTCGTACTACTAATACAATTGGAACCCGGAAGGGTCATATAAAGTCAGTACGAAATTACAATACGTCTTGAGGTACAGATATGTACTTTATGTGTCTCACTGAGTCCTTTTCTTACCGTTTGACAAGTTGAGGTTGGTACGGAGGAAACTAATGTTTAGGAGGTAGACAAGAGTGACTGACAATATATTGTTTACTTCAAGTTTATGGAGGGAAGTATAAGTTCCTAGACATACTTGACCGGGGTCGGATGATAGGTAAGAAAGTAGATATAAGGAGTTAACTACGAACTACTCTATACCAAGAAACGGTCCTTAATAGGTTCTATGAGGGTGAAATGTACGGTAGAGAGGAGAAGTAAGTAAAATACTACATTACTCTAATTTATAGAAACAAAACGTAAGGAAGTACATACGGAAGCGAACGTAGCAAGGGCTATGTAATATAAAAACAGTTACACTCTTTATAAGGGGTAAAGTTTAATGACCTGATGTACTATTTGTAAACATATCGTGGATCGTGTCACAGACCGTATATCGTACGAGACATGATCGCGATCAAAAGATAAAAGAGAAGAGAAAAAGAAGTATAAGAAACAGTAATGGAAATCAGAGTATCATTTCAGTAGAATATTGATAACGAATCAAACAAAATAAGTACAGAACGAAGGAATCCTCCATAGAGTGACTAAAAGTGTAAAAAGTGTTCCCATCGTTAAGACGGAACTTCGATCATCTACGAACCAGTTTTACAACTGACATTGATAGAAATAATAGTTATGGATTTTCATACTCTTATAAATACTTCTAGATGAACTTTCACACTTTTTTAAATAACAACCTGAAATTCTACGAACGGGTTTTACCTGTTAAACCTAAATAAATTCAATCTTAAATTCATAGTGACTTAAAACGAGTTTCAATCGAAAGTGAATCGGTAATTTTTTTTTTGTTGTACAGCACCAATAACCTTACTGTCACCTCTTTCTCTCGACTCTCACACGAGTCACCTCACCTCTCCTAACATGCACTGTCCGTCGGGTGGACCGGAGTAAGACGTCAACTGATTTAGTACCTTTGACCACATTCACGCAAACAGTTTTACCAATGGGTTCCTTTTACCACTTCCAATATCAAGATTTGTCGAACGACAGTTATAGTTACCGAGGAAATAGGTCTTCGTTACTTGATACTACCCTTCTTGGATTTCTAGTTCAGTCCTCTCCGACCAAAGATCAGGACGGAGACCATCGAGATTTTTGAGTCCGTCAGGACTTGTCGAGATTCCTAACTGAAATAACTCAACAGTTTACTTCCTAAGACGAATCACTAGGTGTATTGAAGGTCGAGTTTAGAGGTTAAGGCTAACAAGAGCGTTCTGATTATGATGTTTATCCGTCTTAGAGTGACGTGAACAAGAACGTCACAAGGAAATTCTCTTCTGAACCCGTTTATAAACTAGTGATGAGTAAGGTGTAAATGTCTTTAACAGATCGATCTCACACCAAGAGTAAGTCTTCGTAAAAAGGGAGTCTTCTGTAGAACGGTATAGACCTCTAAAAAGTCAACGTTGTTACTCTTTCAAACCCCACGATGACCGAAGATCATCCATCCCCAGTCCCAACGACGATTGTAAGATGTTACGTTTCTTGTTATAGGGGGAGGAGTTGTTTCTTAATAAGTTGGGTTTTACAGTTCCAATTCTTAAGGACTAGATCTGTCATTCGATCTATTATTGAAGAGACACCCTTCAACAAAAGAACCGTAGATATAAAGACTCGTGTCTCATTCTCGAGTCACATACGAACAATCTTGATCTTTTTTATAAAAATTTCAAAGACTATAAGGGTCAAGTAATTAGTAAGGAAATTCAATTCTGTACTTCTAACGAGATTTTTACGTAGGTACTGAGTACCACTCACTGTCACCTGACTAAACAATGGACAGACCGGTGGATAATTCTATATATTCAGTCGAAACACTTCTGTGTTTGTCAGTTCTCTCCTTTGTCTCAGCACTTCACGGTAAGTGATCCCAGTATGGTGTATAGTGTCCTTTAGATCGGACTCCCGATTTCCGAAAGGTGGTAGAGAAGTTCTACACGATCGATATAAATTAAAAACTTTTTAATAATGATGTAATCATTAACCAATAATATTACCAATAAAAACTTCAAATTAATGATTAGATATAACTATAATTCCTATTTCATTCTTACTTCAGCGGATTTTCAGGTACTGTCGTATAATTTTTCGTCTCTGTAATGAAATGGTTGTTTCCAGGTAGAACAGTTCCGATACCAAACAGGTCATCAGTACATACCTACACTCTCGACCTGATATTTCTCGACTCGTGACTTCTTAACTACGAAAACTTGACACCACAACCTCTTCTGAGAACTCTCAGGGAACCTGACGTTCCTCTAGGTTGGTCAGGTAGGATTTCCTCTAGTCAGGACCCACAAGTGACCTTCCTGACTACAGTTTCGACTTTGAGGTTATGAAACCGATGGATTACGTTTCTTGACTGAGTAAACTTTTCTGGGACTACGACCCTTTCTAACTTTCGTCCTCCTCTTGCCCTACTGTCTCCTACTCTGACCAACCTACCGTAGTGGCTGAGTTACGTCTACTCAAACTCATTTGAGGCCCTCAACCACTACCTGTCCCTCCGGACCGCACAATACCATGTACCCCAGCACTCCTCAGCCTGTACTGACTCGATGAGTTGACTTTACTTGACTTTTCGGGTACTTGTTGAAGTTTCTTCTATAGGTCAATTAAGTTGGATGTGTCCTCAACTGTCCCAGATGTTAAGTATCAAGAAATTCTGTATTTAGATATACTGTCAAAAGGTTTCGGGATTAACAATGGATGTCAATATCTTACAGTATTGGTTTTATCTATAATCTTATGTAAACCACGTTTCCGGGTCCATTCAATTCTTGAACGGTCCGAGAAAGTGAATATGAGGGTCATAGAGATTAATGAGGTTTTACTTAAAGAGATGTGTTCGTAAAAGAAGGATTGATCTAAGGACCTTCGTCTTTACCCTTTCTTTTTCTTTTTAAGGTTTGAAAAAAGACCGGAAGAGATATGTAAAACCTTTATACAGACGTTTAATAAACGGTTAGATCGTCTAGAGTAGTTTTGAAAAATTACAATTTTAAAATATTAACAAAAAGTTTTAATACAGTGATTTCATGAAAAATTTGTGTAGAACCGGAGAAATTTAGAGACTTCTTCAACACAAAAGTCAAAAGTTTCGATGAAAAGATATATAAAAAATGGAATTACGAACATGAAACTTTCATACAAAATTCAGGTTAGTTGGTGTATTGAAAGTAAGAATGCTACAATATACTCGATTTGTAGGGGTCTAAACTAGTAAAACTCCTTGATCTTAGTCTGTGGAACCCTACCTCTCTTAAGATACAGTGAGAGAACCAAGGAGTAAAAGGAGAGACGACCTAATCTCTTAAACCGTCCGTAACGACAGAATCCGTAGACTCAACCCTTGTCATTGACAAGAATCAAACAAAAACACGAAATCACTGAAATTCATCACTGAAAACGTTGGGGTACATGACATCGGGTGGTCTGAGGAGACAGGTACCCTAAAGGGTCCGTTGTTATGACCTTACCTAATGGTAAAGAAAGAGGCTCCCTAGAAGGACTTAGACACGGAGGACGTAACCGTCCGCCTGATCAATGACGCCTTGGTGGTCCCTTTGGGACAAGAATCAAATCCTAGAAGGATTTACTTCCTCGATTCATTCACAGGTAATTGTTATCCTTTTAAGTATACCAAAGATGTAGTCAGAAGAACCACAGAGTCTGTAAATACATACAAGAGAACCTTGACAGGACTGATTCACGAAATGTTTAAATTCCAGGAACCCTAACTTCAAATCCTCCTTCTTCGGACTTTCCTTCCGTTTTTATATTTTATATAAAATTAGTAATATTTACTCGTGTGAATGTGTCAGTCGCACACATATATATTACACACACACTCCTGTATGTGTATGGTTCGAAAACATGGACAACTCCACCTTAAGGACAATGTAATTTTGTCCTTCATACTGGAAAGGATCTCAGAACTTAACGAATTCTTGAATAAATAAGGTAGTCTATATTACGACTGACGGATCCGTAAGTGAATTGTTGATAGTTCACCCACGGAGGATACTGACGAGAAGTTCTACACGTCCTGTCTCGTTCCTAGTCTGTCGGTTCTAAAGGTAGAGAGCGTCTCTCTTTCCGTCACCTTCCGTTTAGTGATTCATTTGCTCTATTGAGTCTTTGTTTCTGTTATAAGTAAGTAAAACAAAAGTACACTCGAAACGTCACAATTGAGAAAGGTATTTTGTGTCGTTACACTACGTTCCACTCATGACCACCACCACCCCCTGTCACGGTGAAATCTGGTCACAAAGGTTCTCCATTGTAAACTCGACTCGCCACTCGTACTTCTAGACATAGTTCTCATAAAGGTTTTCGAACTTCCAGTGACCCACCCTCTCTTCACTCACTGTCTTTTAGTCGTACTGACGTCGAGTCAATACCCGTCGTCTCATACGTCGTCCCAGTCATCGGAGTCTTCCCGGGACTTACAGTACGATTCTTTGTACTTTAAAGAAAAAGAGGAAACAGAGTCTTCGTTACTCCTCAGTCATTTCCCACTTACTCGATTCTCGTGTGGTTACGAACACACCTCTCACAAACGACCTCCCTGTTCTCCATCCTCTCCGGTCACTCCTAGGGTTCTCTTCTACCGTGACACCTGGTGTCACCCTCGTCACTTCTTCGTTCGACATACGTATCTGACGTTCATACTCCCTCACTCTTCTTTTCTACTTACTTCAAAGTCCAACTCGTAGACCCCACCTGTCACTAAGTTGAGTGTACTATGTATGAGTCACTTTGAGGGAGTGAGGTTTGTGTGAAGAGATGAAGAGGGACAGTTATTAATCAGTAAATAACTCTAGGAAAAGATTGAGTTAAGGATAGTCCATCGGAAGGAACTAAAGAGTGTAGTAAAATTTTGAGACACTATCCTTTACGGTACGAAACTTTACCAACTACTACAAAATTCATGTTTTGAGAAAGCGAAATAATCTGTGAGTTCTGGTCCTCAACAATGGTTTGGAAACCGTAGTGGTAGTTGTAGTATCAGAACTGACCTTGGATTTAAACACAGGAGTCCTCTCTGGGTTAAAATCCGGATTAGTAGTAACCAATCCACAAAGTGAGAGTTTTGACACAACCAAACTTACTATACCGTTAGGAGGTCTACTATCTACGGGTTATGACGGATTACTAAGATTTTGAGTTCCGGACACATATACTTACTCTGTGTTTCTCCTTTTTAACCCCAAGTCAAAATCTGAACCGATCTCAGGTGTTCGTTCTTAGAGACTACTTCTTAGGTTGGTTTTTCGTCTCTGTGAACCATGACGTCTCTACACTCGAGACAGACAGGTGTTTCTCCTCTGTCTTTTTACTACTTGACGTCTATACACTCCTTGAAACACGGAGTTTATAGAACGATAAAATCCATTTGCACGTAAACCATACCACTGAGACACTAAAAGGTAACTGTATACTTTAACATTTCCTACATTCTTCTTCCCTAAAGTTCGAACATGTCATACACGATCTCAACAATAGTGGAGACATAAAAATTTGATTCGTCTTTATCATTTCCAAACTTTACTTTGAGGGACCATTGACAGTTGTCCTAATGACGGAATTTATAAACAAGTTTATAAGAGTTTCTTTTCCTGGATATTGGTCCAAATAAGGAACAGTTTTGTAAACAAACGAAAGAGTACCTGTATTGGGATTAGTGAAAGAGTAGAGGATTTAAAATACGGGCTCTCCGCAGAGGAAGTGTTGAACCTGGTTCTCACGAGACCCGTTCTTAGAAGAAAAGGACCCGTCTCACGTCGGGACATAAGTACGTCCACGAATAGGTTATTTGACATTATTCTTCTTGAGTACTAAAATACGTAGTATTTCAACAGTAGCTCCCCGGACTCCTTTGGGAAAACACTAGGTGTTAAGTCTCAATGCACGTAAACAGAGGGTCATCTACTATAAAAGAGTAGTCATTACACAAAGAGAGTTGTAAAACTATCTACCGGACCCCTCTAAATTCAAGATTAAAGTAGAAAAGACCGGAAACGTCCTTCGACACGTTTCGAAAGAAAAGACAAACGAACACGAAAACCCTCATTAGAGTGGAAGAAAAGTAAAGCGTAGTATACTACTAATGTCTTACTCCATTCTCGGACACTCCTGTTATCCCAAGGAGGGGAAGGAACGACAGATCACGAAATGACCGTCTGTGTGTACCTCCTCCCGGTCGGGGGAGGGTGGTATCGGTATCGAGTCCTGAGATGGGAAAGTGGACCTTGTGACTTTGAAAGTTACCGTCCAGTCTACTCTTCTAAGTGAGTTTGAGAATTTTCGTTGGTACGAATTCTCGGAGTCTCTTAATCTTAGATAACAAAGAAAGAAAGAAAATAAAAACTTCATATTAACTACATGTTATATGCAATACCCATATATGTCAGATTACTAAGTGTTAAAATTACCAATATGAGGTAAATATCAATATTTTATGACCGATATTTAGATGAGATAAAAATTAAAATTTTTCGGTTTTAAAATTTAATTAAATTTATTCTTTCGAAATGAATTCAGTATACTGTATATTATAGTTTGAAATAATTGAATTATTTTGGAGTGTACTTTTAATTCCTTTAGGAGTCACCATTTCTTAAACGGACGGTTACGTCCTCTACACTCAGGTTAGGGACTCAGTCCTTCTAGTGGACCTCTTCCCTCATCGTTGAGTGAGGTCATAAGAACTGACCTCTTAGGGTGTCTGTCTCCTCAGACAACCCCGATGTCAGGTACCCCAACGATTTCTCAGTGGAATCGTTGATTTCTTGTTGTTATAATTCCATTTAAGTTTTCTTCATCGACAAATATTAAATGACACATTTGAATACCATACCGGAATGAACATGATACAGTAAATTAGAAGTGCTGTTCTCCTTTGTACGAAAGAGCAATGGACGTAAAGTGTTTACCCCTTGTGCGACTTCAGGGGACAATGTCCAGGACGATCCTTCCCGGATAGAAGAACATTAGTGACGTACTCTTACCTTGAGACTTGAAGTACTCCAGTACAGACCCTAAGAGGTGGGAGTCTGTAAGGACTAAAGTCATGAGAAAGGTAACATGGTTACTTTACACGGTTGTAAGAAAATTTGATGAGATACGAGATTCATCGAGAAAATATGGAGATATGGTGCAAATCTCCTGACAAAAGGTATCGACTACGAGAGAGTGTGACTCCTCGATTACGACGTACGTAGTCAAGTCATGTCAAGTCAAGTCAGCGAGTCAGCACAGGCTGAGAAACGCTGAGGTACTTAGTGTCGTGCGGTCCGGAGGGACAGGTAGTGGTTGAGGGCCTCAAGTGAGTCTGAGTGTAGGTAACTCCTGTCTATCTGTTGCTATCACACAGGGAGAGGACACCGACATCCCTACCCGATACACTATGTATTTTTGTGAGTCGGATTTATTGATAGGACCATCCACGCAGACTCTGGTCCAGGACGAACCTTTAGGGAGACATCCGTCGACTCACGGGTCCCATTGAACCTAACACTTAGTGATACTTCTGTTTGTCTCAAAACGGTTCTTTTACGTGACCAGCATCGTTTATGGGAGAAGGTTGTTGTGTTCTCTTCTAAGATGTGTACCTGTAGTGTTCTACCGGTTTTGTTTTTTATCTAACTAATATAAGAAATGTCGGTTTCTACCTTTTCGAGATATGTTAGTTGTTGTTGTTGTTTTTGGTATTCTAGACTGACACCGAGTCTAGTACTTGAGGAATAACGGTTTAAGTCTGAATTTAACTTCTTTCATCCCTTTTGGTGATCTGGTAAATCCATACTGGGTTTAGTTTAGGGAATACCTTCACTGTTTATTTAAGTTCCCTAATCTAGACTATCTGTTTTACGGACTTCTTGATGTCTACCTCCAAACACTGTGACATGTCCTCCGTCCCTAGTTCTGGCAGGGGTTCTTTTTCTTTACGTTTTTCCGTTTTACCGACAGACTCCTCCGGAATGTTTATCGACTCTTTTCTTCTCTTCACTTTCCGTTTCTTCTTTTCCTTTTTATATGGGTAAACTTACGTCTCAAGGTTTCTTATTGTTCCTCTCTATTCTTTCGGAAGGAGTCACTAGTCACGTTTCTTTATCTCTTTTCGTTATCTTTCCCTTTCTGATCTCTAGAGAAGTTCTTTTACTCTCTACGGTTCCCTTGTAAAGTACGTTTGTACCCGTGTTATTTCCTGTCTTTACCATCCCTGAATTCTCTTCGTCTTCTATAATTCTTCACCACCGTTCTTATGTGTCTTCTTGATATGTTTTTTCTAGAAGTACTGGGTCTATTGGTGTTACCACACTAGTAAGTGGATCTCGGTCTGTAGGACCCTACGTTTCAGTTAACCCGGAATCCTTCTAATGGTGCTTGTTTCGATCACTTCCACTGCCTTAAGGTCAACTCGATAAAGTTTAGGACTTTCTACTACGACACTTTCACCAGGTAAGTTATACGGTCGTTTAAATCTTTTGAGTCGTCACCGGTGTCCTGACCTTTTCCAGTCAAAAGTAAGATCAGGGTTTCTTTCCGTTACGGTTTCTTACAAGTTTGATGGTGTGTTAACGTGAGCAGAGTGTACGATCGAGTTTTAAGAGGTTTGGTCCGAAGTTGTCATACACTTGGTACTCGAAGGTCTACAAATTCGACCAAAAGCTTTTCCGTCTCCTTGGTCTCTAGTTTACCGGTTGTAGGCGACCTAGTAGCTTTTTCGTTCTCTTAAAGTCTTTTTGTAGATGAAGACGGAATGACTGATACGGTCGGTTTCGGAAACTGACACACCTGGTGTTCTATGACACCTTTTAAGACTTTCTCTATCCTTATGGTCTGATGGAATACACGGAGGACTCTTTAGACATACGTCTAGTCCTTCGTTGTCAATCTTGACCTGTACCTTGTTATTTGACCAAGGTTTAACCCTTTCCTCATGTAGTTCCGACATATAACAATGGGACGAATAAATTGAATATACGTCTCATGTAGTACCCTTTACGACCCGACCTACTTTGTGTTCAACCTTAGTTCTAACGGCCCTCCTGATAGTTATTGGAGTCTATACGTCTACTCCTTTCGTTTCTCCTTGATTTGTCGGAGAACTAATGTCACTTTCTCCTCTCACTTTTTCAACCGAATTTTGAGTTGTAAGTTTTTGATTCTAGTACCATAGACCAGGGTAGTGAGACACCGTTTATCTACCCCTTTGTTACCTTTGTCACTTTCTGAAATAAAACCCCCCGAGGTTTTAGTGACGTCTACCACTGACGTAGGTACTTTGACTTTCTGCGAACTAGGAACCTTCTTTTCGATAATAGTTGGATCTACCGTATAATTTTTCGTCTCTGTTCGGAAACGGTTGTTTCCAGGTAGATCAGTTTCGATACCAAAAAGGTCCTGAGTACATATTTACACTCTCAACCTGATATTTCTTTCGACTCGCGGTTTCTTAACTACGAAAACTTGACACCACAACCTCTTCTGAGAACTCTCAGGGAACCTGACACTCCTCTAGGTCTCAAACTCGCTCGAATCCCTTAACCACTACCTGTCCCTTCTGACCTCACGTATCAGGTACCCCAGGGTTTCTCAACCTGTGTTGACTCGCTGACTTGACTTACTACTTCTATAGTGATTCACGACCACACAAGTTTAGAAGGTCGAGGAGGATACGCTATTGACACACACCGCAAACATACGTCCATTCGCCCGGTCGGTCACAGACCGGGGTACGTCTCCAGAGGTATTGTGACGAGAGTCCTCGACCTCACAGACATCCAACTACTCTTCTTCCTTCGGTAACTGTACCCCTCGAGACGTTAAGTGGGAGCCCGGGGTGGTAAGAAGTGTTACGCACAGGAGCAAGGTGAGACCCTAGAACCCATCCCGGAAGTCAGGTGCCCCCGTAGACTCGTTTGACAAGGAAACCCTGAACAGGACAGTTCTCCGAAACACTGGGACCAGTGTAATTAAGTAGTAATAACCTGTCCTTACTTCTTTTGGATTTCAAATCAGTATTAAGTGACAGATAAAGAAACCGAAAATAGGTAAGGGACAGTGTGTCTTGTAAGTTTATAAATACTTCTCTGTTTAACTATGTTTGTATAGTCTTTTCCATCATCCTTAAATTATTTCTTTTCATTTGTAAAGCTGGATTAAAGTCTAGACGATAGGAGCCGTTCAATGGGTCTTAAAAATGAAGAAAATAAATATTTTATTAAATTTATAGAAAAGTAAAAATTTTCATTCAAAACATAGGATTGCTACCTCTCCCTTCTTATAGAACTCCAACCAACTATTACCACAGGACTGTTTCCCGTCTGTTGGGTCGATGGCCCGTGTTCTTGAACAGATGGTCGCATCGGACGACGGTGGACTTCTTCATTGTGACGGAAGGAGTACCTCCTCCATTATTAAATTTAAAACCCCAAAAACCGTTTCTCGATTGTAAATAGTAATCGACCTTACGATTAGATAAGTTGTGCTACTGACCTTTTACATGAATTTGACAATCCATGATCTTTATAATTAGAACACAAAGTGAATTAGGGGGTTTAGTGTGTCACTACATTTATAACAACAGTATGGTAAAAAAAAGGAAAATGTCGTTTCCTTTGACTCTCAGTCTCTCTGGGCCACTAAACAGTTTCAGTAGTCGTTCTTAAGGTTCGGGTGGGAAAAAAAAGTGACCTAATATTCTCGAGAGAAAAGGAGACGAATCAGAGACTAATATAATAAAGTCGTTACATTTGTATTTCACTCAATTAAAACAACTTTTTTTTTGTTTTCTCTCTCTTGTCTAAACCCTTCCAAAGACAGACCGTAGCCGTCGCACTTGTCTTACCATGGTTCAGGTAGTCTTTAGAGGTACCCCTCTTACCTTCCTTGTCCCCGGGGGTTTTCCGAAAGTCACGTCACACTAGCTCGGAGTGGGGTACTCTCCGTGTCGGAGACGGAGCAGTCCTTACCGTCCCACCGACGAATGGTGGATGCCCGACGGTTGACATATTGGACGGACACTGGAGTCAGGGGAGGGTGGGGTGGGGACGAGGCACGTTCCTTTCCTAGTGTGGTGGGAGAGGACCACGTTGACACCCCTAAATTCTTCTTTGAGACCTTTGTGAAACGGGTCCTGGACCGTTTTCGTCTACGACTCTTTTACAGTCGGGTTACCAAGAATCTTCCCGGGTCCATCCTACCTGTGATTATTGACCTTCTCCTTACTGTCTGTCACACTCCTTTTGGGTCTGTTCGTCGACACCCCGAAGGTTCGTCCATCCCTTGTTTATCGATTGTAATCCGTGGGGTAGACGACCCACGATAAACTCCCGAAGTCTGTGGACCTCGGTAACTTCGGAGTGGTGGTTCCTGTCGCTCCGTACACTTGAGTGACCGGGTGTTGGTGCGCGTCCCCAGTTCAGACCCGACGGAGTGGGGGCTTGGTCGACCACATGGGTGGTGGTCGTGACGAAGAGGTCTGGGGCTCCGGTCCCCAAGTAAAGACGTCCACCGGTCGTGAGGGACCCACCGAATTCCTCCCGTGGTCTAGACTCTTAGACTGAAAGGTACCAGAGTATAAAAGGTTCAAAGTATATACATCGGGAGTAGAAAGGGTCACTTGACAGTCGAGGACCTAAGATTGGAAGTGACGGACAGTGTGGATCATCTGACCTCCGTGTTACTTCTGGGAGGTTTGTACACTCTCACCCCACCTTGCGCTCGAGCGTCAGACGGACGTCTTGTCCGACACAGACAACAGACGACCCTTTGTACCGGCCTCGGGGCACCCAACGACATTAATCTGTACGCTGACGAAACCCCTTTCGTTTGTGTTGGGGTCTGTGCTCTTTTGTCGACAGTCGATTTCCAGGGTCAGACGTAGACAGAACCCCCTTACCGGTGACGGTGGTACCATGAGAGCGCTACCCTTCTCAAGGACTGTGTGTCAGCTCTGGCTGTACACATTGACGTATGTAAATACATCTCTCTACTCTCTATACATTTATGTCTACGTTTGTTGCATTAAAAAAAGATACACTTATATCAATACAGAAAAACAGGACAATTAAAAAGTTTGTGACATCTATACACATGGTGCTTTGTCTTTCTTTTACGTAATTTTACGTTTATCAAAAAAATAGAAAACTATCAGAATTATTATATTACTAAAAATCGTTATCAGGGATACTTAAATTGTAGAATTAATTTCGTCCTGAAATAAAAAGTCGGTGAAGTAAAAGTTTAAAGTATTACGTACTTCCTGACCAGGATCGAACTGGACGATTCGGTAATAAATACAGACGACCAATCTTTTACACTAATTGATACGTAACGTATATTTTTATACTTTTTACAATTATCACATCATACAAAACCCCCGAACTTATGATAAAATAACTTCTTTTATTACTAAAACTAATTTTTTGTGTTTTAGGGAATTTACAATTATTATAAAAAGTTTTCATTGTTTAAAACTTCTTCAAAAAGTGGATAGGACTTAATATTTTCCTATTAATTAAGAGGAAGACAATTTACTATGTATCTAAAGGGACCCCTTAAACATATAAGGTAAGTTAAGTATCTTTAGACTGATAGTTAAAACAATAATATATAGATAATTTTGTGATTTATATAAAGAATCCACTTCTTCTTTTCTGGACAAGAGTCTTAATGATACCGTAAACACTATAACATTTACTGACTCTTTTCCTTCCAACTTAGATCATAAAATTAATGACAGGTCTTACCACTTTCTGAGACGTCATACGATAAGGAAAAGAGGTTACCTCACACAATCGAAGACCGTCTCTTTGTATATACTTACTGATTATATTTTTCTGTTTGTAATACAAGGACATCCATAACGAACAGGTGTATTCTCTTGAGTCTTGAAAGTTTGACCTTATTTTGACTTTACCTTTTTTTTTGTTTTGGAGAATCTTACAAGGGTACACGAACTCTATTCTTGTCAATTACTTATTACTTCCTTCGCCACAGAACCTCACTCTGACCAAGTAACAAGAGGACTTTTCGTAAAATCTGATTAAGAGGATACTGAGGTACTGATTTACCTAAATATTACGTGGTAAAATTACAATTATTAGATGAGTGGGTTTAGTTCCGTTGTCGTTCAGTTTCTAACTTAGTAGAACACTAATATATATATATATATATATTTATATTTTAGTTGTGACCAGTATACTCGGTTAGAAATTGTTTGTAATTAAGAGACGTAACGGAGAAGACGGGAGTTCTAAAACCTCCTGATCCGTCTTTATACAAGGAAATCCACAGAACATTATAACGACTGTTTAAAAGAGGTGTTTTTATAGAGATGAGTCTTTTATTTTGATGTGTAGACTTTTTCTAGTTGATATGTAACATTAATTAACAGTTTGTATAGTTAAATTATCACCATACCCAATCCTTATTAATCATCATTCAACTAATTCAGAATTTTGATGTTTTATTTACATTCCAATCCCGAGTTTAAGTAAATCGATTTACCTTTCATAATGTCGTCACACTATGTAAAGCTACGGTGTTGTGTACCATAATGAAAAAAAAAATTCAGCCTTTTAACTATAATAAAATCTTCTGATATGTTGAATCTTCACAGCCTTTTTTTGTTTTTTGTTTTGTTTTGTTTTTGTTTTTTTGTTTCGTTCTTGTTAGGACATGGACAAACACCTTTTGACATTCCCAAGGTAGTCCCTATTGACTCAAGTAAAAGAACCTAGTCTCTATCAATGACTCCAGAATGAGACACGTTCGTGCGGGACATTGTGACAATAATTCCTAAAGGTACACCTTCAGAACTATTACTTTGGTTTGTTCGACAACCCCCAGACCCACGAGTGGCCCGTCTCACTCTCCGTCTGAAGAGGCGTACCACACTACTCTCAACCCCTATACAGGACTCGCAATTTTTTTTCCGGTTCCTTCCTTTCTGTCAGTCTTCCTGTGCTCCCGTCACGAGTCGAGTCCCAGACTGAAGGCAAGTCCTGAACTACCTACTTCGTGATTGGAAGAATGAAAATCCCAGGTCCCCACACCTACCTGGGTTTCCATTTCCTCTGTGTCTGTCGTACACACCTCCCCCATTCCCTGTCCGTTCCCCCGGTGTGGGTCCTTCGTATGTAGGGTACCTCGGGACTCCATGCGCTAAAGAGAGGACTTGTCGACCAAGAAGAAGGACGAGGGTGGAGAAAAGTAGGTCTAAGACACGACGAAAAGGGTTTGCGGGAGAGTTGTGAAATCCTTTGTACAATAATTGTTAACCTCCCACGTCGATCTCTGACTTTGAAATAACGGTTCCGGACCCTTCAGAATGAATGCCCAGATGAACCGTGGACAAACAGGTTCCTGTTAATCCTCATGTATTGATATAAAAAGAAGGGTGAGAAACAAACGGTTTCCGCTAAATTTAGTACCTATGCGTCGGTCTTTTTTTTTTTTTACGGATCTCCTCATTTCGGTACTACAGGAAGGGTCTACAAACGGAAATCCTACTCTTCACTCAATGTGTCTTTGTTCTAGCCCTTGACGACGGATCTATGGTTATATCGTTCCCTGTGTACGGCACCCTCACTAACTACCCAGTTTTTAATTTATACAGTCGTTAGTTACTACGATAATTTCTCGGATAGTATTTTACAGGTACACCCCCGTCTCTTAATAAACTTTTGAAGTCTTTATTTAGACGTTGGGGTCCGAGGCAGACCTCGAGACGGAAGGTACCACCAACCGTAAGGAATTTTAGTGTTTAATCTTTTCTTTTTCAATTAAACTAAATTTTCAACTTTTTATACTGGAAACTCCTTTCCAATTTCCTTGACCCCAATAAACCTAGTCCATTTTGTGTTGACGTCCTGACTGAATTATTTACAGTTTATAAACGTTAGTTAACAAGGAGTTCGTAAGTCTACAGACTTCGTCTGTTTCATCTCACTTTAACGTCAATTCTAAAAAATCAAATTGAAATTATTTGTTGAAGGACCTTCCTTAGATTTAGAGAGTCACGTTAAATTGAATTACAATGTTCCAATTAATTTGGGTTTGTCTGATGGTTCCTTTCAACACCTTAGAACCGAGAATCTATCTTTTGGCGTATAGAATTTACCAAATCCAAATGAAGACAGACCTTAATTCTCTGACCTAACTTATTGAGAAATTCAAACGAATGTCATATAATATATTGACCAGAATATCGAAAAATTAAAGAAGGCACGTACCCGATCCGTGATTAGGTATACTTGAGATCCCCACTTCTTTTTCATGTCGTTGGAAATATGTGTTTCACTTAGGACTCAACAGTATGATCCGTATTCTTACCTCTCCTCAATAAAAATTTAACCGAGGAAATGACTTGTGATAACTCGAGATAAAACCTCGTTATAAAATAATGTCTTGATTTCACTTTCACTTCGACGAGTCAACACAGGCTGAGAAACGCTGGGGTACCTGACATCGGATGGTCCGAGGAGGCAGGTACCCTAAAAGGTCCGTTCTTATGACCTCACCCAACGGTAAAGGAAGAGGTCTCGATTTTCTATCAGGGTTTAGTAATCGTATGACTCAATGTGCCTTAAAGAATAGTTATGGTATAAGTTTCATCTCAGACAAAACTCGTTTCTTTCCCGAATTCACCTCGAATGGTTGATTGATGTTTGTTACGAGTAAAAATCGGAATAATCCTTAAACTGTAATTTTTTTTGGGTTTGGTGTGTGAAAATAATAATATATACCAGTTTTTATTCTTACTTTTTGGACAGGTAAAAAAGTGTCAACAATGTTACCAAATTATTAAAGTTTTTTCCTATTAAACACCTTTTTACCGACTTTATCGATTTGAAAACTACTTAACACCGTATTACGATTCATTAGTAAGAAACAGAAAAAAGAAGACAGTTTCACCCGTTTTAGTAAAAAATGACGAAAAGACGAGGATAAAAAAAAAATTCTTTCTTTTATAGGTCCCACTGTAGGTAAGGTAAAATTTGATTACGAAGATAATAAAGTACAGATTTACCCCGACTGTAGTAGTTGAGGAAGTACAGGATTTTCTATGAATGAATCGAGGTCAGGTGATAATGTATGAAATACGTAATGCACTTTATTTTATAGAGGACTAAAACTTTTATAAATAAAATTTTTGTCGTTAGTTTAACACACATTAGTGTAAAAGACGAACCGAAACTTTCGATGTAATAAGTTATACGGTCACCAGGAAAGGTATTACCGTTGTATAATCGTTAAGTACGACGAGATTATGTCACCTGAAGGAACTACATGGCGTGAGGGATGTCTGGGTCTCCCCGTGGGGACGAAATCAACGTACACAGGACGTGTCGTGGATGGCTTCACTACCAACCGTTTTGTCGGCACGTCACCGGAGACTTACGTTTCACACGGTCTGACTTTCGAAGTTTTCTGTTATTTAGACTCATATATGTAGTACGAACGAAAACAACGGACCTTTTTTATTCCGTAAACCCTTTATTTGGGGGGTTAAAATAACGGAAAATTGTAGAAAAAGGTAAAATTTGAGGTCTTGACCTTTAAACTTCATAAGTTTCTTTGACTTTAGAGGAAACAACGAAAAGAGTAACATTTAAAAGATATGATACAGTAATCCTTGGTACGAGATGTTTTTTCGGGTCCAAGATTTACTTAGGAAAGACACTCCGGTAAGATTTTGAAACGTGCTACAAAGAAATATACTTTCTCGAAGACAACGGACGTGTTTCTTGTTCGTTAGCGGTGTATGCCCGGTCCGTCCTCGGAACTTACTGAAATATGTTCCAACGTAAAACGGAAGGTGGTCGGATACCACTTTGGGTCGTCACTCCCACGGTGCTACTTCCCCCTTTCCTCTCCGAGGACTAAAGTCAAACGTCCTTAGTTCCCTAAAAAGACTCTGGTACTTATGAATTATACATGTAAAAGAATAAGATGGAAAGAGGGGTTTGTTGAGACATCAAAGATAAGTTGTTGTACTTTTGTCGTAGTGAAAGAAGAATTACCGTATTGTTATAAAAGGTCGGTTTTCTTTACAAGACAGGTTATTCAAGTTCATCGAATTATTAGCTACACCGAAATCCCACTCCCATACCCATTTCGTGGCTCTTTCGGGTACGCTACCACCCTTTTTACTGATTCATTGATTTCACTGTTCGACTCACTCGACGTTGAGACCTAGTGTCAACACACCAGCTGTCTCTTACTTAGTGTCCTTTTACAGTCGGGACCTTTCCTAGAGTCTTGAGTTGATCAGGACACCAAAAGGAAAAAAGAACCCCCCATCTTAGGATCCAAGTTCCCGTAAAAAATGTCCTTTACCCTTGTTCACTCTGCTCATTCTCGTGAGACCAAGACCGCCTAAGACAAGACCGGAGGGAACCGAGGCGGACTAGATCGGGTTGGGACGACCAATGTCGATTCCGTGTCACTTAGCAGGTACCAATCGTTCGAATGGGGTCCGTCCCGGACCGGAAGGTCTGAGAGTGAGGTCACGAGAAGATTGGTCTAAGTGAGGACCTTTTCGTGTCCGACCAGTTAGTGGGTGATAGTTTTATTGAGTTCCCTTGAAACTCTTTTTACCTTGAGAACGTGTGACCCAGTACTTACTGATAAATTGAACCTGGATCTTTTAGTCTTGATCAACCGTGAATAAACTTTCATATATGATTATCTTTAAGATGTGAGAAAATATCGGACCAGAACCTTTTATGCCTGAAAATTCTTTTACCTTAGAAAAGAGTTCACGGTCTTTAGATTGAAAAACGGTCTCAGGTCTGACTGATGATTGTGTATTTTGACCGTATCCGTTCTTATATGTTTTTCCTTCACCACCCTTTAACCCCTTCCTTCCTTTTTTCAGTGGGATACATACGAAATGGGGACATATACAAATACCGTTCAAAGTCTTCCGTTCGATCTATAAGATGGGATCACTGTAAAAATAGTTTTTCCCTAAGGTGGCTTATATACATCACGGCTGACAAACTGTCCGTGATTTAAGTATCTATAATTAATGAAATTACGAGTGTTGTTATACTCTCATGTACAGAATAGAGATAAAATATCCATTTCGTTGACTCCGTGTCTTTCCAATACGTTCAACGAGTCACAGTGTATCGACCATACAATAACACGGTTCTAAACTTAACTCCTCCAGTTTTCTGTAGAACACCAGTTTTCTGTGGTCCCAATTAGTGTTACTACATATTCCTGTGAGTCATCTTTCATTTCTGCAAAACCACTACCGTCCGAATAACGAAAAAAAAACCTGTCTACACTTCTTCTAATTCCTAAATTCATATTTATCGAGTAAACTTTTTAGAAGAGAGAGTATATAAAATTGAAGAGGTTTCCTTAATATGTATATGTAAGAACAAAAAGTATAAAATAAATCTTTTGAATGTATTATTACGAAAGACACACGGTTGGTTACTAGATTCGTTAAGAATTTATAAGTGAAGTGAGGTGTTCTATTCCTGCTAGTAATGGGAACAAAAAGTGTATTCCTCCGGTCTCATAAGTAACCGACTCGATAACTCGTTCAGTGAATTGATGAGACTTGGAGGTAAAAAGTATGATAACCCTATCATTATGAGTCTATGACTGAAGATTAATACTTGATTTAAAAAATGTAGATTATATAATCTGTAAACAACCTTTACGAATCTTAGTCATTTTGACATAGTGAATGTAACGGTCGTCTCTATTTTTTGTCTATCTATATTCTTGTAAATTTTGGATAAAGGTCTTTTGTAATACATAATGTATTTTGTCGTTGTATATATTGTATATTATCACGTATATACAATTTATTATATCATTGGTGATTTCATATATGTCATGGATTTACTCTTGATCTATAAAAGTGGAAAAACTAGGTAAGTTTAAGATTTTAAGGTAGTACACTTTTATGATTGTGTTTCTAGACTCGTGGTATAAGTCCTATATAAATTTCATAACTTTCCCTTTTTATATGTTGGTTCTAATGACATGAGCCTTTTCTAGAGTAAGTTTTAACTACCTCTTTATTTTTCGAAAAGTCTACTCGTTTTCAATTCTCTTAGGTCATGGTGGTTTGGTCGAACTGTTGTTTACAATTTCCCTGAATACATCAGTTCTTTATGTTCTCTTCCTTTTTCTAGATGTTTTAGTTGGAGTTTGTTAATTCTTTTGCCGTTATCCTTGTACGTATATTTATTAATGAAATTTACATTTATCAAATTTACAAGGTTGGTTTTCTGTGTCTGACCGACTTACCTATGTTTTTGTTCTGGGTATATATACGATAGATGTTCTTTGAGTGAAGTCTGGATTTCTTTGTATATCTGACTTTCACTCTCCTACCTTTTTATATAAGGTACGTTTACCCTTCGTTTTCTTTCGACCTCATCGTTAGGAGTATAGTCTGTTTTATCTGGAATTTTATCTCTTCCAATGTTCTCTATTCCTTCCTGTGATGTATTACTAGTTCCCTAGATAGGTTCTCCTTCTATATTGTAACATTTATAGGTACGTAGGTTGTATCCTCGTGGAGTTATGTACTGTTTGTGATTGTCTATATTTTCCTCTTTAACTGTCATTGTGTTATTAACATTCTCTGAAATTGTGGGGGAAGTGTGGTTACCTGTCTAGTGGTTTTGTCTTTTATTTATTCTTTTGTGTTCAGAATTTACTATGTAATCTACTCTACCTAGAATAACTATAGAAGTCCTGTCAGGTATGTTTACGTCTTCTTATGTGGATGAAGAGTTCACGGGTACCTTGTAAGAGGTCCTGGTGTAGAACCAAGTGTTTATTTTGGAGTCATTTAAATTCTTTTGACTTTAGTCTAGTTCGTAGAAGAGGTTGGTGTTACGATCCTCTGATCTATAGTTAATGTTCTTTTTTTGACATTCTTTGTGTTTGTGTACCTCTAATTTGTTATGCAAAGATTTATTGGTTGTCCAATGACTTCTTTAATTTTCCCTTTAGTTATTTAAAGATCTTTGTTTATGGTTACTTTTGTACTGTTGAGTTTTGGATACCCTACGTCGTTTTCGTCAAGATTCGTCCTTCAAATATTGTTATCTTAGGATGGAGTTCTTTGTTCTTTTTGTAGCTTATCTGTTGGACTGAACTGTGGATTTTGTTGACCTTTTTCTTCTTGTCTTTTGGGGATTTTAATCATCTTCCTTTCTTTAGTATTCCTAGACTCGTCTTTATTTACTTTTACTTTCTTTGTTGCCATTACAGTTGTCATTTGTTTGTCATTTCTAATAAATCAAAATTATTTTGATTTGCGAACAAGAAACTCTTCTCTTTGTTTTAACTGTTTAGAAAAACCGGTCTGAGTAGTTCTTTTTTTCTCTCTTCTTAGTTTAGTTGTTTTAATCTTTACTTTTTCGTCTCCAATACCGTCTGTTACATCTTTACGTTTCCTCCTATTCTCTGACAATACTTGTTGATATACCGTACTTTTACCTATTGTACCTTCTTTACCTGTCTAAGGATCTTTTCAAGTTAGAAAGTTCTGACTTGGTCCTTCTTTATCTTTAATACTTGTTAGGTTAATGTTCGTGACTTTAACTTCGACACTAGTTTTTAGAGGGTTTTTTGTTTTCGGGTCCTGGTCTGCCGAAGTGTCCTCTTAAGATAGTTTGTAAATCTCTTCTCGATTACGGATAGGAAGATTTTAAGAAAGTTTTTAACGCCTCTTTCCTTGTGAAGGTTTGAGTACGATACTCCGGTAATAGTGGAATTATGGTTTTGGTCTGTCTCTGTTATGTTTTTTCTCTTGATTTCCGGTTATAGTGACTACTTGTGTCTACATTTTTAGGAGTTGTTTTAAAATCGTTTGTCTTAAGTCGTTGTGTAGTTTTTCGAGTATGTGGTACTAGTTCAACCCAAATAGGGTCCCTACGTTCCTAAGAAGTTATATACGTTTAGTTAGTTACACTATGTAGTATAATTATTTAACTTTCAACTTTTTGTATACTAGTAGAGTTATCTACATCTTTTTCGGAAACTGTTTTAAGTCGTGGGTAAATACTAATTTTGAGAAGTTTTTTACCCGTATCTTCTTTGGATGGAGTTGTATCATTTCCGGTATATACTATTCGGTTGTCGTTTGTAATAAGATTTACCACTTTTTAACTTTCGTAAGGAGGATTCTAGTTCTTGTTCTGTTTCGACAGGTGAAAGGGGTGATAACAGGTTGTATCAAGAACTTCAGGATCAATGTCTTTAGTCTCTTCTTTTCCTTTATTTTCCTTAGATCTAACCTTTTCTTCATTTCGAGAGTGACAAACGTCTACTGTACTATAAAATGTATCTTTTGGGATTTCTATCATAGTCTTTTAATGATCTCGAGTAGTTACTTAAATCGTTTCAACGTCCTATGTTTTAGTTATGTGTCTTTAGTGAACGTAAAGATATATGATTGTTACTTTTTAGTCTTTCTCTTTAATTCCTTAGTTAGGGTAAGTGGTAACGTTGTTTTTCTTAATTTATAGATCCTTATTTGAATGGATTTCTCTGTTTTCTTGACATGTGTCTTTTAATATTCTGTTATTACTTTCTTTACTTTCTACTGTATTTGTCTACCTCTCAAGAACCCATTGTCCTTAGTTACAATATTTTTACTGATATAATGGTTTCTGTTAGATGTCTAAGTTAGGCTAGGGATAGTTTACTGGTTGTTGTAAAAAGTGTCTTGATGTTGTTTTTTACAGTGTCAAGTATGCCTTTGTGTTTTCTGGGCTTATCGGTTTCGTCAGAATTCTTTCTTCTTACCTCAACCTCCTTAGTTAGAAGAACTGAAGTCTAATATGATGTTTCGATGTCAGTAGTTCTGTCATACCATGACTGTGTTTTTGTCTTTATATCTGGTTGCCTTGTTCTATCTTTCGGGTCTTTATTTGGGTGCGTGGATCCCCATGGAATAAAAACTGTCTCCTCCGTTCTTATATGTTACCCAGTTTCTGTCGGAGAAGTTATTTACCACGACCCTTTGGACCTGTCGATGTACATTTTCTTACTTGAATCTTGTGAAGAATTGTGGTATGTGTTTTTATTTGTGTTTTACCTAATTTCTGGATTTACATTCTGGTCTTTGATATTTTGAGAATCTCCTTTTGTATCCGTCTTATGAGCTACTGTATTTAGTTTCGTTCTAGGAGATACTGGGTAGAGGATCTCATTGCCTTTATTTTTATTTTCATTTGTTCACCCTGGACTAATTTGAACTTTCGAAAACGTGTCGTTACCTTTGATATTTATTCAACTTTTCTGTTGGGAATCTTACCCTCTTTTATTATCGTTTACTTTGTTGACTGTTTCCTAATTAAACATTTTATATGTTCGTCGAGTATATTGAGTTATGGTCTTTTCGTTTGTTGAGTTAGTTTTTCACCCTTTTTCTGGATTTGTCTGTAAAAAGGTTTCTTCTGTATTCTACCGATTGTTTGTGTACTTTTCTGCGAGTTGTAGTGAGTAATAATCTTTTTACGTTTAGTTTTGAAGTTCCTCTATAGTGGAGTGTAGTCAGTCTTACCGGTAGTAGTTTTTCAAATATTCGTTATTTACGACCTCTCCCACACCTCTTTTCCCTTACGAGAACGTGATAACCACCCTTACATTTAACTGTGTCGGTGATACCTTCTATCATACCTCTAAAGAATTCTTTGATCCTTATTTTGGTGGTATACTGGCTTGTTAGGGTGAGGATCCGTATATGGGACTCCTTTGGTTTTAACTTTTTCAGTGTATATAGGGTAACAAGTAACGTCGTGATAAATGTTACGGATCTTGTGCCTTCGTTGGATCTACAGGTGGTTGTCTACTTACCTATTTCTTCAACACCATGTATATGTGTTACCTTATAATAAGTCGGTATTTTTCCTTACGGAAACTCAGGCAAGATTACTCCACCTACTTGGATATTGGATAATATGTCTCAATTCATTCAGTCTTTCTCTTTCTATTTATGGTATAACATAGTGTATATATTCCTTAGATCTTCTTACTATGACTTCTTAAATGAATGTCCCGTCGTCATGTCTTTGTCTGTATCTCTTATCTGATTACCTGTACTCCTCTCCCCTCCCCTCCCACTCTACCTATCTCTCTCATTGTACCTTTGAATGTAACGGTACACATTTAATCTATCGGATTCCTTTAAACGACATACCGATTCCTTTGAGTTTGTCCCCGAGATATAGTTGGATCTCCCCACCCTACCCCTCCCTCTACCCTCCCTTCAATTTTTCACATCCCTATATACATATGGATACAGCTAAGTACAACGTCAAACTGTCTTTTCTTGTTTTAAGACATTTCGTTAATAGGAAGTTATTTGTTTATTTATTTAATATACAATTTCTTTCTAGACTCGTAACATGATTATCGTTTTCCGAGTCGAAATTATTTTGACTTCACGAAAACATTTTATTTCAGCATCTATCAACTAAGATGTGTGTTTAGATGGATCCCACCGAGTATAAGTACTCTAAATTTTTAAATGTCGTTCATTAATAAATCTCAAGTGTTCACAATCGATATTAATCAACAAAGGTTTGAAATCCTCTGGAACTTTCTTCTCTACTCTTTAATGTCTTTCTCGGGACATTAAAGATCCACCCTACAAAAATGTAGGACTAAGACATCGGTAATAAAGGAGTAGATATACTCGTGACTACTGGATTTAACATGTGATAAGGTGAAGTATGTATACAGAATGTATATACAGTTGTTGACCGGTTGGTTAGTTAGTGTAATATACACTCGTTTCAACGATCTTTTCTCAAAATCAGTCAAATATGTTTGTGCGTACTTTTCTCATAGCATATCTGGATTTCAATGAAAGTCTCTTCTTTTACGAATCACGAAAATTTTATATTTTGTACCGTTATACTTCCCGACAAGTAGAAATCTAGGTGGTTATACCCTTACTACGCGTTTTTCGAATACTCAAGTAGAAAGACAAGAGTAGTAGTGGTGGGACTCAGAGTTGTGAGGAACGGACTCAATGCTATTGTCCAAGGGTCTGAGCTGTGTTGAGGTCAAAGAACGGTGACGTCAGGGAGGTCTCTCTACGGTCTTCCTATAAGGATACTGTGGCTAAAGTATTACGAAAACGGAAGTCACTTTTGTCGGTTACCAAAGAATCTTAGGTAGTATAGTTCAGGTGACAGGAATCTCACGAAAAACTTTGGAAACCAGTTTAGAAGGGTGAATGTCATAGGTTGGACGAAAAGTCTACGAGAGAGGATCTACGGAAAGGAAAGGAGAGACAAACAGGTTTAGTTTTGATGGAAACGGTAGTATGGAAAAGGTGATTCAAATATTTTATGGGTTCGGTCTCTGATATTAAGAAGGTCCATCCTAAGGATGACCCAGGTGTCAGTCGCTTTGACACAAATAGGAAGAGAACAGAGATCAACGAAGTGTAAACTGAGATTAACAAAGTATGAATCAATACGAAAAAGATATCAAATGTTCGAGGACTTCCTGTCACTGACATAGAATAGTTAGTAGACTCGGGAACTTTTGTAAATCTCGTCCCTTTCGTAAATTTTACATGTGTGACAACTCACTACAAGGTTTGTGTATAATCGAGTTTTATTGTTGACCTCTCCGGGGAACAAAGAGTTTCCTTAATCGTTTGAGGTTATTTCAGCTAGAAAGGTTGACATAATCCAAAGATAACGTTGAAACGGCATATAGTCTGAGACCGACAACCTTATGTCAGTCTCTAGGTTTGGAACTTTGTTAAGATTTTTGTTTAAAGTTTTATTTTATTTTATTTTATTTTTGTTTAAAGTGGAGGTTTAGATGAAAGAGGTTCTGACGTAACCGAATTTTTTACTCAAATCATATCTAAATTACAAGATAGTTGTATTAATTGACCTAAATACGACAGGTCCTGTCATTGGTGATCCATGTACAACGATAGAATTCACATTAATTTACATTAATTTTACTTTATTTTACTTTTAATCAGGAAGTCAGTACGATCGCTGTAAATTTCACAAGTTATCGGTTACTGAGAACGATAACCTACCGTACCTATTATTTTTTTGGTAGTCGTGTCTCTCAAGATAACCTGTCACGACTTCGGACAGGATTCAGAACGGTTTTCACCTAAACAACCTCGTCGAAAATTGTATTTCGTATTAACACTCCTCCGTCCCGTCTACAGGTGGAGTCTTATGCCAAACCTCCATGACCCTTCAGAGTGGTAGGATACTTTTTAGGACTGTCTGAGTGCACGGTTCTTGACCTTATCATGTAGTCTCGAAGTGAACGAATCAAATCCGGCTTGTCCTAGGGAGACGGAACATTTCACACGTTTGTGTTACAATTCCCCTTTTTGTGCCTTCGGGTCAAAGATTCACCTTTCTTCGTACTTCTTAATCCTACTCTCTTCGAGTACTATTCGTTTCTCCCTTTGTGGCATCTCCTTCCCGGATCTATCACCACGAGGTGCTCACCCTGATCCCGGTCAACTCCTACCCCACTGGTTCTTGTCGTTTGGACCCGTTTGAGGTCCACTCACATGTGACTTCAATGTGTGAGTAGAGAATTTCTCACTTACCACTTAACCCGCTCAGGAGCCTTACGATTCTTCAGTTTAATATACTTTGCTTTTCCCAAAACTCTGATTTTGAGAGATTGACTCCTAGGGTGATAGGAGGATACCGGGTTGGAGTTCTCGTGTGCTCCTTCTCCACTCCTCCTGTTTTGACCATGAAGGACGGGATATAAGTAGGAAGGAGGAGAAGAGTCACTTTCCCCTCGGATCTTTCGTACTCGACCTACGGAATAACCGAGAACGTGACCCAGACTTGGAATCGGGGTTTCTCCTTATCCGTGTACTAAAAAGTTCCAGTGATAAAACTTCATTTTGTAATAAGTCTAAATGTGTCGTATAAAAGATTTTTTTTAGGTGGAAGGTAAAATACTTCAGTGTGATTATGAGAATCCTATTTAAATATGTCACATTATAGTAGATTTTTGGTTCTGGTTCACATCTCTAAAAACGATGACGACCACGGCCCTTGTTCAGGAGAGGAAGTTCGGTTGGTCGATCGACGGTCAAAACGCCTCTTAGGATGTAGGATGGTACGAGACACCGTAATCCGAGTCCTGAAGTAAGGGGTTTGATATTTATCTAAGGAAAGGTGAGAGGTAGAGGGGTGAAATACAAGTACCAATTGTCATTTTGGAAGGTCACTTCAGTGAGTTCAACCTCTGTGTAGGTTTACTAAATCTATTCACTATTATTGTAGTTTGTGAAAGGATAGTCTTTGTTGTATTCTATTCGTTCAATTAGCTAAACAAGTAACCCTTATACCGTCGTGACAAGTCACTGAATGTTTTTACTGGTGTCTCTGCCAACCTGACAATTCACTGACTTGTTACCTTGGTTTCATTTCTGAAGTTGTAGGGTGGACAGTAAATAATCTTCAAAGATAATTGGAGTCTCTCAAAGTACTGTACCATCTTTCGAGACGGGAACCGGTATATGACTACTAATATAAAAAGTGAGGTACTCTATGTCTGTCTATTTAATAATTACAAAATTTACTGCATTATCAGTCTTCCTTTCTAAAATACTACAGGCATAAGAATTCGTATCCTACGAACAATTTTTATGTCTGAGAACCTGAAAAACCATCCCCGGTTCTTAAATTCAAAACGATCAAAAGACCGTTATGTATAAGAATGATTTAAACTCTTCACAGCTTGTAATCTTCTAAGTCTCATTATTGTTTCCTTGTAAATCACCTCTATTTAAAACTAGTGAGTTTAATATGGAAGTTTTATTTCTACTTTTAACAAAAGAACGAAAGACTAATATATTTAAACACCCTAAACTCTCGCCTTTTGTCCTCACTTTGGTTGGAAGTATCGGCAAGGGTCTTCTTCACCCCGTAGAACGAACGAACACCACTCTTTAGGACGTGATCTACTCTGTACCGTGGAAGTACTATTAAAAATATATTTTCGATCATTCTGTCAAACTGGTGTAATGGCCTGTAAGTCACAGTTTATCATAAATCATGAAACCCAATATTTATATTCACTAATTTGTACACCAATTAACTAAAACGGAACTGAATTTATATTCTACCTTTTGACATAATCCTAAAATGTCCTAAATACCTCTTGTAGAAGGTACCGACTCTTGATAAGATCAAAGTCTTTCGGTGCTATACTACTAACTTTCGAGGAGAGTACTTAAATCTGGAACAGTCACACCCCAGGGGTTGTGTTTAGTTCTTCGTCTGAGAATGGTGTCTTTACCTCAACCCTTCGTCACGAGGCAGAACAGGGTCGTATAACCTCTGCCACTAAAGTCCATCCAGGTATAAAACACCTACTTTGCCATCGTCCGGTAATACCAAGTAACCCACTGTGTCTCTCACCATTGGCCCAAGCTGGAGTAAGTCGACGTGGTCTCTCACTAGTCCCTCCCTTCCTCCTCACTACCCTCCTTACAATTTCAGAAGTGAAAGGTCCGAACCCGGTCCCATCCTGACTTTTCTGTTCCACTATAACCACGTTTAATGGTAGGGGAAGAAGAGTAGTACCACTTGTTCGTGTGTCCTGGGGAAGTCTATAATAATGTTCGTCGTAATTTCTAGACCGTCTGTAAAGGTTATGAGTCTAATAGGACAACGTTCAAGAGATAATACGTACCTTCTTTTACCGGAGTTTCCGTATTGGTGAAGAGCATATTTCTCACGAAGGTAATCCGTCAAAATAAAAAGGTTCTTCGACTCGAGCTTGTCTAAAGTTTCCAGAGTAATTTTAAAAGGTCAAAATTAGATCGACTTATGGAAAAAGTATCCTTAACACCCCTTCCTTTTCGTTAAATATTTTAATTATAAACTAGTTTGTACAAAGCATCCCGAGGGATGACGAGTCTAGTACTCTACATTGTTTTACTTAAGGTCTTCAAGACTCCACTGACGAAAACACCAAACTTCACGATGTTCGAGTGTTGACTGTTTTCTGTTTGTGAATCATTTCGATATTGAATTTATACAACACATTCATACCAACGTCTCTTTCAAACTGTATACTTCTGATACTGTAATTTTCAACAAAATTAGTACTTCTAATACGGTAGTTTTATTTTTAATTCTACCAAAAGAACTAAAGCCTGATAAATGTAAATAAACTAAAAGGAGATCTTCTACTGTTTGAGTTTTAGTAACTTTACGTCAAGCCGATTAATACTTTCCGTTTTATTGTACTTATAGTGATATTATGATTAACTCCTTATTTTCAGTTAATCATTTTATTCATCGTTGTATGCTCACCGAAAAAGGAAAATCTTTCATCGAAAATCTATTTTGTCCTTCCCTCCGTCTTTTCTTCTTTCCTTTTTCGTACGCTCCTGTGATGACGAATTTTTATCTTACACCATTTGTGCCTTGACTAATCATTTTACTATAATGGTTAAGTATAGTCTTGTGTCACTCTCAGTCGTCAGAAATCTCTCGTCCACGGTATTACACTTCCTTTGTTTCACCCAGGTCTATTGAGAACGTTCAGATAGAAAGTTTCATTCGCTCAGGAGGATCACAGACTCACGCACCCATTGTTCCCGAGCGAACAGACTGTCGTCGTGCGGACGACCTCACACGTTCTAAACTTTACTCGTCCGTCTCCCATCCTCGGTTTCTTTCATCAGATTCCATAAGTACCCCACAAGTCGGTTATTCGACGTATGAGGACGAAGGTTCGCGGACCCCAATAAAAAAGGTCTACCGCAGATAAACAGATTGTCTTTCTTTTAGAAGTTCAACGTGAACGATTTACAACATGTTCAAAACTATATAAACAAATCCAAAACAGTCTTCTGTACTAATTTACTTCTCGATGAACCTTGTAGACCGTACCTCTGGACCAGTGCATCTCCGTACACACCCAATGTCTGACCCCACATACTCCCTTTCTAAACTAAGTAGAGACGTCTATTAAAAAGAATTCATAGATTTCAAGACGATTTTCTTTTTTAGAGGTCGAGATATTCAAGTTAGATTCAAAGGTTTAAAAGGACAAATGTTATAAACAGAGGACTGACTTTTTATATAATCACGAAACACACTTTTGACGTTCAAACCAATTTAAGAGTGAACGGATTTTATAAAATCTGGAACTTAGACACCTAGATTTGGTAGTCGAGGTCCATGTTCATAAGTATATTCATTTGTATATTCTACGTTTTACCCCCTCCCCTCTCCTTCGTGTAAATAGTTACGACTGAAACAAATTTCGTGACATAACTCAGGAAACTGATACGACAGAAGTAAATTAGGAATGTTATTAGGAAACACACCGATAAGAATGGTAAAAGGATTTCTTTTTTAACTCTCCGATTTCAATTTATTGAAAGTAAATCGACCGTTCGTTAGTCATGTAAACTCCCTACTTATATTCTTCCTCCTTCCATAAAAATTAAGATTATGAATACGTTACAAAGTAAAGATAATAAAACAATTCAATTTACTATGTTTCACCGATTATGAGTTGACAAAAACTGACTATTTTAAAATGTTATATTCTCAAACATAATACCAGTCGGACCAGGGTTTAAGATGGGATTACAGGTAGGGTAATTTTAGATTATAAATGAGATATTCTCGTGTTCATAAGTATTAAACAGAAAAACAGTCATAAAGTTTCCGACTTGAACAACTATGTACAGAAAATTCTTCAATAGACTACAGACAAACTTTACACGGACTTATTCCATACTAATTAAGGTCAGTATTTCCTTTTTCTACAAAAATTGAAGTATTTACGGTAATATGTAGACTTTTATGGGTCCCTATAAGATGGATACCACATGATATTGAATGTAAGATCTTAAAGAGGTCAGCAATTTAGAATTAAACACCACAAAATTTCCTTAAATTAACCATAGTGAAATGTAGGTCACTATTGTTAACATAACGTTAGATTGATTTGATGTACCAAATGAAAGTACATTAATGTGTAATTACAATAAATTAGGCACGTGAATATATGGTTTTGGTGTCTAGGGTGTTGAATTGGCCATTACCCATCATACACCTAGTTCTTAAAATTGCTGTTTTCCAATGAATCATCAAAGACAAGAAATGTAATCATCAGTACTCTACCAATACACGGTCCTCGGATAATGTCACATTTAACTACGGTATATTTTCATAGCACCATTGACGTATTTGCAGTTTTACAGTGTCTTGAATCTTTTTGAAGTGACAGTCTTATTAATGATTAATGAAAAATTTAGACCTTTTCTCAATCCATTAAGAAGTTGTGACTGAAGGTACTGTACTGAAATAAAACTAAAGAACTTTAGATCATTCGGACTGAATTGGTATCATACAATATATAATCTCCGTTAAACGTCAAACCCCCCAATACATTGTTAAGGAATACTGAGTCATAAAAGGGAGTAAGAGGTGTTTCGACGGACCAATGTCAGTCGTAAGTTACGAACAACTTACTTAATTGTTTACTTAGTGACTTGCCTACGTATGTTCTCATTCACTTACTCTTCTATTGAAAAAGTTTCCGTACCTCAAATACTTATATGGGTACGATACCGTACCCATACTTATTTATGTGACATAAGGGTTCTTACGTGACCGATCTACTGGTGTACCATACCTTTCGACTGACGAGTCGTATAGCCCTTCACTTTCATGATATAGGACGCTTTCTACATTTCCGAATTCGTCGGACTCTTACGACCCCACCCCACCAAACCGTAGGGAGAGACCGATAGGTAGACAGGGAGACTTCACCGAACGTGAATGGTGGGATACCATTACGTCGTCAGGGTCTTCTACGGATTCCCGCCATACCCCGAGGACCGAGAGTCCTCAACAACCTGGATTGGGGTTACGTCGATTCCTGGTCCACCTTCGGAGTCAAGGTGTAGTCCTAGGGTTCCCCAACCGGAGTGATCTGTTCACCGGTATCTCCCGTACTCTCACACGAGACTCGTATCTTTGATCTGTAGTTAGTACTATGGTCCCCGACTCATCAGTCTCTTCGAAGTCACTTCCAGTAAGGAACGTGAAAGATGGTTTAGTCCCACGAAAAGACTGAGCCCGAATAAAGGAAAGAAGTTCAGAGTCACTCCGGTCCATAATTTTTTGAAAGGAGGAAGTTAAAAGAACTGTGGTTTTTAGTGAACTAGGATTCTGGGACGTATAGGGATACTCTGGGTCCCGATACATAAAAAAAGTCGGACTTAATCTCCGATGGTTCCTAATTAGGTACCAGAGACTCTTAGATCCCCCGACTCAAGGTCCCATGTCACGACCTCTTCTCGTCCATACCTGGGAGTTCCACCGTAGTAGAAGGACTAGTCGGAACTATCACGGCAAGTTGGAAGGGACACATCTCTAGTCTCGGTACGTCGAGGGAAGAGGGGTTCTTTACTGTCTTTAATGACCTCTGGTAGAGGTGTTTGCTTCTCTTTCATGACTCAATTTATTTCCATACTTTAAGTTCGGTTATACAAATTAAAATGAAACCTAGAAGTGGTTTAATTACTTACCACTTGACCTTTGTTTCTACGTACGTTTCACTAAACGAGATTTGGTATCAGTCAGTCGTACTAGGTTTACTAAGTTTATTGAGTTTTAAACTAGTGACGATGAATTGGTTTGAGAGGACTAGGATCCTGAAGAGTGACCAGGGTCTGTTTCCCCACTGAGTAGGATGACGACCACGATCCTGTGCCGAGACAGGATCTCAACCCCCCTACGAGGCACTCAGGGGCACATAGATCCCCCTTCTTCAGTTCCAGTACCTTGTACCCTTCTCACCCGTCACGATCATGTTCCGAACTGATGGTGACCTTACATGTGCTTGAAGAGGTTCCGGTGCTCCCTTGAGGACCCTTCATCATTAAGGTTTTATCATAGTAGGAACTCTCTGATAAAGATACCGGGATTTATTGTCTAGGTCATAGATAAGTTCAGTTAAAGAATTTTGGAATGGTAACCATAAACGTATAAATCGAATACTTCACGATATAGAAAGAGACTTCTCCTCTGTCTAAAACCTGCCCAACTCTCATGAATATTACGGAGGAGTCTCTGACTGTCCTTCCGGTGCACCATACGACCTTTCTGACCTCGAAGACCTCAGGTCGTCTACCCCGACGAGGTCCGGGAACCTTCGTAAATGATCGCACCCAAGACCCCGTCGAAAGAATGACGACCACTCGGAGGTAAAGTTTTGGACGAAATACCCAAGAATCCTCGTACTTTTGTCTTTGTATTCTACCCAATTTACGGATTATTATATACAGACGGTGTATCTTTCAAGAATTATTTACCGTCGAAACCGTATCGATACGAATAACATTTTACCCAAATGCATGTGGTACTTAACCCAGTACTCTTTTGTTTGTTCATGTCTGGTTTGTCCTCTCCTAATCTGTAGTATTATTTCCTTAAAGTCATATAAATGGTAACTAGTCTGGAGTGTAACTTCGTTTCACAAAGGGATAAGTATGTATTACACAAGTAAATTAACGAGGGATATTTATAGAAAACAGAAATAAAATTACCCTTAGTTTGATGTTAAACCCTTAATTTGACATTAAAACTTTAATTTTCTTATCGTTCTGTCACCCTTTACCATTTATCCACTTCTTACGACTTCTCGAGTCTGTTGTTCCTGGAGTTCATGTCTCCCGGTGTTGACTAAGAAGTCTCTTGAAACGACGTCCGGTCGTAGGTAGTCATAACTGTCAAGGTTGGATGATTGGGTGCCTACTTAGACACTTCGTCTTAAAGTCATAACTTCAAACGTTGTTTTCGACATAAAAGATTGTATGACAGAACACAGGTTTCCTTCTGGTATAAGGGAACCTCTGACACCAGTTTAACGATTAGTCTACCAAACAAAAACTCTGTTCTTAGTTCTCAACCCGATCCTTTCATTGTCTTCTCGGAAGAGTATACAAAACTAAACTAGAACCCCCTTGGAAAGATCGGTGGACTGATTACGGTGACAGGAAGGGGTACAGGTTGGTGGGGACCGTAGAGGTTAGGTCACTTTTTTCTTCTTTTTAGAGAACGGACTAAAGACCTTCTAGAGTAAGGGGACGGACAATTTACTGTAAAGAAAAAGTAGTAAAACGAAATGTATAAGGTGTCGGACCCATAGGACAAATGTAACAAAAGAGGATGTTAGGTGTGAAGGAAAGTGCTGTCAGACAGGAATTAAAAACAAGAATAAGACTTAATCATGTAGACCTATCTATTTAATTCGACTAAAAACAAAACTGATGTCTCTTAAATATAAAAAAAACATGACAAATCTATTCTCCCAATTATTTACGACTGGTCCTTGTTTACTACCCTTTAGAGAAGACCTGAAACAGAAAAGAAGATTTTTAGATCAAAGAGATGGTCTTCCCGGAACATAAACACCCAGAGACAGGTGTGTGACATAAGTAATATGTCACAAGTTAGAAACCACTGTTCAGGGTATTGAATCTTCTTAAGTTTGCTATAGTAGAACATGTATAGAAATTTAATACAATACCGATGTACACTAGTACGTGTGTGATTTTTATACCGTCATCAATCTTATGACATTTTATACAAAGGGTATATATAGAAATAAACTTTCTATTTATTTATCGTGACGGTAGTTTACATATACTTTACGGAATTAAAAATTAGATATTGTATTAAGGACTTTCAAGTCCTATCTTTTTACGGACACAAATTTTTACAAAGTAGAACATAATAATTTTTAAGAACAACGTATTAAATTTATTGACTTACTTTTCGTTTCATTTAACTCAAGTAATCCTTTTATTATTTGAAGGTAACATACAAAAGTCTTCAATTCTATAACGTACATTACCACGAAAGAGAGTTTTCTCAAATTTGTCGTAGTTGCAATAGAGGTTAAAGAAAACTCTTCTGGAAGTCTTCATCCATAAAAAGTCTAAGAAAACAGAGACGCACTTGTTCCAAACTATCGAACTTTGATATTACATAATGACACCTTTCGGAGCCAGACAATGTATTTAGTAGACTTGTGAGTCGTTCTTAACAGGTTGTCACGGTAACTACACGAGTTCGGTTACTAGGACGTTTGTTAAAAAAACAGAAAGAAGTGTGCAATCTGTTATCGTTATTTAGTAGAAGTAAATTTTTGTGTGTTACGTGATTAAAAAGTTCGTTGTCAATAGTTTTACGTTAAGACCCATCTTACATGGTGTAAATAAACACGAGCAATCAAAAACATTGGAGAAATTCATTTTCCGTTAGTCACGAAGTAGACAGGATCTTCGTAAAGAACACATGGATGATACACATTCCGTAAGACGTTTCACACTAAACTCTATGTTTCTTGAAGTTCTCAAACAATATCTCCTTCATTTAATCTGCTCTCTTTTTGAATGCGAAGGTTATTTTGTCGTACAGTTAACAGTTCGATTCACTATAGACCCACATTTACTTTCTTCTTAATAAACTTCGACCCTACTGCCCACGTCTTTCCAAGAATATTCGTTTAAATGGGACTATTGTCCTGGACTTCTAGTCTGTGAAGACGAGTCTACGTCATTCACTACTTCCCTTCTGGTGCTTTGACTGTTCGTTAAGGTCCGTTCCGTCGTTCTTCGAAGTTGTCCCTCTAGTCCAGAAGTTAGAGATTCTTTTGAAGTTCCCGTTCTAACTCGGGTGATTCGTTTTGTTTGAAACCCCATGACTCGGGTCACTCTCGGAGATGACCCTGAGTAAAAACAGTCTAACAATTTTTGCCGACCCCGCGTTTCGGACTTACTTTAGTCTTTTGTTCCAATTACACTCCGACGGGGTCTGCTAAAGACTGTGACCCCGGTCCAAACCCTCCTGAGACTGTGGTAGGGGTACCTTTTCTTTACGTTTTTTCGTTTTACCGACAGACCCCTCCGGAATGTTTATCGACACTTTTCTTCTCTCCGCTTTTCGTTTCCTCTTTTCCTTTCTATATTGGTAGATCTCGGTCTGTAGAACCTTTCACTTCAGTTCACCCGGAATCTTTCGTAGTGATGTTTGTTTCGATCACCTCCACTACCTTAAGGTCAACTCGACAAAGTTTAGGACTTTCTACTACGACACTTTCACGACGTGAGTTATACGGTCGTTTAAACCTTTTGAGTCGTCACCGGTGTCCTGACCTTTTCCAGTCAAAAATAAGGTTAGGGTTTCTTTCCGTTACGGTTTCTTACGAGTTTGATGGCGTGTTAACGTGAGTAGAGTGTACGATCATTTCATTACGAATTTTAAGAGGTTCGGTCCGAAGTCGTTATACACTTGGCACTTGAGGGACTACAAGTTCGACCAAAATCTTTTCCGTCTCCTTGGTCTCTAGTTTACCGGCTGTAAGCGACCTAGTACCTTTTTCGTTCTCTCAAGGTCTTTTTGTAGATAAAGACGAAATAACTGATACGGTTTCGGAAACTGACGCACCTAGTGTTATTTGACATCTTTTAAGACTTTCTCTACCCTTATGGTCTGGTGGATTGGACGGAGAACTCTTTAGACATACGTCCAGTCCTTCGTTGTCAATCTTGACCTGTACCTTGTTGTCTGACCAAGGTTCATCCTTTTCCTTATGCAGTTCCGACATATAACAGTGGGACGACTAAATTGAATATACGTCTCATGTAGTACTCTTTGCGACCTGACCTTCTTTGTGTTCGACCTTAGTTCTAACGGTCCTCTTTATAGTTATTGGAGTCTATACGTCTACTGTGGTGGGAATACCGTCTTTCACTCCTCCTCGATTTTTCGGAGCTACTTTCACTTTCTCCTCTCGCTTTTTCAACCGAATTTCGAGTTGTAAGTCTTTTGCTTCTAGTACCGTAGGCCAGGGTAGTGAAGTACCCTTTATCTACCCTTTTGTCATCTTTGTCACAGTCTGAAATAAAAACCCCCGAGGTTTTAGTGACGTCTACCACTGACGTCGGTACTTTAATTTTCTACGAATGAGGAACCTTCTTTTCAATACTGGTTGGATCTATCATATAAGTTTTCGTCTCTGTAATGAAACGGCTGATTCTAGGTAGATCAGTTCCGATACCAAAAAGGACACCAGTACATACCTACACTCTCAACCTGACACTTCTTTCGACTCGCGGCTTCTTAACTACGTAAACTTGACACCACAACCTCTTCTGAGAACTCTCAGGGAACCTGACGTTCCTCTAGGTTGGTCAGGTAAGACTTCCTCTAGTTGGGACCCTAAAGGAATCTCCCTTACTACGATTTCGACTTTGAGGTTATGAAACCGGTGGAGTACTCTTCTCAACTGAGTGACCTTTTCTGAGACTATGACCCTCCCTAACCCCCGCCCTCCTCTCCCCCTGCTGGCTCCTACTCTACCGACTTACCGTAGTGCCTGAGCTACCTGCACCCAGACTCACTTGAGGCCCTCTACCACTACCTGTCCCTCCGGACCGCACGATGCTCAGTACCCCAGTGTTTCTCAGCCTGTGCTGACTCACTGACTTAACTTGACTTGACTGGGAACTCCACCCCAAGGGTCCGATTTCGAAATACCTAGATTACCCTAGTCCTGTCACCCGAGTCGTGGGCGTTTCATCCCCACCCTCCCCACCCTTTGGGTCGTGAGAAGATCCACCGTATGACGAGACCCCGGTAAGAGGTCCTAAAGTTCTTTTCAGGTCTTTTCGGGAATCGTGAATGTATGTCCACAAAGAGAACGGTATTAAGTAATTCCTCCGATCTCACCCTTCTCTAAATAAAGGAGAGTCATGACACACACCCGGATGTACTCAGAGACTCGATGCAAAAATCCCCTGTAAAATTTTAGTCCACAACACACGACACTAGTATTCCTGGAAGAGGCACTGACTTTTTATTTCGAAGACACTTTGTTACACGGTGGGGAACGGGATATAAGGGTTGGTGTGTCCCCACGACTAATCCCCCTCGTCTGACTACACCCCCTCGATGAAGACTTTGGGATCATCCCCGGGTTCCTACGAGCCGATTGTCCAGTAGTAAGATGTAAGTCACAAATTTCTCATATTAATTTTTTGTAAATTTCAAAGTAACGAATCATATTTAAAGTACATGTTTTTGACGGATAGAAAGAAATATCAAAAGGTCTACAGAAGTTCAGAGTGTAACTCAAGTATATAAGACTCTAAGTCAAGATGTTAAAAAACCCCCCCAAATAAAATATTTATTAGGTACAATTTTCTCTCTATCTCTTTTCTTTTATATGTACTTTTTCAGTGTAAGAAAGTTCTAAGAAAAATCAGGTACAAACGATAAAACAAGACCTTAAAACAAAATAAAAATTATTGGTTTCAGTCTATTATTATGAGACTAAAACCTTGATCTTTACGAAATACGTCATGAGTAGAGGAGAGAATCGTCTACATCCATGAATTACGAGGATTTGAAATCAGAGGTTTAGATATTTCATCCTTACTATTATTATAAGTTAAGTAAGTCCCACGGAGTCCCAATTAACTCTATTTACTCTATTATATTCGAAACCAAAAAGGTCATCAGTACGTACCTACACTCTCTACCTGATATTTCTTTCGACTCACGGCTTCTTAACTACAAAAACTTAACACCACAACCTCTTCTGAGAACTCTCAGGGAACCTGTCGTTCCTCTAGGTTGGTCAGGTAGGATTTCCTTTAGTCAGGACTTATAAGTAACCTTCCTGACTACGACTTCGACTTTGAAGTCATGAAACTAGTGGACTACGTTTCTTAACTGAGTAAACTTTTCTGGGACTACGACCCTTTCTAACTTCCACCCTCCTCTTCCTCTACTGTCTCCTACTCTACCAACCTACCGTAGTGACTGAGTTGCCTGTACCCAAACTCGTTTGAGACTCTCAACCACTATCCGTCCCTCCGGACCGTACGACGTCAGGTACCCCAGTGTTTCCCAACCTGTGCTGACTCGTTGACTTAACTCGACTTGACTGACTTTTTATTAGACTCATTATATGATTGAGTATTCTCGATAGTTATTTACAATCAACGTAATAATACGGTAGTATCTTAGTGAATTTTACCTAACACTTATAAAAAGTACGGATATTTATCGCAGATGTAATAACAATTGTTGACGCATAATACAGTAACACACGTAGAAGACATTGAATGAGGTCAAAGGTCATTGAATATGGTTTGTAAATCACATAAATCCCATAAAAAATCCCCGAAGGGACCACCGAGTCTCCCATTTCGTAGACGAACGTAACGTCCTATCGACCCAAGCTAGGGACCCCATCCTTCTAGGGAATCTCTTCCTTTACCGTTGGGTGAGGTCATAAGAACGGACCTTTTAGGGTACCTGCCTCTTAGGAACATCCGATGTCAGGTACCCCAGCGTCTCTCAGTCTGTGCTGACTTGCTGAAGTGAAGTGAAGTGAAGTTCCATAAAAATTAAAAAGAGGAAATACTTAGTGTAACGTCACTTATTGGAACCCATAAAAAAAAAATCCTATTACAAGATCTCAAGATACGAATACGATTTTACTTTAATGTCTTACGGACGAACTCTCTTCTGGAATCTCTGATATGGGAGTGAGGCGTCTACTTCTTTTACTCCTCATTTCTCCAACTTACTAAACGAACATAAATCTCTCGGTCAACTCGTTTCCCTTTTGAGTATCGAAGTAATGTATCCTAAAAAAATGTAAGTTATTAACTTATTTTATGTACCCCAAATTATATGATAAATTTCGTGCTTACCGGAGACTCGAAATTATTTTTAAAAAAAAATTCTTTGGACACGATTTGACTGAAATCGAATACCAGTCTAAGAAGAACGATTTAGTATGTGTCCGTCGGTTGTACCTAAACTCGTTAGTCCCAACCGGATAAAACATACATGTATAAAAATACATTTTAAATTTTATATTTGATGTACACAAATACCAGTAAGAAAAGTAAAATAGGACAACATGTCTTTAGTCATTTACAACCCATACATTTGACTGAAAGAAGTCCTTTTTCGGTTTAGTCGTCTTCTTGATTTATCTACCGGAGACGAGAACCAAACCCAGGAGGAAGTTAATTCCCCCTGTCTTTTTCCTTTCTAGTAGTAAGAGACTATACGTTAAAGATGAGAAACCTAGGAAGGGGTCCTTCGTCAATGTTCACCTAGGGATCCATAGACTCCTAGTAGAGTGAAGGGTGCCAGAAATGAAGGCTCTTTCGAAGACGACTTTACCTCGACTTCTATCCCCTTTCCCCCTTTTTTCTACTTGTTGACCTCTATTAAAAGACTCAAATTTCTTCGAACTCAAGAAGGAGGAAGTCAATGCGTCTTCGACCTAGGGACCCTTTCGACCTCTTCCGCCTGCTGTAGAAACTACGACTCTGGAAGATCTGAAACAAATGCAAAACCAGCTCTTTTCCTTTTCGAGGTTCTTATCCTTCTCAGGAGTTGGGTCTGTTCTTTTCGTCTTCTATGTGTTCTTTACTCCTGTTGATACCAACGGTTCCATACCTTTTCTCCCCTTTTTTCCTTAGTGACAAAACCTATTTTCTTCGATCCGTGACGTTCGTTTGTGGGGACGTGTCAAAAATTACACATAAACTTGTTTTATACTTTAACGACGAAACCATCCCTTTTCTACCAGTTTATAGACGTTAAAGTAAACCAAGCTGGACGATAAAAAGTCTCATAGGGGTGTGTTCCATTGTGCACATCAATACGCTCATGATTGTTCCTGACTCTAATCGTGTATTTGTAAAACTGGAATTTCAAGATTTTATGTCACACCGGAACACCGGGTTCCTACGTCAGACTGAACCCGTAATCCGGAAAGGTCCGGTCTTGACCTTGACCTTGTACATGACAGAAAAACTACAAACCAGTGAGGGAGATGTTGAAAGTAGGAGACCCCTGACAACATTCCTAAGTTACTTTATTGTGTACGTTCCGGAATCGAATAAAGGAATGTCTATCTCCATCGACGGTTGACTGTCAATAATGACAATACCTGACCGAAGTGAACAATGGAAGCCCCATTCCCCTTACGATTGGATTTGAAGGGACCACCGAGTCTCCAATTTGGTAGACGGAAGTTACGTCCTCTGGACCCAAGCTAGGGACCCAACCCTTCTGGGGGACCTCTTCCTTTGTCGTTGGGTGAAGTCATAAGAACGGACCTCTTAGGTTACCTCTTCGGACCATCTGATGTCAGGTGTCCCAACGTTTCTCAGCCTGTGCTGACTCGCTGAAGTGAATGAGTGAGGGAGTTGGAGTTGAAGGTCAGTTCGTCTTCAAAGGACGATTTTGAATGGTAGTAGAACAGTTCGTTCTGTAAATTGACGTCAACCTCAAATTCTTCATTTGTCCAGTCACGAATACCATGTCCACTCAAACCCGAAGAGGCTTCCGTTGACGACAGGCCCCGGCACCCGGGACGAAGTCCGGATGTTAGAACACCGGACGGGGTCAAGGGTGAGGAGGTTCCGGTGAGGCCAAACACCCAAGTCTTTTATTGATGAGTGTTATTCGAATCGAGAAGAACTTCCACCCGGAAGAGGACTTTACGATCCTCCGGGTCTGTGTAGATTCCTTCCGAAGAGATAACCAGAGTTTAGTACTGGGAGTCTTGGGTTCACTCAAAGTGTGGTCCGACAAGATCAACTTTTTAGACTACGGTTTTGATTCTTAAATGAACAAACTGAAACGAACGTTGTCCTAGTTACTAGTATTACATGTTTTTCCTTCCTTACATACGTGTCGTAAAAGGTACTGTCGATGGTTAATTAGAGTTTGGTACTCCTAACATCGATCTTTAAAAGTCCAGGTTTGAGGTTTTATTGTATCTAGTCTTATTTATGTCCTCTTTCTTTCTTTTACACTTATATTTCTAATTTGACTTTGGGAGAAACACAAAGACCCTTCAGGTCGGATTCACACTAGATTTTGGTTCCTTGACTTTAACACTCCCCTTTGAACTGAAAAAAAATTTCCACAAACCCACCGTCCGCTTGTATACTTCTCCCACCAGAGTCTTCTCTATCCCTACCCGTCTTTCTGTCGAAAAGATTCGGAGTCACAAAAATATGATTTTTACCCACTATAGCGAAGATGAACTGTATAACCGTATTACTTTAAAATCACAGACAAACCTTGTTAGAAAATTCACAGAACCTTCACCTCAACCGTCTCTGTCTACTATAATAAGTTGTATGACGATAAGAATTGAACTTAAATATGGATAATAAATCTGTAAGAAATCACTGTCCAAACGAAGGGACCATCGAGTCGACCTCTTAGGTGGACGTTACGCCCTCTGGACCCAAGCTAGGGACCCAACCCTTCTAGGGACATATCCGATGGGTGAGGTCATAAGACCGGACCTCTTAAGGTACCTGACGTGTCAGATATCCCAACATTTCTCAAATAATATTCACTATCTTTTTTTTTTAGATTGTGTATATATATATAAGGTTTTAAATTGTCCTTCCTAGTAAATCAAAAAGTAGTGACGAGTATACGATTTCGTTTTGTAGACGTTTTTTATGGTAGTACTTGTTCAGTTTCCCGACAAAAGTGTTACATAGTTTTCGTTGATTTAACCAGTCCGACACACGATCTCAGTACCGTGGAACCGGTCGCGGTTTTACAGAACCACAGTGAACTGTCAACAGGTGTCTCGTTTGGTAGGAGGTGTACCTCGATCTACGAAAAAGTCTTGGACAAAAACGGTATGTACGATGAGGTAAGTCTATCAAAGCATTAAAGATAGTAACTTTACGAAAAGAGATTACGAATTTTTATATATGATAGTCTTTTAATATTATTTTAAGAATTTGTATGAGTCGTTGTAAGTAAAGACTTTATTTTTTACTCAGAATATAAACGTTTAGGGTGTCGAACCTTTACATATACTATGTGTTGTAAATTGGACAGTCGTCGGAGTAATCACAGTTACTCATCCTTGACCGTTAGTCACCTACCACACGAGATGTATACAAACACAAAATTTTACAAGGGTTTTATCGAGACAATCTCCTCAATTATAATTTGTGAAGATGACCTGTTTACTTAAAGTCGAATTTGAAATACGAAATAAACTTTAAAAAAACTCTTTAAGATAAAGAGTATATTGACTAGTAAATATCTAATATCTCAGTTCTGGGTTAATTATTATTGTTTTTTATTATTATTTCTAACCCACCAATTATTTTAGTAGATTTAAAGTTGGTATAGTTTCACATTTACTACTTCTTTTATACGTCTTTTTGATTACACACGAACTCATAGTCCTCGGGATTCTATATATAATTATAAACATACCGCGACCATAAGTCATAGGTATGTCAATAATTCTGTAAAAATATTTGACATTCTTTATACACTCGATAAAGTTCTATATTAAGACTTTTTGTCTGAAGGTACATTCTTCGGTTAAATCCTTCTTTTGTTGTATTTGTTATCATTGAACACACGAGTTCACTTCGTAGAAAAATTAAAACTCATTACTTCTACAGTTCGGTTTGCGATCTCATCAAATTGAATTAATCCACCGGATAAAAAGGTCCGTAGGAAAGTAAAGGGTAACTTTTGAGTCGAACATACGTTCCGTTGTTCTCGTTAAAACAGACATTACTTATGGAGACCCTGACGTGTCTCATTAGTAAACTTGCAATGTGACTTCTGACCAAACTCATTGATCAAACCCGAACAATTCTACGGTCTGAAACAACCCGATTGATCTAATGAGTTTCGGACCGTCGAAACGATAAAATAGCCCACTTACCAGTTTTTCAGTTCGACTGGAATGAGAACTTTAAAGACGGTTTTCCTTGGTTAGATTTTCATTAACCGGATTAAATATCAAGTTTAAATACAGTGCTAGTACCTTTAAAATACTGGATTCAGTTCTCTAAAAAAAAAAAAAGTTTTCACGAGAATTTTTATAATATGAAAGGTCCGGGACAACAGTATGGAGTAAATATGACATAGATTGGAACTCTTAAAAGAGTAGACATTGATTTTATGTATATCTCAATAATTATTCAAACGTTTGAAATTTATAATGTTAAGACTGTCATCTATATTCTCTTGTAACGTGTTTTTTATTGAACCCTTCAGGGTAACTAAGACGACGGTAACATGACACATACTGTTTATCGTTATACTATAATGACATTCTTATTGACGGACCATGATATATCAAATAATAGTGTAATTAAGAACCTCAGGACCTGAACTTTATTAAGAGACTCCACTACTCTCACAACACGGAAAACAATTGTACACTCTGTGACTGTGGGTCCACCTCCCCACGACGAGTTTACCTTACCCGTCCTGGTCTAAACGATTGACAGACGTGTCGTCCCGACTTTTGATGACGTTCGTCTTCTCAGTTTCTTAATTACACGCATTTTGTACATGTGTTTCATTTCGACGTGTAAAGGTTACACGGTTCGTAGCGACTTCGTGTCCTCTAGGTCTCTCTTTCTTCCCGCTCAGGGTGACGTCAGTAGGTCCGTACGATATGCGGTGTCGTCCCGTTCCACATAGAGTTATTGAGGTTCGTCTCTCCGTACCTGTACACACGTATTCCTTCTTTGTGCCTAGTAAGTCGTTATCGCTCTCCTCTCTACCTTTCTACTTTCACTCCATTCTACTCGACTCAATTAGCCTTGGACACTCCAGGCCTTGAGTTCGTCATTATTACATCTTTCTTTTCTCCTCTGTCTAAGTTGTCACTACGTCTCTTTATCTTAGTCGTGATAGACCTTAGTCAAGTCTCGAGTCGCAAATTCCCTCTGAGAAGTTCAAAGACAGAACCCATTGACCCCTCACCACAATTTAGAGTGTTGATGTCCGTTGTATCCTTTTTTTCTTCAAACCCCACTTCATCACCCGACCTCCACTACTTAAAGCTAAACTGTTTACCTATACAACTCAGACTCGACGACAATTCCTGTCCATGGGTCCCTCCAATCTTTAGTTTGGACTTTGAGTGTACTCTCGACGGGATGTACGAAAAGTTGAAAAGGTAAGTTCTCCCTCCCATATTTTACATGTAATTTACGAATCAACATTCTAAGATCCTTTTTGTAACGATACAAAATAGTGTCAATAAAAATTAGAACTCTAGACTCCTTTGTCCATTCTCTCTTTAAGGTCACCCTCTTCTTTTTCTCTTCGTCTCTCTTTCGACTAATGTTGGACCTTTATTGCATTTTGTCTTAGAATCCAGTCCTGTAAATTATGAATCTCAAATGATACTACGAGTCTTAATTGTTGTTTTTAATACCTTCTTTCCCCCTTCCTTCTTTTTATTCTCTCCCTCCTTTCTTTACTGCCTTCGTTTCATCCTATCCCTCCCTTTTGTTCGTCTTTCTTTACTAAATAACCTCAGTTCCTCCTTCACTAAATAACTTTTGTACCAAGTCAGTTCATTGGTTTCTAAGAGGTATTGGAGAGAGTCCTTTTAGACGGTCCATTAACAAAATATATATATATTTTGTATTTTTATATATATATATATATAAAAAAATACTGTTCTTTGTCATGAAGAGTTAGTAAAGGTGTGTCTCGGGTTTGACTCCCTATTCTTCACTTCTCTAGATGTAGGTCCCTTGACCATTTCTTAGAGTGGTAAAACCCACCTTTCGTACCTTACTTATCCATCGACACCTTTTACTATGAGAACTTTGAAGGTATCTTCTTTTTCTTTCTCCTTTTCCTTTGATTTATTTATTTACCTATCTATTTACTGGAGCCACGGTATGTTTCAAGGATAGTTCTTTGGGTCTGAGGACAAAGGAAACTACATAACTTAAGTTTACTTGTAAATAGAACTCATATTAACTAAGGTGTATTCCTTAATGTCTTCCATGAAGTCCCTTTTTCTTCCTGAAGGACCGTACTCGTAGATTCACGCGAACCCACTAAGACCTCTTTCCCGTCTCGAGTCCACCCGTCTGGTCAGGGGAAGGTGGAGAGACGACACAGGAAGCAGTACCACCAGTTAGTTTGTACAGTCTAATTCTTACTCTTTCCTCAAGTACTACCGACCACCGGCGAGGAATGAAGACCGAAGGGAAGGTAATCGACGAGTGTAAAAGAGGGGCTTGATATGTCTTCCCTTGGACGTTCAAGTACTCCATAGTCCGTCGTACCCGGAGGAATCGGTCTCTGATCTTTGGGTGTTTCTTCAGAACGTAACACACCAAGTTTAAGATCGGTCTTATTCTTTTTCAATTTACCACAAACTTCAGGACTCACCGGTCGTGTGAATCCCAATAATATCCTCTTTTGTCACTCATAAAATTCTTACTTGGGTCTTCACCTTTACAGTACCCAAAAATAACGTATGAACAGTCAGAATAATATCCCACCATGTGAGCTATATTTTCGACGGATAGTTAATGTTTTAATATACGTTTTTAAGATTCCCAAACATATATAATCTGAATGCTCCATATCTTAAGTACGTCATCTATCACGGTCTCTCGGGAAACCCTGATACATTTTCTTATAGCAATTAAAAATGTCACATGAAGGTAAAGACCTCGGTAAGGTCGTGACCGAAAGATATTTTTAGTAAAGAAATCTTAACGTGATAAACGAACATCGTTGTAGTGTCCTCGTCATCACATGGTATACGACGATGAATCGTTGAATCAGACATTCAGGGTTTCGTACATGACTAAACTTTTAACTTGTCCTTAGTGTTAACAACTCTCTATGATTCATTCGAACCTAATGATTCGATACGTCTACGAACTATAACATATAACACATCCTTTTCCTTGTTATGATATATAGAAAAAAGGGAACGTCTACTGATTTCAGAATAAATAACAACGGCTTTCCCCATTTAACTAATTTTGAGGGATTTTCTTATGGACAATTACTTAAGAACTTGTGTGGTATAATGTCAATTGTTTTCCTTACAATTCCCATTTTAAATCATTTCCGGTAAGTTGAATATATTAAACACTTCGAATAGGGGACGGTACCATACATAATAGAATGTAATCGTCTTAAAAAAGTTGTCGTGTAAAATTTTTGTAAAAGTATACACGACCTAATAATTTTTTATCAAACGAAGACCGTGTGTTTGGACAGTATAGAAATGTTTCGTGTACTTCATAAACCTCGAGGAATGAGGAGGTATTTAATAGTGACCATAAATTTTGTAAGAACCATTGACCTGACTTTATAATTCTTTTTATTGTAACAAACTAAAATCAACCCCTAATTATCATAAGCACCATGAACTTAAATTTTTAGACTTCTCGGTTCAACAATACTACATATACGAAACTTAAAGGTTAGGAAATAGGTTTTCAGAAATTCTGCCTGTATTACTAAGAGACTTTCCCTCGTCGACGAAATATTGTCGTTAGTAAATAACTCAAACACAAGGATGACAAAGTTTGTTTAAGTTAATCGGGAATGTGAAGTTTTGGGATTTCCGTGGCTTCTCTACTATGGTCCAACGAAAGTAGATTATCATTATGATTTGAACAGTCATGTCAAAACCCTAACTACCAATCTTCTTTTAATTATCATTGTAAAAAGTAAAAAATTAGTTTGTCAGGATAAGTCTTTATGGATACTTAGAACCGTCGATGAATCAACTTACTTAAGTCAAATTCATTACTAAGATTTGTGCTTCGGGTTGGAAGGTTTCCATAAGACTCTCACTAACTGAGACAACTTACCTTCCTTTACATCTAACCCATAAACTTGAGTTACTACTGGAAGAGTAGACTTGTTATGACATATCAAAGGTCTTACAGATGGTCTCTTCCGTCACTAGTAGTCAAGTCAAGTCGACGAGTCAGCACAGGGTGAGAAACTCTGAGGTACTATTATTGAAGATTTACGTTTCAAGTGCCTCTCCGTCCGGACGGAGACAAAACTCAATTCGGACTCTGTAAAACAAGAATCTCTTTAAAATTTCGGGGCACTTCACGTGGGGACTGTATATATAATCTAAATTAAGTGACTGTTGGTGGTACTTCTTTTTATCAAAAAAAAAAACAAGAGATAAAGGGGTGGGGAGAGTCAATAATTTACATAAACCCGCCTATACACCCGTAACTTTTGTTGACAAAAGTTACAAACTCAAATGTAATATCAATAACTGTGTACTTTGAGGTCCGATGGTACCAAAAATGAGAAGGTCTTTTTTATACAAGTTCAGGTGTTATACGAGGACACTTGAGAAGGAGTGAAAGTAAATAAGTAAGGAAATAAAAATGAATGTCATAAGAATGTATAGTACAATATCGCCGGGATCTCCCGTCAATGATAAAACGAAGTTTATGGGAGAGACCTAGTTTTCCAGACCAGAATTCATAGATTTTTATTTATCGGTTTGTAAGTGAAAATATTTACATTGGTAAATGTAAAAGTAACCTGAAAGCAACAGTGAAGAGTACTAATTTGTGGAACAGTTGGTAAGGGTCACTTTACCTACGTCTGCACGGGAACTTTACAAAGGTATTATAGTGCCACAAAACCGAAAGACCACTAGTTACATTGTAAAATAACTTTACGGGGTTATCAACTATTAATTTCGATAGACACTGTACACATCGAATATTACTAATTGAGTAGATGTCAGTCTTCGAGTTTATTGGACGTGGACATTTCTGAAATAAGGGATTTCCATTTTGTTGACAAATCCTTTCTAGTACGACCGTTTTGTCGACGAACGGCAAGACCTCTCCTTTGTTCCATAATAGAAAGTTGTTTACGGTTGAGACCCCAAAATAGTCACGCTAGAGTAATTGACCTTTGTTCCGAATTTACGAAACAAATATTTAATACTAATAAGGACTAACGCCGTCAATGACTATCACGATGAGTAAACGTTACGTTGAGAAACTTAAACAAATTAATGTTAAACTTTGTTCCGTCTCTTCTAATTAATTGGGTGGACCGACCGACCGTGTATCAGGACCGAGCCGAGACAGTACGAGTATATGTACAAGAGTGGCAGTTTGACGCTTACTTTATTATCATTTGTAAGTCGTTAGAACTGACACACGTACAAACAACAACCAAAAACACACACAAAAAAACAAAAACAAAAAAAAAGTGGCAGTTTGACCTTTTGTCATCGGTATTTTGTTTTATGACACCAACCTTTATGCCTTTTAGACAGTGTCGTTCCCTTGGTACAGATAAGAAACTACGAAGACAACAGTAGAAGGGACTGGGACCTACAGTCACTAAACCTCATTAATCACGAGATCATTAATGTCGTTCGTTCGTTCTTTACTTACCAAAGGAAAGTAGACGTTAGACAAAATTTTGTTTTACCGAGTAAGACGCATGGTGTATATATGTATAACGTTAAGTCGACATTACTTCATAATTTACCTACCGTACTAAAGACTTTCTTTTCTTATTACCTTTTATATGATTCCGTGTCGAGTTGTGTAAGACTCAAACCAAGAGTTTTTACTTTTTACGTCTCAAAAATATTATCTGATTTTAACCGAAGTAGTGTTATCGGAATGCTAATTTTTTAAAATTGAAATATTATCATAAACTCTTCTCGTGTACTGTGATGTTCCTACAGAATCTTACCATTATTGTTACCTATTGTTATGTTTATATGTGTGAGTTACTAGTGTAAAAGGAGAGGTTTCTAAAAGTTTCTGTATCTTAATTACATTCATAATGTTTACGTATCTTTAGGTACATGTTTAAGTGTTCAATCCTCGTTCTACCCTCCTCTTTTAAGGATCCCCGTCAAGCACATGTTTTGACATCTTCTTAAGTTCGTTGTTATTGTTATTGTTGTAGTTGTTGTTTGAAAAGTAATAAATCCAAAAACTTTCGTCATTAGTGAGGTAAGTCTGAATTAGGAGTCGAATTTTCACGATAGAAATCAGTGAACTATTTACCCATTTCGTAAAGGGAAAATCAATTTCCTTCTTAAAAGGGTTCCTTTATTAGTTTGCCTGATTATGTCTGTCGAAGTTTCTCGACTCAGACTTATATGAAAGTAACGGTCTGATTAAAGTCTGTACCCTTAAACTTATAGACCTTCCAATAAAAAGTTCTGTCTTATCTCAATCACTGCCTCCATCTTCCACGTCACGACACCTGTCGTACTCTTATTAATATCTGTGTCGTAAGGTGATGGACACTCGACGATCGTTGTTTTACCTGTGCGGAGTCAAGACCTTGACCGAGACTTGACATCAGTCGTCGTGACCCACGGGACTTCTAGGTGTATGTGTGCCCGATATGTCTTCCTGGAGGGATTCCTGTGAACTCCGTGAGTGATTCAAGTTTCTTGGTTTTCTAGAGGAGTACGTAGTAGAACTTTTATAAATATAAAGTACAATACACTTACGACGACGACGACGACGATTCAGCGAAGTCAGCAATACACTTATCTGGATAGATTTGTCTAGACTTTAGTGAGTAACTTTCTACACCAACAATCCTGTTTAGTCTTTATCGTGTGGGTCTTTTCTTCTAGACCTGTAAAATCAACGAAACAGTAGACCGAATCCTCGAGACTCAGGCTAACTGAATGGGTGTCAACCAAAAGGTAGTCAGTCCACTTACGGAAGTTGGGTTCTATCAGATCGGAGTACTCTAGGCGGACAGTGAAAATGGTCGAGTTTTGGATTGTTTCTCGTAGTAAATCGTAAAGAGGTGGGGGCGGGTGACAACCAAACAAATATTTACAAAAATTACAATTCTACGGTTTCTTAGTAAATTTTATACCTGTCAAAGAGACTGACATCGTTTGATTTGACTTGTCTTCATCACTTCACTTAGTTTGTGAGGTGACGGATACGTATAAGATATTTACACAATGAAAGATAAAGTAGAAGAGAATGAGTAAAAGATTTAGACCACAGTAAAAGTTCGGTTGATTTCGAAACTTCAAAACCAAAATCAGATAGGTTTTACACACGATTAACTCATATAAGTTGAATGACGAGGATTCTTGAGAAAGGAGTTTTTTCATAGTCGTGAATTCATTATAACTCGGTTCCGACTTTGTCGTAAAATTCATTTTCTATACAACGACTTCCTTTTTGATAAAAAAAGTTCATGTAAGATTCATAGACATTGCTCATAAGAACGGACCTCTTAGGGATACCTGTCTCCTCGGACCACCCGGTGTCAGGTATCCCAGTGTTTCTCAGCCTATGTTAGTTTCACTGAATCTTGCGTGTGTGTTGGATGGACATAGAAATGTACATAATTGACTATACATAATTCACTAAATTAGAAGTGTTGTTGTTTCTCAATCCATAATAATAATAATGGGTTTTTCCGTTTCTCTTCATTTCGATCTATGAGTTTCAATGTGTCGATAATTCTTCGTCCCGACCCTAAGTTTCGGTTCTTCCGACCAAAATGTTGTATACGTACATTGAGGGTTTTGTTTATATTTATATTAGACTCGGCATTTACTACTCAATCGATAGTTAAGACTTTTATTACGGTTATATAATAGTCTCTTCTGACTACTGTCATAGAGTTACTACCATTCTATAACATGTCTTAAAGATACCACTTTCACTTTCAACGAGTCAGCACAGGGTGAGGAACGTTGGGGTACCTGATGTGTAAGGTCCCTTAAGAGGTCCGGTCTTATGACCTCACCCATCGGTAAAGGAAGAGGTCCCCTAGAGTGGTTGGGTCCCTAGCTTGGGTCCAGTAGGTGTAACGTCCGTCTAAGAAATTGTCGACTCGATGGTCGAAAGTTTCTTTCGACTCCGAAAGTTTCTTGTTCTCAGAGTCACTCCACTGTTAAATCATTAGTCCGACCGTCTTATAAGGACCTACGAAATATTCATTCGGAATTTTCTGTCCCTCCACCAAACGACCAGTTAAAATACACAGTTGAATCGAGCCGGTGGTTATAGGTCTACAAACCTGTTTATAAGACCCACACAGATACTCCCAGAAACCTGTTTTAATCGTAGAGTCAACCATTTTTACTTATTTCGTCTAACGGGAGGGATAACACCCACCCGGAGTAGGTTAGTCAACTTACAGACTTATCTTGTTTTTTCGACTGTGAGGACTCGCATTTTCCCTTTAGAAGAACGGACTGACGAACTGGACTTGTGGACAGAAGGACGGAAGTCTGAGTTTGACTTTGTAGTCGAAAAGACCCAGAGTTCGGACGGTCGAAAACCTACCCTTGATATAGTAAACAATAACAAACTTATAAAAAATTACTTCTTTTTTTGAGTTTTTTTGACCAGAGGTCGAAGGGTTGATGTGTAGACCCCTGAAGAGTCGGAGGTATTAGTGTACTCAGTTGAGAAACATTATTTAGGAGGGAAGGAAGGGGATGGTGAAGATAGTGATAGTTCTATAAGTGTTGAGGAGACTTTCGAATAGAGACCTTCTGACCGCTACATCTCGACGTTTTTCTCTACTGGAACTAAAAAAAGAATACTCTCACAGACCGGAGTGGTGTTGGTGAGGGACACTGGGTCATATACAGTGTATGTAGGTGTGGAGAAACAGGTCTGACAGAAGGAAGAGAACTTTAATAAGAATCTAGGTAGTCAAGGGGAATCAGTCCCAAGCCGACAGAGATCGTAGACCCGAGGGGTTCCATCGGGAGACCAAGGTCCGTCCAAAACAATAACCCCCTAATTGAGGGATCCCGACACTCGATGGTCTTCTGTCATGTGTAGAGCCATTAGAAATCACAGGAATACCGAATCCTTATCGTGTATTTTTCAGGAGTCCTTTACATATTAATTGTTTTTAATTTAACATAAACGAACTAACGTATCTAGGAGAAGGATGTCTTCCGTCACTGAACTCTCCTCCCTCTTATAAGTCGAAAATCTTTTACCAAACTTCCGAAAATTTACACTTGTTGAGTCAGAATGTCATCTAATTTTGACCTCGTCTTAATGTTATCCTCGTCTTCGAGAATGTTTCTTTTTTTTTTTCCATGTCTTTATCGGTTCTGTCGTTATGAATTTAGGACCTTAGGCAAGAAGGAGTTCTAAAAATAGGTTAATTTTTTGTACGTCTAACTGGTTCTTAGTTCTCTAGAGTGACATTTAATTTAATTCCAGAGAAAGACTTCTTAAGGTTCAATGGTTTGTTTCTATGTGCATACAGTTTTGTTGGGACCATTAAGGAGAGACACAAACCTGTTTGAGAACTCGAGTTCTTCTTTTTATTCGGTTCTAAGGTCACAGGGTCGAGTGGGAGAGGGACGTTCTGGGGTTGTCCAATTGTAGTAAGAACATGAAAATTGTCGAGGTGGGTTGTTGTGGGATAGGTCTTCGACCAAGGTCCATAGAGTTGTCCAGAAGAGGACTACGTTGTAAGAATCTTACATAGGTACAGAACCCAAATATAGATCAACGGTAGACTTCAACTTAATATCACCTCTCAGGGTCTTAAAGTCAGACCCTTTCAAGGGGCTTCCACAGTACAGACTTAGGGACCACAATACTGAATGCTTTGTCTGAAAAATAACCAGTACGTCAGGTAGACCCATATCTTAGTTTCAGATCTAAAGATCATCTTCTCAAAAAGTAATACTGTATGCCGAAATATGAGGTAGTGGGTAATTTTCACTCCCTAATCTGAGATGCCGATGACAAAATTTGAGGTAGTGTTTATTATCCACCCCCTGGTCTAGATGTTGCGAAACAAACACCGAGTAAACGTACGGGGTGTCAGATTTTCCGTTTCATAAACGTAATAATGTGATTACTGGTACTTTAATTTTCTGCGAATGAGGAACCTTCTTTTCAATCCTGGTTGGATCTATCGTATAATTTTTCGTCTCTGTAATGAAACGGTTGTTTCCAGGCAAATCAGTTCCGATATTAAAAAGGTCACCAGTACATACCTACACTCTCAACCTGACACTTCTTTCGACTCGCGGTTTCTTAACTACGAAAATTTGACACCACAATCTCTTCTGAGAACTCTCAGGGAACCTGACGTTCCTCTAGGTTGGTCAGGTAAGATTTCCTCCAGTCGGGACCCACAAGAAACCTTCCTTACTACGATTTCGACTTTGAGGTCATGAAACCGGTGGAGTACGCTTCTCAACTAAGTAATCTTTTCTAAGACTACGACCCTCCCTAACCCCCGTCCTCCTTTTCCCCTGCTGTCTCCTACTCTACCGACCTACCGTAGTGACTGAGCTATCTACACTCAAACTCACTTGAGACCCTCTACCACTACCTGTCCCTCCGGACCACACGACGCTAAGTACCCTAGTGTTTCTCAACCTGTGCTGACTCGTTGACTTGACTTGACTTGACTGGGGTCAAGTGAAGTAGACCTGGTGTATAATCTATTGGGAATAAGTATTAGCAACGTTATTATAAGAAAATAATTTTTGTTGATTGACGTAAAGGAATGAGGAACGTAAACAGTGTCGATAATAAAAATCTTAAGTCGACTTAAATCCGTAATATTGAAAAGTTTTATGTAGATTCGTAGGATCCTGAAAATTAAAGACACATAAGAGTTAAATTTTGGACTTCGTTTCAAACTTCCTTATTTATCCGACTGAATAAATTTAGATTTACATTTACCGTAGTTGAGTCCTAATCGGAAAGACTGGTTCACGAAATCTGAGAAAGAGCACAAAAATAAAGTTTCGTGGTCCCCTACGTTAGTGTATTTTTCAGTAAGTATTAGAAGGTGATGTCAAAAATTTTTAACAAAAGTCTCCTATAATTGGTTTGGGTATTAGGGTTTCTCGAAAAGTTTGATCCATCAATAATAAGAAGATAAATTTTGACTTTCATCTGTAGGTTGTGGTAGACTTGTATCATTTGCTACTCGTCTTTACTCATTATAATCCGAGGGTTTTGGTGATTTGTATTCTTTTTAGTTTCTATCTTATACTTCATATTTAGTTAGTAACCGTGACCATCTCCTTTACCTTAGAAAAATCCCTTTGGTAATTTTCTTTTGGTCTTTTGACGACGACCCCTTCTTACCCCCGGAGTACCCTAAGTACTTGTCATAACGTAACATAGGGGACATTTTCACTTTTAGAATATAAAGACCCACAAAAGACCTCCTTATAACCTATGAAATAAAAAGAAAAAAAATTTCTTCGATTTATACCTTTACAAATATTGTCCCTCAATTACACTGTAAAGAATCTTCTGATATTTAGTAATATTCTGTCCCGTTATAGGAGTTTTATTTTATAGGTCAAAACATAATGAACCGAGTTACACTCTAATTCTCAATAGAAAAAAAAAAAAAAAAAACCATTACTTTCTTTATAAAATTCAAACCAGTTACTTTAGTTTCTGAAGACGAGAAAGTACATCTCGTTTCGTAAAACTTTCGATGTCGTATTACACTTCCCACCCTTGTCCGCGACTCGTGTCGACAGTGGTGACAAGTGTGCGTCTCATTGCACATCGGTTATTTTTATCTGACTCCACTCGAGGCTCGAAGGATCCGTAGGAGGTAAGAGGTCCTTGTTCCAGTCCTCTGTGACCTCTCCCTCACACACAAATAAATAGAAGGTCAAGGTTCCGACTGGCACCTTTACACTCTCCCCGACTCCGTCAGGCGGAGGTACGGCTCGGTCTGACTTACTTTGACCGTGACACGTTTCTCCGGACCTTTCACGAGTGCCTGGGACTTCCCTCTGGACGTCTCGTGTCGGGCAGTTGTGGGTTTCTTTTCCTTTGTTGATGACGGCCACGAAACTTACCTACACGCACTGTTGGACCGTCGTGTGTCTCGACTTGGTGCCTTCTCTCTGGGGAGAACCAACCGAGGACAGTGAACTTGAACTCACCATTTGTGAGACGACGTCTAGACTTACCGCACCTCTCCTTCATACTAGACCCGTCTCACCTCGAACTGCTGAACCGGTGACCTCCCCCTTTCTCTCTTATAGTGGAGGTGTTCACGTTGTGACCTGGGTGGTGAATCTTAGACTCGACACAAACCCTTGACTTAGATATGAGAGTAGAAACAGGATCACTATGTAAATAAACCCCTTCTTGACACATCGTACAAAGACAACAATTGAAATTATTGACTGTAAAAGTCATTGTCATGATACGTAAATAGAACTAAGATAGGAGTTTCTACGACAGGATGTGGTTCCGGGTCACCGTGACCTCGTTGATAGAGGTAGACGACAATTACCATACTGATGTTACGTTACAAACAAACGAAAAAAATCCGTTGTGTGGTTTAAATAATTGAGTCTACATGAGATATAATTCACCGTGTGGATTTCAGTGTGAATTACCGCGATGTGAAATCTATCAGTACGGTAGTACTAAGTTTTGTCAAAATTGGAGTAAAAAATTCGTGTATAATTCGGTAAATTAAAAACCTTGTCGACATTATACCACTGATGACAATTAGGGTAATGTCTACTGTTTTGCTTCTGTGTCTCCTCAATTCATTGGACAGACACTACCTAGGTTAGTACACAGGGGGGTCCGGACGTGTCGGACGGACTGGGAGTCCGGAACCGGTGACCGAAAAGTAAAGTGTCAAGAGTTCCTTTATTTTCAGGGACCCGAGAGGTAAGGATGGAGGTGGTGGCATGTCGTCCCCCACGGGGTTTAGGTGTGGTTGACCGTGGTTCTCCGGGACGGAGGGCGTCTCAGACACGTCTTCTCGACCATTGTGTGGAGTTCTCAACCCATCCATGACGGGTCACCTCTCCTGGCCGGGTACCGTCCGGGACGCCCGAGAAGTCTCTTCTGGGAAACCGGGTTATTGGTCGTCACCAGACGACGTTTCGATGATGTCGAACCTTCGTGTATGGTACAAAACAAGAAGGGTGGAGGGACGACACCAGGAAAGGGGGAGTGAAACCTAAGGGACCTGAACTTGAGGGCCACAATTGTACGTTCGTAAGTAATACCCGAGAGGAAAGGTCCCGTGGACCTGGTTCTGTCCACTCACCGGGTTCCAATCATTCATTGTCGAGAATTGATTACAATATAAAGTAGGACAGAAATGATACGAAGGTAATATAATAACTCAGTAAATCAGGATAAAATTTACAGATACGTCACTGTATTTGTTTAAATACTTTATCATTATTTGTCTTCTTGGTTCTTAAAAGTCATAGTACTTTTATGGTGAGTCTACCATTTTCGTAGACGGATGTTACTGTCTCTGGACCCAAGTTAGGGACCCGACCCTTCTAGGGGACCTTTTCCTTTACCGTTGGGTGAGATCATGAGAACGAAACTTTTAGGGTACCTACCTCCTCGGACCGTACCCCAACGTTTCTCAGTCTATACTGACTCACTGAAGTGAAAGTGAAAGTGTGTTCAAAGTTCTTTTAAAGTAATTAGGGTTTGAGGGTTTGTGTTTCTTTAGGGAAAAGTAATATGTGATAAATTCTTTCTTTTCTTTTCTTCGAATCGACAGTGAGGTTTAGGTAGGACCACGTGAATCACCTTTATTGAAGATTGATTTAGTACTTTTGTGTGAACTAAGTACTGTGATCACAGACTATAGTCTTTAGTCCTCGTTACTAAAGACTCAGGTACATCCTGAGAACAAAAATTTTCCTTAAAGGTTCATTAAAGACTTAAAGATATTTCGTTTTTCGACATTTTGATATGGTACAGTGACTCTGAGTCACGTGAAAGTTTACTAACCAAGTCTTGTACGGAGACTGAATACGACATCTGTTCAAAAAGACTTAGGTAGCCGATTCTCTTGTCAAGTTCTTCATGTAAGTTTGAACGACCGTTAGGAATGCATTCAAGTGATAAAGGTCGAGAGTGGAGTGTCATGGATTTAGGACGTATCTGGACCTTACTTTTCATACTTTCAGTAAAAAAACCCCCCCAACGGAGAAAATAAAGATCATAAGGAAAATTTTGTGTCACTTGTAAGAAGTCATAGACTGTGTATCTCCTTTTTCACTCTGATAAAAAGTGTGCACAGACCAGACCTTCTTGTACGAGACAAGTTTGGTTCTTTTTACACCCTGAATGTTCAAGTCTTGTAACTCTTCCAAGACTCTGAACTTGCTGTCTACATCTTTTTCTAATTGTCTCTTCAACGTAAATCTGACGAATCCACTGTTAACTCACCCTACTTTTGAAAAAAATTTCTCAACTTCAGTTTGTTAATAACTTATTAAAACTCTAATTTTCACTCCCTTGGTTTATTTTTATGTTTATCCTTCCATGTCTCAATAATTCTACCTCTAAGAGTGAAGGGATAATAATAATGAGTCTTTTATTGTAACTCTGATTTGTATTGTTACTACAATGTCCTTATCTGAAGACCAGTAATTTTAGAGGATTACCATCCTGTCCACAACTTTATATAAAACGATATAAGTCCCATTTGGACTGGTTAATTTTTGTATTCTTCAAGTCAAATCTAGATGAGGTAAAGGGAAAACTCTAGTATATATTATATAAAAAAAGTCCGAGGTCTCTCAAAGATAAAAAACTTACTTTTGTATGACTGTAAAATTTCTTGACCTAATTTAGAAAGTGCAGTGACTCACATTTAGACAGGTAATGCTTACCTTTGTTTCGAGACCTAGAAAGTGAAATTCCTTGAATTCAATGAGTTAGGTAAACAAAATAGTTTTCCTCTTCTTAAAGATTTAAAAGAAACTCTAAGGTTTATGATATATCCATATAAATAAAAATATAGTAGAAAGAACTATAAATTGGGTACTAGGGTACATCGAATAGTATAGAATACTTCTAATACTGTATTAAAAGGAACGAAATCGAATTCTAAAGTACGTATTCTACACGGTAGGGTTCCGTATAGGTAATGTACATAAATATCTCAAAAGAATAACAGAAGTACAAATGTCATCAAGATTGATAGGGGGATCCAATATAAGGGTGAAGGTAAACTTAAAAGAAAAAAATACCATCGTAAGAGGGTTTAACAAGTAGGAGGGAAACCTATTGTAGGAAGAATATCGTACTATGTCACGGTCTTTGAATGCAGATTGGACTTTGTCCTTCAGAATAACGACCTTTAAGGTTCAGACGAAGGTGAGTTTGGGAATAAATATGACGTACCACTCCTCTCTGATCAAAGGGAACAAAACGAAAGACTTACCGTGGTATACTACGAGAAAACGACTTTTTAACGTTCTGTCAGTCGTGTCCCATGACAGTCCCCACGTGGTAGATCGTACCGGACCGACAATGTCATTTACATTACCATTAGTTGTGTCAGGGTCTGTTTTTACGCCGTGAGTAAGTAAGTTAGTAAGTTGTTTACGAGGAAAGCGTGGGCAACACACGGTCCGGGGTAAGTGTCACTGTCGTCGATTTGTGAATGAAATAGGAGTGACACACGATCCACGTGTGTACGTAAGTGAGTGAATTAGGAATGTTGTTGAGACACTCCGTCCATCATAAGTACAGGAAACTGGTTTTTCCTTTGACTCGGAATTTCTCAATCCAGTGAGTCTTCCCCATCTCGTCTCCGAGTTAAGGTCCAGACAAACTCCTGTCTTTTCATGAATGATCATGATCATGAGCTTCTCCTAGTTAGTTGTACTTTGAAAGACCATAGAGTTACACTCATATTTTAATTACTTATAGTTTTGGTTAAGTTGTTGATGGTCCTGTCGTCTGAAGTAATAAAGTCACTGTTATGAGTGAATTACTGTTATCTTATTTCATGTATGAAATAAGGTATCAGTTAAGATTACCCTAGTCTTGTCAATGATCTCCGTCTTTCACATAATCCTTCTAATGCACGTACGATTCAGTGAAGATTTGAGACCCTCAACCACTACCTGTCCCTCCGGACCGTACGACGTCAGGTTCCTCAGCGTTTCTCATCCTGTACTGACTCGCTGACTTGACTTGACTTCAGTGAAGTCAGCACAGGTTGAGAAACGTTGGGATACTTACATCGGGTGGTCCGAGGAGACAGGTACCCTAAGAGGTCCGTACTTATGACCTCACCCGAAGGTAAAGGAAGAGGTCCCTTAGAAGGGTTGGGTCCCTAGTTTGGAGACAGAGAATGTCGAGGACGTAACCGTAACCGTTCGTCCAAGAAATACATCCGACGTCAGGTACCCCAGTGTTAACTCGTTGAAGTGAAAGTGAAAAGTAAAAGTACGTAACCTCTTCCTTTACTGTTAGGTGAGGTCACAAGAACGGACCTCTTAGGGTCCCTGTCCCCTCGGACCACCCGACGGCAGATACCCCAGCGTGTCTCAGCCTGTGTTGACTTCACTGAATCGTCGTCGTCGTCGTCGTTGTCATCGTCGTGATCGCGGTAGACCCTTCGGGGTGTCTTGACTTATTAAGTCTCACCCCAAGCTTTGAGTCCAAACGGTGAGTTATAGACGCTTATCTAGGTTAGTCAGGTAGGATTGTCTCTAGTCAGGACCTACAAGTAACCTTCCTGACTACAACTTCGACTTTGAGGTTATGAAACCGGTGGACTACACTTCTCGACTGAGTGACCTTTCTGGGACTAGGACCCTTTCTGACTCCCGTCCTCTTCGTCCCCTACCGTCTCCTACTCTACCAACCTACCGTAGTGACTGAGTTCCCTGTACCCAAACTCACCTGAGGTCCTCAACCACTACCTGTCCCTCCGGACCACACGACGTTAAGTACCCCAGCGTTTCTCAGTCTGTGCTGACTCGCTGACTTGACTTGACTTGACTCGACACTTACATCCTTCCGTATCGAAGACACTCGAAGTCACCGGTACAGTGTCCTAACAGCACTTCTGGTCTTGACGATCCCCTTTACGGACCATGTTGTAGGTACTGATTGACTAAGAGTTTCAATCAGGGGATGGAAAGACAAGTGACGATCTGATTCGGTCTGACTCATATGATTTGATCAGAAAGAAGAGAAGGTGAAAGTTGCGAGGGATTCCAAAAGTTCTGTTTAAAGTTAATGAATCAAGTCTTGTGTTCCAGGAAGTACTATACTTGTCGCGACAGTGAATAAATACCTACCACGGGTTGAGATTTATCGGGCACGGTCACGGTACGGTCACAATTTACAAAAATTGTGGTGAGGGCAGATGTAGAGCAGTGATGACTGTATGCTGGTCGTTTGAGTACGGAGACAAGGGGGTGGAGCAAGGGAGACGGACCTTATGGAAAGGTGGAGGGTCAGGTACACTCAAGAGTCGGATAAAAGATCATTATTCTACCAGTGACTTAACTATCCGGTTGAACCTTGTGAAGATTTTCACTCCCTGTATGATTTTGATTAATACTAACTTGTTGTCCGTATTTACACTAAGAGAGTCTGTTCTTCGTAGAAGGGTAGTCTTCCATTCGGAAGGGATTTCGGTGAATACTAGATCCCAGGGAAGAGACACGGAGTCATTCAAGTGATGTCGTAGTACGCGAATGACGTCGGACATAGAGTAACACGACCGTGACAAGATACGATGGATAGAGGATATGGTCTGATACTTGATAATCTTCCGTCCTGTAAGGATAAATGAAAAGATAGGGGTCATGAATTGTAAACGGTTCGTGTGTCTTAAATGATTCAAGTGTGATTTGTTTACTAAATTTTTTTTAAGTCACGTTACAACACTCTTCACTTTCGTAAAATCCATAGAGTGGTAAGACGATAAGATATCATTATAAATAAGGTACACGAAAGTAAAGGTTTAGTTAAAGATAGGTACTTTTATTGACTAGGAGGTCCCCGTGACCTTTTTTCGAAAACATTTGGTCTAGTGTAAAGTCAAAAGGTAGAGAAGGATAAAATATCCCTGACTAAAAAAAAGTCAGTGAGATCAAACCAATCGCACTTTTCTTCAAGTAAAATACTCGTGAATCGATTATCACTTTTCGAAGTACCATGGTTTGTCTGTTCGGGTCAAGGCCATTTGTCTAACACGGTACGACAAGGTCTAGTTCGATCAAATAAAAAAGTACGACTGCAGTTCGACGACCACTTGCAAAACGAGAGACGTAGTAGAGGTTTAGATACTTTTCACTTTCACAATCATCGAGTCAACACGGGTGAGAAACACTAGGGCACTTGACGTCGGGTGGTCCGAGGAGACAGGTACCCTAAAAGGTCCGTTCCTATGATCTCACCCAACGGTAAAGGAAGAGGTCCCCTAAAAGGACTGGGTCCCTGACTTGGGTCCAGAGGACGTGACGCCCGTCTCAGAAATAACTGAGTCGATGGTCCCTTTGGGTTTAGATGTGGTCGCTCGATTACTTTTCGACTGACCTGACCGTCTGTCTCACGTCAAGTGAGGAGGGACCAAAAACTCATTAAGCCTCAGAGAACAAGGGAACGTCCATGCCGTCTTATCCCCGTCTTAAATCCTCTCTAAGGTGGTTCTTGACCTAAACTTTATTCTTCTCAGTCTACCTTCAGAACCAATACTGTGAAGGATCGTGTGAGGAGACCCCTTACTCTCATTCCTAATGTGAAAGAAACACGTTAATAAAGTCTAACCCTTTCGTAAACATTTAAATTTCGTGATTTATATGTTAGGGACACGGTGGAAGACCTTTAATGTCCTGAAGGGGAGAGTACCGTTCAAGTACACTAACGAAAGCAGTAAATGACCTTTCTAGTTATCCATCTTTCTCACGTCTTAGTGTAATTTATACGGGATTTAACTGAATACTTTTCCAGAAATTATACCTTCTACTATACGTCTGTAATAAAAATAGTGATATATGCCTTCACGTCTCAGGATGGAATTTATAATCCATTTTCTCTTCGTTTCCTCACATTTTGTCATTTATTATCACATTAATGGTTTATGTACTTTTGAAACATCTCGTAGTACGCATAAATACACGTTCATATATACATGTGTGTACAAAAATATATACATGTATAAATAAATAACATAGACGTATGTATTATAAAAAGAGTACTTTACAAAAAATAAACCAAAAATAAATAAAATCCGATGTATTCCCTCTACGATAATACCATTTTATATAGTTTTTGACGATATATTTTGACGTCCTCTTTGACAGACTTTTCCGTTTCGTAATGACTTAACAAGAGAATTAAGTATCTCTTTTATAATGGGTCAGTATCATTCAATATAGTATAGTATAAGTGATTTTAACGAAGTCCGTCTAAATAACAGTATCTTACTTTTAAAGTCCGTCAAAAACCGTATTTTTACGTTACAATATCAATTTATAATTTATATATTATCATACTATATTCTACGATAAACTTTTCTGGCACTACAACCCTTTCTGACTTCCATCCTCTTCCCCTAGTGTCTCCTACTCTACCAACCTACCGTAGTGACTGAGTTACCTATACTCAAACTCATTTGAGGTCCTCAACCACTACCTGTCCCTCCGGACCGCACGACGTCAGGTACCCCAGCGTTTCTCAGCCTGTACTGACTTGACTTGACTTGACTTCTACGATATCTAAAGGATGTCGTAGAATAAAAGGTATCGAATAATCGAAGTATGTAAATTAATAGGTATTCTATTGTTGACGAACATAAAATACCTTGATATATATTGTTAAAGACGAGATCAGGTTGTTGACGTATTGGGTCTATAAATTATAAATCTATGAATTAGACAAAGTGATTAGTCAATTACAAGAAATATTACGAGTGTCGTTTCTTTAATACATTAGAGATGATGAGACATTGGAAATTAAAATGAAAGACATTCTTCGTAACGTAATAATTATAGAAGACGTGTAAAGTATGAACGATACTTTTTAAGACCGTATTATATAAAAATATTGGTAATTCATTTAATTATAATTACGATCTAATTCATCAAAGTCCTAAAAAACAAACTTTACGGAAGAATTATCAAGACTCGTCTTACATGTATAAAATATAATTATATATACATTACTCAGAACAGAGATTCTTTAGGAAGTTACAATGAACTCTGTAATTTGAACTTTGTTTATTAAATTTGTATATGACTTTATTCTGATCCTACCTTTGATTTGTAATGTCGTTTAGTTTAATAAATTGTCTAAAATTACAATTTCGTCTTACTACGACGAAAAAGAAGCCTCTATTGGGTTGAAAGGAGTCTTTCAAATTAATATCACGGATGAGGGGTAAGGTGTATTAAATCCGTTGTTTCTAGAGACCTGTGTACTGTCCTTTTATAGCGTGTAGATTATAAATTTTTGGTATAAAATGTTATAGGAATGTCGTATGGTAAAACCCCGTCACTTTGACGTAAACATTATTAGGTAAATCTAGTCACTAAGGTTTTCGATTACCCCAAAGAGTTTGGACATACATTTTAAAATTTTGACATGAAAAAAAAAAATTGTCCTCTTTTTGTTTAAATTAATGAATCCTTATATATATATCCTGGAGGTGTTTCTATTCTTTTAGTTTCTGTCAGTCACCTCTGAATGTGTGGTGGGTCTCGATTCTTTTCACTATGCCTAGATCCCGAACTTTCCCCTTTTTCCGTTAAGTATCCTTCTCTTCTTCCCGTCTGTAGACCATTTATTTGGCATGAAAAATTTTTGTCACACGAAAGTGAGACTAAGAATTTTTTTTTTTTTTCCCGAACATCTACACGTAAAAATCCTTTCGGTTATTCTGGGGTACGAAAAATAGGTAATCGTCAATGACAAAAGTCAGTTTACAAGAAATTCCACTCTCCGAATTACTTACCAAATTACTTACCAAAGGTATTACTGTTGATGTAGTTGGTATATCAAACCGTTAAGGTAATAAACTGTAAAGGAACCTATAAAAACATAAGTTGTAAACAAAACTAAAACAAAAATATTAACGAACCAAGTAAGATAAATTATTATACTATCTATATGTCACTTACCCCCCCATCAAGGATTGACCCCCGTTAAGACAGGGGCAAAAACTAACAATACTGACTCCCAACGATGACGTGGATCGTCTATCCCTGGTCCCTATGGAGACTTGGAGGACGTCACGTGTCCTATCGGGTGCCTTCTCTTGATAGGTCGGGGTTACAGTCGGCATGACGAGAGTTCTTGGGACCAGATACCTTACACAACTCAAACTCCAAAACCAACAAAAGTACCATTTGACCTGTACTCTTTATTTTAAGTGATGTTTTACTGAGTAATTTTCATTGTTTCCATTGAATTTAGGATTTAGTTAAATGTTCAGAATTTTTTTTAGTAAATCTATACGGATTTGAGGTACTTAATCACTACCTGTCCCTTCGGACCGCACGACATCAGGTACCCCAACGTTTCTGAGACTGTCCTGACTCACTGACTTGACTGACTTTGTCAGACATGCTATGTTACCTTAACGGGTTGAGAAGTCCCGACTGTCGTTATAAGGTCCGTAAAACCCATACCACAAGTTTTGTTCTCAATTTCTCGGGAGTAGTAAGGTACGAATGTTAAGTTAGTGACGTTTTGTTTGTATGTAGTATAATGATTTTGAGACCTCGATATTAGTGACATTCATTGATGACTTATTGTTTTATTTAAGAAGTTTGATGTGTAATTTTGAAGGTGAACAGTACTTAGATTTTGATTCTTTTTAATGACTAAACAATGAATCCTAAAACAAATAGAAAAGTACGTACTTTGATTAATAAACGAACGTTTTACAACGTAGAAGTAATTTTGGTAATTATAAGACTCATCTACCGTCATGAGTAAAATATTTACTTTTACCTTAAAGTTGTGACAAAGTACGTCAAGAATCGTGTTACTTATAAGGGTGTACTACAATAGCCAGATTTTCCCCGTCAAGAGATATGATTGGGCTTCGTCAATGTAGATTAAGTATCATAAGTAATAAAAAGTTCGTAAGAAGGACCTATAGTTCATCCGTATATATCATAAGAAACTCTATATACATATATTATACACATATATCATAACAACCCTCTCATATCTACGTTAAACGGTTTGGGACAGAAGGGGTTTATGACAATGTAAAAATTTGTTATATTTCGGTGGAGAAGTTAAAAAGATTCTTTCCTCTCAGACACTGGTCCAATAGAAGAATTTTTCGTTCTCGTTTATTAGATTTTAATCAATTATTCAGGAGGATTGAAACATTCATGAGGTATATAAAATCCGTCATACAAATGGAGGGTTTGTACTGCATTAATCAATTATTTCAATACTTAAAACCAGTGAACTACGCCACAATCCGTAACTCCCTCCACAGAGTCACTCCCTAAAATCTACCGGGGTCCGTTAAGGTTTCATCTACTAGTCACCTACACGTCACCTGTTCACCTTCAGTCTTTCCTGTTGGGTCCCGATGAGACCAAACTCACCTTAGTCTTCTGTCTCGTCCAGTCTTAGTCTTCACAAGTCCCTTTGGCAGATGTAATCCGTTTTGAGACCCTCCTCAACCAGACCGAGGGAGTGTAGAATTTTACCATTTGTGAGACGACGACCCCGGGTGGATCGTCTGACCAAGTCATTGAAATTACTTCTTCCGTTCCTTATATATACGTTTCACGAGACTATTAGAATCTCCTTTATTTGATGGACATACAAATATTTATAAATAACGATAACGTAGGGTCTATCTTTTCATATGTAATTATCAGACCGAAAAAAAATTTGTCACATAACAATCGAAAATTTTACTTATTTGAAACGAAAAATCTCGTCAAAATTCAAGTGTCTTTTTAACTCATTTTTCGTATGTCATAAGCGGGTCTCGGGCTGGGGTGTGGACGTGTCGAAGGGGGTAAAAAATATAGGGGGTGTTGTCGTCATACAAACAATGTTAACAACTTGGATGTGACTGTGTAGTAATAGGGGGTTTCAGGTGTAAAATGTAATCCCAAGTACGAACCACCACATGTAAGATATTAAAACCTGTTCACGTGTTACTATACATAGATGGTGATGTCCTAATGTGTCTTTTTCTCGATATAACTACGGAAAAACAAATCGTAAAAAACAGACATGGTGATCTCAATTCTCCTAAGAAAAATCGGTCATGACGGAGATAGATGGAGGTTTTTCATGACAACTATTTTTATTTGTGGGATCAGATTCGAAGATGACCATCAGGAATCGTGTGATTCTTACTCAACTTAAAAAGAATTTAATTGTAATCCCTCCTCAATACCTTTTACTATACGGATAAATTACGAGACGAGTAAACTGTATCATAGAAAGGTCTTTATAGAGATTCATCTAAGTCCGAAAAAGTACCTAATTTTACAGTCATCAACTAAAGTGTTTCTCCGTCTATGGTGTTAATCTGAAGAAGATGACAGAGTATAAGTTTGACTTAAAGACCCTTGTAAAGGTTGATCGGGGTTGTCAGAAAGATCCGATCACTGGCCCTTACAACGTTGACTGATTTAAATATAGTAAACTCGTTTTTGAAGGTAAACACAAAGTCCGATACAACTATGTCTTTTTCATCTCTTGACCGTTAATAGGACAGTTAAACTACTTGCACCTGTCGGTATGGTCGATAAAGTTTGGTGGTTTGTCTTAAAAAAACAGAGTTACTAGATGAAACAATTGGTCTATTGACGGTTCTGAGGTTGAAGTAAGACAAGACATATTTTGATATTAAAGAGTCGTAGAGACTATAGTCGATGAATTCCCTTTACATACCTATTTACATAATCTACCTTTACATACCTATAAAAACGTAACTTCGACATAAAGAGTGAAGTATGACTATTTCATCGTACCTTGTGTCTTTCTTGTGTCTGTCAATATCGAAAAAAAATTAGGATGTAGAGTTTATCAGTCATAATTTTCATATAATTTTTTCGTTATACTATAGTACCGATGTTAGGTATCGAAACCTTGGTCGTACGAACTTAAGTTTACGACCAAGACGGAAACTGATATGTACACTGGTCACCGAGTCAAAAAGTTCGACATTATACCCTGTACTCTCGCGGGTGGAGTACCCAGTGACACTTCTAGTTCACTCAGTCAAGTTTATTTGACGGATTTTATCTCGAGTCTAGTACCATTCGTGACTTATTTACATTGATAATAGGAATAGCATTAGAGTAGTAATTCTAACCAATTGGGTACTTCCTAGAGAATCCCTACTATCTTTACAGGATTTTGACCTGTTGAACCATTTAAATTATTTTTAGTAACTTAACAGGTAAATCGTGTCCACTTAAAGTAGTATTCGTTTTCCGTGGAGTTATTTTGACAATTTTTTACTCCGTTTTATTTCTAACAGGTCTGAATAATTACGTTATGGTAATCCGATGACTCGGTATTTCCGACTCTATATCTTGACTCTTCGTACCCCTCTTCCTTCTCACTTTTACGTTCCCTGGATCTCGGACGGGGAAGAGAAGAGAGGACAACACACTTAATAAATGATGTCGTCAGCTCGTCGAGTACCGAACGGACGACACGTGACTAAGAGTCGTATTGGAGGGTCTTTGGTGAGAGGTCGTGACTCTCCATTGAAACTTTTCCTGATTCTTAATGAAGAGACGAATCTTACACAGAACTCAGATGAGGATTTGAAAGATAAAGACCATTGGGACAAGGAATTTTAGTTCTTGTTTACTTGTTATGATTCAGTTTATAAAAGAGTGAAAGTAATAGAGTAACTGAATACTAAAATTTTTAGACAAGTGACTAAGTCAGGAATTAAGTCGTAAATAATACCACGAAGAGGATACGAGGTTCGTATAAGGACCTTTCATCTCCCTCTTTTTCTGGTTCTATCACACCAAGGACGGGAGTTCTCAGAGTATCAACGATTACACCAAATTATTTAGACATATGCCGGGGAGAATTTAGATTTGTGACAAAGAAAGGGTTCAATTTTTTTTTTTAGAACTTACAAGAAACTTCGTGGAGAGTAAAGGTTACGTCTATTAGGGAAAGAGTAGAGTGTCCAGTTCTCCACCTCTAATCTTGACCAAAGAAGGTCTTGTAGTGAGGTGACGATAAAGATTGAACAAGAGAAGACCTGAGATGTAGTAAAGACTAGGGCGTAAAAAACAGAATTAACAACAGTAGACGGTAAGGGATCCTGTGAAGCTGATAGGAAGGGAAACAAAAGTAATGGAAACGACCAAAGTTATAGAGACAACGACTAGAGCAGTTTCAATGGAAGTAAAAAACTAACGATAATAAGGTCAAAATTACTTACTGATGTGGAGTCGAAGGACATCCGTTACCTCGTTACGCCTGAACAGTAGTATTACGAGTCATACGAGGTATTCTTACGTGACATACCTATAACTCAATAGTTTAAGGAGCAAGACTGATCTTAAAGAAGGACAAGATGAAGAAAATGAAAAATTTGAAGATAGATGAGAAGGTTAATGGAAATTATTGAGACGGAGGGAGATTAGAACCAAAGTAACTGAGACTCTTCTACATCTGATCTAAAGTCTCGACCGGTAAAGTTACTTCGAGATAATGAGGTAAAAAACCTACGGGAACTGATAAAGGGAGAAATGGACAGAATATGAAGGGGTTAGGACGTCATTACGGCGATGGAACGAAAGGATCAGTTAATACTTTGACTTAACTAACTAATTTAATACGTCAACACAAAAGGTTAGAATGGAGGTACAATTAATCGAGTCGAAAAAAGACTCGTCTCTCTTAGTATAAGATTCGACCACCATGTCGACGGTACCTTTTGGTTATACCGTCAAGGAGTTTTTGATCCGTATCCTAATGGCACACACACACACAAGTCAACGAGTCAACACGAGTTGAGAAACTTTAGGGTACCTGACCCTGGGTGGTCCGAGGAGACAGGTACCTTAAAAGGTCCATTCTTATAACCTTACCCAACGGTAAAGGAAGAGGTATCTTATTGGTATACCAGATCGTTAAGGTAAAGATCCATGTATAAGTTTCTTAACTTTCGTCCTTAATCTTATCTATAAATATATCCAATATATAAATATATGGGTACAAGTTTCGTCGTAATAAGGATTACCACTTTCGTTTGGTTTACAGTGGTTGTCTACTTACCTAATTGTTTTACGTCATACATGTATAAAACCTTATGATAGGTTGTCACTTTTCCTTTCTTTAAGACTGTATACGTTGTACCTATTTGGAATTCTTGTAATTCACTATGTACGATTATTGTCTTTTTGACGTACTACGATGAATATAAACCATACATTCCATTGGTTTGAGTGTCTTTATCTTTCATCTTAACACAGACGGTCCCGGACGCCCTTTCGTCTGTAGGGGGTGGGAACCGTGAAATGGTCCTTATCTGTACTGACTTTATACGTTCCTCTGGAGGGTAAAAATTTCGTAGACAAAGAAGACAAACACTCCTTCACCCTTAGACTCTCGTGTTTCCAGTGGATTACTGAGTAGTCATCAATACTTAGAACATTCCTTGGAACATAGGAGTGTCAACTAGATATTAAATTCGCGAGACTAATGACAAGGTTATGATTAGGAATATTATTATTTGCGAACACCAGGTTACAGTCACGTGAAGTTATTCGAGTATAAGTGATGAAGAGAATTTGTGTCGTGAAGTCACAGTAGTGAATTCAAATGACTTCCTCTTTGTGTCCTGGACTCTCCTGTGAACTCCCTTCGTGGTCACCAAGACGATTAGTCTCCTGTACGATATTATCTCGGTGCTTTAGAAGTACCACGAGTCCCGACCCGGGACCACAGAGTTGGTACATGGACACTTTTGATGGTAAGTTAAGTCTCTCTCTTCTATCTAAGGGTCACGAGTTAGAGACAATGAGCAGACGTTAAAGTAACGAACGTTGACTTTGGTGTCCTTTCGTTCACTCTGATATCTAACCGTAAACCAAACGTGTCAAGTTTTATTGGACTTCGTCACTTCAGTCTTTGCCTGAATTACTTTCACAAAATATGAAAAGGAATTTTTTTTTTTTCGTCTTTCTCCTTAGACTTAATACATAAGGTAAAATAAAGAATGACAATTTGTGTCTGTGACTGTACATATAGATTACGGAAAATCCTTATGCTTCATTTTCGTTACAGTACATAATACTAGGTCGTCCATTAAGTCGCTAAGTCCTAATTGGTTCTCTAAATAGGTCGTCAGAGGTTCCCTTCGTCTCAAGTTCAAGTCCGAGTAGTTATTGTGTATTTATTAACTTGTTAATCCATGCTTCACCGATAGAACAGTCAGCTGAATAATCGGCTTTTTACTATGTGAGTGAGCGACGGAACTTATGTCTTTCTTTTCTGTAGAATTCTGTCTTCTTCTCGACTTATTTCTTCTCTCTTCCCGGATCGTGATGGATTGGAGGGTGTCGGAACTCCGAAGTGAGGACACAGTGGGACGACACTTCCGTCCGGACCCACAATTGTACCTTTCCACTTACTTCGTGGCGAAACCCTCGAACTGAGACTTAAAGTACCGGAGAAATTCGTCGGGTCTCGAACTACAGTTGTTCGGACGTACACAAAACCTCTTTGATCTGTCCGGTCTGTACTTTGTTGTCTGACCAAGGTTTAACCTTTCCTCATGCAGTTCCGACATATAACAGTGGGACAAATAAATTGAATATACGTGTCATGTAGTACTCTTTACGACCCGACCTCTTTCGTGTTCGACCTTAGTTCTAACGGCCCTCTTTATAGTTATTGGAGTCTATACATCTACTATGGTGGGAATACCGTCTTTCACTTCTTCTTGATTTCTCGAAGAACTACTTTCACTTTCTCCTCTCACTTTTTCAACCGAATTTCTAGTTGAAAGTCTTTTGTTTCTAGTACCGTAGGCCAGGGTAGTGAATTACCGTTTATCTACCGCTTTGTCACCTTTGTCACTCTCTGAAATAAAACCCCCTGAGGTTTTAGTGACGTCTACCACTAACGTCGGTACTTTAATTTTCTACGAATGAGGAACCTTCCTTTGAATACTAGTTGGATCTGTAATGAAACGGTTGGTTCCAGACAGATCAGTTCCGATACCAAAAAGGTCCTCAGTACATACCTACACTCTCAACCTGATATTTCTTTCGACTCACGTCTTCTTAACTACGAAAACTTGACACCACAACCTCTTCCGAGCACTCTCAGGGAACCTGACGTTCCTGTAGGTTGGTCAGGTAGGATTTCCTCTAGTCAGGACTCATAAGTAACCTTCCTGACTACAACTTCGACTTTGAGGTTATGAAACCGGTGGACTACGTTTCTCGACTGAGTAAACTTTTCTGGGACTACGACCCTTTCTAACTCCCGTCCTCCTCTACCCCTGTTTTCTCCTACTCTACCGACCTACTGTAGTGGCTGAGTTACCTGTACCCAAACCCATCTGAGGCTGTCAAGCACTACCTGTCCCTCCGGACCGCACGTCGCCAAGTACCCCAGCGTTTCTCAGTTTGTGCTGACTCGTTGATTGACTTGACTTGACTCTGTCCAACCTTCAGGTCTTCTCAAAGTGAAAGACACCCCGAATCCAAGAGTCCACACGGGGTTCCGTCTTTAACCCCTAACAATTTACTGGGATCTTTTCGGGTATAAGACGGAGGAGATATAGTACCTGTCGTATTCCAAGTTAAAACTGCGACGTAATATTTGTTGACTTTACACTTTTTCATTTTTTTTTAATTAACTACTAATTAACTACATGACTAAGACCTTGACTCTAGGTCAAAACTTAGTCACCATTCAATTTACTATCCATCTTAGTCTTAATATGAGTTACCGATTCGGAGACAAAACCATGGGTCACTTTGTCAACCGAACAAAAATCGTTGACACCCCAGGAAACCGTTCATAGCAATCAGTCTCTCTAGAATCAGTCGAGTCACGGTCCGAGTATGATAGTCTCCGTGACCTTCACTCCGACCGTCTTCACTCCAATCGTTTTTCCTACCGTTTAGGTGTGGGGAGATCTGTGTGTATGATACCTACTAACGGGTGAGGAGTCCCGATCACCTCTGAAGACGAGATATTGACTTCGAGAGAGACAAAATTTCTATACACTTACTCCCGTGTCTCTTTTATTTGACCGGGTTTAGTGTGAACAACCTTCATTACGTCCTTAGGGTTGGGTCCAGAAGACTTGGGGGTCCCGAATCCACCCAAATGATACGATACGTGAAAGTAATATTTGTCGTCCATCTACGTTTCAAGTCTACTTCTCTGTGATAGACTTTCCGTATGTGACATACTTGTCACTAGACCTTGAATTTTACTACTTGATTTCACAGGTAAAGTAGTAACGTTTTGACTTTACTCTGTTGATATTTCTTTACAGTAACAGCAAGAAATCAACGATCCAGTACAGACTGAGAAACCGCTGAGGTACCTGACATCGGACGATCCGAGGAGACAAGTGTCCTAAAGGGTCCGTTTGTATGACCTCACCCAACGGTAAAGGAAGAGGTCTCCTAGAAAGGTTGGGTCCCCAGTTTGGGCACAGAGGACGTAACGTCCGTCTAAGAAATGGCGGTTCCTGGCCCCTTCGGGTATTTCTGTAATTCTGTTAATATTTTTGAGTTTCTCTTACTCAGTTTTTGATGGTTTCTTTTCCAAAATTCTTATTTCCGTCTAAAGTTTATTACTTAAATGAGTAGATTAAGTCCCCAGGTATTTGATTCCGGTACCCGGTTTAGACCGGTCGGTGGACAAAAATATTTATTTTAAAATATCCTTTTGTCGGTACGAGTAAATAACTGTATATCGATACCGACGATAACATTATGTTTTGACACTGTCTCTGACGGGACGTTTCAGTTTTTATAAATGATAGTCCAGTAAATGTCTTTTTTATACGGTTGGGTACTTGATTCAGTACTACTTTGGTCCCGTCTAAATTTCCACAATCATTGATCAGTATAAACAATTAGGTGTACTCATTAAGAGTTTGGTACAGAGTGTGTAAGAAAACTTACAATTCTTAACAACTATAATACACTTTTACTCAAGTTATTTGGTTGTTCAAACCCTTTCCGACCTTTTTAATAAAAACGTTTTTCCGGTGTACCTGATACTTAAAGGTTCAATACCACTACCCACATTAAAATACGTCGTGAGAGAGTTTGAGTAAACTGGTCGGCACATGTGGATCTCGGTCACCAGAGTCACTGGTGAACCGACCAGGAGATGATATTGACACTCTGGACCTGCTTCTTCATTTCCTCCCGTGTTGACGGTTCTGACCTTCCTTCAATGAATAAAGGAATGACCGAGTGATCCAAGAAATATACATTCTCTCTTTATTAGTCTAACAAGAGACTCTCACTTCGTCTCAAGTTTGGTGATAATGTTTCGGAATCTTTTATGTCTGAGGAAAACGATTCGAATCACGTAATGTCCTACTTCACGGGAAGAGTCGTATTTGATCGTAGAGGACTCTCTCGGTTACCCATCACTCTACGTCCCATAGGTGTTCTCTTCCTTTATAGGGAGATGTACTACTGTGTGGGTCATAAATACACACCCACAAATCGTCGAAACGTGTAAAACGGAGTTCACAAAACAAGGGTAATTGATACTCGATTTACAGATGAACTCATTAACAAAGAGGAAACCACAATTGTTTTCTTGTATACGATAAAGTGAACGTAGAGTAATTCGGGAAGTTTATAATCTCGACATCCTCTGAACCAGACAGATGTCTTTTTTTCATTCACATAAGAGTCATCAACATAAACTATTGGACAATGAATAATTATGTTTGATAAAGGTTTACTTTACAAGATACTGGTGAGAAGGAAAACTTGAGTCTCCACACTTGTACAATACCAACCTCCCGAGTATTGGTTTCGGGGTGAGTCCTGTGGTTGGAGAAACTGGGGTCAGGTTCCTCTGTCCAACCGGACATCCACGGGAGAGGTGTGGAGCACTGTTGGTGTGGTTGAATTAGGTCTTGATCTCCCCTCGCTACAGGTGTTCACGGGTACCAAGATTGGATCAGTCGGGAGCACGTCTCTAATGATGGGGGTGGGGGCGGGGTAGGGTTCAAGGAAATGTCTGATGGAGAAAATTGATAATAATTATACAGGTAAAGAGTCTACCCTTTTGATTCCGTGTCTAGTCCATTTCTTGGTCTGATACTGATGTGTCGATCGTTCTACATCACGATCCATACTTGATTTCTCCAAGTCCAGATCTCAAGTACGGAAATTGACCGGACATCACCTGAACCCCAGGACAACAGGAATCTCCGAACGAAAAAGTTAAGGACCTAGGGTACTTTATGAGGTCAGAGGATTATTTACAAGTAAAAACGAATTCGATCGGTCTCGACCGTAGACAGTGAACGTTGGTTTTCTTTGAATTATCTTGTCTTTCGTGAGGAGAAAAAAGAGTTGTTCTAAAGGACATCTTTGGTATACACTTCCTGTGACTTCAGTGACAGTCAAAGGTGGTAGTTTCGGCTTTGAGAAGTCGTGTCTTCATTGCACTCTGCCGTCCCTACCCCACCTCCCGACCCGGTCCCCTCGAGTCGTCTTCGTCCCACGTCTAAGCGCACATGAACGACGGCTAGTAATTTCGATACGGAAATTGTCGAGGGAACAGGGTCGTAGAGACATGGTGAGTCAGCCACCCGGACACTACCTCGTGTCACTCCGAACACGGGTGGACGTACCGGAGAGTCCCATTGGAGGGTGGAAAACGGAGAAGGGTGACACCACACCTGGTGTCAATTCGACTTACACAGGGTATTGTTATAGGAAATCTTATTTTCCATGAAAAAGAGGAATCGGGGAGTTTCTGTCGAGGAAACGGGTTTCCGAAAGCCAAAGAAAAATTAGATTGTAAATAAACAGTGAATGTTTTGACTCATGAGAAGCTTCACGAAATGGAAATTAATCAAGAACATTCAGGGAACTTTTAGTGTACTTCAAAATGTCTACCCCTTTGACTCCGTTTTTGTTTCACACGGCGATCCTAGTTTCGATCCGGTACTCAGGGTCTCGACTGTGTCAGTGTACCTGACACACTCTTCCGGGGGATGACAGGGGTGACACCACCCACTACTGTTGGTCCTTTGCACGACTGTTTGACATTAAGACTATTTTCAACAAATATTAACACGTTAGATTTAATAGGATAAATTACTTCGACTTCTCTTAACGAAAATCCTACGTTAATTGTTCTCTTAATTCGTAACCGAAAACTCGATCTTTTCTCACTGGAGGTAGAAGAAGTTCGTAATCTCCTTCAAGTTAAAAGGTTCCACTGTCGGGATGAATCCTCTTGGGTTGTCACTCACGGATGTGTTTGGGTTTTACGTATCAGTTAATTAATTTTTTTTTTTTTTTGATGTCATTCAAGACCTCACTTCCCCCAACAATGAGTCCTATAGTAGAACTAGTGAAGACAGGGACAGTGACAAATACCTGGTATTATAGATCGAATTTTCGCATAGAAAGGGTTATCCGAAAATAAGAGACGCGATCATAGTGTTTTGTATTTACTCTAACCGGTGTTAAATTTTTACCAAAGTTTCTCTATACGGTCTGTTATGAGTCTGAACGAGACTTAAAGGAACAAAACACTCTCTCAAAATAGAGATCGTTACTTAATTAGAAGTTTTTCCGGGGCATTGTCTCACTATCTTTCACATAGGACCCCGGTACTCCTCCCAATTACATGAACGTCTGACATTAGTTACCGTCGTTGGACTAAATGTCTTAAAGGGTCCGACGGTTTGCCGGGTACATAGTCCCGCGCCTAAAGGCGCGACCGCCCCGACGACCACACTACCTCTACGACCTCAGGAGCAATGTGATCAACATGGACCGTCCGGCACGTCCCAGACGCGTCTCTATTTTGTTCTGTAGGAATCCGTTGGTGTCCGATGGACAGGGACGCCGTGTACGACGACCGACCCTGAAACGTCAAATACATTTTTGTCAACAAAAGACTTTACCTTACTTTCGTTCTGTTTCCCACCGTTCGTCTTTGACGTTGACTCCTACTTCCCTTTTGTGTCCGGGTTAAGCCTCTCTTAGGGTCGCTCCATTCAACGAGTCACCAACTGATTGTCGCCCCTCTGTCGGCGAGTTCAAAGGAGAAATACAGACCCAGTTCAGATACTTGTGGTGGCAAGTGATGTCCGTCTTTATTTAGTCACAAAAGTTTTTACCTTTGTGGTATTATAAAATACCTAAAAAGAGGATGAATTGTACTGTGTCTTACAGACAGACGAAGTCATCACATGTTTGTAAGTATGAACTTATAAAGTCTTACTTCAAAACGAAAATTTTAGTGTACGTCCAAAATCCAGGGGTTGTTATGAAACGAAACCCATCGTTTCAGAGAGATAAGTGGAAACACCTAACTACCAATGTGACAGTAGAAGACTTGAATGAGATTCTTAGAAAAGGTATCTCTTATCTTCAGTGAAGGAGATCACTTTCTTTTATAGTGTGGGGTTAGTTAGTATAAATAACTTCAATGTTTCCTAAGAAACGATTCATTTTCGGTGTAAAAATCTTAATTCGTAATAAGTTGAAAAACGTCGGTTGATTTATCTTGCCCCACTGTCATCTATTATCTTGATTCCTCTTACCCCGTCCTCTCCTACTCTACCGACCTACCGTAGTGGTTGAGTTACCTGTACTCAAACTCATTTGAGGCCCTCGACCGCTACCTGTCCCTCCGGACCGGACGATATCAGGTATCTCAACGTTTCTCAACCTGTGCTGACTCGCTGACTTGACTTGACTCGACTTTATCTTGAGAGTAGTGACAATTTGACCGAATTACAAAAAGTGGAGTTGAGAGAAATGAATGTTTAATTTAAACTTCCACCCCTACTAATTTTACATTCCTTTAAGAGAAATAGACACTACCACAAATAAACTATTGAAATAATAGAGTAGACATTCTATAAAGGTAAAACATTTTGAGGTTGTTACCTTCAATCCGACTCGAGGGGGTCTGTGGGTCTACTCTTTTGGTCGTCTCGTGTCCACAACACCCTCTTCCCCCCGGGAGCAGTCTTTCCGGACGTGGAGACCACACATCCACCCGCCCCCTGACCCGACGTCCGGACTGTCTGACGTCCTTAAGGTGACGGACGCCCTTAGACTTGGAAGTCCCTCTCAGTCGATAGAAAGAGATCGTCGACTGTCCCGTCACTTCCTGAAGGACCTTTCCTGACGGCTTAAGGACACATACTCCTCGACCGTAGTAACAGAACTTCGATACAAGAGTATCGATTATATAACAAATTTGACTCCTATCTAAAGTGGACCCCCTCTACCCCCGTAGACACTGGTTCCCTATAAATACCGCGATCGGAGAAGTTCACCGGTGACTGAGAAACTACTGATAATCACTTCACGGTGGTCCTTGTCACTTTACTCCTTGGACAGTGTATTCGTGTCTTACAAGGGTTTGGGTCCTGTCCTTTCGTGACCCGGTCTACCCTTTTACAGAAAGAGTAGGTGTGCACGTCCTTGTCGGTTCGAAAGGTACCTTTATGTCTTTCATCAAAGAGGACTTTTCTTTACTTTTGTCACTACTGTCGGTCCCCGGTCTAGTTGTACCCCAAGACCCCGGTTTCTCTACGGGAAAGTCAGTACGGTAAGTCACAAGTTCGGTACCCCACCCACATCCGTCCCTGGCCTTCTGACTTGACTTGTGTAAGGAAATTTCACTTCTAGTGTCTGGAAATGACAACTGAGTAGTTAAAACAGGAAAGTGTATTAAACGTAAGAGTTAAATGAACATTATCTGGAAGACCCTTTAAGATCTTAGAAGATACTACTGGATTCCCCTTTTCGTAGAACGGTGTCAAACTCTTACGTCTCTAGTCGTAAACGGTTCACCGTCCCATTGGTCAACGGTATCATCGTATTGCATACCTGAAACACTTTATAAGATGGATACCTTTTGAAAAAGTCTTGATCTCGTATTAAATGACATTGAACTCAAATGTTGTAAAAGAACAATCAAAAGTAGTCCCCCAAGATCTCTAGACTCGGTACAGATTTTCTCGGTCTTTTGTTTTCACCTATTGATCTTTACCGGAAGGAACAGTCAGTCAGGAAGATGCTTTTGGGTCCACTTGAATTACAAACCAGATCTTTTCAGACTCAAAGATGACCTTCGAGTCAGTTCACCAAACTGTAACGGACTCTACTTGACTCTCTTTATTGTCGAATCGACATTACTCCCTTCATGTCTACGCAGGTAAGTTTAGACACATTATTCCCTTACTTATTTTTACCTGTGTTTACATGTAAAGGTAATTTCCTTTTTCTTAGTCATTTCAGTATATAGATATAAATCTGATATCTAAAATTTTATGGTTTTCTGATTTAACGAATCCCGACAACCCTTAATGTTCAGAGAGATCATCTTTTCAGGATAACAGACCTTACGATTTAAAAAAGGATCGTACTGTCGATTAAGAGATGACGATTGGAGATTCATGTTAGTCACCGTCTTCAAGACACCATCTTAGTACAATGTCTCTATCCTCTTAGGTACCTTTCATTCCGGTATGTTAAACTTCATTTATAATTTAGCTCGTTTTCAAGATTTTATGGAGGATTATTAAGTCTTTACTGAGTTTTGAGTCAACAAGGTCTCGTCAACAACCAAAGAGAGGGTAGGACTACACTGAGAGTGAAGTGTAGTGACCTCCCCGTCGGTTGGACAGGTCCCGATCGTAACATCGGATGACGGGACTTCTACGGTTCCCGACTACAATGAACAATGAACAATGAAAGACCAGTAAAGTCAATTGAAAAAAGAACAACCAGTTGGGAGAAAGTATAATGACAGGGAAGGTACGTAGTATGTAGAAAAATAGAAACACATGGAGGACCATTCTAAGTTATTTAATAAATATGTTGATAGACAGGATGATCTGATACTCACAGAGATATTATCACTTGTACAGAAATAAATACATATAAGTTGACTTATTTGTTTCGAATAAATTTGAAAATTAGTAGTGATTAGTAGTAGTAACCTTCTTTTCAATACTGGTTGGATCTATCATATAAGTTTTCGTCTCTATAATGAAACGGCTGATTCCAGGCAGATCAGTTCCGATACCAAAAAGGACACCAGTACATACCTACACTCTCAACCTGACACTTCTTCCGACTCACGGCTTCTTAACTACGAAAACTTGACACCACAACCTCCTCTGAGAACTCTCAAGGAACCTGACGTTCCTCTAGGTTGGTCAGGCAAGACTTCCTCTAGTCGGGACCCTAAAGAAGCCTTCCTTACTACGATTTCGACTTTGAGGTCATGAAACCGGTGGAGTACTCTTCTCAACTGAGTAACCTTTTCTAAGACTACGACCCTCCCTAACCCCCATCCTTCTTTTCCCCTGCTGTCTTCTACTCTACCGACCTACCGTAGTGACTGAACTACCTGCACTCAGACTCACTTGAGGCCCTCAACCACTACCTGTCCCTCCGGACCGCACGACGCTAAGTACCCCAACGTTTCTCAGCCTATACTGACTCGCTGACTTGACTTTTACGGGTTGACTCGACTTAGTAGTAGTAGTCAATAATAAGAGGTGATTGAAAAAAATTTAAAGGGAACTCCTTATTTGCGATACTGTTACCTCTATGTCTAGATTCTCATGTTATAAATAAATTTAGGGTGAAAGAGAGTAGACTAAAAAAAGATGAAGTTGAAAGGTTTCTGTTTTACGATAAAGACTTAAAGACAAACACCCAGTGTTTAAAGAAGACTAACATGAAAATTCTCTCACGTGACGTTTGTGAACTACTAGGATGTCAAGGGATCTTTCTTTTTATTTCTAACGTTTTTCATTAGTAGAACAAAGTAAAATTACAATATTACTTATAATAATAAATATATTTTAACTTGATTATGTATCACATGTGTCCGTGATAAGTAGTTCTAGAGTGGTGTGGAGACCTATTGTACGTACTGACTTTTTACGTACTAAACTTGTTATGACGATCCTTATATGAGTTTTCTAATGGAGATTTTATCTTTTTATTTACGCAAGTAAAATACAACATTTTTATGTCACTTAACCTTCTCTCTTTAATCTGGGTAGAGAAGTATACGACCAGTAGAAAAGGTAGTACTTTTTATGTGATATCGTAAAACATGGAGTCACTGACTACATGAACGAACTTACTTAGGAATGGTTGTCCATTTTATAGTAAAGCTAATGAAACACGGTAAAGTTTTGGCTCCACTGAGTGAGTCATTACTCTATCTCATTTTTCGTCAACAAAAATCACCCAAAAAGGACCCCGTCCCTTAGTAAAATTAAATGAACAGGGTCTACGGTGTAAAGTAGATCAACCATAAGGGAGACAATGACCCGGACGAGAGGGGAATGAGTTATTTATACCTTTAGATAAGGAGCAGGTCAAACTTGTGACATTAAAAATATCGTCAAAATGAGAAAGACTGTTCGTATAAAGGTGAGAGAAAAGTCAAGACTTCTTACACCTCGTTACGTGAGAAGAGACTTTTACGAGACGTAAACATCCCAAGTTTAAAAGATGTACATAACAAATTAATCAGAAATGTTGTTTCCGGAGTCCTAGAGAGGGTATGAGCCTTCACTTCGTCTCTTGTTCACACCTCGCTGACCCCGTCTGGGTCGACTCCGGTTCAGTTGGAAATTCAGGTTAAAGTTTCCAGAAGGGAGGGTCCCAAAGTAAAACTCCTCATCGTTCGGGGGTAAAGTCTTTAGACCTCCAGGATTAGGATGTGTTTCTAATCTAAGACTAGGAAAGGGAAAGAAATTGTAAGGAAGACCCTTTTCCACTCAATATTGCCTTTTCGTTTATTCATTAATTCATTAAATTATTACCCCCCTTTTTTACTTCAGTTTCGGGGAAAGGGTATTGGTATTGGATGAGGAGATATAGAGATTATGATCGATCTGAAGAACAACAACAAATCAACGACTCAGTACAGGTCGAGAAAAACGTTGGGGTTCCTGACATCGGTAGTCGGAGGAGATATGTACCCTAAAGGGTCCTTTCTCATGACCTTACCGACAGTAAAGGAGGAGGTCCGTTAGGAAGACTGGGTCCCTAATTTGGACACAAAGGACGAACCGTCCACCTAAGAAATGACGACTCAGTGAACCCTTCGGGGATGAACGACATGGAACGATTAAAAACACGACTTAATATAGTCATTATATTAAACTGGTTTTCTACTATACTTTTTTAAAAAATTAAATATCCGTTTAATGTCGACGGAAATAGTAGTCATTTTTGGATAAGAAACAAATTATTTTTGTTGTTGTTACTTGATCCGTACGGTTACAGAAAACTTTTCTGGTGTGGTCGGTTGAAAGTCCACTGCTCCACAACCCTTACACGACTTCCAAATGGTCGACACGTTACTGACGCGACGTCGGGACTGACGTCGGAGACGTGACCTCGGGACGGGGTTCTCGAGAGAAAGTTCAAGAGTGTTGACACCACAACTAAAGGATGGAGTCATAAAAATCTTGACGTGGTGTTATACTTCGTGTGTAGAAGTCTGATCATTGGTTTTAGTCCGACTACCTGGGGACGTAGTCGTGTGAGAGTTTCTCCGAAATTTCTTTGTGTTTCCATTCTTATGGAGGTTACGTTCTGTTGGGATTTTCTCGTGTCAGAAGGGGGTCTGTAAGTATCCATCTTTATACTTTCGACGCCCTTGGGTACTTTTTCCCTGTATAAGTGTTCGTCTCTTACTCTTACCATTTTTCACCTCCCGACGAAACTTTGAATGACAATTCTACCCTTTTCACTCATCTGTGTTCGTTTTCCTTTCGGTCCGACCTCTGATCACCTAATACTGTACTTAGTTGTCAACCCAATTTATTGGAGACCTGGGGTAAATTCACGTAAATACGACCCCCTGATCCGGAAACTACTCAGAAAATGAAGACTTCTGAATGAAGATCTGGAGTTCTTCCGGAGTCTTCTGAAATGAAGATCCGGAGTTCCGAAGTCTCAATGTCTAAGGGTATTATAAGTTGACCTTGTTAATATAAATAGTCGGACGGTTCACGGTTTCATACGGTCCCAGTTGTTAAATCGATAAGGAGATAAGATGAATTCATAACACAAATACCCTAGTAATAAACTGTTCTAGAATAAGTCGTACGTCTTATAGAATTTCCAACTCTCAGTGTCGGTTGTCTATTAGTTTGGTTATAAAATAATCGTTCAAGAATGAAAACTCAGTCGTATTTCATATGTAGATTTTATATGTATCATAAATATTACCATAATCTTTAAACCTTTAACGGATAAAAGTCCAGTATTTATAATATATTTATGTATCTGTTATTAATAGTCTATATCATAAAACCAGTATAATTATAGTCTATTAGTCACCACTTATAAATGTTTTATTAAATTATACTCCTTCTCCTAATCAGAACTGAGTTATTGTTGTATACCATTCTAAAATTTTTGTAAAACCAATAGACCAGGGGTTTGTTAATCCTTGTATATTAGTTTTAAGTGACGTATGTTTCTGAGACAATTAATGTATTATTTAAGTCTTCCAAAAAGATAAAACTTCAGGTTTCCACCTTGAACTAGATTTTTAATCCACTTAAAGGATTTAGGAAGGTTGTCTCACGTGAGGTTTTAGTAGTCATTGATTAAGTAAAATAATTAAGTCAAGTTAGACAACGAAGGATCTCGATGGTTTACAAAAGAAACCGTAGTACAAATATTAGTTTTACAAATGAAATTTTAATTTTGTAAACAAAACCACTGTGGTCAAAGGTTCTCGTCGACTTAGAAGAGTTATTGGTTTTACTTTGATTTAAGTTTAACAATATCTCTTAAAACCGTCGAGAGTAACCATTGGTCTGACGGTATTTACCTCTTGTTTTACAAAACGAAAACTCTAATCTCTGTTCTTATTTTTATTGATTGTATTTCTTTTTACCGGTCGGGTAAATTTTACTTGGACTACTTCTTCGTATTTTTATTTCCTTTCGATTTAAGAAACCAGAAACCTTGTGATTATGTATTACATCCTTTTCTATTATTTAATTTCTTGTTACTAGTCTTTTCTTCAATTCAAGGACGTACCATATCATTCAGTTTTCTCTTTTTTTGTCTGTGAGTTTCCATTTCAGTTGATTCAAAGACTTACACTTTTTTGTCCTCAACAGTTCTGTATGCACATTATGACATACGAGACTTCCCCTTTCTTTTTTCTTACACCTCAGTACCCCAGTCACTCATAGATCTTAGATAAAACTATATTTTATATTTTATTTGAGTACCTCCAAACCAGTGAAAACTCTGTTCTTACAACCATGTCTCCTACATAGACTTCCTATACCTAAGTGCTTAGAGATGTCGTCCTGGTAGGGGTAGACACACACTGTCCTTCTTGGGGACCTCCACCTTTGTGGCATCTGTCTTGTCGTACACTATGTAAAAAATCTTTCTCCATATACCCCTCTATGACCCAGATTAAGTGTTACACTAACCCCCTAAAGATCTGTTTTAGTCTAAATAATTGAAAGTACTCAAAGATAGTACTGTACTCACTTTCTCTGTCGGTTCGGTAAAACACACTAGTTACGTCCTTGAATGTTCCACCTGTGTTCTCACCGACTTAAACCAAAATTTAAGTCTAAATTTTGAGTTTTATTATATTTTCGTAAAAAGAAGTATTAAGAAGTTCGGGTCTTTAGTTCTATCCTTCTCGTTTTCTTTAATTCTTAGACCTATAAATCAATTTTATGATTATATGTTTACACACATACACACACACATATGTGTGTTTACCTATGGGAAAATTTATACAGTACATAAATGTCCTCCTTCTTAAACTAGGTTTTTCTAGATGATATATATCCCATTTTCTTATCCTTTGAGAAACCTCCTTTACTTTTCTTACTTACACATATAAGACAAGAATATCTATGATCGACTCCCTCAATATTTTATTTCGATTTAGTTTAACTAACCGTCATTCCCTCTTCACTGTAATTTCTATTCCACTATTCTTCCTTTTTAGTGCAGATACCACCATATGAGATTCTTATTATGTCATTAATATCACTTCTGTGATACCCTTATAGGTCGGACATTTTTCCCTCCACGATCTCCGATGTACTTATAATAAATTTCAAGTAACCTTTTTTACTCGACCTACGACGTTTTTTTACGTTAATCTATAACGGGATAGACGACCTAAACATTGACTCGGTTTCAAAAGGTAATATTTATCAAAAATCTAGTTGGATTGTTATTGTCTTAAAAGAACGAATCCGTATGAGTCAGACCGATTTCTTAGAAAATTAAGGTGATCATCAGATATAATTATTGAACTAAGTTTAATAAATGACAAATGAATCCATCCATTGAACGAGATCTAGTCGTAAAGGAAAAAAAAAAAAAAAAAAATCGTAAAGGAATTGATTCTCAGTCTGTACTGAATCACTGATTTATTGTTGTTATATCTTTAACTCTCAATTTTTAAAGACAAACTGTAAACACATCACTATAATAAAGTCATTAGTCTTTGTGTGTGTGATTTCTCTATTTTTAAGGTGATGGTTCTTTTAAAAGAAAAACAGTGGACAGTGATATGGGTAATTTTTTTTTTAGTCCTGTGAGTCCTTTTATGACTTTATTAAGTTCTTTAATTTAAGTTTGGTCCGTTAAGTTAATACTTTAAGTTTTCACGAAAGAGTAGAATAACACCCACACAGATAGAATGGTGATCAAATGGATATAAGAGGTTTGTTCTTTCTCTTATACCTGACCATTGTCTTAATACTATCGTTCGAATCATGTTAACCATTAATGACAGAGACGGTGTTCCCGTTAGAGACGTTGTTAGAGGTTCGTCTTCACTCAGCTGATTTTTAGATGTTCTTGATTCTATAGACGGAGTTAAATAACTGGAGGGTACACTGTATTTCCTCAAAGGGTCGAAGGAACACAAATCTGACTCAAAATTCCAATGTCGGAAAGTCTACATCTGATACTACGAGTATATAGTTTCTTTGTCGTTCTCGGTGGACTGTAAACCAAAAACAGAAGGGAGAAGATTAAGATATGTTTATCAAAAGAACTGAATTCATTAGGATTTATAAGCACCGAAGATGGATTACATATGAAGGGTAAGTGTGGGATTTTTCGACGTGAGTCTTTGTTCGGTTGTAGATTACTACCTTTTCACTACGATCGTTAAGTGTCTTTAGTGTGTAGTCAAAACTACTCTGAACTTAACTGTCCTGATTTGTTTTAACTCTTCAACGATAAAACACGGAATTCAGTGAATTCACTCATGTATTCTACTTTTACTCAACGGGAACATTCAAATTACTGTCTGGACTCATACTTCATTGAGATCTCTCGGTAATCTTCTCGTTTTGGTTTTTTCTAATTTTTCATGATCATAAAACTTATTGAGACCAAACACAGAAAAACTTTCAAAATAGGATAAGTTAATATCATTATTTATTTAAAGTCTACTGTTTTACTATATACAATGTGGTAATCAACGTTTGTATACGAGTTTAGATTAGTTTCCTCTGGTCCCCTTTATTGATTATTTTATCATCAACCGATACTGTCAAAAGAGAAATAATTACTTTTACAGAAGTAACAGTTTTTGATGAAACTTTTACCATGTTAAATTACTATGACTTTATGAAGTAAATTTTTATACCGTGTATATTTGACTTTGAGATCATAAAAATTTATAGAAGATTGGTAAATTATGTATTTACTATAATAGTCCACTTAATTTCAATAGCACAAATAAAAAACAAAGTCTGCCTTTTTTTCTGTTATTTACCCGTTATTCTATTTATAATACTTCACCAGAAAGAATGACCCTTACTTAGTCAGTAAATAAAGTCGTCCAAACACCGTCTCACTTACCGTGACGTTCAAGTTCAGTTCATTTCGGGAAAAAACTACAAGAATTTGACAACTTTTCGCTTTCACTTTCAGTGAGTCAGAAATTCTGGGGTACCTGACATCGGACGGTCTGAGGAGACAGGTACCTTAAGAGGTCCGTTCTTATGACCTTAACCTTCGGCAAGGGAAGAGGTCCCCTAGAAGGATTGGGTCCCTAACTTGGATCCAGAGGACGTAACGTCCGCCTAAGAAATGGTCGATTCGTGGTTACCACAGAATTTACTTGTTTCTCCCTATGTGTCTACAGATATTTACGACTTTTTCCTTTTAAGGGAAAGAAATGTAAATTTTACTACGAAGTGACACATAAGTTTTAAAATTGAACTCTGATGTAATATACAACTATTTTGACTGGAAACCAAGTAGTAGAAGGTTTCTATTTACCGAAATTCATTTGTTTTTAGTTTGGTTGAAAGTTTTATAAAAATGTGTAAATATGAAAAAGTACTTTTCAATATGGGAATCAATGATCCATTGTTTTTTAATCAGTAATAAAGTTACATTTTTTATTGTTGAACGTACCAATAATAAAATTTACAGAAAGGGGGAGAGAAACAGACACTGTAATGAAATAATTCAATATTAGTAAATTTACAAAAGAAAAAGTCTAGATTAACTTCTAATAAGACGATGGTACTGAACGGTCGATGCTCCAAGAAATGTGAGATGAAACGAGACGAGAGTGGACTTGGACCGATAAAAGGTTTTTAGATAATCGTTAAGTTAAAATTATTCACTGTTTTCCTTCTTCCTTAAATGTCAGAAATATCTTCATGTCTTAAGTACTACTGATACCTTTTCATATTGTTGTCCCTTTCCGTATTTTCTCCCCTTTTTTTCTTACTTATTTTACAAACCCAAGGCTACAATTTACTAACTTTGTCAAAGATAAATTTACGTTTAAACTGAAAAATTTTCTACCCTGATGGTCATTGACGTGGGATTTACCATTTTACTTTTAGTTAAACTTTATACCCTACTTATTTCATATACACCTGAAAGACCCTTATTAAAAAATAATACTTTTGGAACTACGTAAAAGGAAACGAGTTAGGTAGAATCTGAAACCTGTCGATACAGACTCTACTTTACGTTTGTAAAAAATTAAACGAATTCGGGTTTGTGTCAGTCGAGAGATCTTAGAAGGAACAGGTAAGTTCAGTCTAAAGTGTTTTATTGCTAGTTATCATACTACATATATTTTGTGTTCTGGTTTTTATCCTCAAATTGACGTCGTAATATTACTGGTTATCAGTGATACACAAAAAATACTACAAGCCTTTAGTGGAAATTTTTTACCTTTAGTGATGTAAGATAACTAAGTCTTTGTCTTAGAAGTCTGTATTCAGTCGTCTCAACTGTGAAACTTTATGTATTTTACACTGTAGACGAGAATGTTTACGTGATACGTCCGACATATAGTAGTTTCTCTTTTTGTCAAGTTACAGTAAAGTCGGTGACATTCGATACCAAATGTTGACTTTCTATTTTTATCAGTATGACAGAGATACTGTAGATTTGGTGAAAAGATAACGTCATCGGGTACAAGATTAAATAGAAACACCAACTGATTGTGTGTTAGTTAACATTCGTTGATCACATCAATCCTAAGGTCAGTTGACGTTAAAAGATATCGAAATAGAAAAAGGGTAACTCCACTGAAAATCATTAGAGGTGTTGTGTGATAGAGTTAAAAACACCAACGAATACATACAGTTCAAAATCAGTAGCAAGATTCCCGATTATATACAGTGATTAAGTATTTATTTTAAATATAAAATTTATTCCCTCTCTGTAATCGTGAACGAACGTAATATTATTGACTTCTGGATATAAGGTGACCGTTTTCTGTAAAAATAATCTAAATTTTATTCTGGACTTTCTCGTACCAGAAACACATTCTAAGGAGTAAGATGATGAACAATCGATACTTGTAAGTTCACTTAATAACTCGGGGATTTCCTTAGTACGTTGAGTAGACTTTTTTTACTCTATTTTTAAGAATAGTAAATCCCCGTCAAAATTTCTAAATTCACTCTGTTACATTTATAGATTGTGTCACGAACTGTGTATGAACTACATTGTACCATTTACCACTGATACTAATAATTACAACCCAATGAAAAATAATAATAGTAACCACCATGTTATTTTGTCGTGAAAAAAAAAAAAAAAAAAAAAACACCGGTCTCATTTGTCGTTACGAAGAAGTGAATCAGGTCATAATTTTCTTGAGGTTGTACCATTGGATGTGGATTTTATGTTCACTAGTATAAAACTAAAAAGAAACGTTTATTACGATTATAAATTTGTAAAAGTCTTTAAAATACATTACAATTGTACTTTTATATTAATATTCACCAAAAAATTTTAAGATGTTATTTTTACTAATATCGTTCATAATTTTGGATCCATGACCCACAAATTTAATGACTTGTCTCGATTTTCCTTCCATTATATTTAATCGTTATTAACGATCATTTACCATGGGATATGTATAACTATACCTATAATAGTGTAAAAACGTAAAGATATATTATTGAATAATGTTGGACCTTTTCATTTTAGATAGTGTCATTTCATATCGATCAAAAGATCTTAAGTGAAAGATTTGTCGGTAGTTAATGGTCAAAGATAGTAGAAAAAAAAGGTTTACTCGTATTTTGTTACTCCTTTCTGGACAATTAGTCAAACCAAAGCCCTTACTGTCTCTGAACGAGTGACTGTTGAAAGAACCTTGATTTTGTCACAGAAAGTAAAAAGAGGGTCCAGGGCGTCACTTCTAGCTTCTGGTTATAGAACAGTGGATCATCGGGGGACCGGGTTCCACTTTGTCGTGGTGACAGGACCCATCTAAATTTCGACTTGTAAATCGGAAAACTCACGTAAAAGGAAGAGTCTAGAAAAATAATAATGATCATTTCGTCGTGGGAGTCCCAGACATGAATAGTCTGGAAAGATCCGTATCGGAACCCGACGGGAGGACAGAACCAAACGGTTCACACGTGTGTCAATAACAGGTTTCGTGAGGGACGGTATACGAGAACGAATACCTCTGCAAAACGTACCTAAGGTCTAATTACAAACTTATTCGGGTCATAACGTAAAGTTGAAAGTAAACAGTCTTTTGTTTACAAGAGAGTTGTAAGTGCATAATCTAAGTAACACAGGTACGACGAAAGGAAATCATTTTCTTTTCTAAACTGTACATTGAGGATTCGGAGACCAGAAACGTGTGTATACACCCTTGTATGTGACACTCTAATGACTGTTCCTCGTTTTCTGTATCAAAGTCTTTTTGACCCTACGAAAAAGGATTGAGTGATTCAGGATAGTGACCGAAAATTTCATTAGGACACAGAACTACCTAAATACAGGAGATAACCTTTTCATCGACGACAAGATAATACTACCTGTAAAAGGGACTCTCTTCCTTCCTTCGATCCTTTCCTTTTTTCAACATTAATCCATTTACAAATCTAGAAAAACTAGACTCAGGATAGGGGTAACAGTTCCTGATGATCTAATGTTAGAATAGTTCTTGTACATAGTGAAGAAAAAATATGAAATATTGAGAGGGTTTCCCGGATTACATATAAAATGGGAGACTATTGTAAGTAATTTATAAATACCTCACTGACGTTATGGTCGCTGGAAGGAATTTTGTATTACAAATTGATACCGGAACCTGTGTAGTGGTCGGGAATTAAGGACTCTGTGATTGAAATTTATCGACTGATATTTTTCAACTGACTTTAAAGATTATTTACCCTAGAAAAACACATGGAGGTCTGGTTTTTTATTGAGAACCTCTCTTCTTTTGGAGTAAATTTACGTCCTTAAAATCAACACATTACGAATGTAAGGTCACGGAGGTGCTTTAGAGGAAAGATTGATCTTACGTAGGTAAAGAAAGAAGAGGATTGTAGGTAATCCTTGTCACGATTCATGTCCGTCCTGAATCCATGTACTAGTGGTTACCTATCTGAGTACAACCTTAACTCGTCGTTTTAGGACACGATGGTTTCAATCCTCTTTGGTCTTCACGGAATCATAGTGGGTGTCACTGACTGTTATTCCGGAACGACCGGGGAACGTAAGAGGACGACGACGACGACGACGACGACGATTCAACGAAGTCAACACAGACTGAGACACGCTGGGGTCTCTGCCGTCGGGTGGTCCGAGGGGGCAGGGACCCTAAGAGGTCCGTTCTTGTGACCTCACCCAACGGTAAAGGAAGAGGTTACAACGTAAGAGGATCACGAGTGTTTTGTTTGGTGGTGAAGAGTGAACAAGAACATCGTATTGGTGACGAGACGTACTTTCATAGTTCAACAGTGTTGAAAAAAACCAATTCTTTGGTTTCCGACAGTAAACTGAGTCAAGTTACTTCAAGAAGAAAGAACTTTTCACTTAAATTGGATGACCCTGTGACAGATTTTAACCATGTTTCTCCTTATTGTGTATTTGTCGTTACGTACTTGAAAGAGTCATCTTCTGATACACATTACAAAATGTACTACGTACCCTCGATGTTTGATCAATGATCTCAAATCTTACGTGTAGAGTTTTATATTTGGTCCAGAGACATAAGTCTTTTCTATACTTCCCTAGACTTTGTAAATCAGTCCCTATCTTTATTTACTAATTTTAAACTTATTACTTTAGACTAGTTACATTACACAATTGTTGATTTGGTGTTAAAATCCTCCTTCCTTTATTTGGGACTTACTTGTTATTTTGGAGAAGTTTAAGAAAGACCTTTGACGCATAATTCATCTATTATACATTACCCCATTATAACTATGATGACCATTATTCATTCATTTATTTATTTTCATCACAACCGTAAAAAGTCATTTGGACTAATTAGTAAGACAGGTACTTCAACTTAGAATACGACTGCAATGAGTTTATAAAGGATTTCTATAATTTGATGTACCCATTATTGTTTCAACTACATACCCTATTCGTTGAAAACCCTTCAAACTCTTCGACCTTCCAATAGTCGATACTGTGACTATTGGATTGACTTCTTTTATAAAGAAAGAATTCTTCTGGGATCAATGAAAGTTTAAACCGTACTGTTAAAAAGGTACGTAAATAGAAAATGGACGAAGTGAAGGTTACTTAAGTTTACACTTGAGGACTGACAAGCCTGAAAGTTTTATCTATTTCATATGATGTGTAAAAAAAATTACCTGATTTTAATAAAGAAGAATGAGAATCAAAAAAAAAAAAAAAAAAACCAGTTTACGTTTGTCCAAAATAACCTCACTAAAGGTAGAAGGAGTCCAGTTAACCATTTTCTTACCAATTTAATAGACACGTAAATAAACTTATTATTCTGATAAGATATAGGTATAAATATCCAGTAGAATTAGTAGGTGTAAAACTCCGTGATTAAATCACCACCTTGCTTTGTATAATTTCTTTGACATGTCCAAATTTAGTGATAGACACTCTATTCTCAAAATTACCTATTTACTCTTTGTCACCCTCAAGGTAACTGACACCACCGTCCCAAATCAACGAGTCAGTACAGACTGAGAAACGCTGGGGCACCTGGTGTCGGGTGGTCCGAGGAGGCAGGTACCCTAAGAGGTCCGTTCTTATGACCTCACCCAACGGTGAAGGATATGGGTGGAAAATTATTTTCTTTTTGTTTGTTTATTTTAGACACGAGTGACTTTAAGACAGGACAGTCTCCCCGTCACCGCCTCGTGCACACAAGGACAGACGGTCCGGACGGGATGCCACACGTCCCTGCGTCAGGCATGCCGTCCGACGAAGAAGTACCCTTCCACCCAGGAAGGCATGTCTCTGTGTCTTCAGCAACGAGGTCTCTAGTGTCCTCTAAATCTTCTCAAGACGTCCTTACTGTCTAAGGTTCTTCTCAGAGAGTAACACCACCGGAGGAGCTACCGTTGTGTCGAAGAGTACCGTCACCGGAACATCGTAAAAGGGGACCTTTTGAGTGACCAGTCAGTGTGACAGACCGATATGTCTGCCGGAGTTTACACGGGTAGCTACTCAGTTAAAAGTTTGTCTTGAATTCAATTGGACCTAATTGCGATATTTGTTACGAAAAAGAGTCCCTCGTGTTCCCCTTCTCACCCTACATCTTCTGAAGTCCTCCATATAGTGAGATCAAGAAAAAACCCGAATTTAAACCAAATCAAAAAGAAGGAAGGGAGGTCCAGAGGGAAGGGCAGAAGGAAGGATGGGAGGAAGGAAGGAAAGAAATAAGTAATTAAGAATGTAGAAAAGGAGAAAAAAGAAAGAACTACTCATGTTCAGAGAGTCCTCGTGAGTAAGAATAGAAGGTAGAGCTTAAGAGAACCAAGAAGAGAGAGGGGAAAGGAAAGGTGAGGGAAAGAGAGAACGCGTGAGAAAGTAGAGGAAAAAGAATTGAAAGACGTCCTCCACCTCATAAGAGAAAGTCTGGGAAAGGAAAAGGTGAGATTCGAGGTCAGAGATAAAGTCTTGTTAGTTTATGTTTCACTCCCCGAGGGTCAAAACGTGGAAGACGACGGTAAATTAGAATGGACGTCGTGACATGGTCGTTTCCCTCTACACTTTATCCGTTCTTTATACGTTTACTTTGTACATAGATTTTTAGACTGGTCGACAGTCATTAGACATGTGTCTAAACCTTATTCGTACCTTCCTCCTGTCCTACAGAGGAAATCTCAAAGACAAACTATATCTTCTATTTCTCGATGACTCAAAATAGTCTTCATATGAGACCTGAAATGTTTACTGGAAGTTTCAAGTACAGATTCTATATTTTATTACGTCTTAAATACTCATAACCGACATCTTAAACCAGACCTAAGTAAAGATTAAAAAGGTGAATTCATCAATATTTTAGAACCCTTTTTTTAGAACCCGATCAAAGAATTTTTAGATCTTCCGGACTCAAACGAATCTTTATTTTACTCTTACGTTTCTCATGAATTACTTTTCTAATAACGTTTATAGTTTACTATGTCACGTTTTTTTTTTACAAATTGTTCAACGGAATGTGAGTTTTTCGTCAAGTATTTATACAATGGTTAATAATACGGGTAATAATAAAGTCCTTTTGTTAGTCCCTTCTTAAATTTATAACGTTTTCTGTCGACTTCATAAAATCCACCCTTCTACGACCCTTCTATTATAATTTAATAACGTATATTAAAATTCTTACTTCCCCACTTGGTTTGAATTCTACATTATAAACGTTTCCAAAACAAATGTCAATGGGAGACGGTCGGGATTAGTGAGACCTAAGGTGGTGACATGTTACCCAATACTACCCTGATACTCGGGTCGACATAGTGGACTATCGATACACTCTAATACTTTCAGTAAATTGGAAAGACTTAGAGTCAGGAGTGTCGGGAGAAGTTGTTTTGACCCGATTATTACGGATGGTGTATCTCTATAACACTTCTAGGTGATATTGTTATGCAAACAACTACGAAATATTAGCCGCTTCACGGTAGTAAGCGTAAGTGACGTGATTCCCTTGTGTCCTATAAAGAGGATATCTGTGTTAACGATACTTTTTGTTTACTCAATTCACTTTCCTGACCGTCCCCAAAACTGTTTCCTAGCGACACGGACAGGGGAGGTGACCGGAGGACTCCTTCAGGTCCAACGACCTTACACACACATAAACGTATCGACTTAGTGTCACCCTTGTCTCACTGTCATTCTTTTCCACAAAGAGTTAACGAGAGGCTTTACTTTATGTCGATCACGGAGACTCTTTTCTTCAGACGGTGCTATCTCCTTCTTAAGTGTCTTTTTGGTACTTCGATTAAAGTCTATATAACACAAAAATCTAGGGAAAAGTGAACCGAGTACCTTGTACAGTCATAACTGTTAATATGTATTAACTAGATTTCTGGTACTCCTATTTTCATCATTGACCCGTAATAAATTGTTTTCGGTTCCATTGTTTCTCTGGTTCGTAATCGGACGGTGGTTACACTAAAGTTAGGTAGGTTTTGAGGAAGAGAACCTCCTTTTAGGATAAATAAAGTCAAGACAGAGAACTCGTGTTTCTCGTCGAAAGGACACATCTTCTTAGGGACGGGGAGTTTCGTGGGGATGGGTCCTTTCAGACGACTTTTGTCGGGACATACATACAAACACAAATTCCGAAGACCTGTATCGTCCGACTCAACCGTATTGAGTCGTTTAGGAAAAAGTTCACAGGACCAAAAGAATGATTGTAGAAATGAACAAATATTATAGAGAGTTTGAGGCAATTGAAGTCAGACTTTCTATTCACCGGGACAGTTCTTGAACCTAAGTCCTTAATTGGAGGGGGTAGAGATAGTCAAAGGATTAACTATTCTACTCTTATTTACATCATTATTATTATGATGATGGAGAGAAACCCCAAATGAACTTCTAATTCATTCTAATATGTACCTTTGTCAGAAGGGTCTACCACGATTTCCATTTCTTGGACGGACGGTTACGTCCTCTACATTCTTTGTACCCAAACTAGGGATCCAACCCTTCTAGGGGACCTCCTCCCGTACCGTTGGGTGAGGTCATAGGAACGGACTTTTTAGGGTACCTGTCTACTCGGACCGTCAGATGTCAGGTATCCCTCGTTTCTCAGTCTGCTCACTTCACTGAATCGTACATGCGTATATACGTATGTACCTTTGAGGACTGAGAGACAGGTGTTATTATTGGGGTTGTAGAATCGAAGAGAGGACGGTGGAGATGAGACCCCGGATACGGTGGACGAAAGGGAACGTTTGTCGTTAAGTTGTGTGATAGCGAGGAATTTCTTTGTGTCACTGGTGTCTTTTCGGTATTTTTCCTTTAAGTAATTTCCGGTTCCACTCCGACCTTCAAGTTTCTCGATTTAAAGTTACACCGAACTAAATTAAAAAATATCATTTTAGTAGGAACCCACCTCGTCCCCATGTGACCATCGTAGTTTGGAAGGAGAAGGGTAGTGGCATCGGAGGAGAGTTGTTTTACGTCAGTTGGAAAACTAAGAAATTACGCTGATATCCTTTTTTGTGTCATGAGATTCCAAATCTTTAAATTACCACTTCACTTGGTTATCCGTTAGACTACACACCTAATCACCGTTAACCCCATGGAAACTAACAGTCAAAACTTGTTCTCAGATTAAGGTGTAAACCTCTTCCCAGTTCCCTTGAGTTCTTTATCTATAAAGTCGTTATTCATACCCCGTGTGGTCCTTATAAACTTCCTCCACCATCCCTCCTCGGTGACCTGTTTCCTCCGGGTTCCGTCCCCATAAACCTCTTACTCTAAAATCTCTACAATCGACAGGACACTCTTACTTGTTCATGAGTGTCTCTTGGACTGGACGGACCCGTCCCCCACCCCACCCTCCGAAGTTTAGAGTTGGTGTCTTGAGTGTGTATTAGTGTAATTTTTTTTTTTAACCGGTGGTACGTCGTATACCCTAGAATCAAGGGACTAGTCCCTGACTTGGGAGTGGGGGACGCAACCTTCGTGTTTCAGAATTGATGACCTGACAGTCTCTTCAGAGTTAATGTAAAAAGAACCTTTATTATGATAAGTTAGATTTTCAGTCTTAGTCCTATAAAAGTGAGATCTTTTCCGAAGACCTTAATATTGATTATCTCATTTTTGATCCTTTAATTAAGTGTGATTAGAGTATTAACATAGAAAGTAATTATTTTATAACTAGTACTAGTATCATGTAAAATTTTTTATTAGTAACACGTTTGTGGAGTGAAAGAGAAACTGAAGTTCTTCGTGTCTTAGTACCCCTACATTCCTCTGAATGACAGAGAGTCGAATTGGGTCTTCCTTTGACTCTGTCTCACTTTACTGACCGGGTTCACACGAGTCGACTGGCCGTCCTTGGTCGTCTTTGGAGCGCAAGGGTCCGTCATATGAGAACCACGCGGGTGCAAACAAGGGTATCCAATTTTTTATGGGATTTTATTTGACTTAGTCCTTTGTGATCACTACTTATTCGATTGGACACCAATTAACTCACGATACGTCAGGAAACATTATTCGGTCGTTAAGATCAGGACGACCACGAATGTCGAATGTCGATAGTCGGGTACACACATGTATAAGGAAGTGCGTTGAATGCCGAGAATTAAGATCCTAAAGGCTGTCCGTACCCCACTCTATTAAGGTATGATGTGTGAACGAAAACAAATAATAGGATAATACGGAAAAAGAGAATTCTGAAATGAAGACAGGACCTAAAAGTCCAGATAATCCTGACACTTCATTTGTAAAATAGAACCTAAAACAGTATGTTCCGTGTGGGTTATATATTACATGAGGTCGGTATTATAGGATTCCTACTTCAAAGTCTACTACAATTCCTCTAGTAAGGTATTAAATTTTGAGATCCAAAAGTTAAGACGGAGAGTCTATCAGAACATACTCCGTATTGATAAATACACGACTCGTATGGGACCGGGGTTAAAAGGGGTGGATTTAAATTGACGCTGTAAAATTTAAATTAAGTTAAATCAACTCGTACTTTTCACTTCAGTACAACAAAGGAAGACAAATAAAACTAATCATTTAATTCGTCACCAAATATTTTATTGATACGGAGAGAAAACTCCTCATTCATATTGTAATTTTGTGAGACAGTTTACGATTTCCTTGGAAAAAGATTTTAGACAATGGAATTTCACAAAATCTTTACTTATTACATTTTTTTTTGACATTAGTAAGTCGTATAAATTTCATAATAAATAATTCATAATTACATACTTTCACAATAACCATAAGACTTTTATTCTGAATATGTCACCACTTCAACTGTTATACAATAATAAGGCACCCCATGTGTTCTTTATTACTTATTCAAATCTTTCTTTTATTACCATTCTCATCGATTTCTAAACGAAGTGTTTTCAAGGAAATTTACTTCTGGGATGTCTTTCAATTATTCCCTTCGGAGGAACATAATCATTTTAATGGTTCAAGTGCAATAGAGAGAGTCGTAATTAGACTTTAAAAAGACAGTAGACAAAGGTAAAACTTTCAACTCGACATAAAAGGGGTCCAGAGACCTTTCCTCCTTAGTTTCGGATACAACTATACATCTTAGAGGTGACGTCGATCTCGATCTTTGTGAAGGATAGCGGTCTGTTTCGTTAAGTTTTAGTTCGTTGACAATGTAGTTTTGAGCAGTTCTCTTCTATCTTTTTATGTAACTCCCTTTACGACTACTGGACGAATTTCGGATTTATAGAAACAACGTTCCTGTGACTGTTTATCTCTCGTCAATTCTCAGTAGACCTCGTGATTTTAAAGTAAGGTGTTGACATAAATAAAAATCGTAAATAATAATAAGTAACCACGAGGATCTTATTACCACCACACTTAATACGTACCGTCTTACCTTACTCCCTTATCATAAATATTAAGATTTAAATGTTTGTCCTCTCTTTAATCATTATGATATCAATAGTTTCCTTTGTTCGGATCAATTTCTTTATTGACGATGTTTTGGTATACGTTGAGTTTAGTCTTTTTCTGTTAAGTGTAAATTACTTACGGAGATTATAATTAATGTCTTAAGAATTGTTATGTAACCCTGTCTAGAGAACCTCTTAAGTCGAATGACAAATTGTTAAAGACTGATTAAAATAATTGGACATGTAGACTCTCCTAGTTGGGGGAGACCCAAATTAATCTTCTTTTAAGTTAAATTTAGATTTACAGTTGTCACCAATGATTAATACCGTCCCGGGACCTGCCCTGTCGTTCAGACATTAGTCCGTCAAGGGACCATTGTTAATTGTGAAAGAAAGACTCAATACTCACGCAATCCTATAAAATTTTATTTATGCTAAGTCGTACCCTGTGACGATTATAGAACTCGGGGATGACGATCCACGTCTGTACGTCTTCTCCTACGGTTTAATTTAATGTCTCTAAAGAGTTTGTATATCGACTTATTATTCGTCGATGTTTTGATCCAGTCCCAGCTTTTCGATCTCGACTTACGGGGAGGGGGTTGTACGTTTTATTTATATGGGTGATAGAGACTTATCTTTAGTAAGAAAACAATACGGGAAACAGTTCTTATGTAATAACGTTTTACTATAAATAAAGGTGTTAGAAGTGTCGACACTCGTGCTGACTTAATTAGAAAGATCTTGACTAAAGTAAACGTTAAAGTACTAATACTAATATTTTACATTTAAATAATGAATTTTTTCTTTACTAATATTTTCTGTATCTATTTTTTTCTGTCAAGAAATAGATAACCAAACGAAACGAGCTATGATTACTTTATTTATCGACTGATTGGGACTTTATTTTTGTTTGTCATATTTTTACTAACATTTTTACACTTTACTTTCGATCCTTCTGTTATTTTTTAGTTGAGAAAATTGCATTGTGTATGTCACTAATACATCGAGTCTCTTCGTGGTCCTGTACGTCTAAAAAAGTACCACTCCGATTCGAAATTACCAAATCAGTAAACTCTAAAAAGATACCGACGGTAAGAAATTTGCAATCGTAATTTCTATTATGTCTTTTATGAACCCATGATGATTAGAAAAAAAAAAAGTCGAAAGTCAAAATACGAGAATTTTCTATTAGATGTCGTCCGGTAAAAGTCTGACAAATTATAACTACTGGATTTATTGTTTAATCAAATTTCTTTAGGTATAAATATTCTAGAGTTAAAAATCACCTTAAGTCAGTGATTTAACCAGAAAGGAACTTTATATAAAGAAGAAAATTAGTTATACTTCACGGATGACATACGTTTGTTGACGTGACCTACGGTCTCATGTGTGTTCTTAAACTTCTGTTCGTACCGACTCAAGGTGTAATAACCATTTTTATTATGTCAGTCTAAAAAATATTATTGATCCGATAAATAAAATACGTCATCGAAATAAATGTAATTGAATGAATAGGGGTTTAATCTCACTAGGTAAAAAATTTATAGTTAAATTAAAGAAGACAAATTGTGAAGCTGAAGATTTATATGTTTGTGTTAATAATTTATGTAACTCACAGTTTACAGATAAATGTCTTTTTCTAGTGACTACCATTTCTACCGAGTTGATTTTCGACTTACGGTTATTCACCAATATTCGTGAATACGAATATTATCAACTTTATCGTAGAAATTTATTTATAATTGTACAAATTTGACGATAAATAGTACAGTTGAGGTAGTTATTACCAGTATAAAGATTATGATCCTGACTAACCAATCGAAAAACTTAAACGAGTATAAGTGTTTCGTTTTTACGTTCGTGACAGTGTTCTGTAAACACCACAAGTCAACCTAGACTTGATCGACGTCTCCTTTTCCGATAAATTCGAGTACCCTGTTTTGTCCCACACTTCTGTCTTATTTAATAAAAAATGACATACTAAGGAAAGGTAAACGAAATGGATTCTCAGACTCAAAATTTATTTGACAAAGATGAAACCTGAAAGTACCGAAACATCTCTCGCTCAGTTCGTCTCGAAATCCAATAAGAGGGTCAGGTTCATAATAGATAGTGAGGAGGTCGTCCTTCCGATTGTCGGGAACCGACTTCTACAGAGATAACGAAGAAGTACAAGTCTCGGGACCTGTGAAGGAGTCCGCACCTTCCGTAGGAAGGAGAAACTTCTCAGGTGTAAAGTGGAGACCCTCCGTACTACGGAGGTGGTCCGACGATGGCGGTCTCACGGATCGCAAGTTGTTCGACTGAGGTCCGACCACAATGTGAAACTTTCCTTTGGAAGTTCATCCGACTTTATTTGTATGGGACAACCGTAACAGTATAACGAATCATCATTGAGATTCGAATTTACTTTAGACCTCTTCGGTACGAATACATTTAACACGGAACTTAAAAAAAAAAATAAAAGGGGAGAGAGGGACGGGGATAGAGAGAGGAAAGGGAGAGAGGTAGGGAGAGAAAGTAGAGAGAGAAAAAAAAAAATATCGTAACACGTAGTCTCTCCAAAAGTGATTGAGAAAGTCGAAGGGGGTCATAATGAAGGACTCCGTGGCGTAGGAGAGGGTCTCCCTCTGTCGTATTGTTCACACGGTTCGACTACCCAGTTATCTTTTCGACCCTCTAGACAGACTTTGAGTATCAATTACTGAACAAACAGGAAACGACTCCTATGGAAATTCTATTAAAAGTTTCCGTAAGGTAATAATCCACGACCTAGAGCGTCTTCTTTCTTTGTACAAGAAACTTTGATTCATTTCGTTTATTTGTTCTTGTTACTATAAATATGTACTATCTGTTATATCATTCTATATAAAGAATGTGATCAAAATTTCACACTCAGTGGTCCATTATAATAAGACTTATAATATGATGTTTGAGTCTTGTCCACAGATCTTGATAAAAGGATGTGAAAATTTACAATTGAGAAAGAGAGACGAATTGACTTCGAAATCAATTCTAGAAAACTATTGTTTTGCCTTCGAGACATTGGTGTCGAGTTATTATTCCACTTACCTTTTTGTCAACCAAAGGCAGAGGGAGTTGACGAATGGAACTACACAAGTTCAGTTTTTCTCTTTCTCTCTCACATACAAGAGGTAATATGGTTGTTGGTGTTTCCGTTTGCTATTTATGTTTCGTGGCAAAATATGAGGGACAACCATATTTCAGAAATAAACAATTTAGAATACTTTTAAAATAAAAGTAAATCCCGGTGTTTAAAGTTCGTTTCTAACTTACCAAAGTATTACAGTGTAACAAGTTTTTTACAGAAGTTGGTAATATTACCATTATAAAATTTCTTGATTTGACAATAAAAATATAGACTCCGGGATAATACTATGAACGTGTCATTGAAGAACCTCTTCACCTAAATTAGGAAGACACCTTGCCCCGGGTCCACTCTTTCTTTTATGGGACACGGGGTTTCCTCCCACGGTCACCCTTGTTCCTTAGTCCTCCCAAGACCCCTTTACGAGGAGGTAGGAGGAGGGTTGGGAGGTGTGACCGTCATGTCGAATCGTTAAGTCAGGAGTACAAATTAAAATCCTAGTCCTTCTAAGATCTCATCGTAAAGGGTTTCACCCAAGGTGTCGTACTACCTTCCAATGTGAATTCGTCCAATTCATTCAACCCTGGACGGTCCAATTTGTTTCCAATTCCTCGAAATGACATTCGAAAGGGTTCCCGAGACTCAGTCCGTTTTCCTAAGATTTAAGTATATAAGGTACACAAAAAGAGTGGAGAACTGAGAGATTCCACAGAGACTTAATAAGATGAGAATGACTCCATGAATTCTTGGATGAGTAACACCTGACGACGACGACGACGACGACGACGACGATTCAGCGAAGTCAACACAGGCTGAGACACGCTGGGGTATCAGTCGTCGGGTGATCTGAGGAGACAGGGACCCTAAGAGGTCCGTTCTTATGACCTCATCCAACGGTAACACCTGAAAAGTCCCACTTAAGGTGTTTACACCTGGTCCTTCAAGGCCGGAAAAGGGGAACTAAAATCTTTATACAACTATCAATTATGAAAAGAACGACTTTTATATGTGTGTGTGTTGGTTTTTTTGTTGTTTAAAGTCCCCTTCGGTTGTTAGGGTAGTACTAGTGTGTTCTGACTCTTGTCTTCTTAATATTAAAATTTTCCACGACTAATAATTCCAACCGTACTGACTACCGGAAGTTTAGACTCCCTGAAGTATAACTAGTTATTACAGATAAAATACCTTTAAAAAAGAGTCCATCTAGGGTTAATTAAAAGAGTGGTTCTTTTGTGGAAAACGAAAGAAATCATAAATTTTAAATTTGTAATCCTATACAAAAGATTTTGACTCTATATTAATTTATTAGATCCTTTTTCTATATTTTATCTAATTATTGGTAGCATAAGAAGTCTTGTAGTCCAAAGTTTACACGTAACAATTTTTTCCATAAACTGTCGGAAGTCGTGATTTCGTTCTAATAATCGTTTGTTGATTCACTTTGGTTCTTTTTACATGTTAGGACTAGAATAACTTTATTAATATCTTGGAAATTGCAGGATGTTACGTGTCTCTCGTTTTCTTACGTCGCTTCTTTGTCGTTGTATTATCTTTGTCTGTCTTCATCCTGTCAGTAAAATGAAAAATGTGTCGTCTGTGTTTGATGACACCTTTCAACTTCTCATATGTTTTTACTAGTGGCTTGGTTTTCACTTTAAAATACAACACAGAGTTGACTTTTTATAATTCCTTTACATAGATTCATTTTATTTTTATTCGACATTAAATTAATCCAGTGAGAACGAAAGTATATCTATGTATTAGCAAGTCCAGTTGTTTCATATGAGAATACGTACACACACATATACGTAAATATAAACTGATGTATTTTACCTTACACTCATATGTATTATACGTAAAAAGACAAAATCTTAGTAATGTCTAATAATAAAATGGGTTACCCATGACTGTTACAGGATGTCAGCCCGTTATGTTATGAGTATTCAACTGAACGATACGTTTTATAAGAGGATTACTTGAGACCGACGTAGAGACGTTACTTAGTATAAAGAGAGATGTTCAGATTTCTACTTTGTTTTACGTCAATTTTTATTGACCTACCGTGTGTCATCCGTGAGTCAAACGTTTTGTTGACTTAATTATTTACTCGCTCACGTCTAGAACGGGTACTCTGTAAAGATGTTAGCATCAAAAATGGGAAGTGAACCTTTTGTCACGACTCAAAACTCGTCCACGAAATTCCTGATTGGAAGTTTTGTTACTGAAGTGAAGTATTTGATATGATCCCAAGGTGAGTTTTACAGTAAATATGTTTTCCTGTGTGTCAAGAATAAAAATTACACCATTGACGACCAGGTACAAATGCCAAGTTCTTAGAAGAGTTAACCCATGTCAGAAAAGGGGAATCGAAAGTGAACCCTGTTTAACTTGACAACTAGTAAAGGTACAGAAGGGTGGATCACCCTGAGTACAACAAGGAAGGTCGTCTCTTATGAAAAGGAATGAGAAAGACGGGTACATCTTACATGAGATGAAAGATCCGGGTCGAAGTTCAGTTACAAAGACGTGTGGAAGGTTCGACAGGAGTGTCGATACTTTGTATTTATGTAAAATTTACATATGTCACCCCGAAGGGTCCTTGAGTGGACGGTTACGTCCATCTGTATGTCTACGACCTAACCTCTCTAGGAGACCTCCTCCCGTATCGTTGGGTGAGGTCATGAGAACGAACCTCTTAGGGTACCTGTCTCCTCGGACCGCCGATGTCGGGTATCCCAGCTTTTCTCAGTCTATGTCGACTTCATTGAATTGTACGTATGTGTTTACTTGTGTTATCTCATAAATTCTGTGTCAAAGACAGTTTTGGGATCTTAGGGTTCGTGGAGCTGTTTTTCTGTAGTTGATCAATGTGGTAGTCTGCAGGATCCTAAATTCAAAGTAGACTTTCACAATGATGTAGGAAGTACTTTATCCACATTATTTCACATATCGCTTTTGAAGACTGTTTATAGTCGAAAGGAATTTCTTAATATGAAAAGAGTTAACGTCTTCTGTCGACTCCATTATACATGCATGTTTCCTTCAAAAAGGAGAATAATTCTTATCTAAATTAAAGAGATTTGTTTACATTGTCGTCTTTTACATCGATTTTGGAAGATTGTTTCCTTGTTACATAAGGATTGAAAAAGAAAAGGACAATGTTTTTTTTTTTTTTTAGGATACTTCAGGTTCACGAGGACACACATGGTCGAGCACTACCTCACGCCACCAAGGACTCTCTTTGTGTCACATTCTAAGGAACCATCTATTATTTATGTGCTGATAGCAGGGACTTTTGTGACGGTAGACAACAGTCTTCTCTTTCCAGTGAAAACTTTAAAACGGTACTCTATCCAAAAGATGTTTACTTCTTCTTTTATGGACTCTGAATTGTCTCGTCAAGTATGATGTCCTCTTTTTCCAGAGATCCCTTTGATGTTAAACCTTGTACCGGTTTCGTGTTGTTGTTTAACCAAAAGAGTTTATTTATGATTTTCTTTCACTGAGCCTTTACCGTTGGGTGAGGTCATAAGAACGGACCTCTTAAGGTACCTGCCTCCTCGGACACCTGACGCGAGGTACCCTAGTGTTTCTCAACCTGTGCTGACTCGCTGATTGTGTGTGTGTGAGAGAGTATTTGTCGAAAATAATTAATGGTATATATAAAAGTAAAAGAAAATTTATGAATCTCGGTTTTAGTACCAACTTTAAGGTCTCTAAAACGGACCGATTATGATAGAAAAAGAATTAAAAGGATTTTAAAAGATAATTTAGAATAATCCATTATTTACGATGTGATAAGGGGTACCTAGGTATCATCTTCTCTTTCTTCTTTTTAGTACTTTTAGTAGTAGATCAGACAGATATACATTTCCTAAAATTTTTCATATGTACATTATACAATAAAAGACTTGTTTCATTGAGTGTAAAGGATTCTTCTCTAGTAATGTCTTCGATAAACAGTCAATAGGTGGCAGACTTCAAAGTTGTAAAAATTAATCCTTTAAATTCAACGTTGGGTCTAATTTGCATCTTCCACAAATACTCGGTAGTAACGTAGTTAAATCTAAAAGGTTTAATCTGACTTATAGAATTTATACTGAATCTTTGAGATTAGTATTTGTCTCAATTTTTTTTTCAGAAGGGGTTGTGGGGGGGGGTTTTTTTTGTTTTTTGAATTCAAATCGTTTAAAACACTTAAAGTAACCGTACAAGAGTCAAGAATTTGAATAGGTAAAAATGAAACCAAATCAGTGACTCAGCACAGGCTAAACCGTTGAGGTACCTGAGGTGCGAGGAGACAGGTACACTAAAGGGTTCGTTCTCATGACCTCACCCAACGGTAAATGAAACGGTCCCCTAGAAGGGTTGGGTCCCTAGCTTGGGTGTAGAGGATGTGACGTCCATCAGTGAACGTAAAAGTGAAACCAGTGGGTGTTAACAGAGGAATTATTTCTCCCTCCTAGTCACATCTTTTAGGTTGATTTTTGATACGGTCCAGGGGACGATCTCGAGATGTATGTCAGTAAATTAGGTGTGTTGTTGATATACTCCAACCGAAAGACCTGAGTTAAATGTTTACTTTTTACTTTCCTAAACACATAGGTAGGGGTTAAAACGTCTCGGTCAGTGTTGTCTCTTAAGTTTAGGTACACGGAGGTCGAGGTGTTAGGAACGAAAAAGGACATGTGGTGTGACGGAATGTGTACTTGTTAATATAGGGTGAGGTCATGAGAAAGGACCTTTTAGGATACCTACCTCCTCGGACCATCCGACGTCATGTACCCCAGCGATTCTCAGCCTATGCTGAGTCGCGGAAGTGAAAGTGAAAAGTGAAAGTACGTAACCTCTTCCTTTACCGTTGGGTGAGGTCACAAGAACGGACCTCTTAGGGTCCCTACCCCTTCGGACCACACGACGGTAGATACCCCAATGTGTCTCAGCCTGTGCTGACTTCACTGAATCGTCATCTTCGGTTTGACACATTCTGATAAGAAATCACACGTACCACTAACTGAACGAAAAAGGAGTAGATGAAGACGAAGAATTTTACGTCGTTGACCATTTGAAGACCCCCCACTTCTGTAGTTGATCCGAAAGGTCCGTCTTTGACCAGTGGTTGTACTGTCTATTAAGTGTTTCACCTTTATTTGTGTACTCGTTAATCCGAACCCACATGTTCCGATCGTCTGGACTACGCGTGTGTCAGTAGACTGACAACCAAGTGGAACAGATCTCCCAGTGACGGAACTCCGTACTGTCGTTTCGGGACGATTAACACCCCAAACCTTAACTCTGGAACTGTTGAGATCAGATTCCCCTTTCCATTTTTTGTGGATACTTTTCGGGTACGTGGTAAGGGTTTACCGACCTTTGGTCAGTATAACACTTGAGTTTGAGGAAATTGACTGTCAATACAAACTTAATACTTTAGAGTCAGTCACATACTGAAGGTGACACGTTAAAAACTTCAAGTATGATTACTCAGACGGTTTAGACGAAACTCTATGGTAGAACGACTCTTTATCTTCCGGAAACTCTTTTGGAGACTCGGGTGTCGAATTGAGTACACACAAGTTACGGAAAATGTGGGTAAATTCTTATTAAATACTTAGACCAAATCATGTGTTACAGGATGGATACAGGACGGATAATTAGGTATTAGAATTATTGTCACCAAGTGTCTAGGAAGTCTGAGAGTACTTGACACTGTGGTGAACTTATCTTACAAAAATAATTTTTGATAGGATTTTTATGAGACACTGAGATCGAAAATTATAGACTCTTGGTACCTTGTCTATTTTTTATGAAAACATAAAGTAGATCAGTGAAGAAATTAAAATGGCAACCTCTTTAGATGGGTCTTTCCAATGCCCTAAACGAGTTTCAGGGTGGTGACGTATCATTTCTTGAGTAGGTGTCGAGAAAGGTGATATAAGGTCTATTTTCCGAGATAATCAAAAAGTCTCAGGTCTTCAAAACTGACAGTATTGTAACACAATCCAGTGATTGTACTGTGTTAGGGTCGGAGGAGGGATCAAAGGAGATGTCGCTAAGATTGGGATATTTACGACGTGAAATTTGTGTGGTTAAGTTAGCGAGAACCGTCTCTTATATGTCATGTGCGGAAGACTGTACGACAGGAAGACAGGAAATGGGTACAGAGAGTCAGACGAACCATTGAGGGAGGGGTTCCAGGTCGAGTCTGTAGTGGAAGAGTCGTCGTCAGCCGAGAGAAAAGGGAACCGTCCTGATGGTCACAAGGGCGTACAAATACTGTCATGGATGACACGATACCTTGTGTGACACGAGTCCTGGTGGAAGGGTTCCTCTCCTCAGCAGTTCCTGTCCTGGAACGGAACGAGGTTAAAGAGGAGATCCTGTCACCTCAAGGCCTGTGTCTCTTCCAGGAGTCTTTGCGACTGACTTATCTTGACTAACACTATCTACATAGTTACCCACACCATGTCTGTGAGTCCTGCTGTCAAGATGGTTTCACATTCAAAGTTTTCACTTTTTTTACTTCTGTTTCCAATGTGTGTGCTAGAAGTGAGTAAGTCCCGGTAACTACTCAAAATCTCAACACAGTGAAGCAAATAAGTAAGTCAATAAGTAAGTTGTTTCATTTACTAGGGTGTTCTCAGTTGTGACTTTCACACGTTATAGACGAAAATGAAAGTTAGCCACGAAAAGGGTCCTGTAAGACACCAAGACACAGTAACACTACCGAGTGAAGTCTACGACGACTGTAAAATTCTTCCGTACCAAAGTCACCGGTCGTACCAGTGCCCGGTTGTCCTTTCTGACTCCGTTCACATTTTTTTCGTTGTCTTCTTACTTTAAATCGTTCGGTACTCGTTCTCATGGAGTGAACAAGTTGTCGTTTTTTCTTCTTTTCCTCTGTCCACCTCTAAGTTGACCGATGAAAAAGTCGGACATCCGACATTGAAAAGACATGTCGCAGTACGATGACTCAGAACTTTCCAGAAGAAAGTTAAACTATTCGTTCGTTAAAAGGAGATCGTTAGACCCAAACCTATTCTTTCGAATGTTCTAGATCTTAGGCGAGAATGACAGTCAGACTATTCGGACATTGAGATCCTGTGACTCTTTACGTCAATTATCGTGAACGGAACTTACTGTAAGTCCATGATACGTGACCTACCTGTGACAGGAAAGTGAAGAGTTTCAAAATTCAACGGCCTGTCTTTATACAAAGTGAATTCAAGGTTATAAATTGTTTACAAGCAAAAGACGGAAAGAACGAGGTTCTTGTGTTTTATAAACCATTTTTAAAGGTACTCTTGTCCTTCGTTAAATTGTGACGGTATCTTAACGACATTTTTGTGTTGTTGTTTTTTTGTCACAGGGACACTAATCCGGTCTTCACTCCGTACTCCCCACCACCAACCTTCCACCCCACCATTGACGATTTCCGAAAGTGTTAATGTCGTTAAAGGTGACCGATTAGTGGACGAAAGTTGGAGACGTGGAGAAAATGAACACCAGAGTGGTACTTTTGATGTTGGACAATGTCTTTCTCTGACCCACGTTAGATGTTCCTTTATAAAGACCGAAAACCAAGTCACAATCTCGACACAGGTCTAACAGGCCAGGATTTGAGTCCCTGTAATGATTACCAATTATTTTCTGATACACTGATTCTTCCAGTTTTAAAGTGTGTTATATATTTTAACAGATAGATTTATAATGGATAAAGATATTATAAATCATACTTCTATATGGATAATTAGAGTCTACAATCTTTATATTTTGGACTTCAGTAGGAAGTTAAAGTGACGTCTAGTTTTCTACCTTACAAACGCTAAACGTCCGTAAAACGTCAAATAACAGAAACAAAAACAATGTAGAAATACATTGTACTTGTTGAAACAAAACTGAAAAGATACTTGATTTCTACTAAGTTTTATGTCTTTGTCAAAGAAAAATTTTAGTGGGACAAACTGTCGTGAGTGACCAAACTCAGATTCGTAGAAACATTTTGTAATAACCTAAACAACGTGACTAAATCTAGAAGGTACAAGGAAGAGTAGTAATCGGTTAATACTTCCTTGATAGTAGAAACAAGTGGGACTATAAAATAGTTGAAGTGACTTTGTCAGAGTAGTGAGTACTATGTGAGTCCTCTAACCAGGTAGTGGGTCTTCACGTGTTTCTTATAAAAACCACTTGACGGTAATCGGAATGCTCCTCAAAGCGTATATGTACACTAGGAGTAGTTTTCTACCTACGTCTGAAGATACATAAACTCATGCCATTATCTAGGGTAGAACGTATTGACACTGGATGACGAGAAACAAGTGTACGAACAATCGGTCAATTTAAATCCTTCCGAAGTCTAAAGTAACGATAGGGACCACTTAATAATCAGTAGTTGAGGGGTTGTAGTCCAGAATGTTGAGACAAGTTTCGTCTTTGTAGAGACTTTAGAAAACTTCGTACTGAAGTAATTATCTACTATATGATTCGTAATCTTAATTGGCATACCTAAACATAGACAATGGTGTTAAACACACTTTATCGTCTCCCTAGGGGAATTATTCTTTAAGGAAAATTATGACGGTTTGTTTTATAAAAATAAGGACAATAATGTTTTCCTTCAAACTGTGTCAACACGGATTATAGTAAGAAGTCATTCTTTTACTCCCAAAAAAGAAAAAATTTCTTTCAAATATTTATACGATCCGTGTATAAAGGTTGAGCATTAAATTTTGACTACCGGTATTATTCTTGATGTTTTTACTTTGCAAAAAACAAGTCTCAGTATTAAGTCTTACTTCCTAATAAAATGTTTTCGAATTATTGATATGTAAAAATATAGAAGAATCTGTGTCTTTTACTTAGTAAACGTTTTTTAAAGTACTAGATACGTAGACCGATAAAGTCGTGTACCTATCATGACTTCTAGGGACTATACATATAATGGACACCTGTGAAAAGATTCATTGTGACCTCCAAGTTTGGGTCTTTACATCTAATCCAACCGGGGAAAAAAACTGACGTTACCGTCAGTTTCGGTGATCAACAATCCAGAAAAATTTCTTGAAAAGAAAAAGTGTTAATCCAAAGTTTATTACGTCTAAAGTATTGACAATAATTACATTTGTTTCTGATGAACTAGAAAGTTTCAATATAATTTTTCTATCAAAGACTAGATGGTTTCGAATAATTTTTCTATTAATACAATTAGTATTAAAAATTTTCACAGAAATAGTGACGACATAAAAGACCGAACTAATCGTTTATTATAGAAGTGTTTGAAACTTCAAGTGTTTCTACATTTTAAGACTTAATGTCGAGATCTTTTACATAAAGCAACAATTGCCGTATATCTATCCATTAACGATCAAACCCCCGTCTTTACGAAATATTGGTTTCGTGAAAAAGGACCTCCCTTAGTATCACAGTAAACAAAAATAAAAGTTTTACTTTTGTTTACCGTGATACTAAGGACTCCCGTTTTTACTGAAGTCAGATAAAGAAGAGGAGACGTGCGAGTGGGTGAGTAAGAATCAATCTACGTTATATCTATGTCTTGGGTGGGTGTGGGGGTCCTGACGACGTTTTACATAAGTGAACGACATGTCATTAATTGTCGAGAACTGACCTTTTGACGGTCGTACATGTTGCACTGTGAGAAGGAAACTTGTGATTGTTTCACGTATTCATTAAATACAACCTAATTTATAGGGATTGTCCCTGGGAATTCATTGGGTTAGTGAAATTTGTCCGAGGTGTACGTACGAGGTCACGTCACTTTTACAGTCTGTCACTATTGGGTGATTATCGTGTTAAGATTGATATAAGGTCGGTAATCGTAAAATACTGTAGTTAGGAGTAATTTGGACCGTTCCTCTTTCTATGATTACAAAGGGTTAAAATGTCGGTTCCACCTTCTCTTTACCTCTTTTACACATCTGTCCACGACAGAGGGTTTTTCCTAATTGTAAAAAATTTTACACCATCGTTAAAAGACAATCATGGAAACAAACGTAACTTTCTCTCTGTTGTTTCTCCATTACCGATGTTCCTGGAGCTACCTTAAGTCGGTTCTCGTTTTCTTTTCTGACCATAAAGTCGGTAACACGAGTGACGATTTCGGGACACGGTTGAGTAGAAGGTTGGGTAATATACTTTAAATTAAATTGGACGATACGTTAATTAAGTCTACAAGTCGGATAAAAAGAGTACCGTCTTAGGGAGTGTGTTACGGAATAAATTTATAATTAGTCAGGAGAAAGTTAATCCTGATTAAACGAAGTGTCCCAAAGAGAGTAGAAGACTAACGTCCTTTTACCTCCATTGAACGTTGCAAACTCCTATTAATTGTACCATAAAAATATTATGACTATGTAGTTTACCCTGGAATTACTTGGGGCGACTAAGGTAAATCATTTCGTACGGAGTTTCAATATTAGTTCTCCTTTCGGTAACGGTAGACAAACTTTATGATTCCTCGTGTTAAATTTGTGTTTTACGAATAAAGAGATTTGACAGATAAATTCCCAGACGTTTTCAGTAAAAAGATACGTTTGATTAACATGTCATAAAATTAAACTTGGAAAATAACGTGTATATGTTTTGTCACTGTAGAATTCTACATCCCCGGGACAAATTAATTTACAACTGTTGGTGTCTTTATTCATTACAAACAGTTACAATGAAGAAAATTCGAACGACTCGTCAACGGCGATCTTATCGTCATCATTCAAAATGTAAAGATTACTTAGATTATAAAGTGTCGGAAAACAAATTATAAACTTCTTGAAAAGAATTGTTTTTGGTACTTCGAGATACTTTACCTTTTTGTATGCGTATGTGACAACCAAACGACGAGGACTGCAGTGTCTCATTTGTCCAATTGTAAATGTGTGCCGGTCCACACGTGTCACAAGGTAGACGAAGGTCCGTCCAACTTCCAGTTACAAAATCCGAAACTCGATAAGATCTCAAGGAACCAATGTAGATCCAATGTCTCCGATAACCGAGGGTTCCAGTAATAGTTTCGTGAGTTGTACAAGGTTACCGTTATTTTGTACTAACTATTGTCTAACGAATAAATGTTACAAATGTGACACCAGTGTTCCTAAAGGAGACACTTGAAGACTTTTTCATCTGTAATGGACACCCACAAATTTATTCTCAGAGGGGAGTAAAAGAAATATTTCGATGAGATATAGGACGCAGTAATATAGTCTTCGTAGTTATCCAGTCTTAAAGTAACATTTTTGTTTTGGTTTGTAAACTACACTTTTTAGTGTAAGTATAATTCATAGTCAGTTGGTTATTTTCATAGTTGACACACAGAATCTGCGTAAATGGTCTACGTCTCTTCTTTATTAACCTCCATGTTTCCTGTCCGGTCAGGTCCCATTCTTTGTGTAAGGTCAATTTGGACTGTCTTTCTCGTTCTCTCCGGTGATACACATTTTTCCTGTTACTTCTCTAATTGACCTAACCTCTTTCCTCCAGACCGACTCCAAAATACCTTTTATTTTGGATGTCGAGATCCTTTCAATACAATAGAGTAATCGGATTTATGTATCGTGTAACTTTATTAAAGTTTATTTGTTTCATTACACAAATAATGAAACAACTCAAATTTTTGAAGATCCTACTTTAGATGTGTAAAGAGTAGGGTCGTGGGTGATGACCCAGTACAAAGTGTATCAGCCCCGTGTTCATTTGGTAAATACCTAAAATTATTTTAAGAACACGAGCAAACCGTTTATGGATGACTCGTGTGTAACACAAGGTCCGTACAAGATTGGTGACGCATAGTTAGTCACTTGTTTTCTATTCGTTTGTTTACTCTATTAAATGTTATTATTTTTAGATACTTTTTACATTTCGATCTACAATTCGTATCTTTCACTTTCCACACCTGTAAAACCTAATCCACCAGTTCCTTCCGGAAAGACTCCTCCACTGTGTATCCGATTTTAAAGTTACTGCTCAGTCGTAGTTCCTTCTGACTGGTCGGACGCTCTCGTCCAGTTGCCGTTGGCACTCAGTCCTTCTTCAAACCGATCACATTCCTTGTAATTTTTGTTTGTTTGTTTGACCTCTTTTTGTGTTTTACTCCAACCTCTCTACCTGTTCCCAACCTTTAAGTACTTTCACTCAAACGTTTTTCTTTAACCTAAGGGAAGGATTTGCGTTACTCTCTTTGGCCTCTCGACAAACGTCTCGTCACTGTATTAGACTAGACGTAAAAAAGAGAACAAAAGGTACCCTTTGTCTCTATCATCTGTTCATTCGTCTTTTAGTTCCTGTGATAATCCTTCGAAGACTTAGTTAGGTTCGGTTGATACAAGTGCCAAACCGATCTCACCCTTATAGTCGTTACCTTTGTCTACACTTATCTCTTTCTTCGTTTGTTCTCTCACTTCCCGTCTTCACATCCTAGTCCCAACTGAACCTCCGACAACAGTATTTATTGACCCATAGAGAAAAACTCTGTCTTTGTGATCCCTTCCTTGTCAAGTTCTTTTTTAGAGCTTAAGAGAATACCAGTGAAATTAAAATGTTCACCTCGACAACATGTCATTTTAGACGAATAGTTTTATTATAAATTTAGTAAATGATAATAATCGTCGAGATACTTATAAGAGAAGTTGAAGACTTTACCAATAAAGGAAGATCAAAGTGATCACATCACACGTCAGTCTGTGGAGACTTGGAAATGGTGTGGTAGGGGAGACTGACGTGGTGAGGAGGATTATAGATGGGAGATCGATTAAAGGTGAAAGAGATTATTATCACCCTCGAGTATGAATACTAACCACTCACGGTCCGTGGTTCGATCCACGAATCTGCTGTAAAGTAAGTTTCAAGTGTTTTTGCGATTTAGATTTTCTATGTCTTTATAGATGAGATGTCTCGTGAGAAAGACCACCGTTCTTGTCCCACCTCAACGAGGGGACTAGAGTCGTCTAATCCGGGGAGTCACATCTAAAGATATCATTAAAAAATCAACGAGACGGGAAAGTCTAACCTTCAGGAACCGTAGAAGACCTTCGTACACCTTCTTTTATATGGATTTATTTGGAGTTTCGTCGGTTCTAAAACTAAACATACACATGGTGGATGTTTCCCGGGATGTTCGGGAGACGGAGTTAACACGAAGGTCGGACTACCCCTTAGGAACTACGGGTCCTCAATCAAGAAGTACCAGGGGGTAGGTTAATGAATAGGGAGTGTCGAACTCTCTACCATAGAGAGAGTGTCAAATTTCTGTCGTACCGACGGTTGTCCGGTCTTGCTAGTAATTATTCAATTGACAAGGGTCTATTCTAACGTTAGATACGGTCAGGATAATATTTCATTAGAGATGATATTAATGATGCGTCTGAAGGTCCTGTGTTTGAGACTGCACCTTCCGTCCACTACTCCAAGACACAGGTGAGTGTCGAGTTGTCCATAGATTACGAACACGGGAAGGGTGGTTCAAGGGTGGGGTTACTACTCGTTTTGTGTTACGAATTTGCCATAATTTTTCTTTTGGTTACGAAATGTGTCAGAGGGTAGGGGAATTTTTAACGTTGTCTTCCCGAGTCAGGATAACCAAACAAGTTACAGGAATAGACTCTTCTTTCCGGACGACGACTCACGGTTCTACCCCGGTTTTTCTTCTCGGGAGTCGTGCGAGGTGGGCCGTGTAGATCTGTACTTGAAGATGAGGCGTTGGTCGTGATATGGTGGTCGAGTGTTAGTGGGGTAGCCCGTAAACCTGAAAATCTCGTCTTCTTCTTTTGTCGTTCAATTTCTTTCCTTTCGTTATTGTCAATTTTGTTGTGTGAGTATCCATCGTGGAGTAAAACACGGTTTACGACGAACAAACCCCGAAGGTTTCTACCTAAGTAAAATAGATGTGTTAGGTTCCCCCATTTTTGTTAGTACTACGGATAAAATATCTACACGTTCAAATCTGTGAAGTATGTCAATGTTTGGTCAATACTTGAGTTTCAGAGTATTCCTCCTTTACCTCCTTCCCTCCCTTCTCTCGTTACACTGGTCCCTGGACCCTCCTCCGTGTACCCCCGTCTTATAGGTGTCTGTATCCTTTTACCACACCATACGGGATACTGGTTGACATAGGTGGTTAGTGGGTGTGAACAGTGTTTATCGGTAAAGTGTCTTACGATGTGATAAGAGATGTCGGAGGAGGTCATGACTTATTATTTTATAAATGGATTCATCTAAAATTGACTTTTTTATTCATACAGTTCTGACAGGTTACTATAATTATGATTTTTTGTCATTTTTTGTGTGAGAAGGGACCACCTCGAGGATCTGTCCGCTTGGGACACCTCCCACCTGGGACCGGATATGTAGACTTGCAAGTGACTTGTCGGGACTGAGCATCGAGAGAGGCGGGGAAAGAAGGTCAAGACAGGAACATCTGTGTTTGTCAAATCACACGACACGGATCGACGAGTCGGAACAGGTCGAAAAACACCGGGGTATCTGACATCGGACGGTCCGAGGAGACAGGGACCCCTAAGAGGTCCATTCTTATGTCCTTGCCCAACGGTGCGGGAGGAGGTCCCCTAGAAGGGTTGTGGTCCTAGTTTGGGTCCAGAGGGTGTAACGTCCACCTAAGGAAATTAACAGACTCAGTGGTCCAATCATGAGGGGTATTTTTATACTCGTGTACATGAATTAAATTATTTCGTTAACTAAAGGTAACGATTCGTTGTGTTTACACATGTATCAACTTTTAATCTTGGTTATTGAATCATTGTCAATACCACTGATGTCATTTTGTCATTAAGGGTCTAATGCAGATTGAAGGTGAGGATATAAAGTAAACGAATACATGTGTTTGTTTGTTTACGGTATACAAGGTGACACTGTATATTAGAGAGTCTCAGCTACTCATCGGTGAGATAGTGAATAAGAGAATGAGCTCTTTTGTAAATTACTCTTTATAATATACGGTTCCCATGAGTCAGGACTCCGATTTAAAGACTTTAGTCTTTATGTCAGGTCACACTCACTGTTCGTTAGTACTATTGTTATTGCTACTGTTTTATTATTGGTACGTTTAGTCCTACGACTACTCTCGAGTGTGAATGTCCCAAACGACACACGGACAAGATTAACGACGTGCATACACTTGAGTGACGTCGTAGTCTTATTGGGATGCTCCCACAATGATATTCGGAGTAAAATGTTTCTTTCTTTACTGGGTCTCTAGACTTTTGAGTGTGTGTTAAGGGGAGTCAGTGAGTCTATCGTCTCCCATTTGTCCGGACGTCCGGATCCGTGATCGAGACCAGAAACCGGGATTGGTAGAGTGCTACAACACGAGTATCGTCAGGACAAGTCACAGAATTTCTGTGTGTGTGTGTGTTTCTTTCTTTACGTTCGGTCTGAATACTCCACCCTCATCCCATAATCTCTTCAGAGGTTCTCCTCCATAAGAAACTCAACTTAAAAATCCACACTTATTCTGTTGATCTACTGTCCGCACTCCACACCCTTTCCCTTACGTCATAGACTTCTCTAGTTTAGGTCTTTCTCGACTAGTGAGGGCCTTTGACGTGGCACCCGGTCGACACCTGACTCCCGTGTAAAGTGTCTCATCTCTCTCTTCGGACCTCTCCACCCAGAGAAGGACGCGTGTCCGGGAATAGGACGACTTAAGACCCTATATAAAAATAGAGACATGAAGTAGGACGTAGAATGTCTTTTAATAGTAAATTTTGAAATTATTAAACCCCTGGTACTATCAGAACGACCTCTCATGTAAATAACCTTATTCTTCAAGTAGAGACACATCTTCCGGAAGGGCCACCGAGTCGTCATTTGTTATACGGACGTTTCGTCCTCGACTTCCTCTACCCCCAAGTTAGGGACCCAGCTCTTCTAGGGGACCTCCTCCCGCACCGTTAGGTGAGGTCATAAGAACAGACCTCTTATGGTACCTGTCTCCTCGAACCACCTGATGTCAGGTACCCCAGTGTTTCTCAACCTGTACTGACTTTGCTGAATCGCGTGTGTGTACACGTCACATCATCACTCCGAGAAAGGATTTAATAATTACTTTTATAATAGTTGCCTAGTTACTTTGATTCAATGTAAGTCTAATGTAGGTGGGAAAGGAAAAATTCGACCGGTGGTCATAAATGTCCTACTTTAATGAAATAAGTGATGACCATAATTTTAACCATATTAAATAAGAAGTATTTAGACCACACACACGTTACACACACACGAGTACTGACCTTTTCAAATTACAATAAACAGGACTATTCTAGGTTCAATTTGACTACCGAAATAAAAACGGTCCCAGTAGAAAAATAGGGAATTTTGTGTGTCCGGGAAGACATAGGAAAGACTCAGAACCACACAAAGAGGTGAAATACTTCTTCGGACCTTTTTTACTAGGAAAATTCTACTTTACTTCAGACGTTAGGGAGTTTATCGGATCCTATAGGTAGTTCTCCGTGGGTGCCAGTCTGACACACCCCAAGACTCCGAAGTAGGTCGGTAAAGGGTGGACAACCTTGAGAGGACGTCACACCAAAGTACTAGTGTTTATCGGGAACACAACTTGTCAATTCTATGATGACGGTCTTCGAAGTTCGTTTCCTTCCGTTTCATTTGTCACGTACTTCTCACACGACGACGTGAGTCTTCAGACGCAAATGTTGGTAAATGTTTCAACAAAGGGGGAGATATGCCGAGATGTTTAAAGAAGTTTAAGAAACAATTCTTAACAGACATTTAACCAAAGAAGAAACGTCTGATAGAATTGTACGGTGAAAAGGAAAGAATTTTTAGAATACTAAGACTTCCTTGTAGTTTAAACACAAGTAAATAAGACAAAAATACGACTTTTCACTAGTGTTTTGTCTTCGTAATGTCTTTTGTTGATATTTTATACTCCCGAGGTTCTGTCAAACCCCTCGTGGGTCACCAGATACCGAAGACTCTATGTTTTTAAGAGCCATCTTCTTAAATGCATATCACTGTGGTCAATTTGGGACTTAAGTCAGAGGTCATACTTAACAGATTATATAAAATACGTAGACCAAATTCGTTTATGATTTCAATATTACCATTTGAGTCCAATAAAATCGTTTTCGAAAATCTTATAATTTAAAGTAAGATCGTGTTACCGATTGTATAAAACGAGATTTCTCTCTTCTCTCTTGAAAATAAATTCAAGAGGAGTGTTTAGATACCGGAAGACTTGAGTTTCAACTCCACCGTCACGAGATTTAAGAGTACTCGACCTATTAACTGATACGGTCTGATTCTTCCATCTACTAATAATTTATCGTTGTTCCAGTTCAAAAGACAACCAAAAAAAAAATATATATTATTTTTAAAACATAAAACGAATACGATCGAGGAGGGAACCCATCTCCTCTCCATAGTTGTTCAAAGAGTGTAAGGTAGATTCTAAAAAGTCGGTTGTCATAGTAAAAATTTGTTGACATCGAAAAAAGACTCTCTAATGTAATGAATAAAAGAGAGTAAAACTATTCCTTACTCGGTGTTCACAGGAATTTTCGACTCTAATAGTGACCATGAGTATTGTTAATGTAGTCTTAAAATTTCGACCTTCTTTGAAAACTAAAATGGTCTAGGACGGAGACGGAGAGCATTGATCTTATTAGACGAGAGGGAGGTCTTACTCCGATGCCAAGAGACGGGTTCGAGTGATTAATTGTCCTCGGAACTCTCCCCGAGACCCGAGAATGTGACTACGATTTGGGAGGTGTTGTGTCCGGAGTGGGAATCGTTAAACAAGAGAATTTTTACAAAACGAACAAAAGAGAAGACAAACGAGGTAAGACTTCGGTCATTGTTCAACTAACCATTACCGTCGTTCTCCCCCTTCTAAGAAAAGATTTAGAAGCACATTAAAGAGATGATAACGGACCTCTAGGACCTCGTCGGACCACACTACTTTAGAGTCACCTGGTCCCCTTACACTCATTAAGAATCCGACGAGGGTTGGTCGGAGTCCGACATCCGTTTTCGTACATCGAAAAGATTCTAAAATAAAAGAAGTAAATACTTTACTGTCAACCCGATTTACTAGAGACTGGAGGTAAAGAACGAAGTCTTAATTTTGTTATAAGGGTTTTATGTGACTTCAGTGAATTCTTGACGTGATACCATTAGGATGTAATACAGTTGAGTGTAGTCAGTAAGTAATCACCCTGTATAGATTTTTTCATACTCGTTCGAGCTAATTCGTTTCTTACAGTTTGAGTTGGTTGGAATTAGTTTGGCTAAACTATACTTATCTTTCACATAACAAGTGTATGGACAATACTGACTTTCGTTGCTAATAGTTTATAAAAGGTTTAACAGAAGATTACTTAGATGTTCTGACAAATATGTCACCTTTTATGAGGACACCATACGAAAAAAAGGGGCAAAGGAAAAAGGAACGGTATCAACGAAACTCAACGGACGAAAAGTCATCACGAGATATCAAGGGATGCAACACTTCTTTTATGTATGTCTGCTCCCCTTTTTCCTGAAGTCCTAAAAACAAATATAGGAGTAATAAACGGTTCTGTACTACGTAAGGGAACAAGTAAAAGTAATTGCGAGGGAAGGAGGAAAAAAGAATAAGGGAGAGTAATAGGAAGATTCTCCTATTACAGGAAAGTAACAGGTAAAAAAAAAAAAGTAAAGAGAGAATAGTAATGGGATTGATGGAGTAAGACCGTAGGTGATTAAAAGGGAAATCCGATTTTTATTTTCTTAGATTTGGTAAAGACATTTAACAACTTTTACTAAGAAAAAAAAAGAAAGTCTCTTTGTAAGTCGTTATTGAATATTGATACATAAATGGAAGATCAAACCCCGTCTCCTCTTGATTAAATTTATGTAAATTTAAATATAGGAAATACTATCTTGTCGTGTAATAAATGATTTAATTGTGAAATAAGACCAAATATGACAAATTTAGGTCATTTTCCTTTTACTCTTTTGAGTATTTTGTTCTATTAAAATTACAAGGAATCGAATTGTCTTTAAGTGTACACTTTTTATTAAATGAGTGTTGACCTGAGACTTTTCGTAGTCAAAGGAAGACAGAGTCCTTTAAGTTTTCAGGAAACGGTAGACTCTGGTAGTTGTCGTTGACTTCAAACTCCGGTGGACATCACCCATGTCGTCATTGAAGGGTTGGTAGTCACTACGTGTAAAACAGTTCGAGTTGTTTGTGATTAAACTCACGATTAGAAGACACACTTTCCGTGATTAGTACTTAGTTTATTTGTTCGGTAAACTCACATATTGACAGTCGTACTGGTTTTAGACAAGTATGGTCTAGTTGTGGTGCGGGACCGGTTGACGACTGCATGGTGTCTGGGGCGACAGGTGACGACGATTCAGTGTACCAGGACAATCGAGTTGGGTCTGTTTCGTTAGGAACTGATAGTTCCTTTTCCATCCAACTTTCCTTGGAGTTTAGTCTTGACGGAAACCTCAGGGTTCCGGTGACGGAGTCCTCCTCGAGAAGGACGGAGACCCTGACCTTATCGGGAACGACTAGAGGGACTGGGGAGAAGAGGGGAGTGAAGATGAGAGGGACCGAGAAGAGAAGAGCGGTTTTTCGTTTCTTTACACTAAACCGGTGGGAAAACGAAGTTTTGAAGGTAACCGGGGAACGGTTTACTCCAGTTTTGTTCGATATCGTAGTCTCCCCTGGCCAGCGATGGGGCACGAGGTTGGTGAATGACCGTCACTCTGGAGACCGGTACCACCCTCACGGAGTATTCTCCCTGTCTACTTACACTTACACACACACGCACGTGTACACACGTGTTCATATTTCGTAATTTGGTGGACCGTGTGTCACCCATAAATTCCACGTAAGAAAAGTAGGGAAAAGAATGAACTGACGACCTCATTAGAGTTTAAAGTGTCATACCGTAGTCGTCAGGGTGGGAGACTTAGTTCGACGAGACGAGATTGTGGAAAAGTGAAAGGGTCAGGACGGGGGAGTAATCTCTTGTAGTCTCGAGGGTTTGGGTTATCCGTGGAGGACCTCAGACCCAGAACATGGATCCTACGAGAGAATGGAAAGGGGGAACTTTTACACGTGAGTAATAAATTGTCGTTGGAGTGCAGGAAGGGTTTGAGGTCACTCAATGTCGCGTAAAGACGAAGATGGTGTATGAGTAAGTGAGTGAGTCGTTAAGAGGAAACACCGATCTTCGTACCTGAGATCTTGGTCGGTCGGACTTAGTTTAGGGTCCAGCCGGGGAGTAAATGATACATTTGAACTCGTTCCATGAATTAGAGACACCGGGTCATAGAGACCTATTTTGTCAATTTTTAAATTTGGGATAAAATCCTTAAGAACTGTATAACATCCTTTTGTTATTCACACCTTCACAGAACCCAAGAACATAACCAATACAGAAAATAATTACTTACTCGAATCCCTTCGGTTACTTTACTCGTGATTGACGACTGGAATGACTCACTAGGTCGTAGTGGAAGCTACTTTTTCCTCCCCTGACTTGACTTATCAAAGAGACTTCAGAGAAGGTACAAATATTAAGATTCTGAAAAAAGGATTAGACGAATAAAGATTAAAAAGTCTCGATAATAATATTTTCAAAAAGAACGTAAATTCACGGGTGTCTTAAGGAATTGTGTACGGTATAGTTTACAATGAAGAAAGTCTACCCTTGTGAATATGGTGTCAGTTTCCCTAAAGGTTATTTCAGGTTTAACACAGATTCAGAATTCCATAAGACTAACGATTACCATTTCCCAGACCTCGGGTTGTTTGGGTTCTAATATCCTTAAATTACAAATACCCACAAAAAAATTGTACAGTTCCTTGGGTTTCATAATGGGCTGTTCCTAGTCTTCGACCAGTTAGTTTATAGTAAAGGATAGTAAGTGTAGTTGTAATTGTAGGAAGTTCATACTTTTGAACTATGGTTTCAGTATTTTCCATAAACTCTGGAAGTACTTCCTTTCTTGAAATTTCGGTCTTTTTAGAAATCCTAACTTACTTTCTTAAAATTTCGGTCTCTTTAGAAATCCTAAAAAATACATCTATACTATAAATTCATAATTAGGTATTACATTGTTACCTCCTTGTTGATTCTTGTTAAATGAAGGGATATTTTTGTCAACGTAAAAATAATGATATCTTTCATACTCCCGAGTTTTCATAGTGTATTGTCCATACTTATTTAAGTAAAAATGACTGACGGTTCAGGTATATGTATCAAAAGTAATGTACCGAAATTTACATGAATGTACACGAACATATACAGATCTAGATTAGAATATTATTTCATCAGTATACTGACTATGGTATTTACTCCACACTGAGACTTCATCATACTGATTAAAAATTCGTTTATATAGTCTTAAATTGGTATTTATTAATGATCAGGAAAAATTTCATAACTTCAATCGAACTATCATAAAAATACCCAAATAGAAATAGAATTTTCAGAACGAAATCTTAGATGAAAACACACATACACACACAGAAGTACACATACACAATCACCATTTTTGAAAAAAATCCCACTTAATTTAATTCTTTTTGATAGTTTCTCAGTTAGTGGATACGTAGTCTCGTTCATGTAATTTTTCAATACCATCTTAGATCGAAACGAAATTTTGGAAAGTTGAACCGACATACAGACTTTCAAAGGGTAATTACTTGACATCTCTTTTTGTAGTCTTGACTTGAATCACTTATATTACCCTTTAGACAATCTATTATCTGACTGTCACATTTTATTACATTACTTTATTGATGAATACTCAAGACTATATCTGGTCTTATCCTTTCAATGTTTTCTCCGCAAGAGTTGTACAAAGTTTGTTACCGTGATTAACACCTAGTCGACACATCATAATTTCTCCTCTGGTACATAAACCTAGAGACATAAGGGTGTTAGTACAAACCTCGTACCTCAGTTGATATACTGAAGGGAGGTGAAACACACCTAGGAACTTCATCAAGATGGTAGGGAGATGATTTCATGTGAAAGACTTTCGTTCTTACCTTTAAACTAGTTCGCACACCTTATCTGACTACGACCGTAAGTCGGGACTTAAGTAAATTTAATACTATGGTTTATGTCATCTTTCCCTGGTTCTGAATACTTACCTATGAAGGACAGAAACGCGTCGAGACTTGGGGTTCCTCATGGGATTTGGTATTCGGAATGTTGGTGTTTTAGCTGAGAAGGAAAAAAGACAAGGAAAAAGAGAAAACCTTGGGTAGTTTAGGAGGTATGAATCGATGAAGGGACTCGGTCAAAACCACATTGTAAATTTTGGTGTCTTAATACGACCCTCCAATCGTGGGTCAGGTATTGTCTTGACATTTTGACAAGACTTAAGTCTTTTTGATACCACCACAGTAATTTCCAAAACCTTCCTTTTGTTGTTAAGGTTAAAGGGAAAGTACTGTGAGTAGTTTTTTTTTTTTTTTTCCACCTGATGTCGGTGGTTGTGACACACTTGGTTGTCGAGACGGTTTTGACACTTATTAATTGTCTAAACTTTTATATGCATCGAATTCGGTTAGTGTGTAAACCATCTCCACTTTCAACTGTCACTATTGAACAATGATGTTCACGGGAGAAAAAGCTTTTGTACTAAAGGGTGGACAGGGAGTGACTGATGTGTCTCGACTAAGGGACAGGTGTAAAGGTATCCGGTACTACCACGTAGACTGTGGAGTTTCTTCCATTGTCTTATAAATATATGTGTCTCGTAAAGTATATCAAGGTACATTTTCTGTAAAAAATTTACTAAATTTAATCGAATAAAGAGGTCCATATATAAAAAGAGAGTGGATCTGATATACTGTTTTTATAGATTTAAAGATGAGAATAACATTACATTATGTCACAAAACTTTAAGATGTACCCCTGAGAAAACTTTGTGTTCAAAGAAGGAGTGTGTACGAATTTGTGACCTGTTTGAAACGCATACACAAAATTCTTACTCGCCGCAGTGAATTTACAGGAGCAATCCCTTTTTATATATACATGTTGTCGAAGAGGAGTTTAAGTTCTTTCGGATTTTACTTTTTGATTGTCTAAACATCATACATACTTATGGACCGATCAGTGTACCAAAACGATGAAAGTCTTTTGGTTTACGATTCAACGAAGTCAGTGTAGCCTAAGAGACACTGGGGTACCTGAGGTCGGACGGTGTGAGGAGACAAGTACCCTAAAAGGATAGACCAATTAGTGTACCAAAACGATGAAAATTTTTTAGTTTTTGGGTAAAATTTAAATTCATAATCGTCTTATCGAATCCTTTGACTCGGGTAGTCACAGAATTGGGATATGTATAGTTAGGAGATTCGGTTTTACCGTGTATAAGTGGAAATGTATCTTAATAGAATTTTACTACCTCTAAACATAATAAAAGGTTGAAAACACACATACTTTTAGTCCAAACAAAAAAAAAAGATGGGTCAAAGTAAGAGAAAGAGTTGAAAAAAAAAAGATGAAAGTGTACTAAGAGGAAGAATTAAAAATGAAGGAATTAATGGACGTCTGTGTAGAAAAAAAAGACAATAATAAATTTGTTCGATATAAATCTTCGTCTATGTGACAAAGGAAATTCTGCACTTCCTCTCAAAGTGGAAATTGTCATATGTAGACAAGGAAAGATACAAATACACTACCACCATTGTTCTAAAAACTTTTTAGAAAAAGTTTTTAGAGTCCCAAGTTCTAAAGTAAAAAATTTCATTAAGTGTCCGTTCTGAACATTGACCATGTTTTTATCAATACGATGAGTCTGCATTTCCTTAGTACAAACTACAACTTCTCGACCCTAAGATAAAAGATGAGTATCAACGATCAACTTATTACTGTCAGGTCTATGTACCATCAATTCAGACATCTTATATCGTTCCAGTAAGGTTTAAGATCTCTTGAAAGTCAGGGAAGTTGTCAGTAAGTACAATTTTACTCCGGGCTAGTCCAAAGGACACACTCCGTTCTTGTCACTCATGGGGGTTTTGTAGGTTTAGTCTATTCGTTTTAAGACCCCCAACCACAAGGTAAGAGGTGGAGAGAGGACGGATCTTTTTTTTTAGATGACTAGAGAAGATTAAATCCTTTCCTAATTTATTACTAAATCACCTTCGACTGAAAATATCCTGAGTTTTATATGCACGACCGTCTTATGGACACTGATAGTACCTTACTTCGGTTTTATAGACTTCCCGAAGAGAACGGGAACTGAAGTCTCTCTAAAGTGGTCTTTCAGTCTTCATTTTGTCCCGAGGTCGAATCATGGTTGTTCAGTGAGTTCCGTAGACCCAATTCAACCACGTAGAAAGAGAAGGACCCGTTAGTACTGGTACGGACACAAATGTCGGTTACCACTACCGGTAATGGCCCCGAGTATCCGGAGACATGTGTCAGACACAGATGACTGAAAATCCTTTGATATCGTAATGTCTTTGTACGACTAAAAAGGGGAAGTACAACTTACTGAAGTAAACCAATAAGTAAACTGTTATTGTTGTGTTTGTTATGATTGTATATAGAGTATAAATACACGATCTGGTTGACTGTATGGTATTATATGTATGTACACCATACTTTTAAAATTTTATGAGTTGATTCTTAATTATTACCGTTACGTCTTCGAAAGAATTCTTAATTTATAAAGTAGTTCTAACAAATTAAGAGGATAAGTAATAAAGTTCCGTCAATTTAAGAGGATCACAAGTTCGACGTAGTTGTGAAACTCAGGACTCCCAGAATGACCCTCTCAACGTTAAAGTCTGTTGATTTATTATTGGATCCACAATTACTTTGTCGTAACGACTTCCAAGTATTAAATGTTTGTCCCTCGTTAACTCCGTGACTTCCTTATTTACGGTAGAAAGACATCCTTTTGTTATGAGACTCGGACTCAAATTCATTTGACCTAGCAGTAGGTATGGAGTTACAGTACAAAAATTTTGACGTATACCGTGTCATACATAAAGTACCGTTGAGTGACCATTATTAGGGGATCAAGTACCATGTCCGGTCCAATCGCCTCTTTCCACGTGAACCCCTTCCTCTTCTTCCTTTCTCCAAGGTCGAAAGTGCATAAAGACGAGTGACGACCTTGTTATGTCGGTGTGTGAGTGACACGTTCAATTAATTTACGTCAGAAAATTGGTACCCAATCAAATGCAACTTATTAAAGTGTTAATTGGATTCTTTCTTGAATCCTAACACGACGTTTATTTTCGGGATCTTTGTCCGAAGACTGGTTTTTTTTTTTTTTTTCGGATTTTTTGTGGTAGATGTGATTAAAGTTTTGTAGTGTCTTACTTTACTATTTGTTTGAATTAATGCAACAGTCTTTTCACTCACATTATTAAATTTCTGTTTCAAAATAAGTCTTAAGGGGAGAAACATAATACTTATTTTTTCTCTCACGGTACAGATTGTCCCTCAAAAACGTTATGTCACAGTGTCATTTTATGGGCCAAGGTCAGACTTTACAATAATCCTTATATTTACTCAAGTTATCATTAACAATTCGGTAATCAACAATAATGTCATTACATTGAAGTCTTATTTCAGACTTCATTTAGAAATGTCTTTTATTAATGACGAAAGAATCTTCATTTACTCAAGATAAAGGAGGACAGGTGTTCCAGTTTACTTGAAAGAGGGTTTGCGTGTCGAGGAGTCTTAGAGTCTCATTCTTTCTCAAGAGATTTAGTTAGACGGTTGGACAGAACAGAGTACCGGGTACTGTCATGGAAATATACTGCCGTCCAATGTTACGATTCCATTGACCATTCAAGACAAGAACCAGTAGTAGTCTTCGTTATTACTCCTTCGTCGACTTGAGAGGTCAGACACCCTGACATAAATCGTTATCGAGGGACGGACCTAGAAGTCAGTGGAAGGGTGCAGACGTGAGGTGTCTGTCACGGTACGTTTGAGTGGTAAACCTATGACATCTATAAAAAGACAAAATGACTATCTTTGTGATTATGTAGTTCTCCGATCCTTTGAGTGGGGGTTTTGTGTCTTGAATGTTTACCATCTTGTTTTAGAAACCAGAAGACTAAGGTTCAATTATATGGAAAGGGGTTTCTCGTTCGTTTCCTTTATCGAAAGAACCTTGACAGGAATGACAAATATGGTAGTACTTACTTAACTCGATTTCCTTTTTTTTTCTTTGTTTTTTACCTTGGATAACGACCAAAAGGGGACCTCTGTAATAAATTTGTAGATTCATTGTAAGAGATAATTTTTATTAAACATAAATGTGATAAATTGTATGTTGTATGGTGATAAGTACGAATGTACTCATACGTATTCGTATTGTCTTCGTAATTATGTACTTTATATCAATAAAGTTTCTTTATTTTTGTAAAAGTTTCGCAAGCTTAAGTAAGTTCCTGTGTTTTAAGTAGTATTTGAGAAGAGTGTATAAAATCTTAGATCAGGTAACTGAATAAAAGTTACTACGATTTTCGTTTAATTAAATGGATAGTTAATAAAGAAATAGTCCATTACTTTGCTTTTCGTCCACCACTATGTTTTCTTCTCTGTGTGGAATTCGTAGAATTGACAGAAAGTTAAGTATTCAGTCAAACGAGAAAGTTGAACCCCTAGTATCTTGTCATTTAATTAGTGAGTTGACTATTGTTTACAATGAGTCCGAAGTGAACCGTTAATGCACCAGTGAGTCTCTTAGTTTCCGTTAATTTATCGACTAGTTACTCGAGAGGAGAAGTTATCTATTGTTTCTGAGGGTTCAAAATAGAGGAGAAAAAGATTTATTTGATCTCTTTTATATGTAAAAATAGTCGTATAATCCGACTTTTCTGAACTTTGAGGTTACAGAAAGTTGTAAAGTTAAAGTATCTAATTTAAGATACACAATTACTACTATAGATGTTATATTGTTTCATAATTCATAATCTTTGATCCAAATCCTTTTTTTTTTTTAGGGAAGTGACTTATTCTATTCGTTTCGTCTGGTTATCGATTCGTTAATAAGTAGGATGACTTTTGTCGTCACACTACTTTGATGGGTCAAGAGAAAAAAGATTAGATATTTAATAAAATTTAGGGAACATTTCTCTAAAGTTATCCTAAAGTTTGTTACCGAAAGTTTGTGAGTACATCTTCTTGTAAAGACGACCGATGACTATGGAAATACTTGAGGACTCAATTTGGTGAAGACACCTAGTGTCTCACGAAATATCAAAGGGGTTTCTTTCACTTCAACAAACTTTATACTCATAAATCTTTCAAGCGGAGAGAACGCCTTACATCAGTTTATTCTCTCGTCTCATCTCACCATCCCCAAAGATATGATTCTCCCGAAACTTTTAATTTTCGTTTCTGCATATACAAGAACATAATATATCGGTGAGATTATTTTCGTTTGTTTTGTTTTGTTTTGTTTTGTAGGCCCCCTACGGACTGTACTTATCCAAGTATTCGGACCATAACTAGGGGGCTAAGAAAAGTTCCCTCCGGCGGAACGATATTGGACAGGTGACCCCGTAAAGACAGTGGAGGATTCAGAACTTGATCTATATCCTCTCGAACCTTAAAGTACAAAACACTGTTAAATAACATTGAATACGGGATACTATTTCAAATATATATCAGTCCTAATTACACTCACGTGCTCCTTCCGTCTATATTCCTTCGTTGTAGAGTCTCAACTGTCACCTTGACCTGAACCTCAACATGTCGGTCCGATCTAAAGTCAGAGGGAAGGTCCGATACACTCACTTCAGTATCTGCCTCAACCGCTTTCACAGAGTTCTTGTTACCTTCTGATGAGTTTATGATCTTTAATATTTGGTCTCTCATTTTGTGGATACATAAGGTAGAAGGAATCCGAGCCGTGAAATAAAGGAACTAGATCATGAATTTTTCAGTAATCTAATGATTTCATTTTAATCTTAACATATTAGAAACTCAAAAGAAGGGATAGTAGTTCGTGATTGCATTTGTCCCTTTCGACTACGAGAGTAAAGGAAGACTAAGAATATAATTATATTTTTGGACTTACATAAGATTTGAAGTCCCGTAGACCGTTCTTCGAGTTCAACTGGAAGACCTAGAATATAAACGGAGTGGATTGTAGACCTAGTATTCACAAAAAATAGAAAATATGGAAGTAAAACTGTCAAACTTAACAAATACAAAAACGACGCTTTATAGACATTCTTGTTTTGACTTTGTCGAGTCGACGTAAGACACACAACGTAAGACGTTATAAAATGGTTATACCTTTAGAAAAGTAACAAAGACTATTTCCTTGATTTAGTAAGAAACAAAAGTTCTAGTTAGTGAGTAGTAGTTTATAAATACCCTTCGATAATATACGTTCCACGGTGTGATCTTTGACCAGTATGTTTCTAATTCTACTTATATATATAAGAATGACCAAACACCGTATTTTAATAGTCGTCTTAGTCCTACTAAAATCTACTGAAGTTCTTGTTTCCTTCTTCCCAACGACCAAGTCATATCAGAACTACAAACTGTGGTTGTATGTCTACCATAAATAGTAGATGTTTTACTAGGAAGTATGGTGAATGACCCCCGTAATATGACTTCTCTTACTCTGTCTAAACCGAGGAAAACTGTTACTGTTCTAAAGGGTGACAGACTACTCCTACATCGAACGAGATCAATTACATATCCTTTCGTCCTCTAACTAAATTCTTTTATAACTCCTTTTAATCATTGAGATTTTGTTAGGTGTCTTTGAAACCCTAATACAGTCTGTGGAGTTTGTCTCGAACCATAGGAGTCCTATGTTTGTCTTGTCTATTGAAATTTTGTTTGTGTTAAACGTAAAATCAACATGTTAAAAAGGAACATTTAGAATTCATAGAGATAAGTTGGACTCAGGATCGTTTCTTTCTTTTTAGATAAAACTTAAAGTTTTTGAATACATTTGTTAGACCCGGAAGTCATCTACGAAATTTTTATGGATAATCCCCTTTTACTGACTATTTATCAGGTTCTGAATATGTTCAGATTTGTGAAGGAACTTTAAGTATACTGTTATTTCGATTACTACTAATAATCAAAGTCTCCTACGGAAACTGTAAAGAAAAAAAATTCGACTTCATATCAACTAACAGGAGCTGTAAAGAACTTACTTCTTTTTAGTGTATATGATATCCGGTTTGGTAACAAACTAAGGTACTAAAAAAAAGTTTTCACAAAACGAATTACGTGTTTGAATAACTGATTCGGTAAGTCATAATTCTATTTTTGGTATCACGAGTCATAAAACTGATTTTTTTAACGTCTTTAAGGAAGAGGGAAAGATAGTAAATTTATACAATGTTATTATATTACGGAAAAGGTATTTTGTCATTACTGAATTTTAGGGATCACTTTTCTGGTTGTCTTGTGTACCAAACGTAAACGGGTGTAAGATGTGTTAGGTGAGAGGTGACGTGCCGGAGATCGTAGAGTCGTTCAAACGGACCCCTTTATATAATCAGACGGAGTTGATCTTTTTAGTATTTTGTATTAGAACTGACAACAAAGTAAGCAAAATATTCTGATTATTAAGTCAACAGAATATAGGTCTTTTCGTCAGAAATATTGTACAAGAGAAGATGACTGTAAAAATACGGTAAAAAGATTTCACAGTATATAAAGTTTACCGCAATCTCAATTCTCAATAATGAGTATTCATTGACGAAGGGAATTTCTTAGATCCCTTAAACCTAGTTACACATTCACCATGACTCTTGTGTACATGTGATAAATTCCTAAATCTTGAATAGTGACCTAAGAGGTTCGTTCTTATGACCCCACCCAACGGTACGGGAGGAGGTCTCCTAGAAGGGCTGGGTCCCTAGCTTGGGTAAAGAGAATTCAAAGGACGTAATCGTCCGTCCAAGAAATGGTGATCACGGTGGACCTTTCGGGATAGGGACCAGACCTCTATCAGTTTGTCGATTGGATAAAGGTAAACTTTCCTTTTATTCTTCTACTAAGAGATTGCTACAAAATTGCAGTGAAAAGAATCTTAATATCAGTCAGTAAGTTCTGGTTCGTTATAAGAACGAAAGAGAGAGAGAGATATATATATATGTATATATGTGTGTGTCTGTGTGTGTATGTGTATAGAGTTTTTTGGTACACATGAAAACAATTTGTAACAAAAGGTTGAAGTGTATACTTTAGATCCTAATTAAAATAAGTATAATTTTTTTATTATTGTATACTATTTTCTCTCCAATCGAGTTGATTAACATAATTGAACTTTCAATTAGTAGACAAGTCACAAATCCCGAGTTAAACACTTTTACTTACTGGTTTTACTAGATTATTTTGAGAGGTCACAAAATTTCGATGTACACGTAATATCGTAGAATACAACTAATAATTAGTTTATGAATATTATACGTGTTTATTACCTTCGATATAAATTGAGAGAATGTGTGTCAAGTACTCATCCGTACTCATGTCTCCAATAGTCATACGTCCGTAGTAGGGGTAAAACCCAATGAGAAAGGAAGGAGATCGTCTTTCTTTTGTTCTTTTCTAAAGATTGATGTGGTGTTACAATTTCGGAACAGGTCACAAGGGTTTACAGTCTCTACTCCTTGACAAAAGAAAATAGGAATGTCGGTTAGATAGGAATGTCAATACTCAAGTGACCTTTACCGAAAACACTGAACGCAGTACAATAAACTGTAACAGTCATAAGCCATTAATTTTCCCTTCTTTCCAAACCCCAAACCATAATTTTAAAACTGTCTCTGTTTATATAATAAAGTCTTTATACAAATCATTGAAAAGGTCCTTGTTGTTATTTGTTTTTTTTGGGTTGTATCAAGACTCTTAATATAATTTCTGATCGGACAATTTTGAAACGTTTTCCTTCAAAGAAGTGGTGTTTGGTTTATGTAAGGAGATTTACATGTGAGAGAGTATTTAATGTCTCTACAAGAGATGATGTATGGTGATCGGTGGTGTTCGAGTATCTGTCACTTTTTTTTCTTTCTTTCTTTTAAGATTGACCGAAGTGACATTCTCGAAAAGGTCAAAAGGTCCCTGTAAAGAGTCTAACGTGATGCCTCGACTATGCTACTGGTCAAACGACTAAATGAAACATATGAGACCTCAACTAAGTTTGCGGTCCGAACGACACTAGAGTTTCCCCCTCGGTACGAGTCTAGTCGACGTTTTTCCGGGACCCCTGTTCGTGACAACATTTGGTTGTCCTCGAGATGAGAACTTAGTTGTCATCGTGTGTCCCTGGTCTACTCGAATAATGAGTCGAACTCCGTTTGGGCCCCTCCCGAAAGAGATGGATGAGGGGAGGCGGCACGGTAAAAGAGTCCAGACTCGAACTCTTATTTCTTATTCTCGGTTTACACAGGACGGGGAGACAAATTGGACAATCGGAATCAGGTGATATCTCAAGGTCCGTTGTTCTTTTCGACGTCGGTCCTCCGGTCCCTACCCTTTACTCCTGAGATTCGTGTCGGTGGTGTCTCTTCGTGTGTAAAGTCGGATTTACCTAACTTGGTTTACGTTTCCGGTCTTCGACTAGGATGATGTACACCCTTTAACTTATGTACTATTTTACGAGAATCCCTTTTTACAATCTAGGGACGGAGTGTGGAATCAGTTTTTGTTTAGTAATCTCAGTTTATAAAGTTTCTTTTATTTCATCTTTCATGCAATCACCCCCTTCATGTCATGTCACCCCTTCCGGAAAGATTCATAGTGTGTTTCAAGAGAGATTTCCAGACTTAAAGGGTTCAGTGGTGGACCCAGAGACGTGACGATCATGAGCGAGGGAAATAGACCTGACAGGTTAGAGGTTCTGACAGATAGGGTAGGACGTTGAAATTGGTCTGACGGGTCTTTCGGTAGAGTCCTACACTGTCGTCACCGACGACCTGTGGTAGGATCTTTCTTGACCGTGGTTTTATGTTTTCAAGCTCAATAAGAAATCTTCAGAATTTTATTAAAATGATTTCATTGACGGTTCACTGTGATACTATGTCCTGTGAGAAGTATATGTAAAGAAAACGGTTTCTCTAGTTTTGTAAAACTACCTGTCGGATATTTTAAATTCTTTTTACTCATTAAACATTTCAAAAGTAACCTTTACAAGGGTTTGGTACTCTGGGTTCTTAACATGACTACGGTGATGTCACTTTGATTATACTAATCCACTACGAGAAATGTTACAGGGATCCTGATATCAATGTGAATAGGAGTTAGAGTTGGAGACTACACTTTTTGTTAGAGACTTGTGACCATCAGAAGGGACTAATTTCGTGATTTAGAATGCCTTTGGGGAGCTTTACAAACGACAGTACACAGTAAATAATATATTTCCTTTACGTGCATCACGTCTTTAAGGGTGGTGTCCAAAATAATTGACCTTTCGGCATAAGGGAGCCGAATCCCGTATAGACTATTTCTGTGGTTGACACGTCTCAGACCCAAGGGTACACTCCTCGTTGATCCTTTTCCGTTTCGTCAATAAACGTTGTTCAATGTAAAGGTGTAAAATTGATTAATGAATCCTTTTTGACTATTCTAGTACTGTATAAATCTTTTTCATATTAGACTAAACCTTGTTGTCTATTTTATACTGTTCGATGAGGAATCGGAAATGATTACATCCTTAGACTTAAAAGAGGGACCTTCTTTCTCATACTTACTACAGGAATCTAAATTCGAAATTTTATATTTGATCAGTTAAATAAAAATTTATTTTTGGAATAAGTCCCTTTATAAATTTGTGTTTTACTTTGTATATAATGTTTTGGATAATAAATGATCGGTGTAAAACATTTTTATTTTTTATTTTTTTATTTTTTGAAATGTTTATCGCTCGTAAATGATATGGACTGTTGTGCGATTCACGATTTATGTGTGGAGTACCCAAACAAGACTCTCAATTTTTATCTGTAATATACTTTTTGTCTTGTGACAGAACCTGTGCCTTTTGTAAGACATTCATAATCAAGGATCATAGAGTAAATTAGGAGAGTTGTTCGTGTCGACCGGGTCTCTATAATTTATTGAACAGATTCAATGTAGTAGAATGAGGTCTCGAATACGAGGATTGCCGTGAGAAGTACTTATGTTTGTCATACATCTGCGGAAGGAGAGAGAAAGAGAGTGGTATGTCAGATGTATTTACCTCGTCAAACATACACTTACTGTATATAAATATATAGTGTGTGTATATTTACGACCTTCTTTTACGTACGACTCACCATATTAATATGTAAAAATATCGAAGTGAAGCGTATAAAAGATGTCCACTGTACATACGGAAATTATTAGTGAATAAAAAGTTTCTAGAAGTTTTTCGAATTTAGCACTTTTGGAATTCTTTAAAATTCCCGAAGTATACTAAATGGTTGTTATAGTCGTTTCTTAGAAAAAATCATTTTCGCTAATGATATCGTTTAATAAAGAATTTCGTGATGTTCGTGGTATCATCTATTTTCCTCAAACAGAATGTGGTAAGGTCTACAGGATTAAAGAGTAGCCAGTTGTCATCTTGATAACAAAAAAATTATAATAAACATTTATATGTGTCCCGGGGGATCTTACATCTGGTTTCAGTCCAGTCAGGCACGAGACCCGTCTTCTCCCTCCCCAATAAAAATTTCATAGTCAATTTCTTCACTTCCAAAGGAGGCTATGTCTTTAACCCGTCTCTCCAATCCCATGCCTCCCTCTATGGTTCAAGTCCAGAAGTCAGTTCAAGTTGTTTATATGGAACTTCCAGTTGAAGATCGTTCCGACCCAGAAGATCTTGTATCCTCCGTTTCTCTATTTCGTGAGAATTCTCGTCGTTTTCCTTAGACCGGTTTCTCCTAGACTTGAAGAGAGCCGAGATGATGTGACCGTCGGAAGGTCAACCAAACATCATTCCTTCTCCATCTCCTTAAAATTTATTACTCCTACCGAGTGATCCCTTCATTCTCGGTCAAACGAGAATCATCAAAAGACCTCATATTTTCCTTTTCTTAACGGTTTCACACCATAGAAGAAAAAATTTTTTCAATAAAAGGTAATACCAAATGATATCCTATAACTTATATTAACCTCTTCCGTTACCGTGGGGTGAGATCATAAGAACGGACCTTTTAGGGTACCTGTCTCCTCGGACCACCCGACGTCAGGTACCCCAGCGCTTCTCAACTTGTGATGACTCGCCGAAGTGAAAGTGAAAAGTGAAAGTACGTGACCTCTTCCTTTACCGTTGGGTGAGGTCACAAGAACGGATCTCTTAGGGTCCCTGCCCCTTCGGACCACCCGACGGCAGATACCCCACCGTGTCTCAGCTTGTGCTGACTTCGCTGAATCGTCGTAACTTATATTAAGGGACTTCGTAACATAGAAGAATGAGGGGAAAGGGGTACAGTGGTTTTAGTTTTATTTTAACTTATTCATGTGTATGTCCAGAGGATTCTCTGATTCTTTCTTCCACTTCCATAGAAACTACGAGTTGATTTCTATTCCACTCGGGGGTTTCTGGAGGACAAAGTCCATATCCCTCTTTTGTTAAATTGACCTTCCTTTTTTACTTCCTTAGAAAAATGACAAAATTTCTTAATAAAATACTTTTTCTATAATGACCCGATCATTTTTATGTCACACCTTTTTCTTTCTTTCTTAATCGTTATTTACATAAAGGAAACTTGTTTAATTGTGATTATAACTAAGAATTTACAGGAATGTCATCAGATGACAGTTTAATCTATTGTACCTAAATATAATAATAAGTTCCTTCTTAAGGGATAGTCCTCCGGGTATAAAGTTACGTCTTTCATAATGTAATAAACAGTTCCTTTTGTGTAATGAGAAACATTTTGTCTTTTCAACTGGAACCGTTTGTCAATCACTTTAACAAGAGATGAACTAAAGTGAATGTACGTCACACACCCTCTCTTGTATAAATCACAACGAACCACCGTAACAAAGTTTTCTTGAGAGTCATAACATCGGTCTTTACTCATCCCTTGTAGATCTTTTATCAAGTGTAACGTCACGACCCTTCACTAACTTAAGAACAAAGGTACGAAATACAATCCATCATTGTTTCTTAAATCACCATTAATTCATGACCGAATTACATACAAATAGAAAAAGGGTTCTAGTTGGTATCAGTGAAAAAGGTATTAGTTTCTGTTTATTATTCGAAAGTAAGAAACAATTTTAAGATTTCAACACATTGGTAAAGGGGACAATGATCCTACAATAATGAAATAGTAAGTCGAAACAAAGTTCACCGTGACGGTGAAAAAAGTGTATGACAAGTTAAAAGAATTCCGTTTTAAACTATAGGAGTACATAGAGACAGAAACAAATACCTAATAAGTTAGATAGAATTGCCCAAATGAATGGGATTGAAATTTTTTATAAATACAAGTAAATAAACCGACACGGTCCAGAATCAACGTCGTACACTCTAGAAGTTAGAAGGAACACCGTACTTGTTAGAAAATTATCGTCGTAAGTCCTCGATCAAGGGACTGGTCCTTAACTTGGGTCCGGGGGACGTAACCTTCGTGTCTCAAAACCGGTGGCCTGGTGATGCCTTGACGGGGGTCGGGGCGGGGTGTGTTGAGAAAAGAAACAGAAATAGGGAGACCGAGGGTTAGAGTGATGACAGGAAACATAATAGTAAACTATCTTATTATCATTATGTTATTATCATTGCTGTTTAGAAAAAGTCACGTTCATTGAAAAACTTCGTTTAAAACGTATAATTCAGTAAGTCAAAAGAGTCGTTGTGACAGTTAATCTATTATGGTAATAGGTACGATGTTTACTCCTTTGGTCCTGAGTCTCTCTGACTGATATTAAATGGTTACAGTGTCTCGAGACTTACCCGTAAAGAAAGACTACGTGTCACGACTGGCAGGAGGTACTATCGTTTAACGAAACACAACAAATCAGAGGAAGTGACAGATATAATTCCTACTCTTTAATGGGGTGACGATTGGATAGTTCTGATCGACCACTTGTTAAGATGAGAACCCCCTTTTTAAATTAACTTTTTGTGTTACCTTAAAAAGTGTGGTTTACAGGAAATGAAAACAGTGAGGGATGAATTTCAGGTGGTATTTCGAGGTAGAAAAAACTAAATGATTCTTGACTCAGTCGTTCCTAATGTTCTCTAATGGTTCTCTAACATGGCATTTATACTGTCTAACATTTTGTTACGTTTTATCTTCTACTTTTGTTTAAAAAAAAAGTTTTAACGTTTCGTTTAGACGTAAACTCACACACATACTAGTTTTATACAATAATTTACTGACCTAGTTACATAATGCTTACCACTACAAAGTCGAAGACTTGATAGTTACACCTAGTAGTTGTTATTTACGTTGATTTCGTGGATCATGACTAACGAAACTCTTTTCCGTAAACTATTTCCTTCTTTTTTTTGGTTTACTTTTGTCATGGTACTTGGTAAAATGGAGGACACTTGTCTCTATGTAGGAGTATAGAGATTTTCTATTACACGTCATTTTCAAATCATTAATGGACCGTAAAGGAGAGAAACTACCAGAGACAGAAGACATTAAAGGAGATGGTGTTAAAAATTTATTGGTTTTTTTTTTACAAATAGACCACTTTTTTAAGGGGAGAGAAGGGGATGAGGTATCAAAGAGTGATGATCGTCTTGAGGGTGGACCGGAAATTCTAAGAAGTGGTCAAAGTATCAATCACCGGTTCACTAGATAGATGGACCATTCTCCTGTCAGTCAGGAACGTATCTCGAACATTGAAATGAAAACTGGTACCGTGGTAGACTATGAAAGGATGTATTTTATTCCCTAGATCGGTTGTTCGTTGGGTCTCCAGACCTTAATCCAGGAGAACCTGTAGTGGACCTCTTTCTTCCGTCTCAACCACTTTTCGTCTGAGGTCAGTGACGGGGTCAATCCTTCCGGTCCTTTCGTTCTCGTCACGTTTAAACGTAGTGAGAAGGAGTAGAAAGAATTGAGAAGAGATCAAATCTCAATCATAAAATTTGAAAAATTTAAAATAATTAAATAAAATTACATATAAAATGTTTAAGTTTTAAAGTAGGACTCCTTATAATAAAAAGGATTTGATTTGTGTAGATCTTCAATGGGGGTTATGTCGTGAAACCCCTAAAGGTAATACAGGAGGTCGGGGTCTTTTTCTATGGTTTCATGGGTGTACTAGGAATAAATTGTCTTCGTTTCCAAAAACAGAATTTTAAGTTTACGTTCTCATTTCATTTTCCCCGATTTTATATTTTCATTATGGGTTGTGGGAGTGTCGTTACACCGAAAAGGAGGAGGACCAAGTAAGTAAGAGGAAGAAAGGGAGAGATACAACCAAAGTCGAGTACGGTGGTGTTTGTGAAAGAGATCCGAAAATATTTATAAGTAAGACATGAATGGTAAGTGGTTCGTGGAACGTTCGTGACCCCTTGAATCCCATTTATACTGTTTATTCTGGTCGGAATTCTTAAGTACAGTTCTTCTAGATTGTTGAACTGGTTATCGATGTTTTGTCACGCTATTCCTCATTACACATTACCTCCAACCACCTCTCCCTCTCCTCTTCCTACAGGATCGAGGGGTCTCTAACCCTTTCGGAAACGACAATGCGATTCAACACAGGTTGAGAAAACACTGGGGAAACTGATATCACACAGTCCGAGGGGACAGGTACCCTAAAGGGTCCGTTCTTATGACCTCACCCAACGGTAAAGGAAGAGGTCCCCTAGAAGAGGTGGGTCCCTAGTTTGGACACAGAGGACGTAACGTCCGACTAAGACATGGCGACTTGATGGACCCTTCGGGGTCCTTTCGAAACGACCCCTTTTTTAGGAATTTCTTCTGAGTTTCGTACTTATGTTCAGACAGTACACCCGGTCCCTCTTATACAGGTTTATTTAATCGAAAATCTCGTTTATAGTTGTGTTCCCCCTCGTCCCACTAATGAGTTCTTTCGTATTATTAAAATATTTATGTCTTGTAAATTGACCTATTAAATTATACTTAACTCAAACTTCCGTCGTACCCTTATTCCTTCCTCCGGCAAAGTTGAATGCCGAAAATAATAGTCACACGAAATGGTGTTACCGAGAAGACCCACTACTAATGATGGACAAGATTCATATGTCGAATTTCCCTATGACGTCTAACGAGTAGAAGAGGTAAATATTTTATTTCAGTTCTTGTCCACGAAAACAAAATATGAACGAGGGGTCAATGTCTTCAACTTTGTTGGTATTTTAAGGAGTTTGGAAACGGGGAATGATAACTTCAGTTCAGGGGGAGACATTGAAAAACAAAGGAGTTTTTAATGTGTTAGAGACTGTTAATAAAGGTTCTTTATTTCCTATATACACACACAGACACACACTGTCTCTGTCTCTCCTCAATTCTAATCTCTTATTTTCCTTTAGTCTGGATAATAGTTCGAAATTCTGACGACGTCATTCAATCAAAAATAGCGGGAATATTATATCTAATTGAAGAGATTTACTAAATTAAATTACGGAAATAGTTCTTTTAATTCGGTATACTTAGAAAGTGTCATTTCCCCCTTTCCGAATACCTAAATAAAGTGTAAAAATAAGAACGGACAAAAATCATTTTTATTTGAACGTTTTGAAGAAATTTTTTCCACAAAAATCGAAATGTTACGTGTAAAAATCGACTATAATGAAAGTTCCTCAATAGGTCACTTTAGGACATATAAGTAAGGAGTTATTTTCATGATTATCTCCTAATTCTTACACTCTTAGAACTAGCTTGTGACGGTTCTGACACGGAGACTACCCCCGACTCTGTCCTAAACGGACGATTGATTTGGACATATCTTATGTAGTGTCCAGTTCACGATTGACGAATAAAAATATAAAAAGTAGACTGTTTTTTTACCGTCTAAATAAAATAAGGTTTTCTGACCTGTGACCGGTCTGACAAGATCGATTACTATTACAAAGAACTTCTGCCTGTGTCTAAAAATGACGAAATCTGGATTTGAATTGATATTTTCTCATGAAGTCATGACTCGAAGACTTTTAGTAGTAACAATTAGTATATATACCCTTATAGATACTTGTGTAAATTCATTTCTTTTTATAGGAATTAAGGAAAACGACACTACTATATATAGACGTATTCCATACAGTGTGAGGAACTCCTGGTTACAACATGATTTGTATGATATCTCTCTTATTTTGTCCGAAACCTTTACTGTGTCCAAATTTCAAGAAAATGATTAAGACGACTCTATTAAGTTCATGTACCTTCCCCTCCACCCACTTTCGTTCCCATCTTTCCTCTGTCCATAATCACGGACAACCTTAATGACACAAGGGGTACCAGACTTTACGATTTTTACTTACAAAGGAGATAATGTTCCTATATTTGGAAAGAGCGACTTTCGGTAATCGTATATATTACGTGTACAGACTTTTAGTACCAAAGAGACAGTGAGGAAATTCTGGAAATCCCTGAACCCAATAACATCTCTGAATTTAATGGCGGTTTCGCATTAAACATCAAGAGATCAAAAGGTCCCATAAAATTTTTTAGTCAAATTCGTTAAAATGAGTGTAAATTACCGAGTCAGAAAAGGTTGTTTAATTTTGCAAACATGTCAGAACTGAGACCTTTTTAAACGATATGTTAAACGTTTTCTCTTCTTTGTAATTATATGAAGTAGTTGACGGACGTAAAGATAGTTACTCTACTAAATTTTAACGTTAAGATCTTTAAATAATTACATTATAAAGAAAATTTTATTTATTTGTTGAAGAGTCTTCAGTTTTGTGTATTTTTGAGAACTAGACGAATGTGGTAAGATCCGTATATTTCAGTGTTCTTTTACTTACTGTAATTAAACATGGAAAACGTGTTTATGTAAAGGAGAACATAAGACCCCTATCTTTGACATGATGTGAATTGTGTGATAAAAAAGACAAAAGTCAAGAAGGTAGGGTTTCCATCTTATTTTGTTCTTTACAATGAAGGGAATAAGTCAAAATAAAGTCAGATACAGTTACATCTTATAAAAAATTTCAGACATATTAAAAATTTTTATTTTCCTGGTAAGATTACAATTAAACCTAGTTGAAAGGTTTGTATACTAAGACCCAAAGGTTTTCCCCGGGAGAACTCCCCCGAAAATTTTGACTTGTTGTTGTTGTTTTTTCGTGGGACTCCGACGGGTTAAGTGTAAATTGGATGAATGTACTTTTTCCTTGACGAAACCAATTCTTATTTGAAGGTGTTCGAGTCCAAGTTCGATTTATGCGGTCGTATAATCACTCCTTTACTCTGTCGTTTATCATTGAGGAAAGTATGATCGCTCTTTTATGACATAAATAAAATTTTGTCGACCGTCTTTAAGAGTAAAATTAATTTAATGTAAATGACTTTATTGTAAAAGTATTAATTTTTTTATTGGGTGAAGAGGGTTTCTCGATCGTTTTATATTAGTGTTATTGAATTTCACCCGTTTCCTCATTACTCTAACAATCTTATTTTCACTGATTAAACCTAATGTTAACACGTAGTCAAGTCACCAAAAGTCACTACGTCTTCGGTAATGATAGAAAACAACAGTACATTTCAATTATGTTTCATCTATCGTTCAAAACAATAATTACTAAAACATCTTCATTGACTCATGTTCAAAGTATAGTATATAAAAATGATGAACGTACAATCTGATTTCTATAATAGTACCTTGGAGAAGGAAAATGTTTACTCCTTTGTCCCGAAGGGCCCACCGAGTCACCAATATCTTAGGTGGACGGTTCCGTCCTCTGTGTCCAAACTAGAGACCTAACCCTTCTAGGGGAGTTCCTCCTTTACCGTTAGGTGAGGTCATAAGAGCGGACCTTTTAGGGTGTCTGTCTCGGACCATCCGATGTCAAGTCCTCCAGCGTTTCTCAGTCTGTACTGACTCGTGTGCACCCGCACGTGCACGCGCGCGTGCGTGTTCGTGTGTGTGGGTTTTACGCAAGCCTTTTCAATTTGTAGACAAACATTGCTAAATCGATGAATCAATATTTCTGACAAGACCTTGACTAGTCCAAAGGTTACGTGTCGAGAAACAGTCTCGACTTTGTAAATATGGAAGTATCTGCCGTCTGAGTCGTCGTCGTCGTCGTCTGCCGTCTTCCTTTTTCTTTTACCGCGTGTAGATATACTTAATACCGTCTTTGTTTTAAGGTTAGCCTTGATTTCAAGTAAAAGAAGGTGAAGACCCAGGGAGGAAGATTTTTAAGTGGACTCTTAGTTTCAAGTGCAAGGTTTTCCTTGTTTTAAACGAATTATTAGTTCAATTCAGAGCACACAATTGTTTTAGTTATGTACTTATACAAAAGTCCCAAATAGTTACTATCGAAGTCTCCATCGTTATAAAAGGTGTCTATTTTATTAAGACTTTCGATTTGAGGAGTATCTTTGTTCTACCGGGTTAACAGTTTACTATTTGGAGTCACCGCTTTCAATATGTCCTTTTTCTTTCTTGTAAATTGACTTCTCCCTTTCCTATTGTTTGGTACCCCTTGTTGTACGAAGGAAGAGCCTATAACGACTTACGGTCAGAACACTTCTTATCTTTCGTAATGTACCATGTCGATACGGTTTAAATTTTTGAGTGTCATCAACATATGTACACGACGACCTATTAAATACTTGTTTATACACCACCGACATCGGATTTGTTCATCCTTGAATCGAAGTGAACATGTTTTCTTTGAGGTCACTCGAAAGTAATCGTCGGAAGAGGTAATAATCCAGTTTAGTTTCATGTTCACTCACTCGTTGGTTTGTTGACGACGACCCCTTGTCTGATTATTACAAGATTTGCAAATGTTAGAAATGGTCTATCTCGTTTTTTATTTTTTGTTTACGACAATTTAGGATATCATGATTTATAAACACTGTTACTGATTGTTTTTCTCGGGACAAGAAATGATTAATACCTAACGAACAGTATGAGGGACTTTAATACAGAATGTCAAGTTAAGATATTAGGGTGTATAAGAAACGTAAAGTTTGGAAAGGGTTCTAAGAAAGTCATAGTTAGATGATGAAAAAGACGAGACACATTATATCATAACTTGGTGACTTAATACTTATAGTAAATTTGAGTCTCCCGGGTCCATGGAAGTTCCTTTTTATTAAAAAAAAGGGTTGTCAGGAACAAGTGACAGTCAATAAGAGTTGAATGTTCGAACACCCAGTTTGAAGAACAACGACAAATCAGCGAGATTTGATTCGGTTGAGAGACGTTGGGGTACTTGACATCGGATGGTTTGAGGAGACAGGTACCTTAAGAAGTCCGTTCTTATGACCTCACCCAACGGTAAAGGAGGAGGTCTCCTAGAAGGGTTGGGTCCCCTAGTTTAGGCGCAGAGGACGTAACTGTCCGTCTAAGAAGTGGTGACTCGGTGGTCCCTTCGGGATACCCAGTTTGATTAATTACTGTTTTTCGAATCATATTGATTTTATACTGTTTGAATTACAATTATTTTTATTACGTGATGTAAAGTATAGTAACGTGGGGTTTACCATTTGTGGTTATAATGTGTCTAACAGGGTGTCTAGGGATGACACGGACTTTTACAATCATCTATAACTCCATCTCCTACTATCCCAAGGTCTTTATCACTCCAATTTGTTAACTTGTTGACGGAAAAGACGTCTAGGAGACTCATCGACAATTAGAGTGACGTCTGGGTTTTCTTCGTCCCAAACCAGACGATAGTAAAAGACTTGAATAAATTCGTATCTTTTGGTTTAAAGCACTTTAAAGAGTAAACACCTTTTCCTTTTTTAGAGGTCCTATATCGATTCGATTACAAGATTAAATTTTGATGATATTATTGACATTATGTAATAATAAAGATTTGTGTGAGGAGGTAAAGATTTCTGTAACACCTTTTTGACCTGGAATATCAAAAGTGTTCGAACCGACAGGGCTACAGTGAGAAACATTTACGACCTCTGTTCTTAAGTGTGGTTCCTATTCCGAGGTTTTCTACCTCTACTAAGAGACGATTTTTTTTTTTGAGGTAGGGACTAATCTTGACATCCGTGATCAAATTTTTCGATTCTGAATTAAAATGGATAAATTAAACGTATAGTCTGTGGATTTCCAAAAGGTGTGTAGAAAGTGACTACCGTTTGTCGTAAAGAGAGAAACTGAAAGGTTCTTTATTTTAGTATAGACAGTAAAGAAAAGATCATCCTTTTCCATATTAATATTATTATCAATATATGGTAAAGACTGTGTGTCTTTCACTATATCTTTACAAACTGTAATAAAGACTCTTGTCTAATTATTACGAAATTTACAAATATTAGAATTGATCGACTTCGTGTTTTTAGTTTATTGTTTATGTTCAATTTAGGGTATTATGACTTATAAACACTGTTACTGATTGTTTTTCTGAGGACAATAAATGATTATAAGGATCCTGGAGTAGGAACTATAGATCATAAGTACATCGAAAGGATTACTTGAGACCTAAAATAGTAATTAAATTACTCTGTATAAAAGATTGAGACTTTTCACTTTTATTAAAAACTTCCACCTTTTTTGTACCATAAAAAGGGGTGACAGGTTATTCTTCATAAGAGGTGTTATCCAATACCTCGTCTCTTAACTTATGTCGTATCAGGGTCATAGGTGTCTCGAAGGTGTCTCCGGTCTGACCTCTCTACCAAGTTTCCTCCTCCTCCGTCTCCGACTTTTTCTGTTCCTGACCCCTGTTCTCCTCCTCTTTCTCCTTTTACTTTTCTTCTTTCTCTTCCTCCCCGCTCCTACCTTTTCGTTTCTTCTCCCTTTTATTTTTATTTTGGTTCAAAACAATTTTGAATGAAAACACACCGTCCGTAAGATTCATAAAACATGTAAAAACAAGTAAATTAGAATTGTTGTCGGGTTTTACGACCCATTATGATAGAGATAAAATTCTAATCCTTCGACTCCGTATCTGTCCACTCCAATTGGACGACACGACTGTACTGACGACCTTGGGTTGGTGAAGGGTCAGTCGACCTAACACCTGGGATCGAAACACTACTGAAGTGGTTGTTACTGTTATAAAGGGCGACAGACTTCCAATCCTATTCCATAAGTATCTGTAGTTCCCCAGGTCTTCTTCGTGAAGCTTGAGATCCACCCAGACCACTCCTACCTTTCTACTGAAGACTCTCACTAATACCCTTCTCAAACGTCGTCAATCGGCCCATTCTGTTTTTCCCCTCGTAGACTCCGTCCTTCTCATCGGGTACCATAAAGTACTACCGAACTTATAGTTCCAAGACCGTCCAAGTTCCCATACCATGTGCACTTTATCACACCTCCCGTCTATGTACCCTCCTTCGGTCCACAGGTTGGTCCTCCCCGGGACACGGTGTGTTTTCTCGACTGTCGTCCTTTCTACCTATAAGTTCACTAGGTCACTCTTTACTACTCCCGACTATATTCGCTACTTCATCGTTTCCTTTTCTACTACCACTTATCCCTTCTCTAAATAACGTTCTTGTCTCTCCACAATCATCGTGTAACCTACGTCTCCTACTATTTCTTCCTCGTGCGGTCTTAAGAAGGGTCCAACAGAGAAATTTTCATACTCGACGGAGACTAAAAGAACATAAGAGGGAGGGAAAGAGAGTAAGAGGGGTCCTTGGTCACCTAACGTGTAATGTTCACAAGTCCATTAACAACTTATTCAACTTTAGGTTCCATAAAGTTCATATGCCAACAACAACAAAAAATCAAACATTGATATATTTGTTTCTTTAGTTGTGTGATTAATTTTACCTTTATTCTGAAGACGTAAAGACTGGTTATGTTCTTATGGTCAAAGATGACGTAGGAAGGAACTAGTGGTCCGTAAGACTGTGTTTTCCTTTTCTTTCTTTTCCCTGAGAGACGTTATTATAAGGATTTATATGACGGGATACCCATCTTTACTGTGACTTAAAGAAAAAGCAAAGAATAGTGACCACAAAACGGTGACGACCTGACATTATCTAGTTACTGTAGTAGTGTATGGTTGCTACGTCCTTCCGAAGGATGAGTTCTTATTTGTCGGAATGTATCTTCTGTAGGTCTCTTTACTTAATACGATTAGTAACCGTTCAATGTATCATTACTAATTTCTTAATCAACACACCATAGAACGAGACTTGTGTCAGTGTCTCGACGTATAGTGTCTTTTAAACTTTGATGTCTTTAAAAACACCTGGTAGTCTGATAGAAAAGGTCGATAACACAGAATGTAACCCTTAGTGCTGAGTCCTGTGAATATTAAATACAATGTTATAAAGTTAAGGGAAGAAGGTAAACATAATGTCGATAAAGTTCACGGTGTTTTAATTAGTATAAAAATTTGTCTCTTTTTAGATAATAAAGGTTGTATGTTCTCTACCGTAATTAAAGTAAAAGAGAAGTATGATAGTAATTTTACAGTTTTTAAAAAAAAATAAAACGAATCGTAATATCTTTTAACAATAACTTGAGTTTATGTGTATGAATATTATGACTGATCTTCATTAATTAGATTGAATGTTGTTTGTATACCGTCCCGTTAATAAATGTCTATCCAAAAACGAAGAGAAGACTTACCAATTTTTCGATTTTGCCTTTCAAATCTGATTATGTACGTAAGAAGGGTTACCTAGAGAATATGGATACTGTTTTACTGTTTTAACCCAACTTAAAGATTTGATTCAAACGTTTAAATATGATTTTTTTCGGTTCTTTGTTTTTTGTTGGGGTAATTGACTAAGATGGACCCTTGTACGTTTGGAGATAGGTACGAAGACAAATTAGAATCTTCCTCGATTTTCGTAGAGTCTCTAGTCGTTGTATATTTGAAGTAGTCAAAGATAATGGTAATATTGGAGACGTAAAACAATTTATAGGGAAGTGATCGAGATCTTTGGCTTTGGTAGTTCTTTTGGAGTCTTTTACTTATTTTAATTGTTGTCGTCGTTTTTTATAGGTTTTGAAATAACTCGTTTTGGTGTGATTTATACAACAAACTTTGGTTTATCGACAACCCCAACCACTCCCACACCCCTCGTACCGGTATCATAAGTCCGAGGTTAAATGAAACTCCGGTCGTGCATATCATCTTATAAAAATAGAATTCAAAAAGAAAGTGTCTTAAGTTCAGGAGTTCTGTAATAGTAACCTGTCATAGGGTCTTTTAATTTGTGTTTAGGGACTCGATCTCTTCTTACTAGTACCAGAGGTATTTAGATGAATTACCTTGAGTTCGGAAGGGAACCTGTCTACACCTTCTGGACTGAATTTGTTATAATTCACAAGGTAGGTTGTATTGAACGAGGGAAGTGGGGAGATGTGAGGTCTCCTGGGGGTTTCTGTAGGGACTCAACACTAGTTCGTGAAGGAAGTGGATTTATTATACCGAACATATATAATAATACGTTTCTATTTCGTAATTAAGAGTTTGAAATATTTGGTAAGAGGATAAAGGAGTGACAGGAATAATAAATGTCTAAAAGGTGAAAAAAAATATGGAACTTAACAGGTCTATTATTAAAATTAAGAGGTATAGTTAGTACCGTTGTTTGTGACGGTGTCTTTATTCATTGGAAAACGTTCAGAGATGGAGAGTTAAGGATTAAAGAGGTTGTCATTTAGACAGACGTTTGTACAGTAAATAGTCAAGAGACTTGTTTATAGATAGTTTGAAGGTGACTTCTCTCCGTTTCTTGACCACAAAAGACGAGTCTCACGATGGGTTCACGAGTGTCTCACCCATGGGTTCTTTATGTAACCATTGATTGGTCTTTTATATCAAGGATGTGAACGATAGAATCGTTTTACGACTTATAAACATGTTAACTCTTTTTCGTCGTCTATTTCTTATTTTGTACAAGGACCATTCTTTTCATTTTCACTTTCAGCGAGTCAACACAGGCTAAGAAAGATTGGAGTGTCTGATATGACATACCTTAAGAGGTCCGTCTTATGACCTCACCCATCGGGAAGGGGAGAGGTTCCCTAGAAGGGTTAGGTCCCTAGCTTGGGTCCAGAGGGCTTAACGTCCGCCTAAGAAATAGTCGACTCGGTGTTCCTTTCGGGTTCTTATGACCTCAGCCATCGCATAGGGAAGAGGTCGTCTAGAAGGGCTGGTCCTTAGCTTGGTCCCAGAGGACGTAACGTCCGTCTAAGAGATGGTTGACTCGATAGTCCCTTCGGGAGACCAATCTTTTAATTAGTAGTTAGTTCTTTATTCAAAAATTACTTGTAAATAGATGGTACATACGACATTCTATAGGTCTACCTAGGTCTTCTTTTTACAGACCGGGGATTTTCGACATGAGGTAGCGACTTCATAATGAATAAATGTGTGTTTTACTACTTCGCTGTCACTTTATAGCGCATTTTAATCACGTTATAGTTCTTGATTTTATATCATCTAACGAAGACTTACAGTCTCTGACTTTAATCTCTTTTCATTTCCACTTGACCCTAGTCCTTTTCAAATCTTCCTTCTAAACTGGGATCTTGGACTCGAGGTTTCCTTCATTTTTTGGACCAGTTCACACCCGTAAACTCCACTCTCCCCGTCTCTTTTCTACCTCTGTGTCCTTAAATACATGTTGTGAGTCCCCCTCGTACTTTACGGTCCGGAAACCTTTGTCTCCAGGTCGTAGTACTCCTCCGGTACGGTCCAAATTCCAAAGTACGTTCTCTTTCATTCCTCGGTCATCTTCTTGTTCCTTTGGGGAAACACTGATTCTTTCTAGTGTGTTGGGAAACAATGTACATTCGTCTAGACTTCCGTCCCTGTTGTCTATTTCCGAGAAAGTCCCTGTTTCGGTACTCTACCATGACCACTTTTGTCCTTAAGGTCGTGTAAGGTTCTTCTGTTTAACTGTCGTAAATGACTACACTATTTCACACGTTTCTTCTTTAGGTCTAAAAATCGGTCTTCCTGGGTCTTCTTGTTTCTACTATTACCGTTTTGACTACTTTCTCTCAACTATTCAAACTGAGACCTCTACAATCGGATTTTTTTTTTTAGACATTTTTATTATGTATTTTTAGTATCCTAAACTACAGATGACTACAATCATAAAACCAGTCGTAATATCAGTGACGTACTTGGTACCGGTGTCTACACAGCTGATCTCTTCATTTCCGTTTCTCTCTTTCCGTCGTCGATTTCAGACTGTTTCTGAGGAGCTAGTTTGAAATCAGTCCGAGGAGACTCGGGAGAAGGTTGGTACAGAGCTGGAACTCGACGTTGGAGACAGAAACGTCACAGGTCAAAGTCGTTCTTAAGAAGATTCGGTCAAATCTCTCTTAGGGAGGGTAGGAGTTATAGACTAGTTTAAGGGGTAGAGGGTAGTAGGACAGGTAACATAGACTAGTGGGAACGGACAGAGGTTGTTCTTAGGACACTCCAGTCAGAGTGTTCTTACTGGGGACGGGTGTTAATGGGAATTATTAGAGGGTCGGAGGTTAGAGAGAACGTTCGATCGAGGGACTGATATTTAGGGGTGAATAAGAACAACATAAGTCTTAACTCGGATCAAAAAGGGGTGACGTTGTCAGAACTGTGGTGGACAGTGTTATCAGACCTAATTTCGGAAGGAATAGTAAAACTGTTCAAAGTCTTATTAGAAAAGAAATTGTTCCCAGTTCAGTTTACCTAATGGATAATAATTCCCCAGTACGCGGTCAGATACAGACTACGTCCTATGTCGTACGAACCTCGACCACGTACCCCTACTGGGTCTCTCTACAATGCCCCTCCCTCTACCCTCCCCCCAAGTACAAACCCTTGTGTACATTCTTAATTTCTAAAATTTTAATTTTTTTTTTTTAATTTTTATTTTGTAAAATTTAGAATTTTTTTTTTTTTTCTCAGACACTCTTCCCCTCTGTCTCAAGGTAAAGAATCCTTCCTCTTTTTATTATTAGTTTATCGTTGTTTTGTTGTCGAGACTGGGGTAGTTCTCGTTATGATCTTATAGTAAACATAGTATGAAATATTTTGTTAAAGTGTATATAATAGAATGTCAATTTAGGAGTGTCTCTTACTCTACCAACCTACCGTAGTGGTTGAGTTACCTGTATTCAGACTCGTTTGAGACCCTCTATCACTTCTTGTCCCTTCGGGCCGCACGACGTCAAGTATCCCAGTGTTTCTCAGTCTGTGTTAAATCCCTGACTTTTGTTGTTATTGTTTAAGAGTGTTGTCAGGTTTTTCAGTATCTTAAAAAAGTAAAAAGGGTTTGTTTAGTTTTCACCTCTTTCAGTCTTACGCGGTCCCAGTGTGTCGAGGACATGGTAGTCCTCGATCCCATGGTTTTTGGGCGGTTGACGAGTTCCGTCAAGACCAGGCCCCACTTGTACAGACTCCTTAAGATGACGGTAGTGTCTACTGGTGAAGAGAACTTTAATTTTTATACGGGGACTTAAATTTGGGATATTGGTACCTTCATTTACGGGAACCAAGACGGTCACTCGTGGATGAAGGAGGATGCAAGAGTCTCCGGGTCACAGATGCGACCTTGGGGTCGAGGTAGACAGAGGACGTTCAAACCTACCTCTATCCAGTGGACAAGAACTCCGAGGTAGATTCAAATTGTCATAGAGGAAGTCTAGAAAAAGTAGTACTTCAGAGACATTGTCACTCCAGTAAGTGAAGGAGTGACCCTATACTGGTCCTTTTCGTACTTCGAACCATGAGTTCTTACACACAGAGTACCGGGACTAGGGGCCTAAAGACTCCCGGGGCGAATATCTCGAGGGGTTTGTATGTCTTATATATGTTCGTGTCTTCACGATAGCGAGACCGTGTCTCATGACGAGGACGTGACTGAGAAAGGACCACTCTCAACCTTCCAAGATCTATCAGAACTACTCTCTGATTTTAGACAGGTCTGATTCTCGGACTTGTTAACTGTAAAATAAATGTACCGACTATGACTTACTTCAAGTTATGAATAACTAACAACGAACAAACGATTCCCGATACTACATCTTTTACACGGTAATGTTTTTTTTTTTTTTTCCTTTTGAATGAAAAACCTGATATTTCTTATCTCCGTTTACTTTCAGACTGTTAGGATGGATCTCTTGTTATCAGAACAGGGAAATTGAGTACCATTCTGTTTACAATTTGTGTCATTCAAAACGGAAGACTCCGTCGGAACCGACGTGAATCCTTACGGATCTCAGTAACGGTCACCTTCCACTCAGTTGAGTCCTCCTTTCTTTCCTTCTGTTTCCCTTTACCTCCTCTTTCATAATAGGTGTGTTGTCCATTTAATACTTTTGATCATCACGATAGTGGTTCCTAGTATTTCGGATTAAGATGGACACGATATAAGGTTCGAACCCGTGACCATTTCAAAGTACCCGGTTAAGTACTCGGAACCCTGATCTCGTCTCTCTCGTTCATCGGACTCGCCGACAGTATAGAGTCAGTAGTGAGAAGGAGGTCCTTGGACCCTGTCGTCGGGGAGGGTGACCCTCTTCCTGTGGACACTACACCACCTTTAATCTTTAAAAATGTACGACGTAGACTGTCACGTGAACCTTTCAAAAAATTACCTTCTTTAGACTAAGAACGTATCTTTTCCTCAAAAGTTCAATTGAGTCCTAGTGTCGTGTTTACTCGACTCTGTCGTTTGAATCCAATCGAGGGTGTGTTCTAAGGACGTTGAGGAATTTGATATGGAAATAAACGAATGCAAAAAAAAAGGGGACAATAACATTTATCTTCTCCTTGAGTTTTATAGATACCACTGAAGTTCAAAGTGTAAGACTAACTTAAAAGTCTCGTGGTAAGTTATAGGCACTTTTCATCGTGAGCCTTTTTATAGAAATGCACTAAAGATTCTTTTCATCTTATGTTGTGGAGACTTCCATAACTAATACAATGAACCCTTTCGAGATTATTGACGCCGAACAGTCCGTCTTACTTCGTAGGAAACCGTAGTACAAGTTTCGTTGTCACTTCCTCTCCTATTTTAACTCCGTTTCCTTATTGTCCATTAAGGTAGGATAAAATTTTTCGGTCTATTGACTGTGACCCTCAATAAACTTTTCCGTTTATGACCTACCGTCCGAAAGGTACCGATGACATTAAGATATGGAAATGGTTTTTGAACACATACATAAATAAAGGTAAAAGGGTATTAAATTTAGTTTAGTGACTTATAAATATTTCCTCTCTTTTTTCTTTTGATAAAATGGAACTCGGTATTATTAGTTTCTCTAAATAAAATTAAACCAAGAGATGAGACTTACAAAGGTCAGTTGGGGGCGTCACTAAACTAAGTAACACTGATAGACTCTTATCGAAAAACTCTGTCGTTGTAGTAAAGTCGACCTAAGAGTAGAACGGAATGAGAACAATTATGATAAACTATTCGGGTATTGATCATTAAAAACCTATAATAAAGTGAAAATAAAACATTGTTAAATATAAACAAGTCGAACTAAAATTAAACCTTTTCCGAATATATATATATATAACAAAAATTAATTTCCTTTTGGTGATTACGACATTTTCAGACGAAAATTTTCTTTTAGAAAATGTCTCTTAGTCCCTTAACTTTCATAGTGAACAGTCACCCAGTGAAACCCGTCTGAAGTAGGTACTCTGGAACTCCTGTATTCGACCCTCCAAAAGAACTCAGTTTGTCATGACACTTTGGATATTGTTGGTTGTCATCCCCCAACGAAGTTTCTCACACTAACGTGTTGATTTTGATAGAATTTTATGTAAATACCTATACTTAAAATAAATTAATTACGGAGATACAGGACATGTATAGATGGGAAGTGTGTTGACAATTTGTATAAGTAAATTACGGAGGATCCACACACGTGTTATCAGTGACAATTCCCCTATCTTACTACTTGTTATATCCCTAGAACAGGAGTTCCCTTTTCTTTCGATTTTAAACACCTTGTGGATGATACACGGTATGGAATTTGACATAGAAACAATGTTGATGTTAGTAAGAGTTCTTATTAGAATTCTTCAGTATACTGAAAACAGTCGATTCACTCTTTTTCCGAAAATTCAAAAGAGAATTGCATAGAAGTAATGATATAGAGGTATGAACACTTAAACATACTAAAGAGATATTTAATTACTCTCTTTCTTCGATACAGGGAATACGGAAGGGAAAGAGATCAGACTTCAATCCCTCCTTTTCTTGGGGTGCAAATAGGTTAAAGTAAAGAGGAATTGGGTGGGGGAGGTAATAAAAGAATTTTCTTGAGTGTCAGTCAATCTCTAAACGTGAATTCTCCGATAAAGACCCGAAGACAACGACATAGACCCCACTCCCTCACACCCATTCGTCTCTTTTGGACTGAGGTCATGTCCGAAAGGAAACATGGAGCTACCTGTTAGTTGTCTGATTCAGTCCTTTCCTTAAGGTTCATATCAACGGAATTATCCGATTTTAATCTTGCTCCCCATCCTGTCTCTTTCTTTCTTGTCTTTTCGTCCGTCTCTTCGTTCCTCTCCGACATATTTACGTAAAACATTTGAGAAGGAGAACCTTGGATGTTAATAAAAATATAAATAAATTCGTTTTAAAATTTATTGGTAAATTTACGATCGACAGAGATGTAATTTAGGAGAATCAAGCTCGAATGGTTAGTTTGACAGGATGCTAGTTGTTGAGTCTACTGTAAAATTCTCAGTAAGGGTATATAAACCAATAATCTGTCCAAATGACCTTTTTATTTTATTTTTACTCACGGACTAGTAAAGTCAAAAATTAGGTTGTGATGTTCCTTGTAAATGCGTCTACTTTATATGAACATTATTGTCACGAATCTTTATTTGTGATAATTCTTTCGAATCCCTTACTAATATAAAATAAGTTATCTTTTTTTTTTTTTGTCAACTTGAGACGAGAACAGAAGACAAAGTTGTAATACAGAGACAGGGAGGAGGAGAACATTATTTATAAGAGAACGGTCGGGACAATGACTGTTATTACATCCACTTGAGACGTGGTACCTGTAGACAGTAATAATTACTGGTACCCTCTCTCTTTGCTATTGAGTGAGAAAATCCTTGGTTCTCTCGTTTTGCGATATCTTTAAAGGAAAGTGTAAAAGACTGCGATCTCATAAATGTAAATCGGAAAGATTTAAGTGGTCATTCGGAGTCATCGTCTTATCCTTCTTTTTTTGGAGTGTAAAATTTTACAGTTAACTTATTGTGACAACTGTGTCTTCTGTGAACAACGAGATACCTTCAAAAATACTTTTGTTACAATGTATGCGTTACAAAATCCATATGTTATATATATGAGGAAAATTTCGAGTCGGATATTTCTTTACAATACCATCCTTGTAAAAAAAATGAGAGTCCGAATTTATTGAAAATTATACTGATCGGGTGTTTTACGAAAATGATTTTATTCTCGTAAGGTAAATCATTCAAATATTTTCATATATAAATAAAATTTAATCCGGAAAATCCATAAACATGAACTTACAACTCTCATAATTTTATAATTCAAAAATAATAGTTTTATATTTGTTTTACGATATCTTTGTTTCATTTTCTATACACGACGAAATTCTTGTTTCTCAGGAATAAGTGAAGAGTCTTTTTACTCCTACTAACACGATTAAGACACGACCTTTTATCGGTGTGCTTAGACATAATCGGTAAAGAATGACCTTCCTGTCTATTGTAAGAGATTATTTTATTTTTATATGGTTACGTACGTCTGTAACATAAGGTTCGATTAAGAGTCCATTGTTGGAAGACAGAGAAGAGTTAAAAATTGGTGGATGAGAATCATAGAAAACGAAGAACCATAACTCCGACTGGTTGACACAGTACTCCCAATAAAACCGAAAAGGATTTGTATTCCAAATTCTGAAGTCATCTGACCTCCCGAGTCAAATTCGGTGATGGCACGAGACGACGGAAAGAGAACAGAAGGGTGACGGGGAACGTGACAAGATAACTGCACACTTTGAGATCTTTACAGTCGAAAACAGTTGTAATGTCAGATGTGACAATAATTATGGAAAAATTCTTTCGTATTTCTCTATGATCTTTTGTTGAAACAGAAAGTTGTCTAAAAATCTTCTGTCATTTTATAGGTATTTAAATTTTGTAAGAGATGAGTTTAGGGTTTGACTTTATATCAAAAGGTTTACGTTACGGTTCATATTTACATTGACATATACGGTTACTTATGACATCATTATTGAGGTCTAAAGTGTAGACAAATTTACTATTTAGTACGGTTTATTATTCCTTTGTTTTTTCATTCGTTACTTTATACTTTTTTCCTATCGGTCTTCATCCGGGATGTGTAGAGGGACTTTTTACAGTCTGAGGAGGTCTATGATATGCTATCGTTTTTGGTTCTGTTTAAAACTAGACTCTTTAAACATCTTATAGATCGTTGGGAATTCCTTTTGTTAGGGAGTTAAAAATACATGTATGTAGTTACTTACTTAGTTATTTAGTTGTTATTAATCTAAGGTTAATGTATAAGGTGGTCGGTGGTTTTCCATGTGAATTGACTTTACAAACAGATGTGAGTGAAAGTCTTTTTTAATTTAGGTTAGTTTGTAAACCAAAAAAATTAATATATTGTGGTTTTATTGGTTAAACTTTAACAGTAAAAGGTAAAACAAAAGTCACGTCTACCTTTATGTGATTTCTTTCCGTCGTCCGAGACACAACCCTCTCCCAGAGAAGTTAAAATAGTTTACTAGGATCGTGAAGAGAATAATAATCTCTTCGCTCTGATTCCCACACTCCAAACCCTCTTGTTCTACCTCTCTCCTAAAAGAGATGTTTAAAAGGGAGGAGACTTAGAGGACAATGTTTAAAAGTCCAACTTAGTTTGGTAAGGTGGTTTCGAGTGTCTCTTATTTTAGATAAACGGAAGACCCTACACCCCTCGACACCCTTTGTGTAAAAAGGAGAGGGTTGAGGTACGGACGAGATAGAGAGGGGTGGATAAGTACAGTCTACTGTCTTAGTCCGGTTTACCCAAACAAAGATAGAGACCATGACAAAAACGAATTATCTGAAGGGAGTAGTCTCCGGATCTGGAATAAGGGTGAATTTGAAAATCAGTGATTTTGATTTTTTCTTCGTAGTTATTTGTAAAATCCCTGTATTTTAGTAAGGTAAGTCGGTTCACAAACTTTACTTTAATCAAGTTTTGTGAAATAGGAATTCTAACGTTTTTGTAACACTATGATTTATAAGTTATAATAGTCAGTCCGTTTAACCGGGCCCAGTTTACTCGTTTAAAAAATTTACTCTAACGATTTAAAGAGTTGAACTATCGAAGCATTATTTATTACACGAAAGATAAGTTCGACATGTAATTCAGAAAATACACCGGATTCCGTGAGAGACTACCGATACGGGTAATGTTACATCGGTATCTTTGACTGTGTAAATAAAGAACCTAATCACACGGTAACTTTTATAATTATACTACGTCATTTACCCCTAAATTAGATTAGATGACTACCATCCTACTTCAATCATTTTCCAACTCACGGGAATACCTCTTTCTTTCTAATATAGACGTCTCTCTTCGAACAATGACCAATGTTTCTAGTTGATTTGTCGGATACTGTATAATACGTGAAAGATGCAAATTTGTCTGAAACAGTTTGAGTCGTACCTCCGAAAGACGTCCGGTTTCTTACGAAAAAGTGTGTATATAATTTCTAAAGTTGTAGGTTCAACTTTGTGGAAAATAGATATTCGTATTTGTTTTATCCTGAGGAGAGTGTTGAATGAAACACTTTGTACCGTGTGTCCCACTTTGACTGTACGGGTTTAGTTAAAACAATTATCATTTTAAACAAAATAAAACTGAACTTTCACAAACGAATCGGAAAGTGGAGACGGTTCCCAATGGTTTTTTTCTTTATATCTTCTTGAAGTGGTTTCTTTCGGTTAAAATAAATTGTACAGGACTCTTTTACGTCGAATAGTTAAAGTGGTAAGTAAAACAATTAAAGATTGACCTTTAGTTTATGGCTATTTATGAGGAAAACAACACCCTATCTAGTGTGAACTGAGACTACGAAGGATTATTAAGTATCCTAAGGTCCAGACAGGGGGGGGAAGTGAGACGTCGTTTGATGTATTTAAAGTTTCTATATAAGACTGTCTACTCCGTAATAACTTTTCGTTTCATGTCGTGAAACAGGAACTTTTCAATTGTACATTACGGTATTTCATAAGTTTATTATTAAATGAGTTAGAAAGTCCCATTAATTAATTTTACGAGCTCTACAACCTCTTTTAGTGGAACTCGAATATTTTGACCTTTCGGGGGGAAAAGGAGAGACGTACGTTCGACGGGGACGTCTGGATGGTGTACGAAAGGGTCAATATCCCAAACTAAAGTCTTCTATTATTTATCGGTCCTAGATTAAAACGGTACAGTGTTGGCTAATACAAAGTGTTCTTTTCCATCTCACGAGTGGATGGTCTACTTCCACTTTGTATTTTGGTGAAAATAAATACAGTACACAGGTTTAAGTTGAGTTGGACCGGGACCCATGACACTCATACACCTGAAGGTAACAGTACACTTAAATACATGGAGCTCTTTCACAGTTTATATTTGTATTTAAATTAGTTTCCAGACCTTTGGAAATAACGTCTTTTTTTATTTTGTGTGAAAACTGTAGATTATATTTAATAAAATTACACAAAACAATGATGTAAAGTCTTCCAGTGTTTCTTTCTTATTCTGTAATTTGTCTGTGTCAGATACTGATAGAATTAAGTCCACTACTAATATCGGTATATTAAATCTGGGTCTAAGTAAAAATTTCCGAAAAAAAAATTTGAAAGTCTTCAAGTACAGGTGAGTGATAGAATTAGTTGACATCACCATTCAACAAGTTGACATTGTTGCATTTCCTTTTAAATAGTATTCTTAAATATAAAGGTTACCCTTATAGTAGTCCGGACTCAGAAACTAGGAGACTCATTTTGCTTTCGGAGGTCTGTAAAAGACCTACTCGATCCAGTGTTTATACAAAGATCTAGTGCTTATATTGGTAAGGTCGTTATGTAAAACCCATGTCTTAGCTTCGTTTCACATCTGTAGTCTCGAGGACAACTACAAGTACAGTCCTCCTATTTCGTCTTCCGACTATTGTTATCTAATTGTTCCGGGACCATAATGAGTCGGCAAGGGAAGTCAACCCATCCGAAACCTGTCTTAAAATTACTGATTTTTTTAACGTATACTACTTATTCCTACAGTAAAAGTTAATTGCACTTGTTTCCTAGTAGGGGTATAAACCGTTTACTCCATCGGCACCACATTCTTTTCGACCCCGTAAGTGTCTGTTACGTAGTGGGAGCGCTTGGTTTTGTTCGAGTACTGTAAACCCATGGGAACGAGACTGCGACGACAAACAAAGATCGTCCATGAATGGTGGGTATCCAATTTCTCCGGGATTCTTGGAGGGTGATTGATTTTTATTATGACTGAACTTATAACAATGCTCAATCACTCCCCAGTGGGATTTGGATCTACCGTTTTGCGCAGTCGTGGGTTCAAATGAGTTCTGTTTTGTGGAACTTTGGATTTTTGTTGAATGTTGACCATAGGTACTGGTTGACCTTTAGGTTTAGCGTTATTTGAAACTGGAGCTCCCTTGAATGAAACGTCTTCCTAAAGCTTCTCACGGAGTCCGACTGTCCTTTCCCTTGCTCAAGTGAGTCCTGCGTCTTCCTCGAGTCCCACATCGTACACGCTGAACGAGTCTTGCATTACATGCACGGATCCTGCATTGTACGCACGCACGAGTCCTGCATTATGTGCAGGGGTCTTGCATCGTACATACACACAAATCCTACATCGTACACTCCCAAAGTACCCTGTCGGAAATAAAAGGCAGTAAAGGACAACTCAAAGGAGTGATCCTCGGACGGAACTCAAGTGAACCAACGTGATGGTGGTATCGCTGGAGAAAGTCGAGAAGTCACCAGACCACCCTCTAAGTCAATCTCAAGGACTTTCAGGGAAAGTCAAGTCAAGTCAAGTCAGCGAGTCAGCACAGGCTGAGAAACGCTAGGGTACTTAGCGTCGTGTGGTCCGGAGGGACAGGTAGTGGTTGAGGGCCTCAAGTGAGTCTGAGTGTAGGTAGCTCAGGCACAACGGTAGGTCGGTAGAGTAGGAGCCAACAGGGGAAGAGGAGGACGTGGGTTAGGGAGGGTCGTAGTCTCCAAAAAGGTTACTCAGTTGAGAAGAGTACTCTACCGGTTTCATGACCTCAAAGTCGAAATCGTAGTAAGGAAGGTTTCTATAGGGTCCCAACTAGAGGAAGTCTTACCTGACCAACCTAGAGGAACGTCAGGTTCCTTAAGAGTTCTCAGAAGAGGTTGTGGTGTCAAGTTTGCGTAGTTATAAAACCGCGGGTCGGAAGAAGTGTCAGGTTGAGAGTGTAGGTATGTACTGGTGTCCTTTTTGGTATCGGAACTGATCTCCCTGGAATCAGACGTTTCATCACAGAGACGAAAACTATTACGACAGATCCAACCAGTATTGAAAAGAAGGTTCCTCATTCGCATAAAATTAAAGTACCGACGTCAGTGGTAGACGTCACTAAAACCTCGGGGGTTTTTATTTCAGACTGTGACAAAGGTGACAAAGGGGTAGATAAAGGGTACTTCACTAGCCTTTCAGGGAATCCACAGAGGATAAAATTCTTAACCCGACAGTCTTCACTGAAGAGTCTAAGTCACTAATGGTCCCCTCAGGTAAGTGAGAAACCACCGTGCATTCTCGGAGTCCCTTCGTTCTGGTCGGAATGAATTAAGCTTCTTAATTGGTATTCAAGACACTGATTATGATGGTAGGGGAGACTCTTACGTTCCGAGATACTAGTCGTTAGAGGTCACTATCGTGTTGTTTGACTTCTGGGGTGGTCTGAGCTAAATGACCGGTAACTACACTAGTTCACGAAAGACACATGATACCGGTTTATACTTTAGTAAAAAGGGGAGCGTAGAAGATGACCCCATGTGTTTCAATTTGTTAGGTCGTCCTGAAGAGTCAGAAAATATTCGATTGTACATCACTTAGAAAACTCTGACATACGTTACGTCATGTCAAGTCAACGAGTCAGTACAGACTGAGAAACGTTGGAGTACTTAGCGTCGTGCGGGCCGGAGGGACAAGTAGTGGTAGAGGGCCTCAAGTGAGTCTGAGTGTAGGTAGCTCAGGCACTACGGTAGGTCGGTAGAGTAGGAGCCAGCAGGGGAAGAGGAGGACGGGGGTTAGGGAGGGTCGTAGTTTCAGAAAAGGTTACTCAGTTGAGAAGAGTACTCTACCGGTTTCATGACCTCAAAGTCGAAATCGTAGTAAGGAAGGTTTCTTTAGGGTTCCAACTAAAGGAAGTCTTACCTGACCAACCTAGAGGAACGTCAGGTTCCCTGAGAGTTCTCAAAAGAGGTTATGGTGTCAAGTTTTCGTAGTTAAGAAGCCACGAGTCGGAAGAAGTGTCAGGTTGACAGTGTAGGTGTGTACTGGTGTCCTCTTTGGTAATACAAAAGAAAAAAAAAAGTGGATCCTGTTGAAAAGAAAGTACCTCGTGGATAATTTTTGAAGTATTTTGTGAGTATAAGAGTCGTTTATCAGACCTTTTGGAACGACATCCATTGACGTGATTTCAATAATAGTCGTATAAATAACGAGACAATAAGTTCAAATAGGATCTAGACTCTCGAGAAACAGAAACCATCATGGGTACAACAAAGGTTACACATTATAGTAGATGTAGTTCTCTACCTGTAACACGTAGGAAACACGTAAAGATTACTTTAAACTTTCCAGTTTGATCTCTTACGGTTCTCGTGGGTTATCATTGTCTTCGGAAAGGTTTCTTTCCTTCCCAGGACCTACGGTTCCTCCTAATCTGTGTCGAAAGGGTTCCAATACACGAGGAATTTCTTCTTTAACCCTATAAGGGTCTTGGCGAACATCTACTCAGGTATCGTAACAGGTGTTAAGGAGAAAGAACAGAACTGACCGAGGAAGGGAATAAAGTGACGTGGATAAGTGAGTAGAAAAGTTTCGACGATTGGTTGAGGTAGAGTGGGGAGACTCGTATACTGGGACGAGACAAGTGATTCATTGGTCCTTGTAACCACCCGTGTAGAAGTTCAACCTCTGGACATTTTATTTAGTTAGTGGAAGATATAAAAAGGAATAAACGAAAGAGGTCACCGTTTCGTAACCACGGGGAAAAAGGTGACTTCCGTCGTGGGTTGGTCGAGGTGAAACCGGAGTCACCCAGAATCTAACAAAGGTGTTCTAGACCGACGTCGCAAAGTGGTGAGTGAGACGAATACGTCGTCGTGATGGAAGAGGTATATTTATATGAGTTTTTATTGGTGAGGTCGACGGACGGAGGGGGTTCATGTTGAGTTAGAGAAAGGAAGGAGGAGTCCGTTTACATAACTTCTCTGTGGGTGTGAGAGTCAGAGCTGTCGGAGTTAAGAAGAGTAAGGATTTAGGTAGTAATAGACTGAAGTTCTGAGTAGTGAGGTAATTTTGATGAAAGTAGTTCAACGACTAATACAGGTATAACCGTTTAAGACACCGGTAAATAGGTAGAAATAGAATATTATTATAAGTGATAACTGTTATATGAGGGATCTTGAGGAATAAGAGAACCGAAGTCACTTTAGTCAAGTTAAGTCAAGTCACAGACTGAGAAACGTTGGGGTACCCTGACGTCGTACGGTCCGGATGGACAGGTAGTGGTTGAGGGCCTCAAATGAGTTTGAGTACAGGTAACTCAACCACTACGGTAGGTTGGTAGAGTAGGGAGACAGTAGGGGAGAGGAGGGCGGAAGTTAAAAAGGGTTGTAGTCCTAGAAAAGGTTACTCAGTCAAAAAGTGTAGTCCACCGGTTTCATAACCTCAAAGTCGAAGTTGTAGTCAGGAAGGTTACTGTAGGGAGATAGGATCAAGACTAAGAAAATTTTAGGAAGGAGACCAGTAGTGAATTTTGAACCCGAGGGGGTACTAAGGTAAGAACCAGACAATAAGAAGTAAGTGTTATTCAATAAGGACCTATTATGTTTGTCTGTCCAGACCCAAAATTAGAATCAAAAAACGAATCGAGAAATCGGACAAAAAAGTAGACATTGAATTACTATCGTCGAGAAAATATCCCAACAATATTATTAATGTATTAGGTACATCTCATATGTATGTATGGACCATGTACCATAGTTATTTACAACAACAGTGCAATCCTTACTAAAAGAAAAGGTCAGTGACAGTAGATTGGTTAGCAGGTATAGACTAAAAGAGAGAACATATGTAGTGTTTAGAAAGGTAACTAAAGACGGTACAATCTAGTTACAACGGTGAAGTAAGAGGGAAGTAGATGGACTTCTAGTTACCAAAAGTTTTGAAGAAGATTCTTGAGGATCCTAAGGAGAAAAATATAGATGATATAAATAATTTAAAGTCATATATGAAAAAAAAAAATTTAAAATTTTAGAAATTACGAATGTACGCAAGGGTTTGTACTTGGGGGGAGGGTGGAGGGAGGGGTTTGTAGGGAGACCCAGAACTTTTTTCGAAAACAACCATGTTTTTCAGTCTTCAGATAGTCCAGACTATTTAATGATCAACCGTAAGGACAAAAGGTAGGACAGAAATGTTTAGGTAAGTGACGTAATTTCGGTCTCATGAGAGAGATGTTAGATGTAACCTATCCGATGAAGGAGTTATTTTACAAATNGGGGAGGGTGGAGGGAGGGGTTTGTAGGGAGACCCAGAACTTTTTTCCAAAACAACCATGTTTTTCAGTCTTCAGATAGTCCAGACTATTTAATGATCAACCGTAAGGACAAAAGGTAGGACAGAAATGTTTAGGTAAGTGACGTAATTTCGGTCTCATGAGAGAGATGTTAGATGTAACCTATCCGATGAAGGAGTTATTTTACAAATTTACCGAAGAATATTTGTAGTTGTTTATTTACAGTTGGAGAGATTGTGGTGGGTACTCCGGTCTCAGATTCGGGTCGAAGCTAGGGAGAAGAAGATCGTTTTGGTTAGACGTTCGTGAAGGGGTTCCCGAGTCCTACTTGGTGTACTCACGACGATTTAGTGAAGTCAGCACAAGTTGAGAAACGTTGGGACACCTGACGTCGGGCGGTCCCGGGAGACAGTTACCCTAAGAGGTCCGTTCTTATGACCTCACCCAACGGTACGGGAGGAGGTCGTACTGGGTGTGAGAGACAAATACAACCAGAGAACTAGACCCTTTGTGAAAGGTGGAAAGTAGACCGATTAAGAATGACCTAAGAAGTAAAGGGTAGAAGATGAGGTCCTTCAGAATTCAGGTCTGACCTAGTCCCGGAGGGAAACAGGAGAGATACGTAACAAGACGATATCGTAGAAGGTGTTATGTCACATAATTATTAGTGGATAAATACACAGAGAGATGGGATGGTCTAACACTCGAAAATCCCTTTTGCTGACATAGGACAAATAGGACTTGAGGGGTACGGATCCAGTTCTATTCACATGATCTTTACAAACAACAAGTTTATATTTGACACATAAGAACTCTTCGTTGTTCCACATCGTCTTTCTCGTAACCTGTCCTGGCCGTTTGTCCACCACTCGCGGAAAACCATTGGAGTGGTTTTGGTCACTAGTGACGCAGATCTTCTCCCTACCTCCGACGGAGACTCGACTCGGTCCTTTGGTCTTCTGGATAATCGTGAAAGAGGTACCCGTACCTTACCCCAGTGTCATCTGGAGGACACTGACACTGGAAAGACGGGAACGATGTATCCGAGGTTCCCCTTTCAGAGGAAGGTTGGGACCGAAGTAGTGAATGCTCGATGGTCAATAAATAATACGGACTCGAAGTAGAGAGACATTGACACAGGTGAGAGATAGTGTCAACGATTCTTTATTACATCTATGTTCGTAAATGTCTTCACCTATCAGGAACTTGTTTGACCCAGAATCATAATAAAATTAAGGATTGTCTTAGTTCGTTACCACCATTTACGAGTCAATTGTAGATTACTTACTAATAGATAGTGACAATAATCGTTAGTATATATAGATAGTAACATAGATAGTATATATAATAGTACTATAAGTAATATAGAACGGTAACGGATTCACGAGACGGTATAAAGTTAATGAAGACTGTATAAAGTCAACGATTTTCACGAAAACTCAGTTGATAACCCTTACCACAATGAAGTCTTTACAAAGAAAATTCGAACCGATTCATTTATTTGTAAATGTCAATAGACATGTGGAAGTATTACACCCTTAGGGGCAGATTTTTAGATGTATTTCAGAAAATAAAGATGACATTCCATGTTTGAAAAGACGAGTCAACGTGAACATTGACCCTGAACAGACGGACTTTTATGTAAGAACGAAGTCATATATATACCAATTAATTTATTTTCTCAATGTACCATTGAACTCACAGAATCGATGTTCAGGATAAAATAAAGTTTATTAAGTTCGAAAGTTTTTATTGAGTCCTCCTTAGTTATCTAAACTAGTTGAAAATAACCAGACAACGATTCACGGTTATTGTTTTAGAGGGCGTCTCTTATAGTGTAGTAAATGAGTATCAGAACAATGTGATTTGTTCTATTTATTAGTACTGTAGTTTCATAGTTTTGTCACTAGTCTTTAATAAACGACTTTTTAATACTATTTGATTTTGTATCATATTGTCTCGTACTAAGGGTAAACCAATTTTAATGTACGAAAGGTCTAACACATCATGAGTTATATACAATTTACGTAGAGATTATTATATTTGTAAATAAGAATTTATTTTTATTTTGTAAATAAGAATTCATTTTTATCATTTTTGTCGCCTTTCAATGTAGGATTTGACAACCGTCTCCAATAAAGACCTCCATCTTAACCTACCCTTCCACCTGGAAAATAAAACAAATACAGACGTATTAAATATTATATTTGTGTTCTTATTCAACATATTAATAATGTATTATAACCCGAACTTTCTAAATAGTAGTAGCATTTTAAGAATTAATAATGATACCCACTATTATTGTTGACCCAAACTTTCTGAAACATTAATTCTAAAATTTTGTCTTTTGGTTATTAACCGTACTCAGTGTCATATCTTCCTAAACACTTCGTCACGTCTTAAACCTTTATTTATATGTCTGACATGAAAATTGTCCAAACTGTCAAGACTTCTTACTCGTCATAAGGTGTTTCAATAGATACAGGGGTTCCTCCATATGTAAAAACGCCTGTTGAAATATTCCCTTTGTGTATAAAGTCAGTGGAAAGTAGGATCAAAGATTTCTTTCCTGTGAGTTTCTCGGAAAAACAGAATGACTACAGTGATATGATCCATCGTCGTGTTTTTCGGGTGGTGATGTGACATAGGGTTTTATTACTATTCTCACTTTTGATCTGGTATTAAAGAAAAGGATTATAGACTTATGGTAATAAGTGGTAAATGATTGTAAACGTAAAGAAAATATCGTGGTAGTGATTGAATATAGGAGTAATACGTTTATAGAATATGTCGGATATTATAGGATTTACGGGTTCCCATCCTTAATATAGATTAGTATTAACATGGAGGGTACCAAAACAGTTAAAAACAAATCCCTTCATTAACTCCAGTGAGTAAAATCCTGTATTAAGTTAAAACGTTAATCTATGTATTTCTTTTATAAATGAAATTTTCAGTAAAAAAAAATCGAAAGGTATCTACAAAGTCTCTATATCAGATCGTGTAATTTTCTTATATGAATTCTAAAGATTATAAATGAAGTTCCCCTCGAATAACTGAAAAGTACATGAATCAAAAGGGTTCTTATGGGACTTTCTTTTCAATATGATTTATATTATTTTCTCTTCGTCTAAGAACATGTAAGAAATTTTTATTCTGAAGGTATTCTACTTTATTTGATCGTAAAGGAACTCACAAGAGGGACTTGGTACTAAACTGACAAATCCGTCTGTACGACCAATGGAGGATTGAAGTACTTAAGTTGTCTTGGTCACCTGATATCTTATCTACAGACCTCTACCTAAATGTAGTCGAGTGAATAATCATATAAGGATAACACAGTCCACCGAGATCCCCATTTCTTAGGTGAACGGTTGCATCCTCTAAGTTCTCTGCGCCCAAGCTAGGGACCCAACTCTGATCAGGGGACCTTATCCTTTATCGTTCGGTAAGGTCATAAGGACGGACCTTTTGAGGTATCTGTCTCCCCGGACCACCCGGGGTCAGGTACCCCGACGTCTCAGTCTGTGGTGATTCGTACGTGTGTGTGTGTGTGTTAAGACAGTAAATGATCGGTGTACTAAAATTTATTAAGTGAATTTACGAGACTGGGAGTCAAAGGAAATGATACATTCCCTAGCGGTTGAGGGAGACGGGGGTTCTTAACAATTTGTAAAGTTTACATATATGTTTGCGGGACTTTTGTTATTCCCTCTTATGGTTAATTTCCTATTAGCGAGTAATAGTTTAATGAAATTTTCATATTTACCTTACCATTACAGAGAAGGTGTGAGAATAATAGTGGACCACTCTACCTGATTTGCATCAAAGTTTTTACTGAAATTAATCAAATTAAAAGATTATGGGTAATCGTGAGGATTGTACTCCTCGTACTCTCGAAAACAAGTTCGGGATTATCCGTTCAGTAATGATTCGGTAGAATTGAAGGAACATGAAAACAGATAAGTGAAAAATGGTTGAAGTATGGTTTCGACTTTCAGTATTGTGTGTGTGTGTCTCACGTAAGGAGACCATATTTTCACTCACGGAGAGTGGAAAGTACCTTACACATTATCAGTATGACACTGTTACTTTGGGTCTAACGGGATTTCATAGAATCTTTATCAAGAGATTCGAGAGAGAGAGTGTGTGTGTGTTTATTGTTTAGAAATAAAATCAATTCTTTAATTTTGCGGTGATCTTTAGGTTTTGTTTCTATCAGACCGAGGGCGAAACGTCTGTTACCAGTATTATAGTAAACTCCATTAATGCCTCTTTTATTTTTTCTAACCCTTTCCGTGTCTTCTAGTGTCCTCCTCCCCACAGGACAGCTGGGAACACCCAAACAACTGTGGAGATCCCCGGTGGTGTCCCGTTTGTGTCGATTCTCGGTCCACTTCACTCATTGACCATAGACGTTGTGAAGAAAAGTACTTTCCGGAAAACAAGAGAGGTAGACGTGGGTTGACCACACAGGACCCATGTTGAGATCCCCGTAGAACCCAGTCTTGAAGAAACGGACTGAAGAACCCCGGATTACACCGTCAAATAAGTACCCTATGTAAGTAGAGTCGTTCACATAGTCCCGTACTCCGATCTCGAGGTAGGGTCCACTCTGCGTGCAAAGTACCACCGGTCGACGTCGGGAGCACAGTAGTCGGAGACAAGACCCTGGACTGGAACGACCTTCCACGGGTCTCGGTGTACACCCCCTCGTGGACCCGAAGTCCTCCGGACGATCGTGGAAAGTCCTGACCACAGGGATTGTCCTACGGTACAGACCCTGTCAGGAGAAGAGATGCTCCTCTTCACGTGTACACACTGCCGTGACCACACTAGAATGTCGTCACGGTGGTCGAAGTTGTGGTCAAACTCCATGAGGTTTCCTCGGATCAGTTACTCAAAGTCTTCACTACAAATGTTCGTCGTACTCCGGGAGACCGGTACGACTACGACGGCCTCACTCAAAACTCCGTCATCGTCATACACAAGTAACTGGTGAAGTCAAAATCCGACAGACCCACCACAAAATGTTAGAAATAGTAAATTAGGAGTGATATATTTGAAATATTTTCTTTATTATAATACCAAAGTGAAACCCAAAAAAAAAAAAAAAAACTGACGTTGTACACCATACCGTACGCCCTAGAATCAAGGGACTGATCCCCAGCTTGGGTATAGGGAACGTAACCTTCGTGTCTCAGAATTGGTGACCTGGTGGGTCCCTCAGGAATAACAAAGACAAAACGTTTACTCTTTTGACTCCGGGTCTCTTCTTGTTTTTGAACGGGATTCACAAGAGACTACGGAGATGTTTCAAGGGACGAAACTTAAGATTAAACCCGTGTAAGATGTGGTCACACAATAAGTGAGTCAGAGTTGAGAAACTCTGGGGTATCTGACATCGCACGGTCCGAGGAGATAGGAACCTTAAAAGGTTCGTTCTTATGACCTCACCCAATGATAAAGGAAGAGGTCAAGATGTGGTCTCGACGACCCTTTTCGGTACATACTTTAAGTTTATTCAGATGTCAATCGTGAGTGAGTTAAAGACGACACCGAAACTGACGTATCGATCTGTCCAACTGTGACTTTCCGAGGTCACGAAAGAACTCCTTAACTTTTTTGATTAATTTCCCAAAATTTTATCCATTTGTAATATAAAGTCCTTGTATACTGAAATGATCATACGAAGGTGCACAGAAATTTGTATTTCCAATAGAAACCATGAAGAAGTTGATGACCAACAGTTTGGTCAAACAGTTGCGTGTAAAATCAAAAGGTCAAATGAAGTAAAACTAGTTTCACATTTTAAGAAGAAACGGAATCGACTCCAGTTAATGAATACCGAGATAGACCAGTCCCCCGTGTAACTCTCCTTTTCTCGAGCACTTCGTTGGTCGTGTCTACGTCGGGGGGAATAACGTCGATTCCATGGACGATTCAACGAAGTCAACGTAGTCTGAGAAACACTGGGGTACCTGACATCGGACGGTCCGAGGAGACAGGTACCCTAAGAGGTCCGTTCTTATGACCTCAACCATCGGTAAGGGGAAAGGTTCCCTAGCAGAGCTGGGTCCCTAGTTTGAGTCCAGAAGACGTAACGTCCTCCTAAGAAATAACTGACTCGGTGGTCCCATCGGGTTCTCTCGACATCTTTTACAAAAAAAGTTAAAGGACTCTGAAGACAGACATTCTGTAACTGGATCAGTAAGGAAGTTCATGTCGTAGTCTGTAAGATCTTATACCCGAACATGTACACTTCGTTTTCCCAATTTCTACTGACTTTTAGCTCGGGATTCTTATATAAAAGGAAAATACAATAAGAGAGATTTACAAATTAAAAAATTCATATTTGAGAAAAGAAAAAGTTTGGTTTTTGAAGAACTTCAGTCCCTGAGACGGAAGAATTTAGAACGACTATTAAATAACCAATTTCTCTGTCGTCTGACTATCGTCCGTCCGGGTAAACCTATCGGACGTGTGAGAGGTGAATTTTATCCTTGAAAGTTCCTCAGATTTTGTCGTTTCGATCCCAAACAGGGTCACTATATTCTTGATACTGTTACTACTGTTGTTCGGACGCACTCGGCTCGTTCTTTGACTCAAGTCGTTCTGGGGACTGATGTCTGCGGTTACGAGTGAGTCCAACTCGATTCGGAGACTCTCTTTCACTTTCACGATCAGTGAGTCAGGACAGGCTGAGAAACACTGGGGTACGTGACATCAGACTGTCCGAGGGGACAGGTACCTCAAACGGTCCGTTCTTTTAACCTCACCCAACGGTAAGGGGAGAGGTCCTCTAGAAGGGCTTAGTCCCTCGTTTGAGTCCTGAGGACGTGACGTCCGTCTAAGAAATGGTAGACTCGTTGGTAAGGGTTGAGAGACCCTAAGGAACTGGACACTAATAGTTTACGGAAAGGATTGAATGGGATAAGTATGTTACTTCTTAGTCTCTTTGCAAACAGTCAAAGGGTGAAATTATCTGAGTTCAAGGGTAACTCGGGTCTACCAAGTCAAAAAAATTTTCTTTAGAGTCAAAAATTTTTCACTGTAAAAGGACGATTCTGCAGTTCAACCTTGACCAATTTTGATACAAATTTCAATCGAGATTCCAGACGAGGAACCTTTGAGTGACACAACACAACAAATCGGTAATATGACTAGTCTAAAATTACTTAGGAGTACCATACAATACTTCTTGTTGAGGTAGTTCAAACATTCAAACTACAGAGACTATTTCTCCGGAGACCAACAAAAATCAGTGTCTTAGAAAAGTATAATATCTTAAACAACGATAACATCAAATCAACGACTCAACACAGGTTGAGAAAACACTGAGGTACCTGAACTTCGGGTGGTCCGAGAAGACAAGTACCTTAAAGGATCCGTTCTTATGACGTAACCCAACGGTAAAGGAAGAGGTCCCCTAGAAGGACTGGGTTCCTACTTGGGCACAGAGAACTTAGCCGTCCACCTAAGATATGGTGACTCGGTGGTCCCTTCAGGTAATATCTTAAATGACAAATTGTTTAGCGTCTATAGGGACTGTAAAATCCGTCCTTTCTTATAACGTCTACTACCTCGAGGAACAAAACCTCCTTTCTACTCTGCAATCATTGAATAGGGTGTGGCTCACCAATCGAGAAATTAATCGTAGGGGCTTAAGGAACAGCTAGAGGGAAGATGGTGTAATTCGATATTTGTCTGGTAAATAGGTTGAGTAAAGTAGTGGTAATGATTAGTAGTCTTAATACATTCTCCAATGGACCTTCTGTCTGTAGTTTGCTAAATCATGGTTTATTTACTTGTTAATACAATAAAGTTTTTGATATGACTATTTACATTAGTGACTTATTTTAGGTCCGTATATTAGTCAATGGACTCATAAGGACTTGTGAACTGTAATATCTGAATTTACTTGTGTGTATGGGTATCTCATCGTCGTAAACCGAGTTTAGAGAGATTAAAGAAGTCTCTCCCTTCGTTAGTCAGATACCACCGTAAACTGTCGTCCTTTGTGTATTCCACTAATATAAAATTGATAAAGGATCATATATATAAAATTTACAGTATTGAAATCTTTTCTACGAATTACATCAAGACTACATTCATGTCAAACCCTCACTTTATTTTACTATTTCTTTTTGAAGTGACTTCTACCATTGTCTGGTATGGTATACCGTGAGTTTCAGTTGGTTTAGAGGAAAACCTTTTAAGAGTTTCTGGGATTCTTGACCGAAAGTAAAAAAAATTCCGCTTGTAAAGAGAAACATTACATTTTCTTTCCAAGAACTAAAACAGTAATTTACATTTACATAAGGTATAAACTTATGTACCGTAAGGTCAAAGGTAAATTTCTGTACCTCATCTCAACGCAGAAAAAAAGGGGATTTTACGTTAATGACTCTTTTCTCGAAAACTCACTTAATAAACTTCATCTTTTAGAATTGGAGAGAGTCCTTTTTCCTCGAGATTGTAGCCCACTATGCTACGACTTCAACAACGGTGTCTGTGTTTGTGTGTGATACTATAGGACACAGAAACAAAGAGAAAGAAAAACTGTTTCTGGTGTTTATTTATAGGGTTGTAGGATTTTGTCTGTACGGTTTAAGACGTTCACCAATATTACTTCGGGAAACTTAATAATATTTACGAGTTTATAATTTTTAAGTAACCGTTCCTCTCTCTCCACGAAAGATAAACACCACGACTTAAGTTTGTGTTGGTGATTCTTACCGACTAACAGGGTCCGTTCGTGCCGACTGTCGGTAGTCGTCCAGACACGTTTGCCACATACCTTTTCCATTATTCTCGAAGTCCTCATATAAAGTTGGGCATATTATTTCATTAACACTTTCACATTAACGTCAGACGAAGGTATGGTATATTCCCATTCCTTACTCTACAATTCTTTTATGCTCTAAGTGTCTTAATATAACATTCTTTGAAACGTTACTGACAGAGGGTCTTATACGTCATAAACAGTCTTTTTAGTAAAAGTCATGTGTCATCACAAATAGAAACCTTTAGGTAATACTACCTGGACTTGTTTTACTTGTAACTGATCAAATGGTAAAATTTTTTTACGAGGGACTTGAATTTTCGTTGAAGTTTATATTTTCACAATAACCTATTATGATTCGTTGACTAAAGTCGAGTAATTTTCGTGACTAAATTTTTTTTTCTTCTTAACGTGTATTTGGGACAAGAAATAAAGACTTTCTATGGATCAAATGTAAAGGTTTTTAAATTTATAAACATTCTAATCTTAAAGTTAAAATTTTTTAAGTAAGGAACCCGATGAAGTCTTTGTTAGTGATAACCGAATTCAATGGTTCAATAACATAGGGTGTCCGATAGTTAACGAGAGTATCGTTCTGAACTCTTGTCCGTTCCTTACGACCCAGATGAGAGTCAGTTTGGTAGACCTGATTTTTATCCTTTTCCTCCTCCCTTCCCTTTGCACACTTACTTGTATCCCTACAAGTCGTGAATTATACTTATCATGACTCCAGTTTATACTTTCAACAGATAAACCAAGAGTGGAGTGGGTAGAAGATAATTATCCTAATAAGTATAGTGTAGATTCTAATAATGGAGACATTCACTGTTAATAAAAAAAGATAAGGATGGTAATTCGTGTCAAGTACCTCGTGTCATTGGTGAACCTTCTATAAATCACTTAATTTATTGGTTATAAACCTTTACGGTATATCACCCTTCGACCCAGATATCGTTGGGAGACCGTACCCGAGACTTTGGGTGCCACTTTATCCGTTACCTTGACTCATATTCCTTAAACGAAGAAGTAATTAAAACAAGGTGAAAATGTCCTGGAACGTTTATTGACACACATTTGACGTCTGCACATAAGTAAGGGGCCGGATGGTAAAGTCTATTTTGAAATTTCCTGCAATTTATACCCTTTTCGAGGAACTAAGCCTATTCGCTTTGTCGATTATACGAGTAGACGGATTTACTTCAAAGATCTTCTTTTGTGTATAAAAACAGTAATTTCTCTTATCGGCAATAAATGTATACGGACTGATCAAATGTTTCTTGAGTAAAGTTTCCCTCCAATTCTGAATTTACTTAAATTCCTTTTACTTGTTTGGTTCGGACTGAATTACGATACGACACCTGTAGTTCATCTAGTTATAAACAACTTTGGAACGTATGTGTGCATTTTAGATAGGTACAACAGGACACATTGATCTTCATAACAAAAGGTTCTTCCCCTAGGATTACTACTACCTCTTCCGTCCTTGCCTACCTACGGGGTTTTGTCTTCGGGTAAAATCCGTCTACTCTTTTGATCATTTTGTTACATTCAGATTTCCTTAGAACTTTTATTACAGTCAGTAGAATGTTTAAGAGACTCTACCTTCCTTCCTCCTACCCGTTTTTCCTTGGGTTTGAAGTCGGTAGACAATACAATATCCAGAACGAGGGAGGGTTACGTGGGATTTAGTAGTGGTATTGGTAAGTTAAAAAGTACTAGGAAAAGAAAAGAACTTAAAAGGTTTGAGAAGAGTCCACTCCGATACATGATTATAGATTGTCGTATCATGGTGTAGACTGTTGGAAAGGGTAGTGATTCATATGAGTCCAAAACGGTCCTTGAGGTCCTGGTAGGAGAAGACCGACGCAAGTACACACGCTTCAACGAAGTGAACTTAGGCTGAGAAACACTGGGATACCTGAACGTCGAATGGTCCGAGGAGACAGGTGCCCTAAGAGGTCCGTTCTTTGACCTCACCAAACGGTACGGGAAGAGGTCTCCTAGAACGACTGGTACCCGATAAGGAGGGAGAAGTGGTAAGAGAGGGAAATTCGTATTCCAGTGATACAGGTGCCCTGGTTGTTACTAACTCGGGATCGGTGTGACGAAAGGTAAACTTTGGTTCTAGTTTATGAAACAGTTCGAAAGAATAGTTTTTGTCTTAATCACCTTCAGTCTTTCTCTTAATTCTCACTTGTTTTATAAGACTAGAGAACCCCCTCTCTATTGGATTGTTTTAGTCGAACACGTTCCGGAGGTCAGATAAAGAATGATTCCTGTTTTCTGCAATACGATAAAGTACGAGGGGTTTAAGTATGGGGATTCTCGTTTCTCACTATGTATTTCCGTCGTCTTGAAATCTTATGGTCTCTGAACCAAAGACCTTGTCTCACCTGAGTTGACATTCAGTAAATTTCATAATATGATTGTACTTTTGTCTGTTCCTTACACTACACCTTTTATAATATTTTAAATGTATAAAGAATTTCTACTTCGTAGTAGGAAGATTATTGAGACATCTAAAGTGTCCTTGAAGACCTCAGAAGGAGGTGGGGGAGTCCCACATTAAGGTAATTGCATAGAGTCATCTTTTTGATGAACTTCTGACACTCTAGGGAAATTTTAACGACTATCTGTAAAGACTTATACAAACCTGTGAAATGATATAAAAGGGTCAAATGAATATTACCACACGGATAGACAGTGATTTGTTCTTTAAAGTCGTTTCGTTGATGATTGTTAAAATCTTCAATTGAGTCGGCCACGTAAAGACGTTGATGTGTGTTTCGTTTTGTAAGTATAATTAAAGATTAATAGTCCTACTAGTCAAATTTTTTCTTGAACGTCCATCTGATGTTCTGAGATCACACAGAGAGTTCTTCAATATAAGTTACATTGACTTAGAAAACCGGCTGTATATTTCGGAGATTTTCGAACGCACGATTCAGTGAAGTCAACACAGGGTTGAGAAACTCTGGGATACCTGACATCGGGTGGTTCGAGGAGACAGGTACCCTAAGGGGTCCGTTCTTGTCACCTCACCCAACGGTACGGGAGGAGGTTCCCTAGAAAGGTTTGGTCCCTAGCTTAGGTACAGACAGAGACGTAACCGTCCACCTAAGAAATGGTGTTCGCGGTGGACTCTTCGGTGATTTTTTTCGAACAAGTAGACATTGACTCTTTCAGAAGTTTTTTTATCCACTTATAGAATTCCAAGTAAAATGGTGTCTCGAGGGAGAGGTCCGTCAAAAGAGACCATGTATGGATATTCGCGACTCGTACTCGGGTGAAAGTTCTTCTTGGACTTAAGGTGGGGTTGACGAGGGTTGGGAGAGAGTGCACCGTTGGCAATGGACGGACTGAACGTTTCGTTAAGGACAAACGGACTCTCACTTCGAGAGGAGGAATTCCGGTATAAAGAGTGATATCTGTGGAGTCGGAGTTGGGTCCGTGGTATACCCCACCCCGAAGTCTGTAGGACACTACAGTGTGGAGGTAGATAAAGAGTAAACTACAGAAAACGTCAGAAGGTACTCTCCTTTTACATACTTACTAATCCCAAGTGTTCAGAGAGTTTATTAGTCGTAAGACAGTGAGTCACCCAAAGGTAAGAAACGAGGTACTTACTCGTTCTCGGTTTGAATTACAAACTAATAACCCCATTAGACCCGAAGGGTCCACCGAGTCACCCTTTCTTAGGCGGACGGTTACACCCTCTACGTCCAAGTTAGGGGTTCGACCCTTCCTTCTTTTCCTTCTTTACCGTTGAGTGAGGTCATAAGGACGAACTTTTTAGGCTTTCTGTCTCCTCGGTCCGCCCAACGTCTGGTACCCCAGTGGTTCTCAGTCTGTACTGAATCACTGATTCGTGTCTATCCCTAGTGTGGACGCGATTCTTTGTCGACCGTAGAAAAAAAGGACCGATGGTATTAGACGTAATTATGATTATCGGAATTCCATCCACAACCGGAAAAAAAAAAAAATCAACGGAGTTCAGTAAGACTTTTCTCCATCCTTCAGATTTTTTATCAAGTTTTTTATCCTCAGGGAAAGGGGGAGGAGTGATGTACTAAAGATTCCGGTTAATTTTACGGTAAAGGAGGTCCTTCGTTGCCCCTAAAGGACTTGAAGTTAGGTAATCATAAGGAAGACATGGTGGTCGTGAAACTGATGTCTGAGGTAGGCGTAGTGTAGTCAATGTGATCTCGACCCGATGTCAATAAACGTAAGGAGAGAACCGATCAGTGTGTCTCCGTCTCAGGTCACGAATCACTAGAGACATGGACAGAGACGGGGACCTTGTGAGTCGGATTCCGAGTCGTGTGTCAACCCACAAGTCATTTACGAAAAGTAAAGATTTTTACTTAATTCACACGGAATAATTGTTTCGGATGTCGAAGAAATGTTCACATAAGGTTTTTTTTTTTTTTTTTTCAGACGAAGAATCCGCTCTTATAGGAGTAGAGTAGGGACACGTTTATAAACATATCCCTGACGTAATCTCGATGGACTTTTATTCTTCAATATTACCTTTGTCACTGTGTCGGAATTCACTCCGTTGGGTTTATCCTTAATGAAATTATGAAAATGACGTTACAAGAGACGAACTATTTCAAGTAATGGTCTTATAGTAGAAAATTTCACTTTACGTAAGTCGACTCGTGAAAAAAAGTAAAACATTTATCTAAAAAGGACGGACTCGAGAGTCATATTTCATGTTTTATCAGAAGGTATTGTAATCTTTTTACAGTGGGGTATGTATTTCGATTTAAAAATTTTTATCCAAAAGAAGAAATCGGAAAATTTCCATGTCGTCATAGAAGGGTCTCGGTATTGGGACATGACGGATGATAACAACGATAAATCGACGACTCAAGGCTGAGACGCTGGGGTACCTGACATCGGGTAGTCCGAGGAGACAGGTACCCTAAAGGGTCCGTTCTTTTGACTACACGCAACGGTAAAGGAAGAGGTCCCCTGAAAGGGTTGGGTCACTAGTTTGAACACAGAGGATATAATCGTCCACCTAAGAAATGGAGACTCGGTGTCACCTTGGGGTGCCGGAAGATATGATTTCCGACTCAGTAGTCGGACGTTAAACTGTGAAAGATTTTTACACAACCCTATTGTGTTATTCGGATCTTATTTCAATGTAGGGGTACCCTATAGGATACCGATATTTCAGTGGTAGAAAAGTTGTCCTGGGATGAATAATGATCCCAATATAAATTTTTCTGGGACCGTGATTAGAAAAAGAGTGGGTAAGTTTTACTGTATCTTTTCATCCATCCACAGTTTAAATGTTGGGTTCACGGTTTAAAAGTGTAGTATAGTTTACTTTTTAACATATACATCGTATAGGTAACGACTCACAAAACAAAAATGAAACTCAAGAACTAGTCAGACCCCACTGACATCGGTCAATGGAGTGTGTCATTCAAACTGAGGTTCCTAAAGTGTACACAATCTAAATCTGTCGATTGATTCTATTTATCAACTAGTGGTGACAATGTAGAACCGTTGCTCCACTATCGTCTTTACTTTGAAACTGGAAATTCAAGAGTCAGATCCTCAATAAAAAGATTCTTGACTTGTAAGTGTATAAGTAAGTACAGTAAAATGGCACTTGTGACATAAGAACGAGAAGAATTGGTTTTAAGTCTATGTCGAAGTACCAGGAAGGGGGGAGAGTCTATATGTCAGAATGAAGAGAAGGGAGGTGATTGGTGGGGGGTCTAAAAAAAAAGATTGCTAAAGTTCAATCTCTCTCCGTTAACTGGAGTCATTTAAAAAGGCAGCCGAATGTAAAAAAAAAAGAGAAAAGTTTCATGAGGAATCCCTTTTTCTTTTTTCTATTTGTGTGAAGTATATTGTTCACGGTATTCTTTTTATACAAGACCGTGAAAAGGGTTGAACATTGTCTTTTCTTAAATGTAGTAGGTTCATATTCACGTTTCTCATTTTCTTTCTTTAGAGGTTTACCTAAAGACAAGGTAAAAGTTTGAGGTTCCGATTCCCTTGTGTTCACGAAGTGAAGTCTTTACTTATTGCTTACTGAAGTCATGTGTATGTGGAAAGAGAAAAGCCTCTATAACGTGTATTTTCTCGTAAAACCCCCGTACCGACTGGACGTCTCTACACCTCGATTCGTCTCAGTACTTAAGTGAGCGAGACTATACGTGTGTACTATGCGTTAATTTTAGAGGTAAGTGTAAGGACGGCCCAACAGTTAGTACTCCTTTCGGAAAAACTGTTGTAAGTCACTTCGCATGGTTGATTGGCGAGTTGTCCTTGAATTTGTCATTGTCGAAAACAATGATCGTTCTTGCTAAAAGAAAAAAAAAAAAAATTGGTTCTAACCCAAGTCAAAGATTCTTTAGTAATACGAGACATAAAATACCCGAAAGTAATTTTTACTTTTACACAGTTCTAAAACATATCGTTCGTTGCACTACATTATAGATCTTTTATCCTCTATGTATTGTTAAAGATCGGAAAAGTTGACCCGCCCACACCCCCCCTTAGAAGATTGAAAAGGACACATCTTGTTACTTGTTACTAGAATATTTCGTCTCAAGACCCTTCTCAACACTGCAAAGATTAAGTGAGACTTCGAAAAATGATCTTAAAAGTTTGAAAAGTTTCTCTAGTCCAGAGATAGAGTGAACTTTTCACTGACTGGTCAAATATTTGGTTATCCTTTCACTGTAAAAAAATTAGTATTTCTTCTTATAAATCGTACAGTCTTTATGACGTACGTAATTTCGAAAGTTAAATATCGTGGGGTGTCTTTTATAATACGTGTATTTAAGAGATGTCTACTTGGGTCTTCCACGAGACGAGTATTGAATCAAAGACAACTTGTAGATTAGTTTCTGACACGGGAAGCATTATCGTGTAATCAAACGAAATTTCAGTATTTAGGTATTTTTGTCCCGGGTCATTTTAACTTATGTCCTACGAACAATTAGCCGACGACACAGACAAAACTCGTTGATTGGAACCTAATATTTAAACTTTGGTCAATTATGATAGTCTATAACTTTATAAACAGAAAAATGAATAGTACGGGACATTGACTCTCTCGTCTACGTAAGACTGGTAATCGTCAGTACTGTTTAACGGAACGATTACTTACAATGTGTGACTTTCACGGTATTGACTAATTTGATGTTAAAGGGTGATGGTCTCTCTCTCTCTCTCTCTCTCTCTCTCTCTCTCTCCCTCTCTCTCTCTCTCTCTCTCAACCCCTGAGGTCGTCACCCGTTGAGACTATAAGACGGTTGTCCGGAAGTCCGGTGACACACTATAAAACTTTTTGTGAGATTTAAGGTATACTTGTCTAAGATCTTCGGATACACATATGTTGTCCAAAAATTTCTTGTAATCTATTTTGTCGAATCCAACCTCGACTACTCGGTACTTTTTACCTACGCCAAATTGATAAACTATAGAAACGTTCATCCATAATTTCTTATAAGAGACCACACCCAAAAAAAAAAAAAAAGGAGAGAGAGAGGAAGGGAAAGGGGCGGGGGTTTTGTAGCGCACACGAAACGTAAAGTGTATTTTAGAAAGAAAACAGTCAAGGAAACAACCACGTTTTAACCGTCGTCAAGTTTAAGTTTCATGAGGATAAGTAAATGACTGGTTACAGTAAGATCAAGTGTAGTCGGTCGCTCGATTCGAGATTTTTGTATTTTCTGGACGAAGTGGTGACTGCTTATTACACATGTAAAAATGTCTCGAATTTGGAATTACGAAAGGGACTTTGATTGTTATGTCATATAGAATAGTAAGGAAAAAGTGTTCGTTCGTCGACGACTTTGCGAACGGTGAAGTTTTATAGTTAACGAACGGTCTTAAAAGGAGGTGTGTGGGACAGTTTGAGTACATATAACACGTTGCTTTTACCACGTCCTGCCTTTCGATCTTTAACACAGTTTAAGACGACATTCCCATACTACACGTTTCTTGTTACATACTGTTGGCATCTCTGATGTTTGTTACCGTGACCTCGGTCCCTGAAGTATCTAGTGTTGACACGGACATGTACAAAGTAACATCCGTAATATATAAATTTCGTACTGTTTACATGACGGGATGTAATACACGATGTGTCTCCGAGGAGGGTGTCTAGCGGAAAGTGCAAGGAGGACCACTACCTTTGTGTCAACTCAAAGTAAAGAAAAAGAAAAGACTTTTGTAAATTCCAAGAGTTCAGGAGTTCCTTCTTCTGTGAGAGTGTGTGCGTGTGTTCCGATAGGTTTACTTATTGTCTTTGGTCTTCTGTCATTATGTTCTACTCTTTTCCTCTAGAACAAGTGAATTGTAAAACCGACGACTCCTGTGTTTCCGTTCCTAATAGAATTTGTCATTGGTTCCCCTAGTTCTCTTGATGTGATAGTGATACGGACATTTGACAACAGACGGATTAAAATTACGTCTATTCACGACCGAATAACTAAACACGCTAAAAGATCGTTTTACCTTTAGGGTGCACTTATACAAGAAACACACGTCTTTTATACCAAATTCTTCGAAAATGAGAATAACGAAGGGATACGGTTTTCTTGTTAATTCGTTTATTATAAAGTGATGACCTAGTCCAGATATTTGATTGTGCCTAAGGACAGACAAATCTGAAATTTATAGGGAAGAGCAAAAGACTAAGCGAGGCAAATGAAATTTTCGAAGACCAATAACTTTTCAACAAAAAGAAGGTTTGCAGAGAAGTTTATTGTACATTTTAGACTTTTGTCAGAGGGAAACCTTGTGTAAATGAATTAATATTTTCCCAAGTACCGAGATTGTTGGAGTGTGATTAAGTCAGTTACTGACGTCTTTCTCTTTGTACAAATACCCTCTAATCATACTTAGATATAAGTAGTGGAGGTGTTGGATCGAATCCAATGTTTTGGAAATAGTGGGTTAATCGAACCACACCTTAATTGATTGAGGTTCAATTCCTTTTGAAGTCTAGTCTATACGAAAATTCCACAGTTATTTATAAAACCTCTCTCTTATCCGTCAAATCCACGAATCCCCACGACTGGAAACGACACAACTAATCACCCTGTTACGATGTAATAATTGTGTGTCGTCGACATGGACTTGACAACGGTACTTATATTATCGGAAAATATCGGTAGTCCCCTCACTCCACCCTCCGGAAATAATTGGTGATCTGTACTAATCGTGTAATACACTTGAAATCATCCGTTTAATAGAGAATAACTTTATATTACAACCAATATTGATCGACATTTGTACTAAAAATTTTGAAGGGTCACTTGTTGAGGTCTAAAATGATGGTAAGTCAAGTAATAACCGGTCATTAGCTACTTTTGTCCAAGATAACCCCTTACATGAATACCCTTGACTTAGAGGTTTTCCGTCTGGAACAGTGGTTTCCGACTGAACTTTTGGCAAACCGTAAGGTTCAAGTCCCTATAATCGTATGTACGTTTGAAAGAGAGAAATGAATTGAGTTTGACAAGTACTTGATCTTTTCGACGAAACCCTAAAGAGAAGAAGAAATAAAGAAATTAGTCAAGAATTTTCTAATCAAAACGTCATTTAAAACCTCTCAATGGAACTTTTTATTGTCGTATTACATAAAGTTTTTCGAATTAAACCTCTCTCTTTTTCTAATAGGGTAGTCGGAATCATTGACTTGTGGCACGTCTCTCAGGTAATACTTGTCAGAAAATACGGGACCGTCTTTCAGTAATTGTATTTTATTTAGTAATCGAAACTATAATTCGAAGATGATAGACGTCCAAAGATACTAATTACAAGTACTGACGTAGACGGTTTACTATTTTATATGAAAAACAACTTTCCAATAGGACGGAGAAATAATAATTGTAAAGAGAAATATGTTAACAAGGACCGTAAAATCCACTTCCGTATAACCACATCTTCCTTTCTCAACCAAAAAATGTTCCCGAACCTCTACGGTTACGTACATTGTGAAATAGGTAGTAAAAAGTTTAATTGGTAAATTAACTCAATTTCCTGAATTCTTATAGTCCACCACGTGTCTGTACGAAAGTCACATTAACCTGATAGAAATCTAGGTCAACCAGGTAACAAATTAATTAGAACGTGTAATATGACGGGTAGAGACCGGGTATATAGTCTCCTTCCCTCACTCCCCGTTCGAATCTGGGGACTTCAGTCCTTGATGTTCTCCAGTAAAGGGAGACCTCGTCCGTAAGAGTTGAAATAAAATAGAGGAATGTGACGTGGTATCTGTTGTCTAAGGTAGGATTGTAGAGGGTAATCCACGTGACTGAGTGTTACGTCTTTCCCTTTTTCTGTGAGGGACCCCCGAATAGTTATAGGCTCTCTCCCTCTAATGTCCGACATGTCTGTGTGTGGAGTAAAAGGGGTTAAGTGGAGAGTGGGCGATCTTTCCAATAAGGAAAACGAGGAAAGGACTTTCTTAGTGATTAGATGCTGAAACCCTCTTTTTCAGTAAGGTGATTCCATCGTCTTTATCTTCTTTACCCGAATCTTATGTCATAAAAAGATTCCAGATGGTACCGAACTTTAAAACTTGTAGAAAAGAGTGTACCAAAGTTTTATTAGATGGAGACAACTGAGGAACTCCGAGTATTCCCATGGAACTATGTTTGTATTCAATAAAGGAGATCACCTACGTCCGTTCTAACCCTGTGTCCACCTACTTTCCAAAAATCAATAGTCTTGAAAATGGTCTGTATCTTGTCTCAGTCCGAAGATTTGTCTTACCCTTTGTTCATCTCCCTTGGTATAGGAAAGTCCCAATATAAATAAAACGGATCCCCCATTCAGTTGTGTCCAAGTTCTCGAGTCCAAAATAGACTTTAGAAGTTGTTCAGAAAAGAAGTCTCTCCGGATCCCAAAAGGAGTCTTTTCTAGGTCAAGAAATCAGAATAATTCCATATTAAACGGGTTAATTTCGGGATAGTACCACTTTTTGACAGTGTACACTTTATACCGATCCAAAGAATTTTTCCTCACCATTACTCCGTAAGGACGATCGATCATACTAACGGAAACAACAACATGTCGCTAAGACGGTGAATACCATTTGAGAGTCCGTAAATACCCTTCTTTATATAGGTCCTGTTACACTTTGTGTCATTTTGTGTACGAGTGAGTTGTGTATGTGTGTGTGTACGCGCACGCACGTGCGTACGGTTAAAGAGATGGTCCATTGATTGAAGGTCTCTCCCCGAGTTTCTGGACTTACCTGTTCATAAGGTACGTCGTTGACTATCACAATATTGACACCTAGTCTATGTGCATGGAATATTCGGGTGTATCATTGAGTTTTGTGAAAATATAAAAGAACCGGTGATCGTTTCGAACAATAGTTGGTTGGTACCGTGACCAAATAAATCCTCAGGAAAGTTTTGTCGAAGTATTTTCGTGTATTGAGTTCTTACTTTTGGTTATTTATGAACCGATTTCGACTTGGTAATTTTTGAGGTTTCACTTTTTACCTGTTTGTCTTTTCGTAACTCTCACTGTACCCAAAGTACTGGAAACAATCGTATTTTTATTTAGTCACTACTACAAAGTATTTATGCTACCTTTAGACTTCTATCTAAAATTTTCAGTCCGTTTGAGAGTGACATCTAGTTTATTTCTCTAGGCCCCTTTATAACCATGGAGAACTATCTTGTCCCCCAAAGAAAGACCGTAGTGGGGAGGAGACTAGAAAAACGACGTAGGTCCGTGTCTCGTTATATTGTAAGAGTAAAAGTTTTACTTACGATATCCCTCCTTGTACAATATTGGTCCTTTCTGAGTAAAGTCCAATTACACTTAAGGTACAGAGTTTCATAATACCTTCTTGACGATATTAATTGTCAGACAACCGTGAAGGTAATATTTGGTGTAAAGATTCGTCAAATATTGAGTTGACAAAAATTACTCTTTAATGAGAAATCCTACTTTGAACCGTACGTACCAAATTTTGTTTTTTTACGAGTTGAAGTAATCCCATCTATATACGACATCGTAGAACCATCCGACGAAAGGATCGTCCTGTCAGGTAAATTGTGTTAAGTGATAGATGACGACCGGGAACCTCTGGTGTCCGATAGACTAAGACCCTTCATGTAGAAGTTTCTTTTACTAGTTAACTTATATTAACAAGAACCCGGAGGAGTCCCCGGACCCGGGTCTTAAGGGGAGCCTATGGTTTTAGACTTCAAAGAGTTCAGGAATATATTTCACTATGTCATAAACGTACATTGGATGTATGTAGGAGACAATGAAATTTAGTAGAGACCTAATGAATATTACGGATTATGTTACATTTACGATACGATTATCGACATCCGTGATACATTTACTATACATTTATCAACGACGACCACGTCCCGTTTAAGTTCAAAACAAAAGACTTTGAAAGACCCTAAGAGGTATGGCGGGGGTGGGTTTATAAAAGACAGACTTCAACCAACTGAACGGTTACGTCTTGGACGTATATACCTCTCGACGCACGTACGTACGAGTCAACACAGACTGAGAAACACTGGGGTATCTGATATCGGGTAGTCCGAGGAGGCAGGTGTCCTAAGAGGTCCGTTCTAATAACCTCACCCAACAGTAAAGGAAGAGGTCCCCTAGAAGGGTTGGGTCCGTAACTTCGTCGTAGAGGATGTAACGACCACCTAAGAAATGGTGACGTGGTGGACCCTTCGGGTACCTTTCGACTACATATAATTATTGTACTTTTACCTTTATTTATTCTTTTTTCTTTGATAGAAATTCTAACCATTTTCATTTGTAAGGGTACAATTTTAAAACAAATTTAAGTCAATTTGTTCCGTCGAAAGTATGTAAGTCTACGAAGTAACCCTTCGAAGAACGTCGGTTCTAATATTGATACAGAAACCCCGGGTGGTCATAAATATTAATACCACATAGTGTTACAACAAAAGAGGATTTCTATATGTACAATCTAAGAATATAAACCGATATATGTTGTATTCAAAATAGAAATTGTCAACTAGGTTATAAAAATTTTACGTTAACAAGTATTGTCAAGTAACTCAGTACTATTCATGTAATGAAAAGGAACTTTTTATATTCAATTTATAAGATGGAATACTGAAGAGTCTTTGGAACTCTAAGTGGAAACCTATTCGATTCTACCTCCTACTGTTCAATGGATTTTCACTAATTTATCCAAGAAGTAAAGGTTGGTAAGGGTAGAATCAATAGATACATGTACGACTACTCTTGTGTATTTGTACGGTTGGGTATATTAGTGATATTCACATTGATGGATTGAATGGTACACGTTGATTTCTAGTCTTCTAGTATCAGGGTGAAAGTATGATAAAATCTCAGATTTAATTCTAAAGAGTGACTATTCCCTATAAGTTCCTCGACTAGGGTTCGAGATCTATGTGACACGGATTTTACACGATCTTCTTTCCTTGTCACTCTCGAATCTTTATGGGTGGTACCGAAAGGAGAGTCCTAGTGTAGACAAAAGAACCAGATAATAAGATACTGGGATCCAGTAGGTGAGTCGACCCCTTTTCCTATCGTCGGATCAACACCTGGATTCTTCACCTGGACCCGGATGCCTGACCTTCAAAGGTTAAAGACACGGGGTCTTTCCAGTTCATGACCCTCTTCCTACCTGAACGATTGTGACGAAACTACCGTTACCACTGTTACTTCTATCCGTGGTTTCCGCCGGTTCTACTTGTGTTACCACTCGGTTCCTAGACTCGTCTCCCGCAGGTCCACTCTTTTATATCTGGCAGGTGCAAGTCTGGGTCTGACCCTTCCTCTTTTCGTCCCCTCCCCCTCAACAAGGTCCTGACCCCCACAAACCCTTCCCCTACTCCTCCTCCATCCCTCCTTCGTGGTCTGTGTTTCTGTCTGGTCTACGACTCCCGTCCGAAGGTAGTTCTATCCTCCTAGAGGTCATCAACTCTTTATAGGGGTCCAGAAAAAGTTGAAAGATCATTCAATCGTTTTACAACCTTTCGTGCTCTTATTCAGTAGAAAGCACCATTCCAAAGGAGACACGGGTGACGGGGTCAGGGGATTGGATGGGGAAAGAACTTAACTCGGGTAGTGTGTGTTTTTCATACTGGTGTTCTATATCGGGGTGTGTGGTTTTGGTTGTAAACTCTGGGTAAGACCAGGATTCTTTTGGTGACAATTGAACCTTGAAAGGGACGAAGAAAGTCTAAGTTCACGGAATGTAAAAAGAGGCAAGAGTCAGGGAACGTTAGTGCAGTGAATTTTTTTGTTGTTATTCGTCGACTACTCTATTATAAATTCATACAAATCAAAAGGGTCGATTCTCTTTATAGTTTTACGAGGAATTATAGTAGTGCGTCATTAAAATTTTATTTACCATTTTACACTCTTATCATTTATTACATTTGATAAAATTTTTATTGTAATACTCGAGGTTTCGAGTTTTGATTTTAAAAACGTATCTGTAAATTTTAACCTCAAATACTGTGACTCTATAGGGTGTTTTAGTTCTATAATTATCGATGTAGACTCCAAAATCATACTGTAGACTGAATCACCGGTTTTGGTATACTAACGAATCGAGTTTCGAGAATGGATATTTAAATAAATTTTGTATAAATTTCTGGAGTTTTGAATGCTTTCTACGGTCGAATTATTTTGAGGGTACCCTCAAAATTAATGTGATTACTACAAGTTTCATAACTGATACTTAAAGGGTTTCAGGATCTTCAATACCCCCATCCCTCCCTTGATTAGTTCGTACTACGAGAATTAACGAATATTAGGAGGGGGAGGGAGGAGAGAGGGGAGGAGGAGGAAAAAGAATGTCAATAATTTCGTCTTTATTACTGAGATAGTATTACACGAACGTTTAGGACATAAAATCCTTCCCACTCAAAACGGTGTAATTTCTTTTGTGTATTATGAGATTTGTCCTTTTATTCGAACTTCCTCTAAGACGTCTCTACTGTTACTTAGAACAAAAAGAGTCTTCAGTAGTTTACAGATGACAATCTAGACTGTAAAATTCAGTCTCAAGTAGTGTTTGTCCAAGAAGGAGGATACAAATACACTTTTCTACTATGTAAAAGGAAGGAGTAAAGTTACTGTTTTCGGGTTATAAGGTTTGCGGGTAATAAAAAGTGAGACATATATCGGTCATAATTCGTACCCAAACACAATACTTGAAGGAACACAGATTTAGTCAGTTTCTTTCTAAGTCCCGGACTAAGGTGTTTTCGTTGGCGACTCTTGTCATTTCTGGTAATAAAGGAGAGGGTGACGACCGTCTCCAGTCGTAGGGACAGTAATCGGTACAGTATTGTATTAACATAATGATGAGGAATACACCCGTCTATGACTCGTTATTGACTTGTGTAGTGTAGTAACGTCTTTACTTTTTCACGGTGAAGAAACAGGGTTAAATCGTATTTTAGTCACTTTTGTTAGAAGTCTTTACTGACGTGATCTTTGACTTTCCTTGACAATAATGAGACACCCATATATAAATTTGATTACAAGACTGTAGAAGTTGATCTTGTTTTTTCTCCTGAGATAAAATGATGACTCGAGGTTAACCCTCACGGATATTAGGTTAAAGAAAACCATTATAAGTCAAGTTAATTCCCTATGTTACAATGAATTTTATCGGAAGTAGTCTACTTTGAGGTCATACCATGGGTAGAGAGTTACAGAGTTTGTTTCGGTACGAAATTCAACGGTCTCCATTTGTCACAATGAAACTCGGATGTACAAGGACAGGTCAGATGCTCAATGTGACGATAAAGTTTCCGACTGGATTTATGTCGTTGTACGGTAGGTCAAGACCGACAAACATATTCTTCTCTGCGAAGCGTGTCAACGGTATTGATTGTAGCTACATAACAAGAGTGAAAAGAGGGGGTTACCCGAGACACTTTTGCCTCCGGTGAGACGGACTACTACACGAGTATTGGCTTGCACAGGAACGTTGTCTCGTTATGATTTAATTTGACAAAAGGTTTTTTGACGGGGAGGTCTCAAATAATTGACTTGTTATATTCATCACAAAACCGTTAGATATCTCGTCGTCACGACCTCTTACAGTCGTTTCATTTTGTTGGAGCAAAATCAAATCTTTTCGAGGTCCTTCTCCTATAAGTAAAAGACCTAATCCCAGAGAGGACTGTAACTTTTTTTATTACAGTGACCTCTTTCAGATCAGTGTCACACACCGCGACTTCGTGTCTTTCTATGACCAAAGACGATCCTAAATCGTGTGACTGAAATCATTTCACAGCTGTCTAAAGTTTATTTCTGTTAATCATTAAATACTAGAATAGTAGGATGACTTTTGTTTATCGGACTGTTTCACTGACAAAGCACATTAGTTGATGTGTGATCACTGTGGAGACTTTCTCTGTTCCAAATGAAACGTTAGAAGAGAGAAACCCCCCTCAGTCTCGATTGAACAAAAATGATTACATCTATTTCTAATAAAGTGGAGAAAGTTTGAAGACAGGTGGAAAGTCTAGGGACGTTTAGATGAACTCAGTGACGTTTTTACTTGTGACCGCTGATGTGACATTCGTCGAGTTTGACACCTTGGCCTGTCTTTAAAACACGGTTACGATTAGTGCCACCTCATCTTTTGTAATCACGGTCCCGAAAGACCCCGGATCGTTTAGATGAGTCATGAGATTTATATTAGTTCTTACTCACTGTTTATATCAACTATCTGACGATGGGTCTCTTCCCGTCCTCGTCTGTAGGACTCCGTTTGTAAAGGTACTTCAGAGAAGGATGATACTTTTCACATAGAATACTGACACGTAGAAATTTTTAGGTAATAAGGGACTTATTCATTTTATCTTCTGAACGTAGGTCAGATATCTTTCCCATCGATTAAACGTAAATTTTTCTTGTCAAACGAGGGGCATGTGCCCCACTGAATTTTTCTTGAAGTTACTCGATCATTTTTTTTTTAAGACTTCTGAAAGATTTAATTAAATAAGTTACGTGTCATGTTGGGTGATTTTAATAAATTTCGTGAATTAACCTTTTACTAAATTATATAACCTGGTTAAGAACTAAAAGGTTTCGTAAATTGAAAGTTTAATTTAGACTGGGAGGATAGTCATCTTACTACTCACTTTACACATAGATTCTGTAATGTCTTGGTGTCTATTTGAATTATTCTAAACAGGTCAAAGTCACTGTTTTACAAAGACTGGAAAACCAAGGTTAATGATGACGCCTTATCCAGAAACGATAGTTCTTACGACGACGGAAAGATAATAAAAACAGTCATCAGCACAATATACGTTTTTATTTTACAATGTATGTGTTTTGTGGAGGAACAATTCCGTTTGGTCTGAAATCTCATTTTCTCGATACAATGGTTGTTTATTACTTTGAAGTAGTGTCTTTGAAGAGACCAGTTTCAAGGGAATGGGAGGTTGAACAGGGATCGATGTCTCGACGAAGGACGCCCTACTTTTCGGGAAGATGGAACGGGCTGATCTAAGGAGACCAAAGATTGAACGGATCTGTAGTAGTTGTGTGAGTGCAACCAGAATGTGTGACATGTGTCCCGTAGTCCCTTGAAGAGGTGCCCTACTCTATTGAGTGTCGAGACACCCCACACACAGACCTCCCACAGACCTCACACTCACACTCACACTCACACACACACACACACACACACACGCGCGCGCGCGCGCACGCGCGCGCGGACCTAACTGGTCCTGAGCCTCAACGCTCAGACGTCGCACGACCCCGGGCCCCCGACTCCAACTTTGCGCGATTTATGGAGGCCTAGTGCATTTTATCGACGAACTACTATTGAGCGGTGGCCCGTTTACGATGGTCAGGGTTGCGAGATAGGTCACCTTAAGTGGCTCTCCGGCTGTGCCTTAACGACCGTCTCCGTGCCACAGGTTGCTCGCCCTCGACCCGCAGATTTGGCGAGCGGGTCTCAGAGTCTCTTGAGTTAAGAGGGACGGTGCAAAGTGGCCCCCCCTGACGAATCTGAACAGGTTTTTCGGGCTCCGCTCCTGTCGGCACCGGGACGCCGACGAGAGCCTGGACCAGGGGGTGCGTAGGAGGAAGGCCCTCCACTCTCAAGCCCTTTCGAATCCTCAGCGGGGGAAGGATACATGGGTGTCTGACAAGGTAGGAACCCTGTTCGCCTCGAGGCGTCTTTGGGGCGAGTGAGAGGGCCGGTCGAAGCGAGGCCCGGGGGCGCCGGACCCGTGGACTCCAGGGGCCCGAAGCCCATGTCAGGTCAGGCCCTGGACGAGCGTAGGGCGTCGCTCACGACGACGAGGCTTGCACTTGCGCCGCGCGGGCGGGTCAAGGATTGTTTGAGCGCCAAAGACGCGCGTGGAGGCCCGCCCTCGACAGGGGCCCTGGGCCGCGAGGGCGCCGTGGGGCCGGACGTCTGGGCTCGGGCCTGTGACCCGAGACGGCGGCTAGCCGAAGCCCTTTTGTTTTCTCAACGCCTCGCGGCAAGGGACCGCCCCCCGCAGAGGCCCAGGGGCCGTGGGGCTGAGGGTCGCCGAGGGGACCGTTGATTAGGGCCCGGCCCTTCGCCACGGTGCTCGGGGGTGTCGGGCGTGTCCTCGCTTCCTCCCTCTTGCCCTTTGCTCTTTTAGTTGCCTTAAGAGAGAGACGGACGCAAGGCCCTGGGGTCTGTGTGGGGGGTTTCATAAGACGCCTAGAAAGAATTAAAAAAAAAGGGGGGCCGCGGGCGCCGTTGGGATCCGTCCCGATGACTCAGCGCTAGACGCCCTTCCCTTGCTACCTCGTTTCGCGCAGTGAAAGGCGTGGTGACGCCACGTCCCGTTTCGGCCCTCGACGAGGCGTTTTGACTGAGGGGCTCGCGTGCGGGGCCGTCGGCGGCCCGACGCTTGGCTCGCGCGGGCCCTCTGGCCGGAGGCGCCGGCCGGCCGCCCGGACGGCGGCGGGGGGAGGGCCCTGGCTCGTCGGTCTTGCGCCGCCTTTGTTTTCGTCTCGCAAGTGGAACAACGTTATCATCCCCAGGTCCGTCCCTCTCCCAGGGTTTGTCCCGCGCAGCCCGCGTCGCCGCCCGACCCGACCTCCACCTATTTTAGAATGCAGGTAAAGTGAGAGTGTAGTTCGTTTGAGGAAAAGACACGGAATTTTTTTTTTTTCACAGGTCGTTTTGTTCGAATCTGCCTTGTCTCTCTCCACAGACCTGAGTCCTCATTTTCTTTGTGGAAGGAAGGGAGTGTAGGCAAACACCAAACAAATTCTTCTTCTCCTCTTTTTTTTTTTTTTCTTTCTTTCTTTTTTTTTTTTTTCTCCCCCCTTTTCGCGAGTTGAGAGGGGGTTCGGCGCCGCGCGTGGGCAGCCGCGGCTCGCGCGTCGGGCGAGGCGGCGGCCCGTCCATTGAAGTACGCGAGTAACAGGGGGGCGGGCGCAGGGGAGGGGCGGAGGGCGCGGGGAGCAGCGGGCCGTGTGCGCGAGCCCGAGATCCAGGACCCGCAAAATAACTTCAGAGACTCAACGAGACGAACCTCAAATAAAAGAGGTGGAACCTCCGGACCTTACCCCACCCCTCCTGGCCTCTCCCCCTGTCCCGCCACACACACACACACACACACACACACACACCCCACACACACCACACATCTCCCCCCGCCACTCGCGGGGCCCGGGCCACCCCACCCCACGCGCCGCCCTGCGCCCAACGACCGCCGGGTTACCGCTTGCGAGCCCCGGCCCCCGGCCTCCTCCCACCTCGCCTCTTCCTGGTCCTTTCGCGCAGACCCGGGGCCCTTCGGAGGCGACGAGGGCCCGGCGCCAGAGGACCGTCGCCGCGCTGCGTGTGTTTCCCCGGCCGCTCGGGCTCGGGCTCCGCCGGTGCCCCGGGCCGCCCCTCGTGCGTCGGTCCCCCGCGACACCGGGTAGGGCGAGGCGCCGGGGCGGGGGCCGGGGCGGGGCGAGGGCGGCGGGGGCGACGCCGGCAGGGGTGGAGAGACCGCGGGTCTTGGAGATCGGCGCGCCGGTAGGGGTGGGTCGCAAGCGAGGGATGAGGTCAAGGGCGAGAACCCACCTCCACTGACGAGGACGGACGTGGTGACACCCCCGGCCCTTGGGAGCCCCTCGCGGTTGGGAGACGCGCGAGATTGACCAGAAGACAGGGTCCCTGGGGCTCCCTTCCGTCCTACCTACCCGACATTCTCAGAGGCAAGAGAACGACCAAGGACGGAGGTCGGGAGTGGAAGGGGACCAGAGACGGGGTGACGTCCCAATCGCTTCCGATTCCGACGCAACAACAACAACTACAAGTCAGCGAGTCAGCACAGACGGAGAAACGGTGGGGCACCAGACGTCGTCCGGTCCGAAGGAACAGGTAGTGGTTTGAGGGTCTCGAACGAGTCTGAGTACAGTCAACTCAGTCACTACGGGTAGAGGAGGAGATAGGAGATGAGGAGGACGGAAGTTAGAAAGGGTCGCAGTCCCAGAAAAGGTTACTTGACCGAGAAACGTAGCCCATCGGTTTCATAACCTCGAAGTCGAAGTCGTAGTCAGGAAGGTTATTTATAAGTCCCAACTAAAGGAAATCCTAACTGCACAAACCAGAGGAAAGCCAGGTTCCCTGAGAGTTCTCAGAAGAGGTTGTGGTGTCGAACTTTCGTAGTTAAGAATTCGTGAGTCGGAAGAAATACCAGATTCAGAGTGTAGGTATGTACTGATGACCTTTTTGGAGTCGAAATTGAGATGGCTGGAAACAACCGTTTCACTACAGAGACGAAAAATTATACAACAGATCCAAACAGATCCAAACAGATCATATTCCTTCCTATTTTACTTGTAGGGAACTCCAGATATGTACCGAGGAAATCCTTGTAAAACAATCCGTAACGAAATATAAAGAATGTAGTAAAAGTAGAATTCAATAACAAAAGAAAGAAGGGAGTAGTAAAAAATGCACCGTTCTTATGTCGAAGGAGAGATGGCGGTCTAATTGTGCCACACTTAACCACATCCCTCTCTCTTGACATTCTATTTTCTTAAAAAGAGACGACCTAAGTCTTCTTGGAGACACAAAGGTCTAGGAAGTTCCTCACCAACTAGCCAGTATACACTACTATAGAGGTGTTTTTAGGGTTTCCAGTCCCAAGTCTCTCGAAGGTTTCACCACTTGTCATCTCCACGACCGGAGAGAGTATGGAACGGGAGACATCCAGAAGGTAGATAAGCAAGGAGACACAGGAAATAATATATTAGTTCACTATCTGTCATTCGGTTGTAAAAGGACTCAAGACACTCGGTGAGGTCTTTTCATTAGTTGGGGTTCCTCCACGGTATCCTTGGGGACTAAATATTGACTAACCAGTGTCCGCCAGGTCATCGAGTTCTGACGCAAGTGTTGCGTCCTCTGGACTAAAGGTAGCGACCCGTCCCTTGACCTAGGGTGTAAGGTGTTGTTTCTAGTTTCTAGGACACAGGACATTGATTCTGGACCATGTCACTTTATTTATGAAAAAAATTTTTCACAATACACGGACGGACCTATTTCCCCCTCCCCCAACCCCCTCTTCCCTATGTATATATACATACCGACTCAGGGAATCGATAAGTGGACGTCGATGACTTTGTAACAATTAGTCGACATGAGGTTATGTTTCATTTTCAAACTTCAAACTTTTTTTCTTCTTCGTGTTTATTGTTGGATCTGAACGTTGACCTTCACACATACAGAACGCCCCGCCCCACAACCCCCCGTCAGAACACCCTGACTCGGGAATGGGACACCCAAGACTACAATAGAGGTTCATGTATTACCGTCTTAACTCAGGTCAACATCCTGTGGGTCGACCACAATGTTTTAACGAACTACACCTCTTTTGGGTGTGCAGACCGCAGTCTTCACAACTTACAGATCATCACATTCTCGTTTCCTCTTTCTGTCCTTCGTCTGGTTCAAAAAGGGTTGAGTCCACACTTAAACTCGACAACCGTTTTTTTAAAAATTCAAGAATTGAGATTAGTGAGTATATATCTCTCATCTGGTCCTCACAGTAGAGGTACGTTAGACTTTTTTATGAGAGAACTATTACGAGGTGGGTCCTGGCCAGTACTAGTACAGGGTTTACCCACCCACGTGAAGGTGGTTCTTTAAACTTTTCGTTCTGGAGACTCATTTAGAATAACTAAACTTTCTATTGTATCATCTCCTAGTAATATTGAAAATTTTCTTTTGGAAAAACAAAGTATAACCTCAAATCGGTCAATTATTACAACATTATCAAAGTCCACCTGTCATTTCCCTGAGTCGATATGCATATGTGTATAGGTTAGAGGGGGTTTAAGGCCGGGTCAGTAATGTAATGAAAAGTTAAAGACGCCGTAAATTGAGATACAGTACCGAAAAACAACAACAATCAGCGATTCAGTATAGAACTGTGAAAACACTGGGGTACCTGACATCGGACGACCCGGAGAGACAGGTACCCTAAAGGGTTCGTTCTTATGACCTCACCCAATGGTAAAGGAAGAGGTCACCTAGAAGGACTGGGTCCCTAGTTTGAGGATGTATCAGAGGATGTAATCGTCGTCTAAGAAATGGTGACTCGAAGGTCACTCCGTGAGTAAATAAACAGGTAAATAAGTGTGTACACATGTAAGACGTAGTTTCCAAATACTCGACCCCCCTTTCGTGATACGACATACAACACACATCCAATTGTATATTTTTGTTTAATGAAATTTTGTGAAAGTAGAAATTTACTGAAATCTCAGAATGTCACAAAGGTCGTGACAGACAAGTCACTTTAGTGGAATCTTCGAAGTTTTTTATGAACACAGACCCTAGGAGGACGTTTCTTAGACTAAGTCAAGTAAACCCCATCCCGGAGCCGTATCCTGAAAAATTTTCGAGAGTTGAAAATTTTTCTAACTCCGGTTAACCAGATCTTCCTTTCTATTCTACCCGTCTCTCCCTTACAATTTATAAAATCATTTATTTTAACTGACCGACGTAAAAAGAACCCCAACTTTTAGTGTTCGCCTGTAACCCCTGAGACTGAGGGTCCTAGGGTAGTGGACGCGACGGAAAGTCTCTGACACCGTTGTTTTGTACTTACTTAACAACAAATCAAGTCTGATGTTAAACCGGTAGACTCGATCCTTAAAATGGATGGAGTAATGGTCTTTTATCCGAAGGGTCCCCGAGTCACTATTTCTTAGACGGACACTACGTCCTCTGCACCCAAACCAGGGACCCAACCCTTCTAGGGGACCTCTTCCTTTACCGTTGGGTCAGGTCATAAAAACGGACCCTTTAGGGTACCTGTCTCCTCGGACCGTCCGATGTCAGGTACCACAGTGTTTTCTCAGTCTGTACTGACTCGTTGACTCGGACACGTGGTCTTTTATACACAGATATTCGTTTTGTAGAGGGGTGATCTAAACTACATTATTGTACCTATCGACGTTAAATATTTTACGGAGGACATAGCATCTGGACCAGGAGTAAAAAAATGTAAATTGAAGTGACAGAGTAAATCAAAATGTTTACTGTAACCTTTGGGATTGGTCATTAATGTTTGGTGTGAATCGTAAACTAAACCAAGAGATTTGTAATGGGTAGTAGTAAAATTAATACCAAAGTATGTAACATTACAAAAGTTTAAACGTCAACGAAAGGAACTGGTGTAAAATACAAATGACTAAGAAACATGATACGATTCAGGATTTAGAACTTCATTATAGAGGTTTAATGTGTGTTCTACACAATGAAATCCCTTTTATAGGGGATCTTTCAAGTAGGATAGGTACTATATAATCTCAAAATAATCTTTAATAAGTTGTTGTTTCACCATGAAGGATTCCCTGTAAAAAACAATCAAACCCCTCAATCAAAAAGAAAGTCCTTCTAGGGGACCTCTACCTTTACCGTTTGGTGAGGTCATAAGAACGGACCCTTTAGGGTACGTGTCTCCTCGGACCGTCCGATATCAGGTGGTGTCCCAGCGTTTTCTCAGTCTGTACTGAATCGTTGATTTGTTGTTGGTGGTGGTGTTGTCTGATAGAGATATCTAGCTGATAGTTTTTGTAGAACATCCTTAAGTAAAACTTTATGGTTTAAAATTTCGATTTTACCTTCATACGGTATGAAATATCGGTTTAATTATAAGTCAGAAAGTAACCGGAGAATACATTCCCACTCAAAAGGTCGTTTCGATTACGGAGTTAGAGAGGATATCTTCTTTTAGGAGTAAAAAATTTTTCTGGTAAGTAAACTTGGAGTAACCTGGTGGAAGATAAAATTGGATAGAGTAATACGTGTGTATATATCTAACTGGAAGGATTGTTCCAATACCCCACTTTATCGATACGAACAGAGGAATCTTGGATTGGTTGGGACTCAGGATGTACAAAATTTCAAAGTTTTTTGTAGTAATTCCCAAAACAACCCTTTCCAAATGTAAGAGAGTTGAACGGTCAATCTTAAATCACAACAGGTCTCAGTTAGTGATAAAAAGCTTTCATTAAATTTACATTTGATCCGACTATACGTTATGCATTATATTACGGTGTTCTCTTGTGTTTCATGACTTCAAATAAAGGACCCCTCTGATCACTCTTTACTGATCTGACCTTCGGAAAGTTGGTCTTTTATTTCCTAAAACCTTACTACTCCTTTCAAACTTCCTTTACTATCTCCCAGGTGTCTATGGAGTGTACCATGAGTTACTGAGTATTTTACGTCATAAAAAATGTATTATACCCTTCACGTGGTACGAACATGTAGAGTGGTAACTCAGACCATGTCATGAAACTAGAAGTTGTTATATGTTGTAAACACCGTATTATCGGTATTATCCTGATAAGTCGATAAAGTGTGCCGTTATTAGGTCAGGAGAGAGTAGTCCTATTTGACACTCCTGTTTAGGAAAGTTTTAGTCTTAATCAAGGAACATCTTCTCCCTCCGATGTTAATAGGAAATTTATCCTCGTCGACGTTGTACCATAGCCGGACCTCGCACCGTCACTTCACAAAAAGGTTACGTTAATTTACCTAAAAAAAATTACGTTTGATTACAAGATATTTTTCAGTTGACGTTCCACTCATCCACACCTTAACGACTCTACTTTCCTTGTTCGTACAACGAATGGACTCAATTATAGTGATGGAACCATTCACTATCAAACGACGTTTGTTTAATAGTTCCGAGGATGAAAGGGTACTTCACCCGGGTGTACCCCTGGTCTCATTGTGTTTCCTTTCTATTAAGACCAAGTGAACATGTGACGACGACGACGACGACGATTCAGTGAAGTCAGCACAGGCTGAGACACGTTGGGGTATCTGCTCTCGGGTGGTCCGAGGCGGTAGGGACCCTAAGAGGTCCGTTCTTGTGACCTCACCCAACGGTAAAGGAAGAGGTTAAGTGAACATGTGAGACACAGAATAAAACTTTACACAAGTTTCGATGTAAAACAATAACAACGAAAAGGTTTTCTATACTACTCAGTTGTAGTTGTAAAACTAAATTTGTTCTTTCCCTCGGGAACCTACCCTTTTATATTTGTGTCCTGAATTACGATCGGTCGCCGATGGAGGTACCGTTCTGTTTCTCCCTTCCCGTGAAGTCAAAACTAGTATTTCTATTAATTTCCTAACCTTTTATTCTAGAAATTCGTTCTACTTTCCTGTCCTCTCCCATTATAACTCCCCGTTACATTATAGAAGTTTAACACATAGAATTCTCAAGAAAGTCTTGGAGGTGACCTCTATACTGTACTCCTTAACATAGATTAAGATCTTGTCACTCGTAAAGTAGAGTGCACTTTTTTTAAAGGGGGTCACTAGGACTTACATGACGGTTTTCTCTCATACTCGAGAGGAATCCTGACTAAAATTTTAGAATCATGGGTTACTTATGAACAGTTCAGTGGGTTCGTAGAGGACTGTGGGGAGGAGAAGAACTTTACAAGGAAGAAATATTTTCTGGGTCACCCGTCTCCCAAACTTGAATCGAGATTAATAGACTTCCCAAAGGCACGAGTATTTAAAATCTATCCTATTTCAAGTCGGTCTGTTACTTGGTTCTACAGAGGGCACCGAGAAACTCTAGACTTTTTACGAAAGAAATTACAATCAAGAACAAGGACTCATAACAGTTCCTGTAACCAGTGTTTCCTTTTATCGTTGTAGACTAAAACATCCGTTTTAAATTCTACACTACATTTTGATCCGTAATGTTAGAAATTATGTGAAAATCTTCAAATGAAAAAAAGTTTCTTGTGAGAGTGTACTCTCTCTACCGGAAAATTTTACTAGGGACTCGGTTTCTACTCTCTTTTCCTTAGGAGGGTGAAGTGATCTGACCTAATATTACGCATCGGAAGTTAAGTGATTAAGTTTTTAGTGTGTAAAAGTTCTATCGTTCTCTGAGAAGTCGAGGTTCAATCCGAGTACCACAGACGGTTTAGGGAGGAGGAGGGTACTTTAGAAGGTCCCAACTAATCCTTTCACTGAGATGGGAGTTGGACGGGACAAAGGTGTCCATCAGGGACTAGAGACGGGACTAATTCACGCGGGACGGAGGAAGGTGATATTTAGAGAAATGTGAACTGGAAATGCATTACGTTAATGGACAGATAGGTACATAACGAAATTACAAAGGTAAAACAAGGATCACCGTAAGGTTATATGGACAGACATAATTACACAAACTACGACTAAGATTCGAGGACCTCCCTTCCCTGTCTTAGAGAAATCTACCCTAACTACCAGGAGTTTATAGTTTACGGATTTTTTACGAGAGACGTTCTTTTGTTGAATTGAAGCGTATAAAAAAGAACCAGACCTCTCTAAATTAAGTCCTTCGATAACCATTTCTAAGTCCCACAGTATTATATATTTGTGAAGGTAAAATAATTCTGTTCATCCTTTCTCAATGTTAACATGATATAATAGATACAACGGAACAGAGATAATGACGCAAGCTTATAGTGGATATCAATCCCGAAGGACTCGCCGTGTGTCACCATTTCTTAGAGAACGGTCACGTCTTCTACGTTCTCTACGTCCAAGCTAAGGACTAGTCCTTCTAGGGGACCTCTTCCTTTACGGTTGGGTGAGGTCATAAGAACGGACCCTTTAGGGTTCCTGTCTCCTCGGACCGCCCGATGTGTCGGACCCCAGTGTGTCTCAGCCCGACTTCGCTGACTCGTACGTGTAGTAGATAATTATATTGATTCCTTTGGTAATAATTCCAGGGAAATGTACAATTCACGAGGATACCTTACTATGCAATCAAGAGCACCGAGGAAGAGGAGGGGAAGGAGGTGAGAGAACTGACGAAATGGGTAAATACTACAAATACTACACCACAGATATTTGTGGATATTAGAGATCTGAGGGTCTCCTAACCCTGGAGAGACCACAGGTCGAAAGACTATGGGTTTATGTGGTTTGGTAATTGAGAGGACTTTTGTCGGTGTACAACCACCGGAATAAAAGTTCGTAAATGTGGATCACGAGGGAACCAGATCTTTTTCATAGTCATCATGGTCTATTAGTGTAGTGAAGGTTTTAGGTTTAGTTAATGGAGGTGCACTTCGGGATGGAGAGAGGGATGGACGGTGGGCGGGGGGAGGGGGTCGTACTACACATAAGGAAGTAATGACACAACATTAGTAATCAAATATTCACTAAAAAGAAGACGAAATCTAACATAGAGTTAGTAGAAATATGAAGATTGGAAACCATATCTTTTCTCATGTTTTCCGATCATACTGTCCCGTTCCAAAAAAAACAAAAAAACAAAAAAAAAATTACACTGGACGAAGACAATCCACAATGAACCCTTATCACAGTATATAAAATACCACTTATGTCAAAAATTTTCTTCTAAATAGGTGAGGGAATCGTCACCAAATAGAGAGGGAGTCTCTTTTGGTCTTACTCAAAAAATTATTTTACTAACTTTTCCATGTGACTTAGAAGTTAAATTAATAAAGTTAAGGACGTTTTTTTTTTTTTTTTTTCAAGAAANTTTTTTTTTCCAGAAAGTCTTTCGGACGACGAACCATTTTACACTATTTCAAGGTTGTGTAAGAATTTTTAACATTTAATTAAATATTTAAAGGTAAGTTTCAAATTAGACGATAAAAGTGTGTTCTTTTGAGTATTCCAACGAAAGATAACTCAATGATAGAAACGTAGATCTCAAATTCGGTCATAAATTAGAGAAAGATCTTCGAAGGTCTCCACGAACCATGTAATATCCACTTACAACGGGTAAAAATAACGAAAACCTCAACTCGTTCTTAAGCTGTGGGTAGTAAGGTCTGGGACCGAATGAATCCAAAGGTCAAATAAAGAGAGTTAAAAACATAAAGAGGGTCTCATCCAGTGAAGTAAAAAAAAAATTACACGGGACTGAGAAAGACCGAAGACGTACATACAAGGATTCGTCACAGGACGGGAGGTGTAGGAGGGTAGTCGAAGTAGTGGGAGAACGAAAGCAAGAATTGTCGGTGACGGGACGACTTTGATGATGACTAAGAAGACAGAGCTGGATCCGAACAGGATGAGAGTAAGGACCTCGTTGATAACCACTAAGAAAGTACCCTTCAGAGAGAATGGGTGACACAATGCTAAGACACATAAAATAGGGTAGAGGGAAGAGTCATTCAAAAACCCCGTCATAATGGTACGGGACAAGTAGAGACTCTGCGGACGTTACGATTCGTGTTAAAGAACTGGTATTGTTCCTGAGTTATCGATAAACAAATTGACTTAACTTAAGTTTATACAAGTTTGTCGAGAGAGGAGTGATACAAACTGTTTTATTAATATTGTTCAGGTATTAGTGTAAGTTACCATTTCGGTCCTAAACTTGTACTCATCGAGTGACGTGAAATTGGGGATGTTGAAACAATAGGGATGTTATCTGTCTTATACAGAAGTTTTAATAACCGGACCGATACATTAAATAGAGATTAGTAATTTCCCATTTGTAAAAGGACTATGATGACTTGTATGAAAGAGACTGTCACACACTGTTTTTTACTCAAATAAAAAGACACTGTGATCAAAGTGTCTTACCCTTGTATTTCGTTAAATTCTCGTAAGGAAAGGATTCAAGTAATACTACAGTAGATAACGGAGACTCAAGAAAGTCCTAGATACCTATCTTCGTGTCTACATATCTATGATAGGTCAAATGATATATTATAACCTAATACGTACGCACGAGTCAGTGCAGGTTGAGAAACTTAGGGGCACCTGATATCTGGCGGTCAGAGGAGACGGGTACCCTAAAAGGTCCGTTCTCATGACCTTATCCAACGGTACGGGAGGAGGTCCCTTAGAAGGGCTGGTTCCTTAACTTGGATGTAGAGGACGTAACGTCCACCTAAGAAATGGTGACTCAGTAGTCTCTTCGCGGGTATTATTGCCTAACAGACAGGGGTCAACCTTCTGACAAATCTGAAGACACGTGAAGTCACCGAGTTTCCATCGTGTCCTCATAAACCTCGGTTGCTACACCCGAAATATTATTTGAACCGAATCGTGAGTCCCCAAATAAGACCCAAAACCCCGAACTTACACGACCTTCTTTATACCTTAGATGTTTTGTAGAAAAATTAGAGTCACTACCCTGAACTTTTAAATTTTTTGTTCAGATTTTTTTATTGTGGTTGAATTAGAGAGGGGTGTATTTCCTTGGTGAACAAGAACATCTTTCGTGACAACTTAAATAAAAATCTTATCCTTCCCTTTTTTTTTTTTTTTGACTCCCTTCGTTACTTCGTTGTTACTTAATGGGAAGACGAGACCACTATATAAACTTGACTAAAAAGGAAACACCGATCCGAAAAAGACCCCCTGTCTTTGTCGTCTTTAATAAAATGTTACGGGAAGTTATCGACTCAGTTTTAAGAGGACTTAACAACTTTAAGAAGGAATAAACGTCAACTCAAATGAAATAAATGAAAATGGTCATCTGCAAAGTCCAGTTACATGTAAAGCGGTGGTAGAAGACCTACCTTTTGACGGAAAGGTAAGTCGTTGGAAGAGAATTTTATAGAATTCAAATTCTAAAAAATGAAATATTGGTACAGCAAAGGAAAGATTTTATAAAACTCTTACACTCCAAGACCGTCCTAGTTCACTGATGTTTAGTCTAATTTGTTGTGGGTAACGGTTCACTAGTCTGTCTTTTTCTTAACATGTCTACTTTTGATTGCTGGTGAGACTGGTGACGATCCACCGTGAGACACCCTACGAGTGTTCCACAGGTTAAGGTCACCGGCAACTCGTGATCGAGGACCCGACAAACCTCCTTACGACTAGACGAAGTCAGGTTCTTTCTAGGGTAGTTCTGTTAAAGTCGTTAACAGAACTAGAACTAGCGAGAATATAAACGAGACACCTTTGACCGTCTATTTACGACCAGATCCCAAAGTAAATAGACGTATTAATATATTCGAACTCTCTTATATAACACTTGTAAAATAAAGGCGGGGGGGGTGAGAAGAAATCAAACGTACTACACCGAAACGAGAAGAATTGAACTTTTATGGGGTTACGTTCGTTATTAAAAAAAACGGTTCCCAAAACTTTTTGGAGGAGACGACAGACCCCATCACGCACGAAAGACCACCACACTCTCCTACGACACCCCTAATCCTCGGACACGAACCCTTAGATGGTTCGATCCAGATTTACGGTCAAGACGATAAACGGGTTGAGACCGTTGACTCAGGTAGAAAACGACGAGTTAAAGGAGTAGAACTTCTGTTCCTAGGGTTATTCTCATTTTTATGGAATACCACCAAAAACAACAAGTCAGACATTCGGAACAGACTGAGAAAAGGTGGGTTACCTGAGCTCGTGGGTGCGGTGCAAGGAGACAGGAGGCGACAGAGGGTCTCAAGCGAGTTCAAGTACAGGTAACCAACCACTACCATAGATTGGTAGAGTAGGAAACGGCGAGGGAAGAGAAAAAAGGAAGTGAGAAAGGATCGTAGTCCCAGAAACGGTTACTTAGGTGAACGAGTGTTTCCGACATTTTATCATTAAGACTATACATGATCCGTATCCGTGACTAATTTCAAAGAACATCTATAATAGGGTGAAGTACAGAATGGGGTACTCCAACCGAGATAATCATTGGGGTCAAGTTCCCTCTTCCCCGAAGGGACCACCGAGTCGTCATTTCTCAGACAGACGGTTGTGTCCTCCGTGGTCAAACTAGGGACCCAGTTCTTCTAAGAGACCTCCTTTCATACCGTTGGGTGAGGTCGTAAGAAGTGACCTCTTAGGGTACCTCTCTCCTCGGACCACCCGATGTCAGATATCCCAACTTTTCTCAGTCTGTACTGACTTCGTTGACTCGTCCATGCACCCATTCCCTCTTCTATACCCCCGTGTCTCCCATTTCATCGACTCATCCCTGCGGGGTAACATCCCTTCACGGTCGACCCTAAGACCGGGTCCGTGCTAACATGATGTCCACATAAGAAGTGATACGTTTCGATCAGAAAGTACCCACACCGGTTACACTGAATACCACGGACGACCCGTTCACCTGTGTATACGCAAATTAAGTGTCTCACGAGGACTCGACACGCCGTTTCCCAGAGTGCCATGTAGTGGACAGACACGTCCAGAACCCAACCCCACAAACCCTTTTCCACCTCGGGTCTCCGGTCTCAATCCAGGGACGATGGAACGACTCAGACGAGACGAGACTCTAAAAGGAGTTTCGGACTTCCCCCTAGTTAAAAGAAAGGAAGTCTAAAAACAAAAAAAGGAATTGTAAAGACAATTAAAAAAAAAAAAAATGTAAAATAAGGGGAGGGGAGTATAATAGGAATTCGTAGTGGTCGGTTTCTTAATTTCCTTATGAGGACCCCAACGATAAAAATTGAGGACACCAACCTCTCCTAAGTTATTTGTACGGAGATCATAATCAATTGTACAAAATAACCGAGTGGCGTACAAATTTATACGAGGTGTGTGTGACGAGAAATTCAGAAAGAAGTGAAGAAAACGGGGTCTAACTCACATACAAGAGAAAAGTACTACAGAAGGAATGAACCGATACCAAATCCGTATAAACATATGGGAAGAGTAGGTCGGTTTTCTGACATTAGAAGAACTCCCGTCTTTAAGAATGAAAGAATAGTATAATACAGGACGTCGTCGATCGTACAACAACAACAAATCTGTGACTCAGCACAGACGGAGAACAACTGGGGTACCTGACATAGGACGGTCCGAGGAGACAGGTACCCTAAAGGGTCCGTTCTTGTGACCTCACCCAACGGTAAGGGAAAGAGATCCTTTTGAAGGGCTGGACCTCTAACTTGGTCCCAGAGGACGTGATGTCCACCTAAGAAATGGCTCACTCCGTGTTCCCTTCGGGGGAGGCCTCCACCTCAGGTAAATAAATAAGGAATTCAGGCCTAATTATGACTTTACCGAAACCTGATAATGTTTGTCACCTCCGATGTTGTACGATCAAAGTTCTGATCCCGATCTCACTGGAACCGTGTGTGCATAACAGAAAAAAAAAAAAAAAACAGTGACGCGGTGATGGTACTCTCCTTCGAGTCCAATCGGACGACTCTGGGGTTGTACTCGTTGTCCTGACTCAGCTCTACATGATCGTTGTGGTCGTCTCTGGTCTCCCGACGGACCAGTGGGTCGTCTGAGAAGGAAATGAGGAAGGGATGAAGGAAGGAAGGTAATGTAGAAAGAAGGGGAGTGGGGAGAGAAAAAGTTACATATATTCTAAAAGAAATTTTAACGGTATGAGACGATCGGGTAGTGTAGATGATCCTAATACGGACGTCACTGACTCTCATCCTCTCTGTGAGGAGGAAAATAAAGTGTAAATAAAAATTAACCTCCTATTGACGAAATGTTACAACACGACCAAAGACGGTATATAGTTGTACTTAGTCCGTATTCGTATGTAGACAAGGGAGGGAGAATTTGGAGGGAGGGAGGTGGAGGGTGGGGAAAGGTGAGTAGATCCAGAGGTGTCTCGTGGTCTAACTCGCGGGACACAATATGTTGTTGAAGGGAAACCGATAGTAAAATGTGTACCATCATATATATAAAGTTACGATGAAAGAGTTAAGCAGGGTGGGAGAGGACGGAGGTGACACAGGTACTAAGACAAGAGATACTCCTTTCTCTGAAGAATTAAGACATTGGAAGTTTCGTTTACCTAAGAAGTACTTCGAACACGTGACCCCTTTAGTCATATTATTAATAGGATTGTTTTGTTTTCTATAAAGGATTTATTTCGTCGAAGAACCAAAATCTACATCATCTATATGAGATGAAAAAAGGACGTAAGTTAAAATGGACCACGATCACAAACTTCACCTTTATATATATAAAGGGAAAACAGGAGACCACGACCAGTGTGTCTGTTTACTCGACACACCCGTACAAAAATAAGAACGGACTTCGTATGTACGAGTTGACTGGGAAACAGAGACCTACATTTCCCTTACTTCTCCACATTTAGGAAAATAGACCCCAAACTTCTTTACAGGACCACCCTGATAGTGTGTCAAAGTAGCTCTACCTGTTTAAAAGTGTTCACCGGAAGTGATCCTACTCTTTAATACTATCTGTCATTATGTTGTTCTTCTGTTTACTTACTGACAGGGTTCCCTACATCGGGTACCTTTCTTAAAAAAAACTTCCTTTCCAATTAAAGTATTCTTACACTGTTTATGTTGGGTCTTTTTTTTTTATTCGGTTACCGAAGTGGTGGCATAATGTAACAAGTAATTTATTATAGAGTCTTAATGGAGTAAAAAATATCCACGTAAAAATTTGAAAATTTTATTAATAAGTGTGAATTATTTGTAATTTATTCTGTCTCGTCCATGATCCCCTAGAGACAATATATAAATTTTACATCAGTCCATACCCATCTTTTGTAACTTCTCGAACGACCTCATCGAGTAAAGTTTCATAAAAGTCAAAATGAAAATAAATATATCAAAAAATGACTTTATATTAACGAATCCATTATTAGTCGTCTAGGGAAGGGTCTCTATTACCTTTGTTCACTATCTCAACTTTATCTACAACCATGTCTTTTATCGTTCACGACTTGCTAAGGTTTTGTTGAGACCTCACCTTCTTGTTATAATTGACATTTTATCGGTTTAATTTTTAGTAATTTCAGTCTAAAGTTATACCGCAAAAGTAAAAGTTATCTTTCGTTCTCTAATATGATTCCGAGTAAGACTAATAAGTTTTGTCACTTTATTTCTGTAAAGGGAAACATGTCTTCCAACCCACTCATCTTCAAGAGTAAACGACGATGTCAAGGAATGTAGTAATGTATTAACAAGGGACCATACGGTCAATAAGGTACCCATAACTTCATACGTCCCGACAACTCGATTAGGAATCAAAATTACGTCACGATACGAATATCATCTAAGTGTTTATAAAACTCACTTTTTTACTTGTTTAGAGGTTTCACCTATTAATTTTAGTGGACTATGAGAATGTTCACTTAACCGATTTGTATATCGTGTCAGTCAATTACAAATTGGAGTACTCATTAGTCCTTTACGTGCAATTTAGTAGCTACTATGTAACGAAAAGTGGATAGTGTGTGACGTCACTTAACATTTAACGATGTTCGAAAGATCTTTCGTTAAACCGTTTTACGTGACACTCGGGAGTTTCTCAAGTATGGGAAACAGTCCTATTATTGTGCAGGTTCTTACATAAGCTGTCTTTGTTAGTCTCTATGCTTCTAAAAATAAGTTCCTATAAGTAACGTCGTGATAAATATTGACATTTTTATAATTCTAAAGACTTTAGAATTTCAGACTTTTATCTCAATCGATTTAATACGATGTAAAGATACTAATTTACGACACCTCGTTTTTATTAGTGTACGAACGTCTTATAAATTACTGTACGTCTTATCAAGTTCAATTCAAACGTAACACACATATACACCCCCTAACACACACACACTTTTTCTCTTTCTCTCACTACCAAATCTTTTAGAGAGAACGAGACCCGTTTTTTATTCACGTCTATATATATTGTATATACTTGTTTCTAAGAATTTTCGTACTATTTAGAAGACATTTTCTATTTCCTAAGAAAGTGTTTTAGATTTTTGACTTAAAATGTCTCTTCCTTTAATACGTCATTTATTCGTGTTCACAATCCAAATGTGAATCACAATTCTTCAGAACACACATTCCCGAATTCTTTATTTGGACTCCTGATTCGTCCGACTGAGTGACCGTTTCTTAGGTGGAAGGTCGAGTCCTCTACCCGAACTAGGGACTCAGCCCTTCTAGAGGACTTCCTTCCGTACCGTTGGGTAAAGTCATAAGAACGGACCCTTTAGGGTGACTGTCTCCCTGGACCGCCTGATATCAGATGGCCCAGCGTTTCTCAACCTGTACTGAATCACTAAGTTGTTGTTTTTCCAGTTTAACGTCGAGGATATTTGTCCCCTTAAGGATTTCCCAATGTTATGGAAGGAGTCACCATCTATCCTTTTTTATACGGGATCTCTCTACCACCCTTACATACAGATAGGATAGAAACTCACTTTCTCTTTTTACTTAGTCCCTCTCTCTCTCTCTTTGTAAGTGACTCTCTCCATATTTGAAAAGAGTTGAAATGACCTCTAAACCCGGACTTAAATGTAATTTTGGGACCACCCGATGTCAGACACCCCAACTTTTCTCATCCTGTACTGACTCACTGATTGCGAAATTTAATGTTCTACGTAGAGATTTGAATCTACTTCACATAATATACAACCGTTACTGGAGTCTTGGGTACAAAATAAACGAAGGAGAAGTAAGACAACCACTTACTCCCAAAAGATGGAAATCCCTATACTCCTACCAACTTGTGGCCTGTGAGTTGTGACCTGCACTTCTACCCATCGGTGTATATAAGTGTCGGAACCCCTCTTGCGGCACAGTATGTCCGAGTGAGTCTCCGACAGGAATGTTTCTCTCACTTGTGCGTCCCCAACACTCTCCGTCAGAGACTCCGTATTTCTCCGACTCCCCTGGGAACCGAAAACACCCTTCTATGGAGTCTATACGTCTACTGTGGATGGAATACCGTCCTTCACTTCTCCTTGATTTCTCGGAGAACTACTTTCTCTTTCTCCTCTCATTTTTTCTGCCGAATTTTGAGTTGTATGTTTTTTGATTGAGTGTCGTAGACCAAGGTAGTCAAGTCAAGTCAAGTCAGCGGGTCAGCACAGGCTGAGAAACGCTGGGGTACTTAGCGTTGTGTGGTCCGGAGGGACAGGTAGTGGTTGAGGGCCTCAAGCGAGTCTGAGTGCAGGTAGCTCAGGTACTACAGTAGGTCGGTAGAGTAGGAGACAGCAGGGGAAGAAGAGGACGGGGGTCAGGGAGGGTCGTAGTCCCAGAAAAGGTTACTCAGTTGAGAAGTGTACTCCACCGGTATCATGACCTCAAAGTGGAAATCGTAGTAAGGGAGATTTCTTTAGGGTCCCGACTAGAGGAAGTCTTACCTAACCAACCTAGAGAAACGTCAGGTTCCCTGAGAGTTCTCAGAAGAGGTTGTGGTGTCAAATTTTCGTAGTTAAGAAGTCGTGAGTCGGAAGAAGTGTCAGGTTGAGAGTGTAGGTATGTACTGGTGTCCTTTTTGGTATCGGAACTGATCTGCCTGGAATCAGTCGTTTCATTACAGAGACGAAAACTTATATGATAGACCCAACCAGTATTGAAAAGAAGGTTCCTCATTCGCAGAAAATTAAAGTACCGACGTCAGTGGTAGACGTCACTAAAACCTCGGGTTTTTTATTTCAGACTGTGACAAAGATGACAAAGGGGTAGATAAACGGTACTTCACTATCCTGGCCTCCGGTACTAGAAGCAAAAGACTTACAACTCGAAATTCGGTTGAAAAAGTGAGAGGAGAAAGTGAAAGTAGTTCTCCGAAAAATCAAGGAGAAGTGAAAGATGGTATTCCCACCACAGTAGACGTATAGACTCCAATAACTATAAAGAGGACCGTTAGAACTAAGGTCGAACACAAAGAAGGGCAGGTCGCAAAGAGTACTACATGACACGTATATTCAATTTATTCGTCCCATTGTTATATGTCGGAACTACATGAGGAAAAGGATAAACCTTGGTCAGACAACAAGGTACAGGTCAAGATTGACGACGAAGGNCGTATAGACTCCAATAACTATAAAGAGGACCGTTAGAACTAAGGTCGAACACAAAGAAGGGCAGGTCGCAAAGAGTACTACTTGAGACGTATATTCAATTTATTCGTCCCATTGTTATATGTCGGAACTACATGAGGAAAAGGATAAACCTTGGTCAGACAACAAGGTACAGGTCAAGATTGACGACGAAGGACTGGACGTACGACTAAAGAGTTCTCCGTCCAGTCCACCAGACCATAAGGGTAGAGAACTTCTTAAAAGGTGTCAACTAACACTAGGTGTGTCAGTTTCCGAAACCGTATCAGTTATTTCGTCTTTATCTACAAAAAGACCTTGAGAGAACGAAAAAGGTACTAGGTCGTCTACAACCGTTAAACTAGAGACCGAGGAGACGGGAAAGATTTTGGTCGAACTTGTAGTCCCTCAAGTGCCAAGTGCATAACGACTTCGGACCGAACCTCTTAAAACTCGTAATACAATGATCGTACACTCTACTCACGTTAACACGCCATCAAACTTGTAAGAAACCGTAACGGAAAGAAACCCTAACCTTACTTTTGACTGGAAAAGGTCAGGACACCGGTGACGACTCAAAAGGTTTGAACGACCGTATAACTCACGTCGTGAAAATGTCGTAGTAGAAAGTCCTAAACTTTGTCGAGTTGACCTTAAGGTAGTGGAGGTGATCGAAACAAGTATCACTACGAAGAATTCCGGGTGAACTGAAGTGTAAGGTCCTGCAGACCGAGATCTACTCACTATTGTGGTAGTACTAATAGACCCAGCACTTCTAGAAAAAACATGTCAAGAAGACACATAAGAAAGGTGGAGAAGAATTATAGAAGACGAAGACAATCCAGGTCTGGTAAAGAGAGGAAATAACTCGGGTAGAAACGTACTTTACAAGGGAACCATAGAGATTAAAAGAACTTCTCTAGAGATCAGAAAGGGTAAGACAAGAAAAGGAGATAAAGAAACGTAACTAGCGACTTCTTCCGAAAGAATAGAGAAGAACGGTAAGAAACCTTGAGACGTAAGTCTACGAATATAGAAAGGAAAAGAGGAAACGAAAAGCGGAGAGAAGAAAAGTGTCGATAAACATTCCGGAGGGGTCTGTCGGTAAAACGAAAAAACGTAAAGAAAAGGTACCCCTACCAGAACTAGGGACAGAGGACATGTTACAGTACTTGGAGTAAGGTATCAAGTAGTCCGTGAGAGAGATAGTCTAGATCCGGGAATTTAGATAAAGAGTAAAGGTGACATATTAGTATTCCCTAAACTAAATACAGTATGGACTTACCAGATCGTCAAAAGGGATGAAAGAAGTTAAATTCAGACTTAAACCAATATTCTTCAAGTACTAGACTCGGTGTCAGTCGAGGAACAGAACAAAAACAACTGACATATCTCGAAGAGGTAGAAACCGACGTTTCTTATATTAGTTAGACTAAAGTCACAACTGGTAGACCACTACAGGTACATATCTCAGAAGAGAACACAACAACCTTCTCCCACAAACGATACTGGTCACGTAAAAGAACCGTTTTAAGATAATCAGAAATGGGACGAAGTAAGGCGTAAGGTTCCGGTTTAAACGGACAATGAGGTCCACAAAGAACTGAAGGAGGAAAACGTAAGGTCAGGGGATATTACTTTTCCTGTAGAAAAAACCCATAATCAAGATTTTCCGGAACATCCAGAAGTATCTTGGCAAGGTGAAGTCGAAGAAGTCACAATGACCAACCCCGTATCTGAACCTAATGACACTATAACTTACCAAACAGAACCTTTACTTGTTTCTAGTAAGACAGCAAAAACTCTAACGTAGGTTCATGACGTAAAACCTGAGAAGACAACTGGTACTACCGATGAGGTAAAGAAGACTCCCTAAGGACGGGTGTCATCATCTATACTACCAGTAGACTCAATTTAAGTGGGTAAGGTCAGGTAAAATCAAACGACTAAGGATCTTACAGCTGCAAGTGGGAACGGTAGAGAACAAACTGATGAAGGTTAAACGGAACTACGTACTTGGACTGTAAGGTCCAAGGATACGTTATAACGAGAAATGTCGTACCCTGGAACGAAGATAGTGGTCAGTGTAGGTGTCGACCCATAACAAAAACGAAACTGAGGTAGGGAAGTAAGAAAGATCTCAATAAAGAGGTGACTAGAGGTCATCACACAACCCGTGGATAACTGGACCCCTCAAGGAGAAAGTCATAGGATAGTAAAACGGAAAAGTATGACAAGTCCCCCAAGAGTTCCGTTCTTATGACCAAGGTAGTGAAGTACTTTTTATTTACCCCTGTCTTACCTTTGTTACTGTCTGAAATAAAAGAACCCGAGGGTTTAGTGACGTCTACCAGTAACGTTGGTACTCTAATTTTCTGCGAATGAGGAACCTTCTTTTGATACTGGTTAGATCTGTCGTATAATTTTTTGTCTCTGTAATGAAGCGGTTGTTTCCAGGCAGACCAGTTTCGATATCAAAAAGGTCATCAGTACATACCTACACTCTCTACCTGGTATTTCTTCTGATTTTTGACTTCTTGACTACGAAAACTAAACACCACAACCTCTTCTGAGAATTCTCAGGGAACCTGACATTTCTCTATTTTGATCAGTTAGGATTTCCTTTAGTCAGGACTTATAAGTGACCTCCCTGACTACGACTCTGACTTTGAGGTCATGAAACCGGTGGACTACGTTTCTCGGTTGAGAAACCTTTTCGGGGACTACGACCCTTTCTATCTTCCGTCCTCCTCTTCACCGTCGTCTCCTACTCTACAAACCCACTGTAGTGATTGAGTTACCTGTACGTAAACTCGTTCGAGGTCCTCAACCACCACCTGTCCCTTCGGACCACACGAAGTCAGGTACCCCAGTGATTCTAAACCTGTCCTGACTCGTTGACTTAACTTAACTACTAACCGAACAAACTTATTAAGACGTCCGACCACCCTTTTCATTCGGACGAAAAGTCCCTAGTTATTCGTGACACGGACCGGAGATAGTATTCGTCCCAACAAATCGATCTCTTGGAAAAGATCAGTCATGTCACCCTTCCACTTAACACTAAGCAGGTGAACTACGGGAGGTCAGAGTCTACAATTCCGTTATGTATGATGACTTAGAATTAAAGTCTGAAGTTGGTAAGGTCTGTTTAGTTTTCGTTTAGTAGAGATCTTTTTATGTCGATTTTGGTCGGGGTCCCTTGTGGGTGTCGACTTTAAGGTCTTCATAATTATATAGATCTTTGTCCTCTTCGGTTCGATAGATTTACTCCAGTATAATTTGTTTCTCGATATCTTAGTTTAGGAATTAGAGAATTGTAATCTTAATAAATTATCTTTATATTTTACAGAAAATTTTCTATCGTATCTTTGTGCTGTCTTCTTATTCTCTAATACTTTTGACTGGTCCCTTTGACCTATTTATTTCATTTATCTCTAAGATCTTTACTTTAATCTTTGACTTACTTGACTGATTTGTCACTAAATCTTTGTCGACATCTTCCTCAAGTGTTTGACCTTCTCGAGGGACTTTTTTACGTTCCAATTCTCTGAACATACTATCTCACTCTATGAGGTTATTTGTACAGTAGTTCTAAAGTTTTAGATTGTCCTTCTTACTTCCTTTTCTTGATAAATTTACATATTTACTTTGTCTAAGTCTTTTAAGTCACCGAGAGTCACTTAGCATTCTTTTTCTCCAAATTTTCTAAAAAATTTTTCGGAATTTTTCGGATTGTCTCTTTCCAACGAATTGTGTTCGGTCTGTCTTAAGTTTTGTTAAATGTACATAATTGAGGAGATAGGAGTGTTACATCCTCTAATAAATCCGTGCCTTTTAAATTGATTATACCGGTTCTAAAGTATCGAGTGTTTAATATCCTCGTTAGACCGAGGACTCAAGTACGATAATTAGGAATATACTCTGACAGAGAACTTCTCTCGAAGTCCATCCTTGTAGAATTACACTACCGTCTCGTGTTTTTCGTCACTCTAGAATTTTCACCATACTCTCTTTTCAGTCTACTGGATATTTCCTTTCTATTGACAGAAAAGTTACCTTTGTCTTTGGTTTTCTTTTTACGAACCTTTTTTATTAGGAGTTAGACCTTAATAAAAAGTTCTTACTTCCATTTTATTGTGTAAGTCCGGTTATTTTTACTTCTCTTAAATAATGATTGTTCGTATGTTATTTGTGTGTGCGTGTTTGGTTTTTTTTTTTTTTTTTCGGGGTTTGCCGTTGTGTAAGAAGTTCTACCTAGTTCCTATTACTACTTTCCACCATATAAAGATTTGATCGTCTTTCTTTTGTACCTCACTCCCGTCTATCATGTTTTTTTGAGTTATTTAGGTTTTATTGGTGTACTTTTTTTAAATTTCTATGATTGTAAGTAAGTCCCTAATAGTCTGGTTGTTGTCTTTGTTTTAATATCCGTTATATCCTATAACTTTTTTTTTTTTTCAGTCGTAGAATTAGTCTTCCGTGTCTTTCTACTTTCCTGCCTTTTTATATACGGTCCGTTTGGATTGTCACGGTTCTTTGTCGAACAAACGAGAGTGTAGACAAGGAGTGAGACAACGGGACGACAAATAGTGTCTCGGGTGATAAGGGTCCAAGGGAACGGGAGGCCAAAACACATCAAAACCGGTCACACTTCGAACTGTCCTGTTCTCCCATCTTTCTTACCCCTCTCTCGATAAAGAGTGGACACGAGATCGTCGAAAGAGAAGATCCGTTGAAGGAAACCTTTCGGGGAGGGAGACACAAAAGTAGAGGACTACCCGTCGAGGACGACACTAGATCGATGACGAGAGTATCTTGGTCGAAGACCCGAGGTCTCGTGGACGAGGAGAGGAACAGGAAGGTCGGGACCCCTACGATTGTGGAAGGACGACGACGACGGGATTCGACGGAGTGACCGGGGAGAAACGACGCGTCAAGAAGTTAGTGTACACATTTGTTAAAATTTCTCATGTATAGTGAACTAACCTTATTGTTCTTACAAAAACAAACGAGTATTTTTAGTGCCTCTCATCGAAACAATTGTCCTTTATTTTCCTGAAATTCCGATCTTTACTTCTTTACTATTGATCACTATCGATGATTTAAACTAAATTCATTTAACTGAACTTTATTTTTAATATAAACATACGTGGATTATTTTGTCCTTTCTAACTTCCGCCTTTCTCTTCCCCTACTGTCTCCTACTCTACCAACCTACCATAGTGGCTGAGTTACCTGTACTCAAACTCGTTTGAGACCCTCAACCACTACCTGTCCCTCCGGACCGTGCGACGTCTTGTACCCCATAGTTTCTCAACCTGTGCTGACTCACTGACTTGACTTGACTTATTTTGTCGTCCGAAAGGACCATCGAGTCGACCATTTCTTAGACCGACATTACGTCCTCTGGGACTAAGTTAAGGACCCAACCCTTCCAAGGGACCTCTTCCCTATCCGATTGGTGAGGTCCTAACAACCCGAAGAGACCACTAAGTCAACCATTTCTTAGACGGACGTTACGTCTTCTGGACCCAAACCAGGGACCCAACTCTTCTAGGGGACCTCCTCCCGTACCGTTGGGTGAGATCATAAGAACGGACCTATTAGGGAACCTATCTCCTCGGACTGTCTGACGTCAGGTACCCCAACGTTTCTCAACCTGTACTGACTCACTGATTCGTGTCGTGTCGTGTTATTTTGTCGTAGTTCGCTTTAGTTTATTTTTAGTTGGCTTAAAGTTCCTTTTTCACGTTTAGTTAACAATATTACCCTTCAAAATTGTGAGTAGAAAGTGTTAACCGGTTTTGTTTTTAACCTATATCTTCTAAATTTGTTGTAATTCAGTATTCGAACTCACTTACTTGTAAATATCTAACTTGGTACCTCTTGTTCATGTTTGAAATTCGTACATAATACGATTTTTTGTGCGAAAACATTTAAAATTTGTGGTAGAAAAGGAGAGTAAAATATCAAGACAGAGTTAAATGTCAAAATGAATAAATTTATTAAGACCTTAATTAACTTTAAAGTTTTAAAACAAGTGAAGGAATTATTAAACATCTCTCAGGTACCTGAAAAATTTTGTTTTATATTATAAACTTCTCGTGTTTTAAATTATGTCTGTAAGCGATGTTCCCGTTTAAGACATAGTGTAGTCAAAGTAAACAAAGGAAACAAAAAACTAGAGTGTTTCTGGTTCTCTTCTCCAATTTAAGAAAGTGTTTTAAGTAAAAAGTCTAAAAAAAGGAGACTCTGTTCTCAGAATGAGACTTCACCCTAGACACCCCTCTCCCTGACCCAGTCCTCCCCCGTCCCAGATGGATAACTTAACACCATGTTAAGATAAATTATATATCACATAGAACATGTATACAAAATTATAATACCAGTTCCTCCGGGAGAACCTTCTCCACAACAGACTTGACTCTATACCCAGCACGTTTCCTCCGTCAGTGTACTCCTAGACTCTCTTTCCCCAGTTTCGATCCTAGTGTTACTCCCTCTCTTAACCCCTTCAAATTCCTTTACTTACTTTATTTACTTAGATCCTTACTTCGCTTCAGGATGGGAGAACTTCAACGGTACGCTCAGTAGTGGATGATATCTTGTGCTAGAAAAGGTCAGAAATAATCACCTGAGAGAGGTTTCCGTTGAGGTTCTCCCATCCTGAAGCGAAGTAAGGATCGATATACAGGTCATGGGTCTTGTCCCGGACTGTATATTATAAAGTCATTTACTATAGTTATCTATACGTAGTTTGACTGTTTATTTTCTTACTATCAGATCCTAGGGACTAAAAAAAAAGGATACTGATCACACATAACCCTTATATTCTCAATTATAGTAAAAACTTTACTTCTAAGAAGAAATCGATGTCCCAAGGTCTAACAGTTATACACATATTCCGTGTCGGTTGAGAAAGAAAGAAAGGTCAGTATAGAATAGTCATAGTGAAGTTGTGTTTCGGGATAACAATTCTATAAAAAGTTCTGTCAAACGAAGATCACTATTGTTTTTGTACTTTTCCTCTTAAGATAGTTGAAGTTCTGAAAAGAAACACTTTTACGTAGTTTCAGATTCGAAACAAAGTCATATTAATAATTAATTTTGTAGGTTGGATCCTTCATTAAAAAGGGAACAATTGGTACAACTTAATCCTTTGTATTCCTTTCGTGAATTTGGTATTATTCTTACAGTGAACCATCGAATAATTCGATACCCGAGACTACACTTCGAGGTTCTTCAGTAAGAGACAGAAGTACCTACTTTCCTGACCTTGACTGTCTTAAGTACTCGTACCTTCCCAGACATAGTACGAAACTCCTTCCGGCCAATGAAAAAGGTTAAAGATCGTGAACATCCGAAATCTTCCATTAGTAAAACTCATGGACGTTTGTGAGTCGGGAGACAATAATCGTATACGGACGTAACTGGACAATAAGTCAACGAGTGAGTACAGACTAAGAAACGCTGGGGTACCTAACGTCGTACGGTCCGAAGGGACAGGAAGTGGTAGAGGGTCTCGAAGGAGTTTGAGTACAACTAACTTAGTTACTACGATAAGTTGGTAGAGTAGGAGACAGCAGGGGAAGAGGAGGACGGAAGATAGAAAGGGCCAATCCTTTCTATCGTGCACTGGATCTTCCTTCATCTCTGTTAGAAGTGAGAACCAGATTCTCCTCAATGTACGGGTTTGGAATTCTTTGTGTAACAACAAGTTATTCTAAAAATCGTGAAAATAGAAATCGGTCTAGTGAATGTTTTAGAATACGACGGGTCAACCGCCTACACCATTTCTTGGGTGTACAGTTACATCCTCTGTGTTCTCTGCACCCAAGTTAGGGACTCAGTCCTTCTAGGGGACCTCATCCTTTGCCGTCGGGTGAGGTCATAAGAACGGACCACTTACGGTTCCTATCTCACATAGCTTGATATCGGGTACCCCGGCGTTTCTCTATCCTGTCTCGTGTGCGTGTGTGAGTGTACGTATGTGTACGACAGTTTTGGTTTTCGTCAGGGAATTACTGACTGTAAATTTTCTAAAATCATAATAAAAGTCGTGTCGATCATAAGTGACACTTAGACGAAATTTTAGTATCAAAACTACGTAAATTTTATTAAAGGTAAATAAGAAAAATAAATATGTCTACGGTTCACTTGTACTTTATTTAGAAACGACTATTACTATTTTGGTTTTTTTAAAAATCTACACTTTTTGTGACAGTACTGACATTACAATCAAAATCGTATACTTTAAGATGGACTCTTAATTCTACTTTTGATTTGTTGGGTTGACCTTTTTCCGTTTACAAAGGTTTTTGTGTGTCTGAACCATTTTCGTTTGAAAAAGTTGAATTTAACTCACGACTTTAACCATATCTACACTTTACAAGAAAGTTCGTAAAACCCTGGAAAAGAAAACATTATTATTTACACCAAGGATAATGTAACGAAGAGAAAACCCTGACATAGTGATACTGAGTACTACTTCAGTTCTTTTATGTATTATTGATGTCTACCTTTTTGTGTCTTCGTGAGTAATATGACAATCGTTCAGATATGACTCTTATTTTCGAATCGTCACCTTAGAGAATAAGATTTAAAATTACAACTCCATTTTTCAATAGTGAACAGTTTTAAATAAACTTATATTAAAAGAGATGAAGACGTCGGTTCTCAGAGATGGTGTAGGTGTCGTTCTCGGTAAGTTGAACAGAAAAGGAGGTGAGAACAGAAAGACGACAGGTGAGAGGTTATCGTTGATACACCACCGGTAAGTCAGCGAGTCAATATAGACTGAGAAACTCTGGAGTACCTGACATCGGTCGGTCCGAGGAGACAGGAACCCTAAAGGGTTTGTTCTTGTGAACTCACCCAACGGTAAAGGAGGAGATCTCCTAGAACGACTGGGTCTTTGACTTGGACACGGACGACGGAGAGGACGAACCGTACACCTAAGAAATGGAGACTCGGTGGACCTTCGACTGAAAAACGTTAGGGTGCCTGACGTCGGGTGGTCCAGGAGACAGGTACCCTAAGAGGTACGGTCACAGGACCTCACCCAACGGTAAGGGAAGAGGTCCCCTAGAAGGACTGGGTCCCTAGTTTGGGTCCAGAGGACGTAACGTCCGTCTAAGTAATGGTTGACTCGATGATCCCTTCGGGGTCATCGTTGGTATCACCAGTGGATTTGTGTACCAAGCCTTGTTCAGTGAAAGGACGAAGTCTGAAGGGGATTATAGGCGAAATATGGTTTTGCGTTCGAATATAGGGACGGGGACCGGACCTTTTAGAGTAGACTAGACCGGGGACCACTAGACACAATGGTCGGTCGTAGAGGACGAGTGATCTGAGGTTAGTGGGGATGGAAGATTAGGCTTTTGTGTGGTTCGAGAAGATACGGAGTCCCGGAAACGTGATTGGAGGTGGGGACGGACTCTCTAAGAGGAAGACGGGTCTCTCAGAGTCTTGACAGAGAAAGAGAGGTAAATCGAGAGTCGAATTTGGAGTTGTGACGTGTCCCCAGAGGACAGAAGAGGTAGGGTTCAGTGACGAAACAGTGACAGAGTGTAGTGGACCTTTATAAAATCAGTATCGGTCTCGCGATGGACTAATAAAGAACGAAGAATTGGTCAAACGAACAAATGACACATTGGGCATTTTCTCTTACTTGAGGCATTCAGGTCCCTGTAACATAAGAGAATACTTAGAAGAGTTCCGACGTTCTGACCATCACTATAGGAGATAAATTAAGGACTACGACCCTTAAATATAGAAGAAACCAAAACCAGAACTATCAGAACGATCTCTGAAATGAAAAGTGACCAAAAAGGGGGGTTTATAGTCGAAAATCAAAGGGACTAAGAAACAAAATAAGAATATTATCTCCTAAAGGATAAGGATTGTCCTGTAAAAGTCAAGGGGATTGAAGACGAAATTAGACACGAGAAAGGAAAAGGAAAGAAACTCAAATAAAACGAGAAAAAGATCAAAGAGTCATCCTTGAATCCAATAACTATATCAAAAGGAAATAAAATTACATTCGTGAGTGACGATATTTAAAGGGAGAGTCGTGGTGATCTCAATGTAAGATATATAAAACTACTTAAAACAAAAGTAAAAGTAAAGTAAGATACATAAAAATTTAAAGAAAACTCTGAGGGAGAAACTGACCCCTGACCTTCACACAGAAACTAAAGGTCCCCAATTTTTTACAGGAGGACAGAGAGATCAATAACTACAGATCAAAGTAGGATGACACTAGTCTTTTGTGTACGAAAAACAAAGTCAAATTTAGACTCCACACAAAATACCGGGTCCGATACAAGATTGAGTCACTTACAAGGTACCCGAGAATCCTTTTTTTTATACATAAGACAACGACAAACCACTTCACAAGATATATAAAATTGATCTGTGACAACCAACTAATATAACAAGTATAGAAAACATGGAAACGCCTACTAGACAGATCGTCAAGAGAGTCATCGATTCTCACCCAACCCTTCTGAATCTTAACACTTAAGTACACAAAGAGGAAACTCAAGATAGACCAAAACGAAAGACATAAATAAATTTCTAAAAAAATTACACTAAATAAAAATTTCTGAAATAACTCAAACAATGTTGTAACGAAGACAAAAATACAAAACCAGAAAACCGGTACTCCGTACAACCTAGAATCGAGGGACTGGTCCCTAGCTTGGACATGGGGTACGTGTCCTTCCGTTGCAGGATTGGTGACCTGGTGGTCCCTTCAGGGACGAAGAACAAAAAGTTTCGAGACAAAAAGTGATGGATGTGTCCTAGTAATACAAAAGGACCTCCCAATTCGAAAAATCGTAAGACATTACAAGGAGACACAGATCGATAAGAGAGACAAGACTCTAGATAAAATAAGATCTAGTCACATCGGTGAAGACCCAAAAGAAAGAAGGAGAAAACGATTAACGAGATTCTCTACATTAAGTGTGTAGTATGTTAAGTAAACTAAGTTGTCAAAACCCATATTTGACAACATGTCCGTAGTAGTGTTAGTAAAGGTCTTCTAAAAACGTCAAGGTTTTCCTTTAGGGTATAGGAAATCTGTAGTGGTGAGTCATCTTTTGGGAATCATCTTTTGTACCTATTTAGAGACACTGATACCTAAATCGAGTAGAAAGAGAATAGTAGAAAATCTCAAGAGGAGACCAACAGAGAACGTGACATAGTTCCTAAATATAAACACGAATCATCTCTCCTCGTCCCCTTGGACCAAATTACAATAGATCAGATTTGACTTTCAAGATGGACCATTCATGAAGATTTCACTGGATTATTCAAGTAGATTGGAAACCCAGATGAATGGACTCGTCGGACCCGACCCAGTAAAGTTACATCAAGACCCCCGAACTAGGTAGGGTAAATAGAAGACGAATTACCTGAAATAGAGTCCAGTACTTACCCCCATCGTTACTCAATAATTCTTTGTAGAGTAAAGATCCAAGGATAGGTCAATCTGAGGAAACTGTTTCCCTTCACAGTAGTCAGTGGCGAAACAGTCCTCGCACCCCTCCCCTTTCATCACTACGAGTGAGATATTACTCTCGATCCCAAAGGGTTACGACGCCGAGAAGAGTCCAGGGGTAATGTTGACAATCCTTAGACGTGACGGTCAGTCACATGACTAAGGGTCCTTCCACAAACAGTCTCTTAGGTAACGGAATTTAAAACGACCCGACACTTAGGGAATATACGCTACGGTTTTAAAACATTATACCCACTCATAAATAACATACACATAAACTGTCCTTCCTTACTCTGTCCGCAAAAACCTTATATTTCTGTAATAAAAACGTAATAGACGTCTAATCGTAACATAAGTTTTAGCTGTAAAACACGATAGAACCCGAATACGAAGTAAACCTTTTCACTACAGGGTCACGTCCTATTTTGTAAATAAGGAATCACATGTTTCCGAAAACATTAGATCTGACTCGTATAGAGAGGTCGGAGATGAACAAGTATTAGGATAAAAGTCCTTGACAAAGGTAAAGGGTGTGAGAAGAAATTGGACTTAGAAAGGGGGTAGGATATGGTAAAGGGACTTTATAGGTAGAAATAAGTCAGAGTTTTTCCTAGATAGAACGAAACATATATAAAACACATTAAAGGAGTAATTGGTCATGTAATTGATAGTTTTGAATCTTGTAAAAATCACTTTAAAAAAAGAACCTACTGAAAATCTTAGACTTAGCAATTACACTAGTTGTGACCGAATAATATGTTACTATACCCCAGTAGAAGTCCGTTAACGATGTCGTCTGATAGTTTACAACCATATTATAGACTACCAAAAGTAAGATTACATACTCGGTTTTCCTCTTTAACTTCAGATTGTTAAGTACCCTTCAGTACTTTAGTATAGACAAAATACCATTTGACGTATCTACGAGTGGTTTGGGTAATGAAGAAAAACTCGTGCACCAATTGACAATTTGACGTGAAGGATCGAAGGATTGTAAACTCCCGCCTCCCCATCCACTTATCAAGATTGGTTGACTCAAACTCTTCACTGTATTAGTGAAGATCTGCCTCCCTCTATTATCACTACCAGGGGGGGCGGGGGTAGTTCAGATGAGGGTGGTGAAAGGTCGAATGACTTTTCTCCGGTTGAAAATTTGATATACTACTTCTACCACTTCTATATTATATTTTGTTGGAACTTACCTAACCTAGCGGGTAGGAGGTAGGAAAGTCAGGTGTGACTTTATGTGACTCAACCAATAAAAGTCGATAATGGTCTAAAATTGATTATGTACAAATAATAAATCGGTGCGTGGGAGTACTAATGATAGAGGGACCCGTATATTGTACTAAAACTTCTTACTACTTATTGGTTGTTAAGAGAATAAGAATAAAATATTAGAGACGTACTTACTTCGGTATTTATAAATAATTAAGCATTAAGATACACCCTATTGGTTTGAGGCACATCACCCATACATAAGGGATTCCTCAAGAATTGAAGATTTATTATCACTTTTACAGTATTTTTAGATACACACGAGTAATTAAAATGGGTCTGAAGAGACTTTTACGGTTTTCAACGGACCTTTGATCACTGTATGTCGTAAAACTCAGAAAATCTTTTCAGAGAACGTGATCTGGGGAAAAGGAAAAGGGTTGAGTACCTATGAGAGGGTGGTTAAGAGAGGAAAGAGAAGACGTAGTAGTCATAAAAACCTAAACTACCTGGAAGGATAGTGATCGACGATTCAGTGAAGACAGCACAGGTTGAGACACGTTGGGGTATCTGCCATCGGGGGGTCCGAGGGGGCAGGGACCCTAAGAGGTCCGTTCTTGTGACCTCACCCAACGGTAAAGGAAGAGGTTACGTACTTTCACTTTTCACTTTCCCTTCAGCGAGTCAGCACAGGCTGAGAATCGCTGGGGTACCTGAGGTCGGGTGGTCCGAGGAGGCAGGTACCTTAAAAGGTCCGTTCTCATGACCTCACCCCACGGTAGCGGAAGAGGAGGATAGTGATATGGTTGTACGATTTAATATAAGGGTATGAAGTCGAGAAAAACCTCTCTCTTGAAAAGTCTCAACGAATATATACAAAAGGAAGTAAATAGGACAAGAGTAAAAGAAAATTCGAGGGTGGTCAGTCCGAAAACAAGGATGGACGGGTAACTCGAGAAGAGTTCCAATCATTATAGGTACAATGATTTAAGTCAACAGTCGACAGACACGACACTAAGGGAAGGATTGACTATGTGAACATAACATACCAAATCTCCTGTAGTCGGAAAAATTTAAAAGAGCAATTGAATAACCGAAACAACAAGGCAGAGAGTCAACAAAGACTGAGAAACGCTGAGGCACCTGACGTCGCGTACTCCAAAAGGACAACAAGCGGTAGAGGACCTCAAACGAGTTTGAGTACAGGTAATACAACCACAACGGTAGGTTAGTAGAACAGGTTGGTAGAGGAAAAAAATTAAAAATAAAAAAAGGGTGTCTCACTCTCAGTTAGAAATTTTTTTTTTTTTTGAAAAACCAAACGTAACCCTATGTCTTAGGTGGACAGTTACATCCTCTGTTTTCTCTACATTCAAGCTAGGAACCCAGTCCTGCTAGACCTCATCCTTTACCGTTGGGTGAGGTCATAAGGACGGACCTTTTAAGGTACTTGTCTCCTCGGATCGCCCGATGTCAGGTACCCCATCTTTTCTCAGTCTATACTGCCTCGTTTGTGTACGTGACTCAGTAAATTGTCACAACACTATCAAAGTCAACTGGTCACTTCCCTGAGTCGGTTTTATATGTACATAGGTAAGAGTGGGTGTGAGGGGAGAGTACGTCCGATGACCGATGAGGAAAAATCAGAATCAGTAAGGGGTGACTCGAAATGTTACAGAACCATCGTGTCATCGAATTAAAGTCAAGAACTAGAAAGGAAGAGGCGAATACGAGTATATAAATGAGTGTATAAACATCAAGAGTGGATCAGAGTAAAGAAATTTTGGCGGATTTACGACTCCGAAGGGTCCACCTGGATCGTCAGTCCTTAGACGGTCGGTCACGTCCTCTACGTCCTCTGTTCACAAGTCAGGGACCCAACCCTTCTAAGGGACCTCCTCCTTTACCGTTGGGTGAGGGCATAAGAACGGACCTTTTAAGAACTTGAATATTAGAACATTATATGAGACATTAAATAGACAAATCATATACATAGTAAATAACTGTCGGAGGGGAAGAAGGGTAGAGGTGAAAGATGTTCTTGTCTTTAAGATCGTACAAAACAAGTGACCACGTAAGGTCTTGGACTCTGTTACGGACCATATTTTATGTAAGATTTATATATAAATAATTTACTCACTTATTTACTTAGAAGGTAAACTTTTTTAATTTTAGTAGCAGTTTTTATGGTTTTTACCATTAAAGATTAACAATGTTTAATCACTGAAACTAGAGTAAACGTATTTTTTTATTATTATTAAGTAGTAGATCGTCTAGTATCTTTCAAAGTCTTTTGTTCTTTTATACATCTGACTGTTATTTGAACACTTACCGGTCGTAATAAAAAGGTTAGATTTAGTCTCCTTGAAATGACTTTTATCTTCCAGAAGTTACGACTCTGTATTTATTTTCGGTTGTGAGGTCGGATTAATATAAAACGTTAAGTCTCATATTCGTTCAGTTCAGAAACACTGATAAAAGTTACCAATAATTTTATGTAATAAGTATAATTACAGTATTTAGTATGAACCTTACATAAGAACTAAACGAAATAATCGGGACACCAACGTATTTACATTGATAACTAACGAAAATTTAATAACAGACTTTTAACGAATTTGAACATCGATGATTCGAGTACAAAGAGTTTTACAAGGTTCTTTACAATTGTCCGTAAAACACTTTTACACCTCAGGTTCGAGTACATTCAAATCCTCGGAGACTTATTTCGTCCAAAGAAATGATACCCTAACGTAGTACCCAAAGTTAAAAGTTTAAACCACGTGTCTTAAAGGATTTACATGAACTAGTGTCGTGGAAAATTAGTTACTAGTCAAATTGAAACCCTTTAGTACGATGGGTGTCCATTACGACGGTAGTTCCTAGTCAAACACCAGTAAATACTAACTCAGTAATTACAAAAGTGTTTCTTAATGAACGGACGAACGATTTGACGAAATGAACACAGGTTGAGAAACGTTGGAATACCTGGGATCGGGCGGTCCGAGGAGATAGGTCCCTTCTGATGACTTTACACAACGGTACAGGAGGAGGTTCCCTAGAGGACTGGGTCCCTAACTTGGGTATAGAGGACGTCGAAGACATAACCGCCCGTCCAAGAAATGGTGATTACGGTGGAGCCTTTGGGATTACTAATGAATCATTATCGTTTGACATCTTATAGTCGTCATCTTTTCTAACTCCTATAGACCTATCTTCTGTACATTGGATCCACCTTTTTATTTGTGAATTTATGTGATTTCTTCTCCCAAACCCCACAGTACTGTCTGTTTTAAACTTCCTTTACCATTTATCTCTTTATCACTAACTCCTTTCCTACCTCTCTCCCAATTCTTTCTTTGTATTAATTACGAAAGTAAGGACTATACGTGGGTCTTAGGTCTAAACACAGAATAACGTTCACTTGTTCTCACCCTCGGGGATGAGATAAGGAAGGATGTGAACATACCTTTACTAACTCTCATTCGTTTTACATGTAAAGTATGTTATGTCAACGAAAAAAAAAAAGATTCTCTTATTTCGGAATTCTTTAGTCTAAGGACACTGTAAACAAGAAGAAATAGTGACTTTATCACACGTAAGAGTCTAAAATTTCCGGCAGGCTAATCGTTGTGTACCTACTGTAGTAACTTTTTCGTGTTGAATACCCAGTACTTTGTAAAGAACTTTTGTCATTGTCTTTTTTACTCGTAGAAAGTAAACCTCTTTCTACAGTTATTTAGAATCAATGATCAACGTAAATAACCGTTTTTCCCTGTGTTAAAAAGATCAAAATAAAACTAAAGTAAAATCAAACTAAATCGAAATAAGTCATAACTTATTAAAACAAACCTCGATATTTTAGAGTGTCGTAACTCTATAGTGAATCGAAAACTTTTACTAGTGAATAGAAGCCGATGCAACGATTTACTAGACATTTATTAATATATTTAAACTACAAATTATACAAGTTAATTGAATGGGACAAGCAACGTACACACGATTCAGTGAAGTCAGTACAGACTTAGAAAAGGTGGGATACCTCCCATCGGGCGGTCCGAGGGGACAGGTACCCGAAGAGGTCCATTCTTATGATCCCACCCAACGGTGAAGGAGGAGGTCCCCTAGAAGGGTTGGGTCCTTAGCTTGGGTGGAGAGAGTACAGAGGACGTGACCAAGAAGTGGTACAAGGAATCCTACTAGGTAAAGTTCGTCAACACGAGTTATAAATACCTCTCTCTAACAAATCTTCACTCCACATAGTAAACTTACTCTCAAGATGAGACTAGTCAAGAGAGTAGTAGTAGGATATCAGTTGATAACATCAAATCTTCCAATAAATGAATCAAAACTACAGATAAAAACCAAATTATAGAAGTGGTGAGACACATCTATGATCCCTCTCTATCTCGGTCAACCCACGGAAAAGGACGAACCCACGATCAGAACTGTCATCGAAGACACTTCAGTCTCGAACGTTACCTTACCTCGTAAAAAGGTCGGGTGACCGAAGACGACCCAACATTTGACAGCCGAACGAAAAGTCCCTCCCTCGTCTCGGATATTACTCCTGTGATCAGGGTCGAATCAAGTAACGAAGACGGTGGACGGAAGACCGAATTACAACCTTCGTTCTTCGTACGTTAATTCATACTCCTTTACTTTTATTTACTGTGGCAAGTAACGTGTAATGTTTCACGCACCGTCTTTCTTACGACAAACGTCTCTGGGTCACCGGGATGTCTTTTACGTCAAGACGGACTCTTTTACGACCCCTGACTCTTCATTGGGTCCAAGAGGGACATTGGATAACACTGGTATTTGGTTTATGTAATGTCCACGTTGAGATATTTACGGGCCCTGTAAGTGACAAATTACTAAACGTCTCTCAGTTATTAATTTAAACTCATATTCCCCTATATGAGTGTCACTGTACAAAGTCGACTAAAACATTCCATTTAGGATATTTTCATTACTGAAACTCCATTTATTAACTAAGGAAAACCTTCTGGTTAGTGAACCTTTAACAAAATAATTTTTATTGTTTATGACTTCGGGTTAAACAAAAAATTTAGTAAAGGAAAAGAAACTTAAATGACTAAAATAAGAACCAACACGACTCAGAACGAACGGCACGTGTCCGAAAGAGATAAACACCGCGTTCGCCCCCAACGACCACTAACACCACGAGCCCGATGAGTAACACCACCGGAGAGAGCGCCGTCTCGTGTCCGAGATCTCGAACCTGAGTCATCAAAACCACGTCCTCGAATCAGCGAGGGTCCGTACACCTCAGAAGAACCCGGTCGCGAGTTTGGACACAGAGGACGTAACCGTCCACCTAAGAATAGGTGACCTAGTGGTCCTTTCAAGGAGTTTTAACAGAGAATTTTTCGTAAATTCATTCGATATAACTCGAGTGACTCATTTCCTTGTGCGTCAAGTAAGCACGATTTACCTGTAGTTTCTTATCCAAGTCCTATAACAGGTACCTGTCAAGATGGGGGAAAGATTGCTTCTCAACTCTCATCTTCCGTGTAGCGAGAACCTGTACCTCGAATCCTCTCGTGGTGACTCGACCGACTCTTAGAGTCTTCGGAAGTCAAAGTATGATTCTAAATTAAATCAATTATTTCCGTAGAAAACCTACACATATAGTAAAGTTCTTCTCTTTATCACAATGTTTAGTAAGGTCGTATGTGCAAATCATGTACGACGTCTCTTTGACGTCTCGTTAGATAAGATACACTATAAAATTTTTGAGGTACTCCCAACCCTCTTAAACGTCACATAAGTTCTTCGACTCCCTACCAATGGTGTAGAAACGACAGACCTCCTTCGGGTCCACTGTTCTTCCCTCGACCATCCAGAAAAGTAAAACATCTTTAGACGGAAACCACCCCACCCGCTCCGTTCCACCATCACCACCCCTCCGACCTTTTATTCGAGACCGGTCGTAAGGTCACTACTAACCGTGCCCTTTGACTTGTTGTATTCTCCTCTTCTTAATGTCCTTAATTGACTACGGACTGAATTTAAAAAAAATATTAAGTTTAACGACTACAACTGGAACAAGTATATTTATCGTTGGATTATTAAATTCAATACAATTTATAACGAAGAAGATTAAGAGTAAAAGTACAGTTTAACAAGTCGTTCATCACAATTCCTACCACCTACGGTAATACCGGGTCCTACGTGACGGGGCCGGGTTGGGGAAGTAATTACTTCTTGAATAAGGGAGCCGTCGATCCTAACGACGTCCCTCTCCCGAGGGACATATCGAGGAGTAACCCCAACGGAACCAAGTTCTGTTACCGGAGGGACTTCTTGTATAGAAGAAGGTTACTGATTAGTTGTAGCCACGTGTTTCCGGACCGAAAGAGTGGGATTCCGTCTAGATCCCTAAACCTTCCTTCCGTTAATCTTTTAACCACTGCTGTTACAAACCCCTTTATACACCCATTTATAGAGGTTCACCAGGGTTCCACATTTCTGTCGACACAGGGTGTACTACAGCCGATTTCACCTGTTGTCCAAACCAAAACGACGATAGTCAGTGGAAAGGGATCGATGAGGGTAGTGACGGGTTACCGAGGACTTGTTTTACCGGTAGCATCTTCCCTAGTTCCCAAGAGTACCCGTGTCGTTGTATCCACAGATGAGTGGTTCCGATTGGACCGGTACCGGTGACGACTCGTGAGACAGACGGTCGTCGTCTCCGGTCATGTCCCGGACGTTACACCATGGTGAGGGGTCCACTGGTCGGCCGACGAGTCCACGTCCTACGACTACGACCTCGAGGAGTAGTGTCCTCCCCGTCATAAAACAAGAACGACCTTATCCAAGAATGAGACCAATAACTAAACGAAGGAGACGACGGTTGGGTGGAAAACACTTACCTTACAGAATAAGTGACAGTATCGTACTGTGTGTAAAAGTGAAGGGTTGTTCCTTGATTAAACGTGGTTTTTTTCGCACGGTCATCCGGGTGCTAGACCCGAAAAGACCAGAATGGTATAAGGGGTGAAAGGACCTCGTCAACCGAACTAGTCTATCACCTCATTGGAAATGATCTGACTCACTACCGGAGTTCATCCACTGTTACAACCCCCTCCCCGTCACAGGAGGTTCTCCACTATATACTGGATTTGACCGTAGGTCATGTACCACGACAAAGAGGGTATTGGTTTTCAGGACGTAGGCCTTAGGTCCCCACTTCTACCTTTAGGAGGTGGGTGACATTGTGGTGTCACAGGTGATCGTTTTCGAGACGAAGAGTAAGACGATGAATTCCAGGACGACGGATCTCCGGAATCAAAGTCTACCTTGTTACGAAAGTATCCCCCAGGTTCTTTCCAAGAAAACTTGGTCTTCAGTTATCACAGTGAGCCAAATCTTTCCTAAACACTTTAAGATTTATATACCAGAATAGATCTACGTTTTGACAGAAGGTAGAGAGACTGGAGATTGATTGTGCAAACAAAAGATATCGACCTGAATATAAATGAATGTCACGTCTCTCTGTTTCTGTCTACCTCTCTCCTGTACTCTCATTGTGTGTGGAAACAGTCAAAAATTCCCTTACTGTGCTAAAGACATTGAGTATTGTCCGTCGCTGTACCGTTCTTTTCGGATCCGAAACTCGGTCTACCCGTCGGCACAAGTTTAGGGTTATGGAACTAAATGATTTAGTGAATTAAAACGACTCTGAAACAAAAGAGTAGACAGTTTATCCCTACTGTCATGGACGAGAGGTAGAGACGACACTCACACTTTATTTATTTATACCGTTTCACGTAGAACTTGAGTCGTATCACGGAGGTTCCAGTAGTGTTCCCTGTCCGTACTGAATACGAAGAACAGGACGTCAAAAATAGGACTTTCTATAATTAATCATGAACTAATAATATTATTAACAAATATGTAAGAGAAAGTTGAATTTTTAGTCCTACTATTTAACATCCAAATAAGATTCGTAGTAGTTCAAATCAGACCACCCTGTTTAACCCTCTCATCGTAACTGTATATATGTGATAGTACACATTTTAGCCGTTGACGCTACCTGCCGTTTCTACCTCTTCGACATACGTCAGTCGTTTTTGTTCTGACCCTCACCTTAACACCGAGTCTAGTACTTGAGGAATAACAGTTTAAGTCTGACTTTAACTTCTTTCACCTCTTTTGGTGATCTGGTAAGTCCATACTGGATTTAGTTTAGGGAATACTAAGATGTCACCTTTACTCTTGATCTAAATTCCCTGATCTAGACTGTCTGTCTCACGGACTACTTGATACCTGTCTCCAAGTACTGTAACATATCCTCTGTTCTTAGTTCTGGTAAGGGTTCTTTGTCTTTACGTTTTTTCGTTTTACCGACAGACTCCTCCGGAATGTTTATCGACACTTTTCTTCTCTCCACTTTTCGTTTCCTCTTTTCCTTTCTATATTTGTAGACTTACGTCTCAAGGTTTCTTATTGTTCCTCTCTATACTTTCGGAAGGAGTCCCTAGTTACTTTTCTTTATCTCCTTTTGTTATCTTACCCTTTCTGATCTCTAGAGAAGTTCTTTTAATCTCTATGGTTCCCTTGTAAAGTACGTTTCTACCCGAGCTATTTCCTGTCTTTACCAGACCTGAATTGTCTTCGTCTTCTATAATTCTACTCCACCGTTCTTATGTGCCTTCTTGACATATTTTTTCGAGAAGTACTGGGTCCATTAGTACTACCACACTAGTGATTAGATCTCGGTCTGTAGGACCTTACACTTCAGTTCACCCGGAACCTTTCGTAGCGATACTTGTTTCGATCACCTCCACTACCTTAAGGTCACCTCGACAAAGTTTAGGACTTTCTACTACGATACTTTCACGACGTGAGCTATACGGTCGTTTAAACCTTTTGAGTCGTCACCGGTGTCCTGACCTTTTCAGTCAAAAGTAAGGTTAGGGTTTCTTTCCGTTACGGTTTCTTACGAGTTTGATGACGTGTTAACGTGAGTAGAGTGTCCTCATCATTTCGTTACGAGTTTTAAGAGGTTCGGTCCGAAGTCGTTATGCACTTGGCACTTGAAGGACTACAAGTTCGACCAAAATCTTTTCCGTCTCCTTGGTCTCTAGTTTACCGGTTGTAGGCGACCTAGTACCTTTTTCGTTCTCTCAAGGTCTTTTTGTAGATAAAGACGAAATAACTGATACGGTTTCGGAAACTGACACACCTAGTGTTAGTTGACACCTTTTAAGACTTTCTCTACCCTTATGGTCTGGTGAACTGGACGGAGAACTCTTTGGACATACGTCCAGTCCTTCGTTGTCAATCTTGACCTGTACCTTGTTATCTGACCAAGGTTTATCCTTTTCCTCATGTAGTTCCGACATATAACAGTTAGGACGAATAAATTGAATATACGTCTCATGTAGTACTCTTTACGACCTGACCTTCTTTGTGTTCGAGTTCTAACGATCCTCTTTATAGTTATTGAAGTCTATACGTCTACTGTGGTGGGAATACCATCTTTCACTTCTCCTTGATTTTTCGGAGAACTACTTTTACTTTCTCCTCTCACTTTTTCAACCGAATTTGGAGTTGTAAGTCTTTTGTTTCTAGTACCGTAGACCAGGGTAGTGAAGTACCGTTTATCTACCCCTTTGTCACCTTTATCACAGTCTGAAATAAAACCCCCCCGAGGTTTTAGTGACGTCTACCACTAACGTCCGTATTTTAATTTTCTGTGAATGAGGAACCTTCCTTTCAATACTGGTTGGATCTGTCTTATAATTTTTAATCTCTGTAATGAAACGGTTGTTTCTAGGCAGATCAGTTCCGATACCAAAAAGGACACCAGTACATACCTACACTTCAACCTGATATTTCTTTCGACTCACGACTTCTTAACTACGAAAACTAGACACCACAACCTCTTCTGATAATTCTCAGGGAACCTGACGTTCACCTAAGTTGGTCAGAAAGGATTTCCTCTGGTCAGGACACACAAGTAACCTTCCTGACTAAAACTTCGACTTTGAGGTTATGAAACCGGTGGACTACGTTTCTCAACTGAGTAATCTTTTCTGGGACTACGACCCTTTCTAACTCCCGTCCTCCTCTTACCCTGCTGTCTCCTACTCTACCAACCTACCGTAGTGGCTGAGTTACCTGTACCCAAACCTACCTGAGGTCCTCAACCACTACCTGTCCCTCCGGACCACACGACAGCAAGTGCCCCAGTGTTTCTCAACCTGTGTTGACTCGTTGACTTAACTTGACTTTACTACACATTTTATCGATCGATCACCCCTTCGAACTAGACCCCCACCCCCGCCCCCTACTTCTTCACTCTCCCTACGAGTTCTGCCTCCCCTATATACACAGGCATATTGACTAAGTAAAACAACATGTCTTCTTTGATTGTGTTGTAACATTTCGTAAATATGAGGTTATTATTTTATTTTCACAATCAAACGTAAGTGGTGATAAAATAACGGATAACAACTCTGTTAACCGTATTTAAACTTAAGTCTTCAGTACGATGGACAAAGACCATTTGAGTCTAAAATCTACCACTGACCTTGAGGATCAAAATAAGAATTATCTTCTCTCACATACATAACTCGACACTAATTACAACTTTCACGATTAACTAACAGAGAAAGATCCTCGACTGAAATAAGTTTTCTTACTATTTCGTCTATGGAAGATAGGGTTATCTCAAGAGCTCCTTCTGTTCTATTTATGTTACATCGGGTAGTGAATTTGTAACACTACACTTTCCGATTTTTTATAAGTCCTCTTGGTAACACCGGTGTATACAAATTAGTGAAAAGTGGACCCTAAAGAACATGTAACAACGTGTACCGTATAAGATCACCCATCTCAGAAGTTCCGGAAAGATTAGTATGAGTGGTCTCTACCCTTCATCCGAGTACCGGTGGAAACGTCGGAGACTACTGTGTAAAGAACAGGAGAGAAACAACCTGTTAAATCTCTTCTTACTAGACAACCTCATAAATATCTTCGGTAATTGTACTACTGACTTCCGATGTTCATTGACTACAGAGAAATTTTTATACCGGAATTATTTTCCTTTCTCTTTGAACATCCCACAGAAAAGGTTTATCGTCTCACGATATAAACCCACCAGACTCCTAATACTATTTACAGTTCCTGGTGCGTGACGTCCTTTCGTCGAGTAATCTCGGCGTGTGTGGCTTACGATGCAAGTTCCAACTCACGGACTAAAACGACGTTTGTGATTAAAAGTCTAATATGTTAAACTTTAAAAATTAATCGGTACTTAGGAACATCCCTATTGAAGGATGTGGAGAAATATTATGATATTTTTATTCAGCCCGAGACGCAGTCGTTGGACTCTCGAGTTTTATTCCCAAAAACACTCTATCACTGACAAAGGAGAAGTTTACAATTAAAACTTTTAAGTATAAAGTCTTCTTAATTACCGGGTTAAGACACCGGTAAGACGTAAAGATTTACAGTAATTTCAATTACTTAAGACTTTTACTTTCCTTATTTCGACTAGAAAAGTTAAACTTACTCAAAAATGACAAATTATTGTAGTCTAGGTCATTTAGTGAATTTATACAACCAACAAATGTGGAAAATTTATTGATAACCCAAGTCTGTGTCGTGGAAATAACAACCCTTACACCACATTTGGCATACCCCCTGTTTCATAATTTCTAAGTACATTTATATGACCCGATAAATCTGAGTCACATCTAGGATAAATCACTTACACTTTTAAGTCACTTATCGGTTTTTATGTTAGGAAGGATTTCCACCACCACAAATCAGTGGTTCAACACAGACTGAGAAAACACTGGGGTATCTGACTTCGGGCCCGAAAGGACCATCGAGTCGACCATTTCTTAGTCGGGCTTTACGTCCTCTGGGACCAAACTTCCCTATCCGATGGGTGAGGTCATAAGTAACTGAGAGGAATACCGAGTCTGTCATTTCTAAGGTAGACGTTACGTCCTCTAGACCCAAGTTAGGGACCTAACCCTCCTAAGGGACCTCCTCCCGTACCGTTCGGTGAGGTCATAAAAACGGACCTCATAGGGGTTCCTGTCTCCTCGGACCACCCGATGGGGGTACCTCAGTTTTTCTTAACCTATGTTGACTCTCTTATTCGTCTCGTGTCTGATATCGGGTGGTCGAGGAGACAGGTACCCTAAGAGGTCCGTTCTTATGAACTCGGCCAACGGTAAGGGAAGAGGTCCTCTAAAAGAGGTGGGTCCCTAGTTTGGACGTAGAGGACGAAGAGGACGTAACCGTCCGTCTAAGAAATGGTAACTCGGTGGTTCCTTCGGGAACGATTACCTCACAGTCACACACATACACACACACACACACACACACGTGCGCGCGCGCACGCGTGCGCACACAGATTAGCGAGTCAGTACAGATTGTGAATCCCTGGGGTACCTGACATCGGGTGGTCCGAGAAGTCAGGTACCTTAAGAGGTCCGTTCTTGTGACATCACCCAACGGTAACGGAGGAGGTCCCCTAGAAGGGTTGGGTCCCTAACTTGGGACCAGAGGACACGACTCCCGTCGAACTGGCAGACTCTGTGGACCCTTCGGGACGATTACCTCTGTCAAGGTGTTTTATAACGTAAGAATCTCTACTACGGGATTCATATACACATACGTTATTTTTATGTATTCTATCCCTTTGTTTTTAACATTTATATATTTGATATTCATACATTTTATATATGATATATACCTAAATACATAAGTACAACCATATACATACGTACACACACACGTGTTTCAACGAAGTCAACACAGGTGAGAAACTCTGGCATACCTGATATCGGACCACCCGAGTAGACGGGTACCCTAAGAGGTCCATTCCTATGATCTCACCAAATGGCACGGTAGGAGGTCCCCTAGAAAGACTGGGTCTCTAGTTTGGGGGCAAAGAATGGAGAGGACATAAACGTCCACCCAAGAAATGGTGATCCAGGTGGACCCTTCAGGAAACATATACATATGTAAAGGTATATATAAAAATTCTAATCTCGAAACGTTTCCTGTGTCTTTTATACTAAGATACTCGAGAATCAAGGAGCTGGTCCCTGACTTGGACCCAGAGGGGTTGAATGTATCCGGTGGAGTCAACATTTTTATACGTCCTAAAAAAAAGACGACGTTTACCGTAAGTTAAAGTCAAAATTTGATATGGATTTGATAATTTCAATTAATCAGGAAGTTTTTAAAACGTTTCAACTTAGACATGAATGGGTACATAAGGTTTTCATAGATAAACTGAGTCGTGTTAATAAGGGAGAAAATTTTGGTACACTTTAACTCTCGGTTTCAATACATTCATAACCCTCCGGGACACGAAAACTAAAAGAACATTAATGAATGTACTTAAGGGTCGTAACGTCCGTCTAAGAAATGATCGACTCCGTGTTCCCTTCGGGTCCTTATGACCTCACCCATTGGATAGGGAAGAGATCGCCTAGAAGGACTGGGTCCTTAACTTGACCCCAGAGGACGTAACGTCCGTCTAAGAAATGGTTGACTCGATAGTCCCTTCTTAGAACATTAATGAATTTTACCCACTTTATTACCTTATAACGTGTAACTAACTAAAATGAATCCCAAAAGTAAGTAAAGGAATCTTCACAATTGTAAAACATACATCTTTTGAAAATACTATTTATTAAGCCTAGGTGAATGTTAGTCTTCTTCTCTTAACGAAAGGATTGGCCTATACAAAAGACGGTACCACATCCACAGAATATTCTCGATTTATTTATTGTTCATTGTAGAATATAAATGGAACGACGTCCACTTATTTATTTCACTGTCCCTTTATTTAATAAAAGGGACGATCGATTCGTGTCTCAGTTAGAAGGAATTATTCCACTACTTTGTTGTCTCGATATGAAAATAAATGAAAAATGTAAATAACACCCTCTTAGTATAGAGTTCCCTTTAGTCGAAAGTTGAGATCTTGACTTCCTTTACATTATAGTAACAGACAAAAATTAAGTATATCAGTTGGATGTTAATGACAAAATCAAGGATGGATTCATAAGGAACAGAATTTTTAAGAAATCCAGGTTTGTTATTCCGGAATTCTAGTTTAACATTCTGAGATTTTCTATCCAATAAAATTTCGGATACCGTGTAGTGTAATATATATATTATATAAATAATTACATATACGTATATTAGAAGATCGTGTAAAAAAATTTAACAGAAACCTGTTTTAAAAATTTTCAATTCATAAAAATTTTGAAAAAAATTAAAAATTTTAACACAGGTTTCTGTGTTAATACTCTCTATTTGGAAACGTAACAGTGTAGACGGACACCAATAATAAAAAAATTACACGAAAGGTTTATAAAAATAATACTATTTTATATACATTATATTTTAAATGGTAAATTCGGTAAAAATTCACATGGAAAGTCACCGTAATTTATGTAAGTACAACACCTTCGTAGTGGTGGTAGGAAAGGTTCTTGAAAGATTAGAAGGGTTTGACTTTGAAATGTAAGTAAATTTATTGAGAAGTAAAGGAGAATGGGGTCAGGGACTTTGGTGGTAAGATGAGGCTGACAGATATTTAAACTGATTATATTCATGGAGTTTATTTACCTTAGTATTTCATAAGAAGGAAAGTACTGACCAAATAAAATAAATCGTATTATCTACTTACAGTTCTAAGTAGAAATAACATCGTACACTGACTTAAAGGAAAGAAAAGTTCCGACTTATTATCGATTGTTATCATCTGCTAAATTTTTATTGATAGTCGCTAAAGGTATTGCTGAAGGTTGTAGTATAAGTCTCCCTGTATTCCCTTAAATTGTCAACCTACCTCCAGCCTCCTTGTATACGTCTTTTATAGAGAAAGTATACGTATAACTGAGAGACTGGTGGGACATTTATGGGTATCGAATGGTTAATCGTTTGTACTAAAATTAACGAATAAATGAACAACGGAAACTCGTGACCTGTCAGGTGAACCTTCCGTCCTAATACAGAATAATCGTACTATAGAAGTTTTAATCTTGACCCGAACCACGTTTCACCCGTAAACAATAAAGAAACAACTTTCCTACCTGACTCCTTCAGTCTCTCCTTGATCATTTAAATGGAGATTGACCACCGAGTCTACCATTACTTAGACGGACGGTTACGTCCTCTGGACCCAAACTAGGGACCTAGTCCTTCTAGGGACCGTCTTCCTTTACCGTTGTGTGAGGTCATCAGAACGGAGCCCTTTTGGGTACCTGTCTTCTCGGACCACCAGAGGTCAGGTACCCCAGTGTTTTTCAGTCTCAGTCTGTGCTGAATCACTGAATGTAACACAAACGTCATGAAGGACGACTATAGAACTAGTGACAATCTAAACTTTTATCATCGTAGAATGAGGTCATGAGAACGGACCTTTTAGGGTACCTGCCTCCTCGGACCACCCAACGTCAGGTACCCCAACCATTCTCGGTCTGTACTGACTTGCTGCAGTGAAAGTGAAAAGTAAAAGTACGTAACCTCTTCCTTTACCGTTGGGTGAGACCACAAGAACGGACCTCTTAGGGTCCCTACCCCCTCGGACCACCCGACGACAGATACCCCAGAGTGTCTCAGCCTGTACTGACTTCACTGAATCGTCGTCATCGTCGTAGAATATAAAAAACATAGACAGTCTTAAATAGTGTAAAAACTTGTTACGACCAGACTTATTAATACGAAACTAAGTACCAAACCCCCTCCGTCATTTTACACCCGTTATATGAATAAAATATTCCTACACTCTCTTTAACACTAACAACAACTCAACGAGTCAACACAAACTGAGATGTTAGGGTACCTGATGACTTACAGTCCGAGGAGAAAGGAGGTGATAGTGGACCTCAAACGAGTTTAAGTACAGGCAACTCAACCACTATCTTTGTATGTGTGTATTTTGGATGTATTCACGTATATACTTCGAAAACCGGATTGGAGACATGTACAACAACAAGTCATGGATTCAACACAGGTTGAGAAACGTTGGGGAAGCTGACCTCGGACACCTAAAATATGGTGACTTGCGGGTCCCTTCGGGTAGGGGGTATATATCATTGACAATAAAGACAACGTTGACGGCTCATCCGACGTTATTACTCTTTTGAGTCGATAAAGATAAAAAATGACAATCGGATGGAATCTTTAAAGATGAACCTTGGAAAACTATTTATTACATTCCTTTTGTTTTAGTGAAATCGGGATTGAAGAAACCCTACGGCCAAGATTAACACGGTAAAGAATTTCGTCATCGTTACTCTTAAAAACCTGATTTCTTAGAATATAAAGAGTGGGAAACAACAACAGAAGAGTTCCATCCGTATTTTTCGTCCTAGTTCTTTACCTTCAGTCATGGTCAGTTGAGTAGTAGGTCTTGGAACTACACGGTCTACCAAAACCAACCTTCGTCTATTATACTCTCGTACCTGAACGTGGACAAAACAAGTAAAGGTTCAGGGTTCTCGCACGGAGTCTCATTCGGAAGTTAAGTATTAAAAGGTCGTTTACTCACGTAGTGACAAAAAATTTAAAATTATAAAATATTATAATGGACGTGATTACGAACACCCTAAAAAACCACCGAGTCTTAATTTCTTAGACGGACGGTTACGTCCTATACACCCAAGCTAAGAACCCAGTCCTTCTAGGGCACCTCCTCCTTTACCATTGAGTGAGGTCATAAGAACGGACCTCGTAGGGTACCTGACTCCTCGGACCGTCCGATATAGGTACCCCACCGTTTCTCAGTCTATACTAGACCACTGATTGGTTATTGTTACTGTGAACATCCAAAAATAAAGTCTTTTACTGCAACAAGTTATTCTTTACAATCTTTTTTTTTTTTCCTCTCTCTCTTCTCCCCTAACATCACTACCCTCCTCGTCGGTGTTTCTGCAAATACATTGGTTATCCCTTTCATATTTTTCCGTAAAATTTTGCAAAACATTTTGAACACAATGATCATATTTTCAAACCGATTTACCGTCAACACGGGTCCTCAACCCTCCTCCCTCTCTACTTTTACGTCTCTGTAAAATTTCGTCCCTTTCATGAGATTTACTATTATGTCACCACCTACGACATGACACGAATCAACGAGTCAGTACACAGACACTGGAATACCTGGTATCGGACGGTGCAAAGAGAAAGGTACCCTTAAGAGGTCTGTTCGTATGACCTCACCCGACGGTGCGGGAGGAAGTCTCCTAGAAGGGTTGGGACCCTAGTTGGGTCTAGAGGGCACAGTGTCCGTCTAAGAAATATCAGACTCGATGCTCCCTTCGGGTACTTATGACCTCATCCATCGGATAAGCAAGAGGTTCCTTAGAAGGACTGGGTCCTTAGCGTGACCCCAGGAGACGTAATGTCCGTCTAAGAAATGGTCAAAGGGACCACCGAGTCTACCATTTCTTAGACGGACACTACGTCCTGCGGACCGAAACTAGGGACCCAACCCTTCTAGGAAACTCTTCCCTTACCGATGGGTGAGGTCATAACACCGAACCTCTTAAGGTACTTGTCTCCTCAAACCGTCCGATGTCAGGTACGCCAGCAATTCTCAGCCTGTGCTGACTCGTTGAAGTGAAAGTGAAAAATGAAAGTACGTAACCTCTTCCTTTACCGTTGGGTGAACCTCTTAGGGTCCCTACCCCCTCGGACCACCCGACGGCAGATACCCCGGCGTGTCTCAGCCTGTGCTGACTTCGCTGAATCGTCGTCGTCGTCTCGTTGAAAGTGAAGTGAAGAAATGGTCGACTCTATGGTCCCTTCGGGGTGTTACCACGCACATGTCATGGTTCTCACTTGGGATTTCATTTGACACCTGAAACCCACTTTTATTACGCAGTCATTTTCAAGTAGCTAACATTGTTTGAAAGAGGAGTTCATGACCTACATCTACCGCCCTTCAAACAGGTACCTCACCGTCCCCATAAAGCCCTTTAGACATAAAAGACAAGTTAAAACAACACTTAGATTTTGACGAGTTTTTTTATATCAGACAATTTTTTCTTCTATTGGAGTACCATTTAGAAGGTGACTTGTAATATTTTATTTTGGTGAAGGGGACCTTTTAATTATTTGTTTCAGAGAAAACGAAAGGCAGAAACCATATTATCGAATTAGTAAAGTCGATGTTACCTTTTTAAACATTGAAAATAAAAGGGTCTTTAATATTCAAAGTAAAATATTATTTACTTATGTTACCACATACTTTGATATCATGTACAACCGATGTATTTAGGTCGATAATTAATTTATTAGTCAAACAAAGTATTTGTTATTAAATCTTAGGTCTAACGGGTCCCAGGGTACGGTTCACGAGATTGTTTACGTCTCTAAAATTTTTTATTATCAGATGAATTAAACATTCCAGTGAACGGTAAAAGTCTATAAATATTGATATAAAAAAGTGGACAAGGAGTGTCGGGGTCCGTCAGTTGTCCCTACTAGACTTTGAACGTGAGTTCTTCAGAGATAACGAACTTTTTTTAATATAAAAAACGTATTATTATTTTTATTTCGTTTTATATTCAAATTTTACTTTTGTTACAGGAACATGGGTTAATAGAATTTTTTAGAAATTACTTTTTTTACTTTTTCTCTGAAAGTCTGACAAGCATATACTCTTCATTAGTGATAACCAAGTTTCCACCATAAGTATCTTTACTGAATGGTACCGTTTTTTTCTCAATAGTTTCAATCTACGATTTTTATTTTACACGACGATAAGTTAAACCCCTTTCCACGTCGCTAGTCGTTCTGGAATCGTTCATTGTCCTGTGTCCTTGTCTAGACCATTCTTGTGTCAACAATTTTGTTGGTATCACAGAAAACTTTCCGACTTAAAACCTAAGGACTACAACTACCGCAAAGGGAACAATTCCGAGGGAAATGTTTGGAGATCGAATGTCTTCTTCGTTTATCCCTTTTCTTCTCACTAGGACCCAGATCAAGACGAGACCTGTTTAGGTCCCTCCTCGAACTCTCCTCACCCCAGCTGAGGGAGAAAGGGACACAAAAGTGTCGAGAGGTACCACAGACCCGACAGCGTGACGATTGGGAGGAAGAGACGGAGCATACAAGGTTCAAGGACCGTAGGTGTAAGTCCAAGGTTACTAGGTCCTACGTGATCTGCGTCGATAGATCAAGTCCAAGGAAACGACGGACTAAACTCACCTACGACAAAGAAAGAAGAACCGTAAATAGAGGAAGTGTGGGAGACGTCTGAGAGTTGGCTAAAATACTCTCGGTTCCGAGATAGACTACAACAAAGGGTAACACAAAGGTCTGTGGTAGAGTAACGGACTTTGAGTCAGTGATAAATAATTGAATTATTTACTTACGTAAAGGTTAAGTTTACTATAGTACAAGGGGAATACAAGTTTAGGAAATCGACTGGAAGGTAACACCAGTCTTATCACAAGTTTAGGGAATTGTACCGAACACGAAGTGGAGTACGAGACGAAGGACCAGGCAGGGGTTGGAGTAGAGTTAAGTCAGAGTAATGTACGTATAAACGACTCGTGGATCTTTCATGGTGTGCCACGATCACTCTCCTAAGTTGTTACTTGTCCTGTCTGCGACACAACTGCGAATACCTCGAATACCAGGTCTGGTTGCAATTTACTTGTTACTGTTAAAACTACTTGACTTACAGTATATTCATTATTTTGTCGCGAAGGAAGTGTGAAATACACGGTCGACGGTAGCGTTCAATAAAAACAAAGGACGGGTGTGACGTCCGTGAACAGAACACCAGAACCGTGTACGAGGAGGAACAGAAGGAATCTAGTCGTGTGAACACGAAAGAAACCACAGGAAAGGGGTGAAGGGTGGGTGGAAACGGACTGAGCGAGAAGAATGATTTTAATTACAGAAAGGTTAGAAGAGAAAGGATACTCAAGGATCTCGTGGTACCCGAAGGTGATGGAAGTGTGGATGTCGAGACACAGAGAATGAACTCGGGCTCCTCCTTTCCGAACGTAGACGAAACGAGGACACAGTTTGTGTACTATCCACGAATATCCACAAGTTATTTATTTAAACTAGCTCACTTACCGACTCATAGTTTACTTACCCACTCGTTTCACCCTACCCTTAAGTCTCAGGTCCCTACAATGATACGCTCCTTTTAAATACTTCGTCTACAGAATAAAATGGTCTTTTTTTTTTTCCAACGAAACACGATATCGAAACAGTTTTCGTCTAAATGCCAATGGTTACAAACTAAAGAGGGGTAACCTCCGGTAATAATGACAGTCGTTTCTGAGACGATAATCGTTTGTAGGAGAGATAGTGTAAAGATGGTGGTGGGAAGGTCCGACCCATAATCTTTTTCCGATCTCTAAGGACCCATCTTTGTTAAATCCCTATTTATAAAACCACAAGGATAGGGACTGGCGGATCCCAGTGTAGTATAGAGTAATTGTGGTCCATTCCATCGTTTAACTCTAAACAACCTTCCTACCCACCTTCGGTAGTATAATTAGTGGGTCAGGACGTTTTACCGGGACCTTTACCAAAAAGAGTGACTATCTCGGACTCTCCCAGACCCTTTGAACTTACGTTAAAGAGTGAACTTTTTGTGATTCTATGGGTGTTATTCCACAGATACTCTGTCCTTTGTCCAGTTATGTATGACATATTCACAGTCATTCCTCGGTACCCGTCTCCTCTGAAATTTATCACGACCCTCTGAAGAATATCTGAACCCATGGATCTAAACCCTTTGAACCGATAAAAGAGTAAACAAAAAGGAGACTAGTAAAAGTGAAATAAGGGGTAACTGTAAATTACTACAAGAGAAACTTTTCTTCAGAAGGGACCACCGAGTCTACGATTTCGTAGACAAACATTACGTCCTCTGGACTCAAGTTAGGGACCCAACCCTTCTAGGGGACCTCTTCCTTTACCGTCGGGTGAGGTCATGAGAACGGACCTTTTAGGGTACCTTCCTCCTCGGACCATCCGACTTCAGGTACCCCAGTGTTTCTCAGTCTGTGCTGACTCACTGAAGTCAAGTGAAACTTTTACCGTCGACCAGGTTTTACTCCTTGGGGTCTTCTCACACAAAACACAACAATTTTCCATTTGACCCTATTGAGTCTAAAACCTCCTCAGATAAACTCGTTTGTAACTGACCTAATTCGTCGTGGTCTTACTTTTATCTATCCCCGGAGTCGATTGTCCTCAGACCCTTTCCGAAAATATCTCTCCTGTTTCGTCCACCGCTAAACTGACCGACGTCGGTCCAGCGGAAGAGACCCTTTCGAACCAACCGACACTAACCAACAAGAAGTCGATACTAAAGAGTCGGACCTCCGTAAATATCCTTAACTGAGACCGACTCAAAAGTCAAACGTACGGACCCGACGACCCCACAATCTCCGTACGACGAGATTTACTGTAGGATTAAATCAATAAATTGTCACAAAAGAAAACAAACAATACTATACTCAATAGTCTAGACCCGTACTATACTCTTCACTACACAAAAGGACCCACCAGTTTGTCTCCCTACCGTCACTTTTAATTTCGTTCACTGATCCTGTGTCACTTTCTCATTTCTTCTCAGTTGAAACGAACGAGGTGGTTTTAAACAAGTTAAACTCTATTAAGAACGGAAGATCAACTACTTTTTGAACTAGAGACTTCAGACTATAACTTCGTATTAGATACTTCTGGTGTACGACGTCAAACGGTGGAATAAAAGAAGTGATGTTTCTTCCAAGGGTCTTCCTACTACTACTTTAATCTACTGGCGTGTTAACGTGAGTAGAGTGTGCGATCGTTTCATTACGAGTTTGAAGAGGTTCGGTCCGAAGTTGGCATACACTTGACTCTTAAAGGTCTACAAGTTCGACTTAAATCTTTTCCGTCTCCTTGGTCTCTAGTTTAACGGTTGTAGGCAACCGAGTATCTTTTTCGTTCTCTTAAGGTCTTCTTTAAGATAAAGACGAAGTAACTGATACGGTTTCCAAAACTGACACACCTAGTGTTGTTTGACACCTCTTAAGAATTTCTCTATCCTTATGGTCTGGTGAAATAGACGGGGGACTCTCTAGACATACGTCCACTCCTTCGTTGTCAATCTTTTTTTGTACCTTGTTACCTGACCAAGGTTTATCCCTTTCCTCATACAGTTCCGACATATAACAGTGGTACGAATAAATTGAATATACGTCTCATGTAGTACGTTTTAGGACCTGACCTATTTCGTGTTCGACCTTAGTTCTAACGACCCTTTTTATAGTTATTGGAGTCTATACGTCTACTATGGTGGGAATACCGTCTTTCACTTCTCCTTGATTTCTTGGAGAACTACTTTCACTTTCTTCTCTTACTTTTTCGACCGAATTTTGAATTGTAAGTTTTTCACTTCTAGTACCCTAGGCCAAGGTAGTGAAGTACCGTTTATCTACCCCTTTGTTACCTTTGTCACTCTCTGAAAAAAAAAGAACTCGAGGTTTAAGTAACGTCTACCACTGACGTCAGTACTTTGACCTTCTACAAAAGAGGAACCTTCTTTTCGATACCGTTTGGATCTGTCGTATAATTTCTCGTCTCTGTAATCAAATGACTGTTTTCCAGGTATATCAGTTTCGATATCAAAAAGGTCATCAGTACGTACCTACACTCTCAACCTTATATTTCTTTCGACCCTCGGTTTTTTAACTACGAAAACCTGACACTACAACTTCTTCTGAGAACTCTCAGGGAACCTGTCCTTCCTCTAGTTTGGTCAGTCAGGATTTCCTCTAGTCAGGACTTATAAGTAACCTTTCTGACTACGACTTCGACTTCGAGGTTATGAAACCAGTGGACTGAACTTCTTGACTGAGGAACCATTTCTGGGACTACGACCCTTTCTGACTTCCGTCCTCCTCTTCCCCTACTGTCTCCTGTTCTACCGACCTACCGTAGTGGTTGACTTACCTGTACTCAGACTCAGCCGAGGTCCTTAACCACTACCTGTCCCTCCGGACCACACATACCAGGTACCCCAGCGTTTCTCGGCCTGTTCTGTCTCACTGGCTTGACGTCACTGCTGTTTTTAACGATTGTTTAATGACTACGAAAAACAACGTTGACTTTACAGACTGATCTCATGCAAATTGACAGTGAATAAGGCGTCAAAAATTAGCGGATAGAATAACGTACGTGGTTGTGCCTGCTTGTACCCCTACGACGTAGAGTAAACTACGAAAACTATAAAACCTCCCTTCAACGTTTGGTAAGTCCTTTTTGTCACACGATAATAAAATTTTTTTTTTCTCCTTTCTTTTTCTTTTTCTTTCCTTTTCCCCTCTTTTTCCTTCTTTAACAGAAAGAGGTTTTACTTTGCATCGTTGACACTCGGTTGTCCTCGTACTGTTCCAGAAGTGGAAACCCAAGAACGAAACGTAAGATTACGAGTATTGACAAAATCGTTCGAATTGAGGGTGTGTCGCCCGAGAACGAGGAGAAATTAAAAGAGATTAAACACATCACTTATTGGTTTATGAGTATTACATTAATCTTCTATTAGTCCGAACATTAATACAATTAACGACCTCTGAATGTAGTTAGGAGGTCGTTTCACTATCCTAAAGTCCCCTTGATAATTGTACCGTTCTCCCACTCCCACTCTGGTCCTACCCTCGGCTCGTCTCACTACTCGCGGACCCGATCGTAGTAAATTGGTGTACTACCTCTTCTCCTGCCTCGGAAGTCCCCTCTACGAATCTTTGAACTCGAAATGCAAGGTCTTGTGGTTGGAGAAATCGACCAAAAGAAGGTCATTTATTAGTGTACCGAGCGGATAATTTATATAACATTCTTCGGATAAAGTTTCCTTTGTCCTTTTGTCTACTCTCTCCTTTTCACTCTTTCGCTCTCTCCTAATGATGAACGGGAAATAGGAACAGAAAGTCCAATGACCTTTTTTTTTTTTTTGTTTGTGGTTCTGTACTGACGGTTGGGAGGACGCGACCTCCCCAGGAAAGGAGTACGGTACTACTAGCCAATAGTGTCGTAATGAATTCACATTGGTGGAAATCTAGCGGTAAGTGGGTAAGTTAGACGTGTCGGGACTGTTACTCAATTAGAGATTTATGTCACGTAATTTTATAAGTGCGTCTAGAAGTTTAAAGAAAATCTCGACCCCTCTCGATTCGACCCGTGGGTCCTCGGACGAGACTGATCGAGAGAACGAGAGAAGTACTCATGGTTCAGACTCTGCGAATGGGAACGAAATTGGGTGAAAGAAAAGGAAAGAAAGTGGATATAGACGACACACCACACCGTCCACTCTTTTCGGACATCACACCAAATTGACAATGAATTTTTTCTAAATATGGTGGTGTAAAAATGGTGGAGTACTTCAATTTTAATTTTAATGGAGTGTTTCCCTCCGTCTCTTTTCCCTTAGGGACACGTGACAATTACCTTTCCATTTAGCCACGTCGGTGGCACCTTTTGTCATATGCCCTTTTAATCAAAAGGACTTTTTAATTTTTTATTTTGATGATATATCTAGGTCTTTAAGGAGAAGACCCGTATATAGACTTCCTTTACTTTAGTGATAAAACTTCGACATAGGTATGGGCGTACAAGTAGACTCGTAATAAATATTGTCGGTCCTGTACTATTGTTGAATTCACAAGTATTTGCTTACTTACCTTGTACACTTTTTTATGTATGTGTGTGTGTGTGTATAAGTCGGTATTTTTTCCTCCTTTAGGACGATAAACTTGTTGTACCTACTTTGGACTCCCGTAATACGATTCATTCTATTCAATCTGTCCCTTTCTGTTTATGACATATAGTGAATATATACCTTAGATTTTTCTTTTTCTTTTTTTTAAAGTATCTCTCTCGTGTCTAACCACCAACGGTCCTATCCGTTGGACCGTTGGTTTACTTACTTCCAACAGTTTTCATGTTTGAAAGTCAATACTTATTCAAGACCCTGTATTGCAGGTCGTCACACTAATATCAATGGTTATTGACATAACATGTGAACGTTCAACGATTCTCTTGTCTAGAATTTTCAACAGTGGTGTTTTCAAAATTGAGACACTCCACTGCCTATCATTGATTTGAATAATGCCATTAGTAAAGTGTTATATATGTTTAGAGTTCAGTAATACAAAATATGAACTTATGTTACGATATACAGTTAATATAGAGTAATTTTGACCCTTTTTTATTTGTGTCCCTTTTCGTTTTCCTGGTGTCCCCAGGAGATCCGTACCTCATCTCTCGAACCAATCTCGACTACAATTTTATACAAATTAATGGTAGTTGGAGGAAACAGTTTTACCTCCCCTCCTCTTAAGAGAGTGGGTCCAAAACAAATAATAGACATTTATTTTCCCGGTCCTCTGGGAGACATATAATAAATTAACTTACGGTGGATACTTAATATTCCATTTAACTTTTCGGAGACAAAATGTTTACGTGTGTCTGATTTTACTGGGATACGTTGTTTTCATCCTAGTATTTGTAGTTTAGAAATGATGACGATGAATCACACTTATGTGTGTTTACGAGTAAAGGTAGTATTGAATCTAAAATATAGGAATTACAGTTGTAATTTCGCTGTTTAAACTTAAACATGAAGTGGTATACAAATGACGAAGAACCGGTAAACCCTTCGCATAACTTTGATATACCATATATTACTTTGACATTCTTATGACACTCGACTCAATTTATTCCCCACAATGTTTGGTAAGTGAGTAAAAGATAACATCAAAGCTATTAACAATTGGTAATTTTGTTTGTGTCCAAAAAAAGTCCAAATACTTTTCAACTCAGTAATTTTACTGGGTGTACTAATCTAAAGGGACCGGTAATCTTTCGGTCGGTCTGTCCTTTTTAGATACTACTTGGGTGTTGACATAAATTTCCTACATACACACGAACGACGACGACGACGACGATTCAGCAAAGTCAGGACAGACTGAGACACACTGGGGTATCTGCCGTCGGGTAGTCCGAGGAGACGGGGACCCTAAGAGGTCTGTTCTTGTGACCTCATCCAACGGTAAAGGAAGAGGTTACGTACTTTCACTTCTCACTTTCACTGCAGTGAGTCAGCACACACACACGAATCAACACAGGTCAAGAAACGCTAGGGTACCTGACATCGGTTGGTCCGAGAAGACGGATACATCAAAAGGTCCGTTCTTATTACCTCGTCCAACAGTAAAGGAAGATATCCCCTGGAAGGGTTGGGTCCCTACCTTGGACACAGAGAACGTAGGAGACGTAACCGTCCACCTAAGAAATGGTGACGTAGTGGAACCTTCGGGTAAAATTTCTTCCATCAAGGTATTTTCCACGGTCAGTTGGTAGTTAAATAAAACGTTATTTTTCTACTACGACAGTAGTTATTTTCTCATTAGTGGTCAATTTCTATAAGTTCTCATTTACTCCTTAAACTCTTTTCCAGTTTAAAGTGCTATACCTTCCTATTCTTTTATATAATGAGTGTCTTTGATCTTTAAAAAGGACATTGAATAAATGTCAACCGTTTAACAGGTTTTTGGATTAATCTGTTCGTTTACAAGAACCTTCTCTAGAGTCTGATCGAGTAATGTAATTGAGGTATTTAAACAAGAAAGTCATCCGTTGATTAGTATGTCTCTCAAAGAATGAAAAAGAGTAAGGAATTAAAGTTGAAAACAGTAACTGATCTTAACATAAAAATGACTCGTAACCTCATTAACTGGGTCTTTTTAAGTAAATCGAATATTTGGTAGTGAAGTTTAGCCTATATCTAAACTTCTATTAAATCAATTGTAAGATGATACTAAAAAGTAGTTATATTTTTATACCTAAAGTAGAGGTTGGAGAAATCAAATACTCTTATCTTAAATACTATCAGAACAATATATTCCTTCCTTTTCTGTAATTAGGATTTTTGACATGAGGAATTCTAACTTTAAGCAAAATATTTGTACAAAAAAAGAAAAGTCAGAGAGAGTTCCGGTACCTTACTACCTTTACGATTACCACCTTCTGCTTAGGTCATTAACACCAGTTTGAGTGCTACTTATCTGTAGTATGTAAGATTGAAGTACATCCATTTGCGTGGTGTATGATGAATATTTATTGAAAATACATACTCCATTTACCCTATGTCATAAAAGATATGATTTCGTATAAAATCAGGTTAATCAAAGTCTTCTACGATATTTTTCTTTATTTTTTGTGTAAAAAAAGAAAGTGTAAGGAAGGAAAGGAAATGGTTACACGAAAAAAGATACAAGGTTAAAGAGAATATTAATTGTTTAAACCCAGACACGTCTAAAAGGAGTTTAACGTAGGTCGAAAGATAATTAAGACATCGTTCCAAAATCAAATAAGGTGAAGTACGACTAAATAAAGGAATGAACAATTTTATGAAGTTTACTCACTAATTACGTTGCCTCTCATCGATTTTGGACATAAATTTTAAATTTGCTAATAACCTGGGTCTGTAGGACTTTCGTAATTTTTTAACTTCCTTTCACCGATCTGTACTTGTGACATTAATGAAATGAATTCTTGTTCATAAACAGTTTTAAGTTCGAATACCGAGACCTGTGCCTGTAAGTTTTGTACAAAATTTTCTTTTATAAGGTCGACATATTGGACTTCAGGAGACACTTGTGGAACCTTTCTTAACGGAATTCCACATTGATTTAATAATTTCCGACCAAGTAAAACTTCAAATTAAACATAGGGATTTACTATAATTGTCAGTTGTTCTCTAAGTCTCAACTTTTACCTATATGCGGTAAATACACTACTTTTTGGTTTTGATCCTCATACAAACACATTAATGTATTTGTAATTGAAATGTACGAAATTCACCTTTTTTGTTTGATTTTCTTGACTCTTTTTATCCCTTAAAACAAAAGTGTTCGAGTCAGAACATTAGTAATAAGACCAATTCTTTCCGGAGTTCCCTTTTTCGTACTAGACCTTTCTTTGTACGTGGGGTTAAAAGTAACGTCATGACAAATGTTATCGGTTCTGTACCTTCGTTGGATTTTACACGTAACTGTCTCCTTACCCATTTCTTCTGCACCACGTATAGATGTTACCTCATAATGAGTCGATATTTCTTCTTACTTTACTACGGTAAACGTCGTTGTACCTACCTGGATCTCTCGCAGTACGACTCACTTCAGTCTCTCCCTCTTCATAGTATACTATATGGAACATACACCTGAGGTCCTTCTTTACTATCTGTACTTGGATGGATGTTTTGTCTTTGTCTAAGTGTCTGAAGGTCTTGCTCGAATACCAACGTCCCTCCTCCCCGACCCTCCTACCCTATCAATCCCTCAAACCCTATCCATACATTTACGATGATAAATATTTCACCTATTGACGTTCCTGGATGACCTATCGTGTACCTCAGACGAGTCGATACACCGTCGGACCTACCCTCCCCTCAAACCCCCTCTCACCTATGTACACACACATACCGGGTCCGGGAAGTGACACTCGGACTTTGACCGTGTGGTAGTAATTAGTCCATACGGAGTCATGTTTTATTTTTCCACAAAATTTTTCTTTACGGAGTTTCTAATACAGTTCATAAACTCAAGAACTTCTTCTCATACCAACTAGTAGTGGAAGAGATAATCCCGATCTCTTCTTAATTTATACGCCAAATGTAAATGACTTATTTTTGACAAAAGTCCTTTTCTTACATCTTCATCATTTTGTTTGAAAACTCTTATAAACTATTTGATAACGATGAGACACACACAAACACCTCTTAAAATTTTCATCAAATTCGTAGGTTGACATCTTTTTCCAGTCGGAACTTTACTTAGAAATTTTTAAACTAGTTTCCCCGTACAATCAAATCTCTGTCTTTGGAAAATCACCAATATACCAGTACCTCCACTTATATAACTTTCTACTCTATCTTTTAAGCTAAACTTTTATATGCGTCATTTACACTCAAGTAATTTAAGTGACAACTACAATAACCCTTCCAACATTTAGAAACTACTTCCTGGTAATAATAATCATGTTTTTCCCGTACGTTTTAATTTTTTTTTTTTAAATTTGTTTTTTATATGTATTCTACTTTTATTTAGAATATATGGTTTTAATGTATATTTCCGATTATATATTTAGTTTATACTATAAAGTAAAGTGTTTTACAAGTCTTATACGGTAACACGTTTACCGTAATATTGATACCTTTCCATATGGGAGACGAAAAGTTGTCAATCTCCGAATTTTATTGTGTAATTAACAATAATTAGTAGACAACCGGTCAATACAATTTTGGTTTACTTACGACCCAATGTTTTCACATAAAAAGTGTCTTCACTTTTATTTTCACGTAAATAGTCAATCGATACTTTGGTATTCAATATACCTTCAATAAATTTCACTTCAACGTTTACTATGAATCTCTCTTTAAGATTCTTTTACCTTTTAATTCTTTGATTACTTTATTAATTTAATAATAGTACCGTGGAAACTTCTCATCTTTAACAGTTTGTTCGAAGTGGTAATTGTCCAAGAGGAATTTCCCTGTCTTTTCGGAGGAACACCAAAAAGTTTACTTATGAAATTAATAATAAAAACAATTTCGCAGTATGACAATACCCATACCTTACTTCTTAGGTATTTCGTAAAACTAATTCGTGTGATTTTAACACAAAGAAGTCTATTATATACTTGGCTTAATCTTTAATAATTTCTATTTTTACAGTGAAATCTATACATTATTGAGGATGCCAGAGTTTACTTACCATTATAGAGTTTACCTACTATTTTCTAATTCAGGTAAAATGTATTATTGAGTACATTAAATCTTTCGTTAACTGACCCACCTTTTCCCGAGACAAAAATTATGAAGACTAAAAGGATATTTACCTTATGTCATCTCCACACTTATATTAGGGCTTACCATTTATTGAAAGAACGAGGAGTTTAGATATGAAATGAAAAGTCACTCAGCACTAGATATATTCAGTGAGGACTAGTTTAAAATCCTATTGACCGTTTACTATAGAGGGAAGAGGTTATGGAGACCCATAGAAAAAGGATAGACTAAATATTATAAGGATTTGTTCAAGTAGTATTAGTACTATATTAAAATATAAATACCTTCCTAGAAGAAAAAGAGGTAGAGTGGTTTTCAGTCAGTGTAAAGTGTACTTTATTTTAGGAAATTTTACAGACTTTAGACCGTGTACACCCATAAATTATTTACAAGTGGTTCGTTATTAGCTAACTTATTTATTACTTATTGTACAATAAAATTTTAATTAAATAAACCGACGTAACTCAGAATCGACGTCGGGTACCGGGTAAACAACGCCACGTGTCCGGGATCTCACGTACCCGAGTTATCATCGAAGCAACGGAGTATCTTGTACCGTAGAATCAAAGGACTGGTCTCTAACTTGGGAGTAGGGGACGTAGATTTCCGCCCAAGAATTGGAAACCTGGTAGTTCCTTCGGGACTCATTCTACAAAAGCTAGGTACACTGGGAACGCATTTAGCCTACGACTGAAACACTTACTGTCACACAGTCCACAAGATCCACTTCGTTTCTACCTTTGTAAACTTCGACACAGCGAGGGAAACGAGAGAGGTCCAACAGAGAACTAAACAGGAAGGAGTCAATGTCTCTTGGGGACCATGACTAATACCCGAACCACTAGTAGTACTAAAAGACATAAGTAGAATCCTTTCTATGAATTGAAGAGACTCGGATTATACGTCACCCTTATTACTATGGACATCGTGTCCAATATCACTCTAATATACTCCGTTTTTTACCCTTCCCGGTTCGGGTCGTGTGATGGGAACCAAATTGAAATTTCGAATAAATACAAATTAAGTGTGTGTAATAATGAGACAGAAGATCATGGTACCATAGAAACGCAGGTAAAGGGAATAAGAAATAGAACTACTATAGTCAGACACACAGGTAACGTTCGAAACCAAATACATAAAAAATTTATATTATTTTGGTTCACTTAAGTCGGTTTTGGGAGTTCCTAGATCCTACGGGTTATTTTAATAACTGGTACCGAAAGTCTTCTTAACACTTGAAGGTCGAGCCAAAGTGTCAACCAACCACTACCGTATTCGGTCTAAGACATCCGAATGACTCGTCGATGTGCTACTCCTTTACGTTCATCGGTAACACCTAATGTACAATGTCCACTAGTCTTTTTCCTTCTTTCTTTTCCACAATCCTCCAGAGATTTCTTACTCTGAGATGTCTTGTTCCTTTACCCTCGGTCCGTCCTTTCAATCTCGTCCGTTCCAAGTGGACCCTCTTTCCTGACATTCTTCCTCTTCTCTAAACTTCCGTGTTTCTGTCCTTCCATTAATAAACGAAACCTTCAAGAATGAATTTTCGAGTGACGTCTTCATCTCAGTTGAAAAAAAAAAAAATTTCTCAGAAGAAAGTATCATTTTATACGTCTGTTTCTACATTGATTGAATGTACTTTTGGTCATTGTACTCTTCGACAGTTAAAGAAAAATCGTAGAGTGAATAAAGGAGAAAAAATAACATTTTATATGTATTTTATCTTTTTCGTTTCATATATAAACAACAACAAGCCAACGAGTCAGTACAGGCTGAGAAGCACTCGGGTACCTGACGTCGTGCGGTCCGAAGGGACAGGTAGTCGTTGAGGGTCTCGAACAAGTTTGAGTACAGATAACTTAGTCACTACGGTAGGTTGGTAGATCAGGAGACAGAGGAAGAGGACGACGGAAGATAGAAAGGGTCGTTGTCTCAGAATATATATATACACACACACACACATATATATATATTATATATATAAATTTACTTATTAATACTTTTCCGATGAGTACAATGATGGTAAGTGAAATTCTTTATTTTGAAACGGAGGAGTCCCAAGGGGACAAGGGGGGGGGGGGGTACCTCTTCGTTTCTACAGTAATGAAAGTTACGTTACTTTTTCATAATAGAGTGACGAATTTTTAAAAACGTAGTAGAAACCACAAACCATTAAAGTGATCGTACGTAGATTCTAATTAAAAAAATAAAAAATTCTTGAAAAACAATCCCAAACAAGTCGTAATCTTAGATATCTAACCACAAAAAGGTAGTTAATAACCTTTTAAGAGTCATGAATGAAGAGTTTTATAATGGAATTGACAGGGAGAGAAGGGAAGACAAAAGAGAACAAAGTACAACGGAAGAGGAGACGGGGGAGTCACAGAAGAGAAACTCCTTGAACATAATTTTCATACAATTCACTTTCCATAAGGTACAAGTAGTACCCTTCTAAGCTATAACAATTTTACAGTTAAGAAAGGTTTAACTACATATCTGAGTTACGTTAGAGTCAGTTTTGGGGTTCCAACAAAACAACAACAACGACACAACTCACACGCACACAAAATTTACTAATTCCAAAATGACCCCTAGTCTACCCGAAGGGTCCACCATGTCACCATTTCTTAGATGGACGGTTACGTCCTCTACGACCAAACTAGGGAACAAGACTTTCTAGGGGACCTCCTACTTTACCGTGGGATGAGGTTATAAGAACGGACCTTTTAGGGTACCTGTCTCCACGGGACACTCGATGTCAGGCACCCTAGCGTTTCTCAATCTGAACCGACTTGTTGACTCGTGTGTGGGTGCCCCTAGTCTGTCCTGACCCATCCTTGGTGTGACCCTTCGTCCCGGACGTGTAGTCCGGTCAAGACAGACACGACCCACTAGTCTCGTCTCAAGGTTCCGACTTCCAGACCAACCCGAGGAGTGTCGTCTTCGTCAATTAAGAAGGTAACCGTCACATGTATGAGTCTCACTTTAGTCAGGAAACCTTAAGAATTTTGAACAAGATATTACGTCGTATACCAATAAACCATTCGTGAGGTATACATCTACTTTTTATACATAAAACACCAACCACAACGTTACAAGATATATAAAGTTAATTGAATCTAAACAATTAAACAATTAATCCAAAAGACGGATAAAAATAGAAAAATAGAAGGACAAGATAGTCTATAACTCTTACAAAACAGAGAGTGATATTCACACTTAAACAGATGAGACAAAATTAAGTAATTAAAACAACGTATATAAAAGTAAAACAATACCTTATGTATGACTAAAACTTAACATATTGAAGGACCTCATAACTACGAAAATAGTAATACTGTATAAAGATAAAGAGAGATCTTTACGAAAAACATGATTTCATCAGAGACTATAATTCTGTTTTTATTATATAAAGAAAACCAATCACAACAGTACCGTACATAAAAAGTAGAGAAAAGAAAATTTATAAAACAAAAAAAAACGAATTCTATACACATAGGATTCCTCGTAAGATTTTAAAATTAATTTACATAGAAGTAAAACAATAATTTTCATTCGTGGTAGTTAAAAAAAATCATACCAAAACAAAAAGATGGATCGTTTTTAAAGAGTGTAAAACAAATAGACTTTTATAGAAATAAAAGTATAAAGATAACTCTTGAACCGAAAGGCTCAATAACAAAGAAGAAACTTCCGTTAAATAGAAATAAGAAAACGACGAAAAATTTTGTTTAATAAATAAAAATTAACTTCTATTAACGAATTGTTAGAATGACGAAAATTCTATAGGGAAAGAAAGACAGACACAGAGACGGAGACGGAAGATGGACGGGGTAGAGAGTCGAGAATATAACACTATGGAGTCCTCTTACAAAACAAGAATAGGACGACTTGGAATGTCTCCAAGAAGTTGGACCTCAACTATGGGGAGTTGTTAAGTATTTATTTAAAAACCGGTAATAAAGAAGTTAAACGACAATTTAGGTACAATCTATACTATGTAAAATTAAAAATTATAGGTAAAGAAAATAAGATCTGAAGACCACTTTAAGAGGGAGAAAAATAAATAAAAGATGTGGAAAAGGATGTAAAATTACTTATACAATTTGTACCAATAAAATTATAAAAACAAACAAGAGGAGTCGTAGTACTAACAAACATACAGACAAAGATAATAGAAAAAAAGGGGGGAGAACTAAAACCAATTAAATCAGAACAGAGAACCATACATTTTACCATTGTCGAGGTCTACTATACTTTGTGGAGAAAGGATCGAACCTACTACTAGAATTAGGTTAGTCCCTACCACCCTCAGCCAGGTCCTAACTTAAAACCCAATCCAAGTCAGAAGAGGACCGAAGACGATACTAAGATCCCACATCGAGAGGTCCTAAAAGTTAACCGATTTACCACGTTACTTACTCAGGAAGGATGTCACCCCAGAACTTAGGATAAAAAAGTCAAATAAATAAACGGAAGATAGACGTGAAGAAGTACTAAAACATTTTTAGGACTTCCTTTTTACCGGTATACAAACTACGAAGAGGTCAGAAGTCAACTAAGAGAGTGGAGTACTTTGACGGGTTTCGTGACCATAAAGAGAGAAGGGTCTCGACCTGAGACGACCCTACTTCGGGTGTAATAATCGTGTGTCTTAGTCGTTTACGGAAATCCCTTTTTCTTCGACGTTCAATCTGTAGAGAAACCAAGAGGTAGAACGATTAGGAAGAAAGAACCTATCCAGAGACTGTAAGACTTTGTAATAAAATATCGTGTGAGTCAAAAAAGTTACAAGGACCATCCACCGAACAACCGTCTGAGTGTCGTGATTAAAGAGTAGGAGAGGGTCGGTTACAAATAAGAGGAAGACGAATTGAGAAGGAGTCCTCACATTATACTTACCCTATTATGTGAACCTTAAAAACAAAGAAATGGAAATGAGGTAAATAACGAAAAATCTTGATAAGATCTTATACTTAAGTTGTAGACGATTATTAATGAAAGTTTACGTACTGAAATAGAACGGAAAAATTTTTAATATTTAGTAAGAAACGTGAAACTTATATTAGCGTTTTTGTTCGTTTATTCATTGAAAATACTAATGAATAAATCGAATATCGTCGTGGACATTAAAGTTATTATTACAGTCCGATCAACCTAGTCAAGTCAAGTCAAGTCAACGAGTCAGCACAGAGGTCTCAACAGACTTTACACATATTGATTATATCGTCGATATATGTGGGAAGGGAGATAAAGGGAGGGAAGGTTAAAAAAAAAAACAACAACAACAAGGTGACGTCGTACGTCCTAGAATCAAGGAGTAGTCCCTAACTTAGGAACGGGGGACGTCACCTTTAACTCTCAGGATTGGTGACCTGACAGTCCCTTAAAGGGAAGGGAAGATTAAGAGACAACTGGAACGTGTATACGTTGTCGTTGAAAGTCTTCGGTGTTCTATAACCCTCACTTAGTAAAAGATCGTAAACAAAATAAAAAGTGTTATACCAAAATCGTTCTTTTAAAAGTGAATGGTCCTGATTCAAAAAAAAAAAAAAAATTAATAACTTGAACTCTTTTCACTTCACTTTCAGCGAGTCAGCACAGGCTGAGAAACGGTGGGGTACCTGATATATCAGATACCTTAAGAAGTCCGGTCTTATTATAACCTCACCCGTCGGAAAGGGAAAAGGTCCTTAGAAGGGTTGAGTCCCCAGGTTGGGTCCAGAGGACGTAAGGTCAGCCTAAGAAATGGTCGACTCGGTGTTCCTCGTACTCTCCATGTACCGTTTAAAGGCATAGAAAACGTCTCTCCCCTCTATACTAAATATTTCTAAAAAAAAGAGTCAGAGACTTGACACCTACTATAAACCCAGTTCTACTTAGGATCCAGTCAAACCCAATGTACATGTTTACGGACCATCAACCCTTCTAAAGGGTACTGTTCGGGTTTCTCAAACGAAGGTTAATTAGGGACGAAGAGACCCGGTGACAACCAGACCGTCACCAATAAACTACCAGACTCTACGGAGGACTTTATCTTAGACTTACATGTTCGGTCCGACAACTAGAGATGTAAATCCACCCGTTTGGACTAGTACAGACGTACAAGAGACTTTCACCTTTCTCAGTTCACAGCACCGAATTCGACCCCCACCCCCAGTACTGTGTGTACCAAATGAGAGGTTCTAATCCCTTTCGAGGACCAAGGAGTAGTCCTCCAAACCTGTTTCGTCTTAACTCCCACTCCTTCCTCTCAAAAGTCTCTTCCGTTAACGTGGGGTAAGGTCATGGGAACGGACCTTTTAGGGTATCTACCTCCTCGGACCAACTCGATGTCAGGTACCGTAGCGACTCTCAGACTGTGCTGACTCGCTGAAGTGAAAGTGAAAAGTGAAAGTACGTAACCTCTTCCTTTACCGTAGGGTGAGGTCACAACAACGGACCTCTTAGGGTCCCTTCCCCCTCGGACCACCCGACGGCTGATGCCTCAACGTGTCTCAGCCTGTGTTGACTCCACTGAATCGTCGTTCCTCCCAAGATCCCCCCACATAGAGATCCCCATCACAGTAAGATTTAGTCTAATAGATAAACCACTTCTTCAAAACAAGGTTTTGAACACGTGTTATGAACCTTACATTCGTATTTTCCCAGGTCGGTGACACTGATCTCTAAAGGAGGGGGTTGGGAGTGGAGGCGGAAATGTCTGGATTACTTAATCCAAAAACTAACGTACCAACAATTACTGTTGTAAAACTTCTGAAAATAGTCTCAAATCGAAAAAAAGTACGTAAAGAGGAATAGGACGTTAATGATGTTTACCCTTTTTATTATACCAAAGATAAAAATGTCCTAAGTCACATATGGATACATCTATAGACATTAAAGGTTTACGTACATAAGTTGTCAGAAATGGGTTTGAAAAGCACGGACTAAAAAAAACACACAGATAATTACCAAGTGACCACTGTGGTAGGTGAATCCACGAGTTCGGTTTTGGAACCCTCAGGACAGGGGAAGATGAGAAAGTAAGTGTGTGGACTGTAGATTATATAATGGTTTTTATGTAGAGATGGTGATTTTATACAGGGTATAAGGTGAACTCAGATCTCGAAGTGGTTCTGGATAACCGAATTATTGAAGGAATGGAAAAAAGGATCAAAAGTAAGAACAAAACTGTGTTAGACTCCGGATAATTCTTCGGTCTTACTAGGAGATCTTTGAAGGTAGTCCAACACAACGAGAAGAAAAAATAGTGACTTAAATCTTTTTTTTTTTTTAGGATGGAGAAATAGTGACGGAAATTAAGAAGACACTCGAGTAGAAACGGCGAGTGTCTCACCTTACGATAAGGACCTAAACCGGTTCAGGTAAGACTTAAACTTCGTAAATATGAACGTAAAAGAGGACTTTAGAAGAGTATCGATTGAAGATGGACAGTTAGTCCTGTCTTAGTTTAGTCTCAAAAGAAACAACCTTCTAATTGAAAGACGGACAACTTAGATTTCACCGAAGGATCAGTGATAGATATTATGGTGGTGGAAAGTAATAAAAGGGTCATGAATAAATTATATTCGTATAGATAAAACAATAACCAAATCGGTAAATGAGTAAGCTTGAGGTATTCTTCCTCGTAGAACAGACACTAACTGGTCACGAAATTGGGGTCGTGGTACTTCTCGCAGACCGCGTGTTCTCTCCGAGTTCTTTGTCAAGAATATATTTATTTACTTACCCATAGGTCATGTGAATACGCTTTCTCTGAATTAATGTCATCACCGTAACTTAATTTTTCACAGGTAACTATCGTTGTCCAGAGTTCCTTATATCCTCTTTATGTCACCTTTTTCACAAAATTCTCATCCGACTCCAATTAGTCCGTCCTAAATTCCTTCTTTATCAAAATTCTCAACCTAAAATTTTAAAACCCGATATCCTTGACAAATAAGAGTTGTTTCACGTCGAAAACTTTCAAGGGTGAAGGTTTAAGTTATGATAACAATCAACATCATGTTACCATCTGTCACCTCTTCGTCCACCAAAATTAAGATAGACATTATTTGGAGTTGATAATTGGTAAACTACTTTGTCCCTTAGAAACACCACGACTGACGAGAATGGCTATTATCTAAAGTAAAAATTAGAAGAGTCTTTTACATCAGTCGAGACAGGAACGAGAATTCCCAGTAAGTTTTCCGACCTAATATTTCAATGTCGAGGACGAGACTCGTTGTTGTTAGCCCACTTGGGACTAAGTGACAACAGTCCCGTCCGTTAACTCAACGACGGTAATGAAGAGGGTATACGTCGACGACTTTTCACTTTTCTTTGTTTGTGTAAAGACGACCTCGTGTTTCAAGGTTGGGAAAGTGATTCGAAAAGAGAATTCCCAGACTCAGTATTCAGGACAAGTTCAAGAGAACTAGTAAAAGGGAGTATCCATTATCTACTCTCTTTTTACCCAGAGATCTTCTAGTTTTAAGTTCTCATTTATTGAAATTACTTTTCTCGTCGTCCGACTCTTTTACTTAATTTGATCATACACTTCAGGACGATGTACAGATCGAACCCCATATTTTATCTTATCCCTACGATGAAAGGGGTCTCTTCACATCAAGAAGAACAGAAAAAAGTTTTAAAATTTTAGTCAAAAATTAACCTCCTATTAACGAAATGTTACAACACAACCAAAGACGGTATGTGTACACTTAGTCGGGATTCATATGTATATAGGGGAGAGAGAACTTGGGGGGGGAGTGGGATGGCGGTAGGGTCGGACGATCCAGTAATGTCTCGTGCTCCGACTCGAGGGACACAATCTATCGTTGAAGGGTGATCGATAGATCAAATGTATACCATTACGTATATAAAGTTACAATGAGAGAGTTAAACAGGGTGCAGGGTGGGAGAGGAATAAGACAAGAGATGTAGACACGGAGATAAGAACCGGACCTTTATCCAAGTAGTCATGGTTTAAAGATCTAAGGTATATATACACCATTATATGTTATAAACAAAAAGAGAAATACTGAATGAAGTGAGATATAGTCAGAGAACCAAGTAAGTGGAGTCATGTTGACTGAGTTTAAACAAGGAAAAATACTGATTGTAAGGTAACAAAAACCATGGTGTTGAATGAAAAGGTAAGTAGACAACTACCTGTCTTCATGCAAATAGAATCCAATTGATTAAATGTGAGGACCTATTACTCGTTTATCCCTGACGGTTTACCTATTCACTGGGTTTTATTAACGATTATTAAAATATGTAAAGATGGAAGGAAAACAAGGAAAAGACGGAGGGAGGTCGGAGAAAGGGAAAGGTGAAGAGAAAGAAGACGTATTTGTTGGTAGGACTTCCATGTGTATTCTCCTGGTTACTTATTATAGACTTTTGACGTAAAACGTAATCGACAAGAAAACCGATAACAAAGGTTACTAAATCGTTTTATAAATGTTTGTTTTCGGAAGTTACACAAAGTTTAAAAGTCTTACAAAAGGAAGCACTATAGGAGATACCGAAGTGTCCAATCTCTCTGTAAACAAGATATATCAACCTTTTATAAGTCTTAATAAGAACAGGTGATCCTTTGAAAGAACCCCTGATACTACCTCAGACACTCGAGAGAGTAGTAAACGTTTGTTCTTTGTCACTAGTCGGATCATTTCATAAAACTTCATCTCATTCATGATTAACTATCTACAATAATCATTTGCACCTCTTCAATGGTTTCGATCTCCATAGTAAATTTTCATATAAGAAACCCAATTTGTAACCATGTTTAGTGTCTTAATTATTACCTGAATGTTCAGTTAAAAAAAACACATAAAAATTAACTTTTTAAGTACGAAACTTAATAACACCAGAACTGTATATAAAGGATGTACCCGGTTAAAGGACAGTAAATAAAAAGGAAATCTTTAAAGAATTTATAGTAAAGGACACCCGGGAAGGAATATTTGAAATCTTTATAAGAGGAAACACAATTACTTAAAACACACTTCAAATTAATTGAAATATTAAAATAAACTCTTGTCAACAGTTTATTATAATAAAGAGTCGTCTTTAATATATAGAAGTTTCATAACACTGAAAGAAATATTACAGTATGTATAAAGACTTTAAATAGGGATTTTATAAATTTTAAAAAAAGGATAAAGGTGTTCATTCTAGAAGACCCAAGATTGTACATAAAGTCGGTTCATACATCTTTAACTTCTTATATAACTAAAAACATATAAATCGTCGTCATATTGATCTTACAATGTTGAGTTGGGGTTTCTTAATTGGTTCACAGGTATGAGACACAATCATGACATAAACAAAAAATGTGTTTAAGGATATCGAGTAACTATGTGTAATCACAGTAGACTATTACTTAAATTATGACACAGAAGAAAGGGTTCTAATTCTTAAGATTAAAAAATTACTACGTACCATAATACTACACACTCATGGTAAAAAACAACGACTAAAATTTAAACCACTTTAATGAAAATCTCAAAAATTACGACTTTAAAACCAAATTCTATAAGAAACAATTCTTTCTCTAAGACAAGAGTAATTTTAATTTTCCTTTAACCTCATACATAAACTTACTTGATGACAAGACTATCAAGAGAATTTTAATGTCGTAAGAATGTAAGAATCCTATTTTGAATGGAAGAACTAGTACCATACTGTATCGTAAACCAACTTTCATTAGACTACTATTTATTTATTACTTTACAGGTACTTTTATTTTAATCGGTATTTTATTTATAGGGGGTGGTGAGGATAAAATTCATCCTAAATAGGACTCACAGTTACAAGTTTAGACGTAGTGAAAGTTATTCAGTAAAATTTTAAAAAATACTGTGAACGAAGTGTACTTTATTAATTTTATAAATCATACAAAAATCAACTCTTATTTTTAAATTTTCTTTAATAACTGTTTAATAATTTTTGTGAAAATTTCCCTTTCTTTGTATTCATTAACTTTAATTAACTTAAATTTTACGAAATTTTTAGAATTTTGAACCTTAATATATCACAAAGTTTGCAGAAAAGTATCTAAAAGTAAAAAAGGAATTACGTCTTTATTTTCTACAGTATTGGGTGGTTCTCAGAAAGTGACAATTATAAAAAACATACGAAAAGGACTATAAAAAGAAAGGTTACGTATATGTCAGTGTAATAATAATAAAAAATGTTTGTACTTTACTTATAGTTTACATATATCACCAGACAAAAGTACCAATAGAAAAGTCTCGTTACCCATTTAAAGAGGTTCTATGCATAATTACTAATGTACGTTTAGGTGAGTGTGTATAACATAAGGTAAGACGGTAGTAAATAAATCAGTAAGAGGATAATCAATAAACATAAAAAGGATTGAATTAATAATATTTGTTGTGTCTTGTTTTTAAGTATATTCTTTAACTAACAATTGTTCTTACTTTATGTAAAACTTGGTTTGGTGTACTTTGTTATAATTTTTAATCTAAAATTTGTTCGATTTCCGTCTCCTTGGTCTCTAGTTTAACGGTTGTAGGCGACCTAGTACCTTTTTCGTTCTCTCAAGGTCTTTTTGTAGATAAAGACGAAATAACTGATACGGTTTCGGAAACTGACACACCTAGTGTTAGTTGACACCTTTTAAGATTTTCTCTACCCTGATGGTCTGGTGGACTGGACGGAGAACTCTTTAGACATACGTCCAGTCCTTCGTTGTCAATCTTGACCTGTACCTTGTTGTCTGACCAAGGTTTATCCTTTTCCTCATGCAGTTCCGACATATAACAGTGGGACGA